>JAWZYV010011719.1:1757500-2957500 GCA_038373885.1 Cheiracanthium punctorium
AATTTCAGACAGAGCGCAGGTGACTGAATTCAGTTTTCAGTTTTCGTACTGCTGAGTTTTTATATTCGATAGTTAATTTTATTTAAAATAATCACCAGACATCGATTTATTTTAAACTGGTCAGCATTTAATTGAACTTGCGAGAACTTCTCTTAAACTCATTAATCAAACTTTAGACGGCTGATGACAAAGATGGGCAATATTCATGAAACATCCACAAGCAAATGAACTTTTAAAGATTTTTTTTATGATTTGTTTGATATAAACAGTACCACATTTTAAAATGTTTTTGAGTAACATTCTTACAAGAAATTAAACAAATTAATTATTTTACGAAACTGGTTTGTTTTAGTTTACCATATTTTATACACATATTTATTTGCATAAGAACAGCATTATTAAGTCCATGAACCAAGAGATGACATTAAATGTGCTGTACAGGCTACATTCTTTAATGGGGATGAAACTTAAACAATTTCAAACATTATTAAAGTGACTTTACATTGCGTCAAAGTTGATTAATAACCCAGATAAATTTAACTGCGTCGCATCGCCACCCAGCATGCCGGAGCTCCGTAAACAAAGCACCATTCTTTTATCAATCAAACATAGAAGTCCCTTCAAAAAACTTAACGCAAAAAGTCCCCCTTCCAACAGCCTGGCGAGAAAAGGATGAGCCACTCATAACTGATGCCCACGAGACTTTAAGCGACGGGTAGATAGATGTAACACGTATAAGATAGCTAAAATAAAACTGCCAAAATATTTCGTTAAAGCAGAAGAGCAAGTATTTGGACGAACGACATCACAAAAGCTTGGCAACCCTACAACACAAGACAGGTAGGCACCCAGATTTTACATTGTATCCTATACTAAACCGATAGTTAATTTCGAAGGGAAATACCTTAATTCGCAGTCGCTCCGTCGGACACACGATAGAAACGGAAATACTGTTTCAGACTACGAAGGAAAGGGAAGTGGTCAATGAATAAAACTGAAATACAGAATATTTGGTTTACAAAAATGGAAACAAAAGAAAATGGTCTTAAATCGAAAGATAATGTGATCTTCATCACGCGTGCCATCTCCACCTCATCTTCATGGGCCAACTGACGCTCTTCTTGATCGATTTCTTCTAAACTTTTATTAATCCATATTTAATCAGTGCACATTTAATTGTTCATCTTCATGGACCAACTGATGTTCATGCGGAAAAAATCGAGAGGAAAGAGCGGTTGTTCATGAAGATGACATGCAGTTGGTACTCTCGAAAGATCTAGGCCGAAATACAATGAGTGACAGTAAAATTGTTAGGATCAATAATTATTATGATTAAAATAGCAGTTAAGAGTTATACACAAGTGCAAGTATACAAATACTTTACCTAAACTATAGAAAAAGTAAGAAATTACAGTATATATCAAAGCGGTATATACAGGCTGTCCCGAAAAGGTGGTAACGGGCTTTAATTCTTTGTCTATTAGAGATAATTGGGCAGTGCCAATTGAAAAAATGTTCAAAATAAGATAGAAAATAAGGCTCGAGAAGAAAGTGACTCGTTAAGAAAATAATCCTCTCGTTAATTTTCAAAAAGTTACGCTTTTTTAATGCGTGAACGTCCCCCGTACAAAAACATTTTAAATTAATAAAATGTGCCCCATACTCTAATGGGGTCATGTACCAAATTTGTGCCTTTCATCAAATAACGTCTCAAGAGATATCTTTCGAGAAAGGTGATCGGGGACTATACATGATTTTGAATATAAATGTTTATTGCTAGAGCAGAAAAAAAGACTTTCTTTCGTAATTTCTATACGACCCCTGAAATGCGATACTTTGACGTTATTTTATCCTTCCGATAGCCATTGAAAAGTGGTTTGAGTTATAGTTATCTTCATATCTCCGACACTTTTTAAGATATAGTTCCCATATTTTACATGTCACATATTTTATATGACATATTTTATAGGCCACATTATACTAATTGGGAATTGTTTCGCACGGGGTCGGGGTACTATACAAATCTAAAAAGTGTAACTTTTTGAAAATTAATGAGAGGAATTTTTAAAGGAGTCTTATTTCCGATCTTATTTTGAACATTTTTTTTTTCAATTTACACTGCCCACTTATCTCTAATATATATGGAATTAAGCCCCTTACCACCTGTTTGGGATACCCTGCATTACATAAGTATTATATACGGGATTAAAAATATATTTTTAAATGTACCAATTTTTTATAAATGCACCCAAGATTCCTTTATTTTCATTTTAGACGCATTTTATTATTCTCTTTCTCCACATACCTAAAAAAAAAATCTATTAGCGTTGAGAAATATTACGAACAAATGGTATCTTAATAAGGTATACGCGGATTCCATTTTCCAACTGCAACTTGCGCATCAAATCCGTACACAATGGAAAACCAAGCGTCTGAAAGCAAAATTCAAGGATATTACAAAATACTTTAGTGCAAGGAAAGCCCATTTGCTCCACGTATCTGAATTGAAAATACTTTTATACAATCTTAGCTAGATCCAGAAGATAGAAGAAAAAAAGAAGATAAAACTGAAGAGAATAAAAGTATATAAAAACGCATATTTTTAGAAGAAAATGCCGGAAAATGTTAGAATCATTTTCAACGCAAAGAATGGAGAGTTTTTCTGAGCTTCAAGATTTTTTTTCTCTTTCTTTTTTCTATATCGTACAATGGATGGATCTCTGATAACGTCCTCCTTAAAAAAACTGGAATTCTTTTGTAATTTAAGTGAAGAACGTGGTAGTCTTTGGATTTCAGAAGGTATCTTTAACGTTGTGTAAGGGGTTTATTATTTTAATATGTTTGTCTACTGTTAAGGTTTAGTTTGTCTACTTAAAATTTAGTTTAAATGATAAATAAAAAACATAGAAAAAGATGATAAGAGAATAAAAATATGAAACATTTTCATATTTTTGCACTAAATGTCATTTATGAAATGCGTATCATAATACATGTGTCGTCGCTAATTTTGCTTCCTTATTCCATTGAGCAGGAAAGTGTATCATTATTCATGAGTGTGCCGTATTTTTCTTTCTTATTCCATAAAACACGCCTTTGAAATCGAAATCTACATTAAAATCGCCAACTACAACTGTTTTACAGTCTTCGCCAAGTATATTCAAAGTACACTTCACCTTTATAAATACTGTTTGGAACGTGTAACGTGCATCATAATTCATGAGTGGGCAGTATTTTCCTTCCTAATTCCATAAAACACTTTAAAATTGAAATCTAGATTAAAATCGCCAACTAAAACTGCTTTACAGTTTACGCCAAGTATATTCAAAGCACACTTCACGTTTATAAATGCCGTTTGGAATGTGCATCATAATCCATGAGTGGGCCGTGTTTGTCTTTCTTGTTCCATAAAACACTATTCAAATTTGAAATCTACATTAAAATCGCCTACTAAAAGTGCTTTACAATCTTTGTCAGGCATATTCTCACTATACTTCTCGTATGTAATAAACTGTAGGGTTTTGCTAGTTTCCCGCCAAATATAGAAGCTATCGGATACACAAAAATGCAAGATCCTTCTAACTTTTTCACAGCTTTTAAATATCGAATTTACAATACTTGGCGGATTAATCGCCCATCTAAAAATTGCCACCATGCATTGGGCTAAAGCACATTTAAGCCATTTGGTGTTTCATCATCGGCTTTTATGATGACATCCAAAAAGTATAGCAGCGACCCTAACCTAAATAAATTTAATAACAAATACTTTTGAAACCAACTAGATATAATAAGAAAAGAAGTCGTTGGTTAAAACCATGGCTCACTGGGATATATACAGGCTGTCCAAAAAGCTCCGTTTTTCCGTACGAGTAAATTTTCGCTTCTTCGCCGATTTGTCGCTTTTACCCAACGAATCACTGTTGCCATCTCCGCCGGAGAAAATATGCCTAAAATCAAAGCTAAAAGTATCGAGGAATGGATAACAATGGCCGCATTCGTAAACGCCAAACGAGTTGCACTCGTGGAACGAGTTTATCTTTTACGAATGCGGCCATTGTTATCCATTCCTGGATACTTTTAGCTTTGATTTTAGGCATATTTTCTCCGGCAGAGATGGCAACAGTGATTCGTTGGGTAAAAGCGACAAATCGGCGAAGAAGCGAAAATTTACTCGTACGGAAAATCCCATAGGAGAAACTGGTTTTCGGACAGCCTGTATTTATCCAAGTGAGCCATGGTTAAAACAGAGAATCTTACACCGTTTTTTTCATAAATGGCATCGCTTTTAATAAGATTTAATGTTCGTAAATAAAAATGCTTGTACTTCTTCTGTCGTCCCCTAAATCAGTGATTAGAGAAATACAAACTCTTTTTAATCAAAATATTATTTTAAAAATACAAATAGAGCAACCTCCTCGATCATGTAAGAACAATCACATTCACATTTTGATTTAATCAGCGTTTGAAGCCATTGGCCATCACACGTTTCGGATGAAACCGCACTTCGACTCTTCTGAAGATGCACCAATCGAGTCGATGGCAACGGCTATCCTTTTTTCAGCATTCGGAAAGGGTTGCGCCTCAAAGGGTTAAAGCTTGATGCAATTCAAAATTAACTTGCCGCACATGTTAGCAAACGCACAAACGATAAGGAAACCAAATGATGTCATACGATATCATTAACATATAGCTTTGTATACCGATTCATTACACTGCTTGGATTTAGTTAAAAGCTTCAAACTTTCAACTCACATTTTAAAATTAACAAGATGCGTGGTAAGCGTTAATCAGAGTTTCCCCAACGTCTTCCATGATGGAACATTTTGAGAGTCTGCATTTTGAAGGAGCACCTTGTACCATTTCAATATAGGTTAACCTTAACGCTCTGTGTCCTTGCAGTGAGGACACAACTCTGACATTTTGATTGTTTTGATTTGCGAAGAATAAATTTGATTTCCATAAAATACTTAAGGAGGACATAGATACAAGAGAATCCTTTGCTCCGTAGTACATAATTCCCCGTAGAAATTACGATTATTTGTAAAATTAATGTCAGAATTATTTTTATCGGTACCGGCATCTGCTGAGAACTGAAGAATGTAATGAAAATATACATCGATGTAGAAGAAACACTAGATAGATTGCCCAATGCCGAAAAAGTGCGGCAGTTGTCATCGTTCAATTTAACTACCATCAACGTGGCTGTCCATAGAATGGCCCATCGCGTGCCACAGAGCTAAGAACATTGTTGACACAGCTGTGCGGCACCGCCCAGCCAGCTGTGTCCAAAATATTCTTTAGCTGTGTGGCACGCAATGGGCGATTCGATGGACCGCCATTGCTGGTATTTAAATCGAGTGATGACAAAGGCTGCACTGTTACGGCTTGGGGAAATAGTTGCGCTTCAAAGGGTTAAGACAGCGATATATATTTTTGCAAAGTACTTGCTGCCTTCGCACGGGAGATTGCTTGAGAATCTCTGATGTAAATTAGACACTGATGGTCCATCTTAATAAAGTATGAATTTACAAGTGAGAGTAAATCTGTTTTCACTACAGTGGTTCAGTCAAAAATATGTTTCCCTTTTCTCTTCGATAACTTTAAATACAGAATTCGATTACTCTGTTCCGCATCTTCGAACAGCAATTAATATTCTGAATCAAAAATTTATAAATGCCACTATTCTTTTTTTATTTTCTTTTTCCAGACGTTTGTTATGATCGTACACAGACAAAAAAATGTGGCGTTTGCGAAAATGCATTCTTAGAAACTCAGATCTGTAACCTCCAGGCCTTCACTCAAATGACGAGACAGCCAGTGTTCAAACGAAAGAATGTATTAAACATCCCTAAAAGACAATTGCATAAAATACTTTACACATACTTAAAAGTACATTTGTAAATAAAGCTCACGACGAAAAAGAAGAAGAGGAAGGGGAAAAAAAACATAGCAACAATAGATTCAACTATAGAATATGAAAAACACATGATGCCCACTTTTACACCCTCAATCCTTAAGTTTGCACGCGTGAAAGTCACAGGGAAATACACATTACAATTATCACAAAAACAGGGAAACAGCAAGGAAAACAACAAAATGAGTAAAAATAGTTAAATGGATAGGAAAGGTAGGTTTTGCAAATTTTCTACTATGAGTATTTCCTGTGGTTCAGATCTAAATATTCATATTTAAACAAAATTTTCACGTTTATTTATTGTTTGAATTCTGAGCTGTAAGCAGAAAAATTTCTAATTAGTCTGAACTTTATTTGGATTAAAAAATACTAAAATAAAAGATATTTAATTCTAAATCAAATAATGTATACTCATTGTTCAAATGCTTTGAATCTAGAGCACTTTACATTAAGAAGGATCAAATTATTTAATTGATGCTCTGT
The DNA here is from genome assembly GCA_038373885.1 of Cheiracanthium punctorium. Taxonomy (NCBI): domain Eukaryota; kingdom Metazoa; phylum Arthropoda; class Arachnida; order Araneae; family Cheiracanthiidae; genus Cheiracanthium; species Cheiracanthium punctorium. The sequence continues at coordinate 1,763,895 of JAWZYV010011719.1, forward strand.
TTAATTACAGATATTATACATTTAACTTGTTCGTAGTTTTTAATGGAATCCTTTGTGTTCGAAAACCACTTCAATTCAATGAAAAATTATTCAGAATATTCTAAGTATTTTCCACGAGAAAAAGACAGTATCCATTTACTTTCTATTGGCTGCAAATAATTAAAGTCATTTTCCCATTCAAAATTTGTATACATAACTTTTATAAGGACGCTTTTGAAAGCTGCCTCTGAAATAGAAAACTATAAACCTCTCGAGAATAACAATGTAAAAAGAAATCATATTTGTAGAGGAAAATGCCGATAAAATTGGAAAGAGCGTTTTTCAGTTCAAAGAACTGAATTTTTGTAGTTTCGGGTTTTCACTTTAGAAAAAGAAAACTGACTTGGAAATTATGTTAAAAGGAAGTTCTCTTTCTATTTGGAGTCGATGAAAGACAAGTTTTATAACTTATTAACAATTTCGAATTTTCAAAGTTGACGTGTCTAAGTATTTCTCAGGTAAATTATTCAGATTTCTTCGTCAAATGTTTTTTTTATTTTGAATCATTAATTTAAAATAAATGACTCGAGGTCTAATCGGCGCTTGAATAATTACCGGGATGCATTAAGTTAGAGAAAAGTACAATTGATAAATATCTTGGGAATTTGTTGAAAAATTGCATATTAATTATTGTTTGGGTTTTGAAACTATTAGAGTACATTTTGCCACAAACAACGCTAAACGCGCAAGGGAATCAGTCATAAATTAGACGTGGAAAATCAGATTGATTTATTTATTCAACTTTAAATGTATTTAAACTAATGATATTCAGTTATTAAAAGTACACGGAAAGGATATTTCTCTTTTATTTACATTATTAAAAATATTTTAGATTGCAGTAAACAGGAATAATTTTTAGCGTTAATTATAATGATATTTATATATTGAATATAACTATCTATTGTGTCAAACTAACTACGAACAGGGTCAATGTTCAAGACAAATTTTTGTCCTCTCCATTCTCACATTTTAATTGTATTCGGTAGTTTTCCTTAACCAGTCTGTGATTCTAAAATTTTTATCTCGTTAATTAACTGCATTAAAATATTGAATAATACATAAATTAATTGCATAGTTAAAATAAGACTTTTCGTATTAAAAAAATTAATCTCCTTTTTGATGCACTTGTAATGTATTTATTTATTTACTTTTTGTTTTTTCAAAGTGAAAATTTCCTTTGAAATTCAGAAACACACAACTGTTTAACGAATTAGTCAAAATTAAATAACAATATCAGAAATTGTGCATTACTATATATTAATCTTTTTCAAAAGAGACATAGAAAAAAAATTTGAAAGAAATTTCTTTTTAGGGGACCTTATTTTTCTGGAAATGTACATCAGTCACGAAACCAACTTTTAAATTTTAATTCATTATTTCATTATTGACCCTTTTTTACAATTAAGTAATTGAAACATATGACAAAGACATTAATTGGTTACGTAATTAATTTGTTTAGGAACAAAATGCATATCAAGAAACTGCATGTTTATCATAACTTCATACAAACAATTTTTAGTTTTATTTCCAATAATTGTTCTGCAATGTATTCTCGATTTTAAAGAATTTACGCCATAGCTGCAATAAATTGACTTAAAATTTGATTTATGTAAAATATGTAAATGCAAAATATATAAACTGACAAGAAAACAATTGAAATAATTCTTTTAATAAATTATTTTACTTTGAAAGTAGATTATAAGTAATACCTCTACAAAGAAAATATCGTTTATAATGACACAGATGTGCAGATTTAACAAACATCTTTTGACAGACATCAAATACAGGCACAATCAGCCCTTCAGTTTCCCATCTAATCTCAATTTAAATAACAAAGTCGAGGTTTCACACCCCAATATTTATATATCTTAATACTGCTCAACGCCCAGTGTTATACTTCTATTCTACCGGCATACATACTACATTTCCTGTTTTTCTTTTTCGTGTGTGTATTATTGAACTTGGCCCCCCCACACTACAGGCAGACAGTCAAGGGCTGTCAAAAGCATCTGTAAGGCATTATTTGAGCGATTTAGCTGGAAATTGTCGTGAATGGGAAAGGGGGTCGGTGAATTAATGAGGAAACGTCCTTGGAATTCGAAATAGGATGGAGCTACACACCGCGTATATGGGTTTTCAATAGATTTATCACACCCCTGGCTTCACATAGTTTGACATCACTGAAGATTTACAATGGATATGCTATGCATTTGCATATAACAGTACATCTAGAAGACAGATTTATGAAGATTCGGTATGATCTTGGTGGTCAAGATTTCTCACAGGTGACTTCCGAAAAACACCAGATATTTAGTATATGATATTTGAATATTTAAAATATTCAATATAGGTTTTTTGTGATAAAAATAATCGAATGTTATAGTTTTACAAGCTTTCGTCACGTTATTCATTTATACACCCTACGTTTTGCTGAGTCTTTTTAAATGCACCAAATGTACCAAAACGCACATCATTGTTTGAAAATTATACAAATTATAATACAGTATTTTATACACAGAAATTTATGAGGTAAGAATACCGTATGAGGTAAGACTTCCGAAAAACACCAGATATTTAGTATATGATATTTGAATATTTGAAATATTCAATATAGGTTTTTTGTGATAAAAATAATCGAATGTTATAGTTTTACAAGCTTTCGTCACGTTATGCCTTTATACACCCTACGTTTTGCTGAGTCTTTTTAAATGCACCAAATGTACCAAAACGCACATCATTGTTTGAAAATTATACAAATTATAATACAGTATTTTATACACAGAAATTTATGAGGTAAGTACACAGAAATTTATGAGGTAAGAAGGTTAAAGAGGTAAGAAGTTGGGTACAAATGCTTAACACATTTGTACCCAGATACTTTTGCGACTTTGATACTACTTCGACAATACTTCGATTTTTGCTAGTGCCAGTAATAATAGATAAATTTCCGATATCAATTTTTTGAACAAGGGATGATTTCTTTTAAAATCATTACGTATAAAAATTGAAATGTGAATATCCTACTTGGTCGTGTTCAAATATTTTGCGGAGTTGAGGTTCAATACTCGTGAATAAAGGCTAGGAAATATAAATAACGTTTTGACTGATAGCAAAAATTCCGTCCCAAAAAAAGGACACTAGGCATAAATGGATTAAGAAGTATTTTCACAAAAATACACCATATTTTTAAGAAACACTCAAAAATGCTCGTGGCTAAAAAGAATGACAGATATGTAAATAAATAAAACACATTTATTTGCATTAATATAAATTTTATACAGATGATTTAAGTGGAACAATCATTATAATACGAAAACATACCAATTTATTTCTTTGGTACACATGTTCTTTCGTCATCAATAAACGTTAATATATGTAAAATTTCTGTTGTATATTGTGTTAATAATGAAGAGGTAACTCTTGTACATTTTGAAATGCATGCACAGATTTTACATGAATTTTATTTTTAAAAAATCTAATATTAGTGCTGAGAGATTTAGGTATTGTATTTTTTCTTATGCGCCAAGCATGTTTATAGGATTGATCTCTTGATATTCACTCACGAGTTTTTTCCAAATGAAAAACGGCCCTTTATTATATGGAAGCTTTTACTGATAGTAAAAAGACGAATGAGGAGAGATTTAAATTAAATGGAAGGTATGCTAGAAATCTAAAGACATTAATTGAATATGTATGCACTGATTTGTTTAGATATGAATGTTTAATGTACTTATTTAAATTTTTTTCTAAGCAATAATACTTTATTGAAAATACATTTTTCGGTTAATAAGTAACGTATTTCAAATTACAATTTACAAATTCATAAAATTTTTAATGGTTAGAAATTCTTTATTTCTAAGTAAAATGTACGATAAATACTATGAGTATCTGCTTTGACCAGCCACTGAGTTTACTTTGAATCATCAAAATTACACCAAGATCGCAGTTATGGTTTAGGACTGCAAACGTCCAAAGGAATGCGAATGTCTCCATGATATTTCGACAAAACCACCTTGGTAATATATCTCGGTTGCTTGGCGATCAAATTCAAGTAGTTTTAATGATCCACAAGTACACTGCAACGCTACCCATACTTTGATCTTTCAATTGCATGCTCTCATAACTGAACTGAAATTCAATTACAGGATCTCTTATTATTTTCTTCAATGATATCTAAAAATTCTGACACTTCTAGTTCAACTTTCTCTTCAAATAAACTTTTCCAATTCGATGAATACCTTGGCATATTTCGCTTTAGGTCGTATTCAAAAATATATTATGTATTTCAATCCAATTTTGAAATATTGAAATATCTTCACCTGAAAGCCGCACTCAGATTACATTGAACATATAAATATTTCTAAACTGTCAATTTTTACTCCTAATGTCGGTATAAGCTTCACATATTTATTCTTCGAGGAAATTTACTCTTCAAGTTTAATAAAAATGATGTATTGCTTATTTCCAGTCGTCCAATTTGCATTTTTAATGTTCCTTCACTTTTCAACATGACAAGAAATATGAAATATTTTGCCTGGTGTAGTGAAAATTATTCTACAAAACAGAAAGAAAGTTTAACCCTTTGAGGCGCAACCTTTTCCCATTGCCGAAAAAAAGGGCAGCCGTTGCCATCGCTCGACTTAACTACCAGCAAGATGGCGGACGATCGAAACGTTCATCCCGTGCCACAGATCTAGAGACCTTTTTTTTCGTCAAAAAAGGGTCTCTAGATCGTCGTCTGCCCTTTTTTCAGCATTGGGCAATCTATCCAGCTATTCTCGCATTCTTCCATTTTTCAGCAGATGTCAGTGCTGTTAAAAATAATCGTGACCATTTTTTACGGGAAATGACGTGCTAAAAAGTAAAGGATTCTCGTCGAGCTATGTCACCCGCAACTAGAAATCAAATCTATTCTTCGTGACTGGCAACAGTCAAAACGTCAGAGTTTGGTGTTGCCAGAACGGAAACACTACGCGTTAAAGGTTTAACCACTGTTGAAAAAATGGATCACCAGAGCATGTTATATATATATGTAAATCGTTGAAAAAAATTTCTGAAACTGTAAAGCCATGTTTTTTAATTTTCCGTTTCCCAATTTTTTTTTGGTTCAATTATTTGGTTAATTCTGTCTAAATATCTACCTACAAACCTCAGGAGACTCATATTTCTGTTGCCACGAAATTTGAATATGTTATAGCATATTTGTTTTTCAATTCATATTTGTTGTATTACTTTTTCAACATTAATAAGCAGAAGATATCAAATAAATACATTCTTCTCAGCTGGCAGGCAGGAGTCATTATGAGAACCCTATGTAGCATTTCTAAATATTGTACGTTTACAAATTAGTACGTTATATACCGCTGTAGCCTACTGAGCTAGAAGAGGTACAATTACCTAGAGAAACCACGGTGAAAAGAAATGTATTCAAATTTACAGGGTGATTCAAAAAGAATATACCATCTTTAAAAGGTACCCATTGTTCTGATAGAGAAGTTATTCACTTTCATTAATTTTTAAGTTCTTTTTCTTTTCTTGTTTTTTTCTCTCGCTGTTGAAGCGAAACGACGACATTCATCAGTGGCCTGCAAGAAGCCCTGACTTTATCCCTACTATTATTTTCTGAGGGGTTACAAAAAAAGGAAACGTGTTTTTCTCTCCTCTACCAGCTGGAATTCTTGAACTGAAAACGAGGATATTTGTAGTCTTTGAAACTGTAACACCGGAAATGCTGTGATCACAGTGAAAATTTATAGCACTGTGCTGTTAAAAAAATCGCAACATTATCGTTTTATTGATTTTTCCCAAAATGCGCGCTTAGTTTTGTAAATACAGTCCTATAAAGTTGGAATATTCTCTTGTAATCACCCTGTACTTAATCCCATTAGAGAAAAAATGCAACAAAATCTGTTTCGTTTTTATCCCTTGAACGGTATTCGGATTTAGTTTCTTAAAAAATAGCTGCATTAAGGGTTTTTTGATAAACACAACAATAATTATGCTCAAAAATTGCTTTTGCGTCAGGTTAAGGGCTATATAATCTAACTTTACTATTTACCAATAGTTAAATCGATTTTTAAAATGACATTTTCTTAAGTGCTGAGAAGATGGTCTGTGTCGTAAATCCTAACTAATATTATAAATGTTAAAGTGAGTTTGTTTGTTACGCTTTCACGCCTAAACCTCTGAATCGATTATGATGAATTTTGGTATAGAGATAGATGGGACCCTGGAGACGGTTATAGTCTACTTTTTCTCGCGAAAAACTTATAGGGGGTGAGGTGAGAGAAGGAGTAAATTTTGTGTGAAAGTTTTTATTGTGTCGTCCGATTCGCCTCAAACTTTGCAGAATTATTGTTTATCTATCTATCTAATAATGAAAATAAATGTTCGTAAATCTGTATCTGCACGATCACCAGACAATTCTGCAGCACACAGAGCTTTGAAAATCTGCACATATGAGCCAATGGCTTCGGCAATGTACATCTGAGAGGCTCAAAATTTTGAAATTTTAATTCTTAATAAAAAATCGTCATTAGGACGCCATGCTTGGCGAGTTCCGCCAGCATAAAATGATTTATGCTTCTGAAATAAAGCAGAAAGGATATTAGCAGAACCGCGTGCGTTTGAAAAACATGAAATGACATAAAAAGTGCGTCATTTTGAGCCAAATGAAAAAGCAGAAGAAAGGGTTAAGTTTCCTTGTCCTTTTTAAAATTCACAAATTTTCTAATCTTACTAATATTATAATTGTGTATTTTTGTGTGTTTGGGTGTTTGTGACTCAGTCACGCAAAATCTGCTGAACACATTAAGATCAAAGATAACTTAAAATCTGAATTAATATATAGATAAACTTCATGCATATAGCATTAATAATTCGTTTACAGAGACACTTAAAATAATTCTAATACATTGCTCTGTATGGGCATCTTTGTAACTACTGAACCGATTCTAGAACTTTTTCACTGCTAGAAAGTTATGATATTCCTGAATAGTATAGGCTGCCTTTCATGCATATATCACAAATATTTCTTTTACAGGGACACCCATAAGAATTACATTAAGCTGGATGGGTATCTCGGTAAGTACTGAACCGATTCTAAAGCATTTTTCACTGATAGAAAGATACACTATTCCTGAGTATTATAGGCTACTTTTCACGCATATATCACAAACAATTCTTTTCCAGTGGCACTCATAAGAATTATATTGCGCTCTATGGGTATCTTTGTAACTACCGGGCCGATTTTATAGCTTTTTCACTGATATAAAGCTACACTATTCCTAATAGTAACATAGAATAAAGTTCATGCGTATAGTCTAAATATTTCTTTTACAGAAGAATTCAAAGTAATTCGCAAATACTCTCGTGACTGTCTCTATTTGCCAAATGCTCTAGAAAAGATCTAAATTTAGTAACTCTACATATACCATATACCATGTATTATACTTCATTTAAAATAAATAAAATTTAAATACAGTCCTTTCCGTCTATAGCACAAGTATCATCATCATATTATTATTTTTTGTTATTCTATTTTGTGCTTCATTTCTCGCTGTGCTTAGTTATATCCCTAGTAGCACATTTAGTCCAAAAGACGTTTAAATCAAGTTTTTTAACGTCATAAAACGTGTTTCTAACGTGATTTGAACGTTTTTTGAACTAGTTGTGCTACCATGGTAGAGTCAACGCGGACGAAGTCGTGGGTAGAAACTTCTAGAGTTATAAAAAAATTCTTAGCTCAATAACCAACACACACGTGGATGTATATTGCTGCAGAAAACCCTGCTTATTTTCGGACTCGTAGCTTAAGAGTGCACCGTACATAGAAAGTTCTAGTAATCAGTCCACTTGTCAGAACGAAACACAGGTTTTTATTGATTCTATAAATTCAATGCACAATGCACAGAAATTAACAAACAATAACTCCGTTTTTGTTTGTTAATTTTCAACAGTCAGCTGAACATAAAGTCTTGCGCAAATGCTGTACTTCGTTTACGATAAAATCCTTCCACAGTCAAAAAACTAAGTGGAAATTTCTGAGTAGAATTCCTCAGCATACAACAATGTAGACTTCGTAAACAACCTTCAAAAATGGGCTTCTCCAAACAATCGAGAAAGCGTCACTTATAATACCGTAGACAAAAACATAACACTTCGGCTCACATTTAAGTATTCACACAGGAAGAGTCGCTATTCAACTGAACTGTTGGGACGTGATATGCCCATTTTATATAGTCTTTACGAAGTTTTTAGCAATTTCACGAGATTTAATTCCAGAAAAACTTCAGTCCATTGCGAACTTGATTGTATAATACTAATACTGCTGCATTTTACTTATGCGAGAAAGCAAACATTACAGGGCATATTAGTAAAATTGTGCCAAATGTCGCCAAGCTTGGCAAATTTGGTGCCAAATATAAATCCCCAAAACTGAAGTCAGCTGAGATCGAAGGGAGTAAAGCCAAGATAATAAATATCGCTAATATTTCACATGAAATCGCCAATAGCTATGCTAAACAATGAGGACATCCGAAATTTCTTATCTCGCGATCTTATAACCGGTTTTCATTCAACAAAATCCAAGTTCAATTATTTGACTCGTAGAACACGAAATTTAGCATAATTTTATCCTCAGAAGAGCAGATCAACCCCAAAATTCGTAACATATTCTAATAAAGTTTATAAAATAATCTAAAGTTCGTGCTAAATGCAGAGGTGCTTGGTTATTAGGTAATTCCACTATCACTAAAAGTTCATTGCCTGCGTATAATGCTTCGAAACGTTTAAACCATAGCAGGTCCGTGTTTCGGATATATCGAATGTCTTTTTTATCGTTGAAATTATTATTTTGATTCAAAAGGGGTCATAGTTAGTAATCTGTATAGCAAGGAATCGAAAAAAAAATGCGCTTCATTGCTTAACCCTTTAACGCGCAGTGTTCCCGCGCTGGGAACACCAAACTCTGAAGTTTTGACTGTTTCCAGTCACAAAGAGTAGATTTGATTTCTATAAAAATAGTTGCGGGTGGCATAGCTCCACGAGGATCCTTTACTTTTTCGCACGTCATTTCCCGTAAAAAAATTGTCACGATTATTTTTAACAGCACTGACATTTGCTGAAAAATGGAAGAATGCCAGAAGAGCTGGTTAAATTGCCCAATGCTGAAAAAAGGGCAGCCGTTGCCATCGCTCGACTTAACTACCAGCAAGATGGCGGACGATCGAAACATTTATCGCATGCCACGCTTGTTTTTCACGCAGCTGGCTGTGCCGCACAGCCAGCTGCGTGAAAAAAGGGTCTCTAGATCGTGGCACGCGATGAACGTTTCGATCGTTCTCCATCTTGCTGGTAGTTAAGTCGAGCGATGGCAACGGCTGCCCTTTTTCCAGCATTGGGAAAGGGTTGCACCGCAAAGGGTTAAACTATACGGTTCTGATCTGCCATCTGATAGATTCATGAGTATGGAGAAATCTGCGTAGGCTTGGACCATAGTGCACACAAACCTGCGTCATAACAATGGATGTATTCGATGATTACTGCTATCAACTGTTTTCTAGCAACTGAACTATATTCTGCTCCTTGCATATGATGCCTATGTTTGAAGACATCTATAGAATCGCTTACTGCTTGCAATGAATTATGTTTAACCTTCGTTGGTAGTTGAAAATTTTCTTCTCTGCTTATTATTATACATTAAGGTGTGTAGATCCCCGTGGAGGTGCACTATGGCAAATTTCGTACAAAGAAAGATCGATGTATGACGTTATGCACCCGACAGATAATTATATCGAATAATGGAATTTTATTCAATATATTATGGAATTCACAGCGAATTCTTCTGGATAATCTATAATAGAAAAAAAATTACATCACCATGAAAACAATCATTATATCATTTGATTGAGAAGAAATTTACTAAGGAAAGAAATTTATTCTGAATGTGTATAATTTACCGATTTCGGAGATGTTTTAAAAAAGCTCTTTTTTCATCAAGCATTTTCAAACTGCTGTGTCTTTGGGTGCATCATTCACAATATTTTCTTTAATTTTGTCAGGTATAAAATACTCAATTAGTACTTTAATAAAATTAAATTAATAAAGAAATAAAAACTAAAAGATTTATTAATAATTTTAAAGTAAAATTTTTAGTACTTCATAGATTAAAATTTAGAGGTCTGTATCACATGAGGCTACAGCTCCACTGCGTCTGCTAGGGCGAACGTTTAGTGCGCATGTGCAGCTCCGGGTAATTTGTAATATCTGTTGCTACACATGCAGTGTAGTTACAATAGCATAAAGAAATCCAGACTATTTAAAGCGCCAGTAAGTTGAGGCTCAAATTGTTTCATATTTATGTATTTTTATTTTCCAACAGTAAAAACTCTAGAAAAGACTGTTTTCGATTGTTGATGTTTACACGTGAAGTGGTAACAATGGTTTCTCGTACTACGGAAACTATTATGATGAAATCCTACATGAAATTATTTTTTTAAATGAAATCTGCAAGCAAAATCGTATTATTTTGATGACGGTAGTTTTAAATTTCATTAGAAGCTGAGTGAGGATAACTGGCTATTTCCCAAAATTTACGTCACAAGCATTTATATTTACAAAAAGCTGAAGGTTTATCATGAGAAAAACACACGAAAGTTGAATATTTTGTGTGAGTACTTCTATGTTTTCAGAAATGTTTAAATATATTTTTCAATCAAACTTCAAAATGAATTATTATGATTTAAGGACCTGTGCAGCATGGCGCCACTAAGCCATCATCCATGTTTTACTAACTACGAGACAAAATAAAATAGCTGTATACATCACGTGGCGTCAATTCTAAGACGTAACTGCTGAAGTTTATCATTAAAAAATAAAACATTACTCTGTGGGGGTACGTTTAGAAGTTGTGTAATTTTATCTGCAAAACTTGAGGTTCTTTCTTTAAAGTAAGAGTTTTCTGTACCGTGATGTTGCAAATACACGAGGAATCATCTCAGGTTAGTTTTCCGAAGTCAAACGTCTGAAAGTTAATGTCAATAGTCAAAAAATTTTAAAATTTTTGAAATTCCTCATCAATGGAATTAAACCCAATATTGTATGTAAGAAGAATATTTTCTTCTTTCCGTACGAAGAACGAGTACGCAGCTGAAGTAATGTATTATTATTTCAAAAAAAATAAAAAATAAATAAATAAAACCAATAACTAAGATCATGTCCTAATGCATGACTGTCCGCGTATTTTTCTTATTCAATTCGTACATCAAAATTATCACGCAGGGGTTCAGTGTATTGGAGCTGAATTTACATAATTTATGTTTGATGGGAGACGTACCTACAGAATTTCAAAATTTTCAAAAGCATCTGGATAAATCTAGATTTTAATAACTAGAATAAAGCATTTTAAAATAATTATCTTCGAAGAACTTTAAAATAATTATATATTATTAAGTTTTGCTGAAAGCATAATTTCACTTTATAATATGAAGATTTGTAATGTACATAATTCCTTTTAAATACGGATGATACATGTAAATATAGCGAATATTTTTTAAAGCTTATGAAATGTTATTTTTTTTTAAATATTAAAACAGATGTCGGAATATAATAAAATGTTTAACAAACATTTGGCAGTATTTTTTTAAATAATAATATTTCTTTACTAATACCCGTGATATAAAAAAGGTACTACAGTTGCTATTCCGATGAAAATATATTAAAATACACCTTAGTAAATTTTTTATGCGCCATGTATAAAACACTTTATAAAAGTAAAGCCGAAATACAAGGTATATAATTACAAGAGTGAAGCGAGAATAGCCAAAAGTTTTGAAAGATTACAGCGAAGTTTGACAGCTCATTACACACGCTAAGCTTTAAAACCAGGAAAACTCTTCTTAAACTTCCGAAACAGAGAATTTAGGCCAGCTTTTGCTCGTAGAATTGATATAAAATTCCAGTAGAACATATTTACTGAAGAGGTAATTTTTCTGATACTTTTCACTTCGCATCTAAAAATAAAATACATGCAATATTTTCTCTAAGAATCATCGGAAAATGTATCTCGAATGCACTTCTTTTCTTTGCAAATATTTTAAAAGGAATTCTTTTTCTTTTTTGTTTTGGAGTTTAGACGACATTAGAAAGCATATACATTTAAGTTATACAGATTTAAAATTTTGCACAATATATATTTAAAACACATTTAATATACATTGATATTGATACATATTTAAATATAGCAAAATAATTTAGATAAGGTGTACAAAACTTTGCAGGCTCCACTATGACCGAGTGCATAAGACACTGAACATATAGGATGCCTGAAGTGTGAAAGTCTAAGCGCACATATAGTACAACCCCCGGCCAGCGGGCCGGATATGGCCCGCCAAGGCTTTTGATTCAGCCAGCGGCACATATCTAATTCCTGTAGAAAGCCCATTTAAATAATTCAAAATCCCATATAAATCCCATTTATACGACCGGCGACTTCGCTAACATCCTAAAGTTTGGCTCGCAACTTTCCAAAGGTTGTCCATGTCTCGTCTAAGACAATTTGGGGTTAGGTTCTGGTGTTTTGGCCGGATTTTTGAGATTTAACGTGAATATTCGTTAGAATCCCTTAAGGAGTCCTCCTCCCAAGGCACCCCTCCTAGGCAGATGTCCTTCGTGTAGGCTTTCCATAACACAAAACACACGGAATAAACAAAATTTGACAATAAGCAACATAAAAGACAGTTATGAAAGTGAAAATGATTTACGAGACAATACGAATTACTTTCTCAATGATAATATAATATTGAGCTATATTTTAAGAACTGATGTAATTCATTATTCAAATAAAAGTGTTAAAAGATAATGAGCTACATTAAATTCAACTACACTTAACTGAATGACGGTCTAATATGTGTCACACTTAATGAAAAATTAATTTTAGCTTAAAAAAATTAAGTATAGGAAATGAAATACATAAAGGGGGAGTTGGTGTAAAATAACATGAAACTTTTAAATAAGACTTCGGCCTTTTTCTATTATGTTTTACTTTACATTTTGTATTATTAATATATTTTAATACTATTTTAAACCCGCATTGAGTAATCAAAAGAATAAATTTTGCAAAAGTGTTCAAAGGATCATTTTACCCTCACCAAAAGGTAAATTGATCCTTATTTTCAAAATAATTGTAAAATTAATTTTTGAGCTCACAAATAACTGATATAATAGTTTTTATGTCTATACATAATGAAATAAAATGGGTTTTACTGTAAAATAGCACACGCATAATCAATTTTATGAAAATTTTAAAATAAAAAAGTGTGTTATTCTCGAAGTGCGCTTTCTTTGGCAACTGTTGACTATCCCGTGGACTAAAAGAGAAAGATTTGGGAGAGTCATGCATTTTGAGAGCGATTGAAGGGCTGTCATGATGGCCAAGACCTGGTACTGGATTTTCTTAAGCCGGTGAATCATTTTACCCGGAAAAATGGCTACCCAATTTAGGTCAGATTACTGGATGAAGCGAAGATCATAACAAACTTGTATAGCAAGTGTAATTCCCATCTAAAAACATACTCCATTCCGTAAACCGAATCATACTTATGTACAGCTGCGGAAAAAAAAAGTCCCACTTGCTCTTTATTTCGCCGTCGTTCGTCGTACAGCAAAGTTATATACACCATTCGTTTTCAAATAACGCATACTTTAATTTACTATTAATTTAATTTGCATAAAGGGCCGCCTTCATATTTAATTATGCATCAACTTCATTTTTCTCAATGGCAACACTGTATTTTGACTTTATTAAACGAAAGAAAACCTTCAAATTACTCAAAATATAACATTTCACCAATTTTCTACGATAATTTCCGGAGATATTGCGAGTTTTTTTTGCGCGTTTTTAAGGGACTTTCTACAAATTGAAAAGCGCTATTTGTAGGTTCCGAACTTTTCGCCTTTGATTCATTTCGCTCGAGAGAGTTAAAAAAAATTAATGTTATTTTCAAGGAAAATATTGTTACCATCTCTCTTAAAGTTTTTTGTACTGAGAATATCAAGGGTAGAAAGTAGAGTGTTTAGTCAGAGGTCCAAATGACCCGTGAATTCATAACTTCCTTGGATCGTACTCATGACTTAAAGGAAAAATGCAAAACGACTGCTCTCGATTTTGAAAATCTTTCTAATTTTGAAATTGTTATTAAGTATTTCCCTTCGTGGTTCTCTTAGAGAGGTGAAATGTTGGCAGGAGTAAGAGGCTGTTCTCTGCTCTTCTGACTGCAAGCATGAATGTTACCCAGCTCGGTCGAACTAGAAGAACGGTTTCATGATTGAAAATTTATTTGTTTGAATTTCATGTAAAAAACGCAGTTATTTTTTTGCTGATCCAATAAAATTTAGACAGAAAAACGTGATTTTGAATGTTTTTTGAATGTTTGAGAAAATATGGACCTAATGTTTCCAATATTAAAAAAAGGTCAAATTCATGCATGGAATGTTGAGGATGTTTGTCTTTCAGAAATAGGATGTTGTATTAGAAGGCATATACATCTACTGCATCTAATTCTATAACTGGAAAATACTTTATTTGAGGGGATATGATAGCGGACGCAACAATAGAAGCTTTATAGAATCACCATCAAACTCTAAAAAAAACTCTAATTTATTTGCTTCAAAATTTGATTTTTTTTAAATACCGCTATCTTTTACTGTGTTTTTGCGCAAAAGAAATCTAATTTACGCTTATTTTAAGCAGTTTTCAAAAATTGTCACTTAATAAATTTATATATGGTCCCTTAACTCATGAAAATAACACATTTTATTTAATATAAATTAAACTACTGAACGTAAAAATTTGAAATTTTGCACAGCCACGTAATATTACTTTCTGCATCTATTTCCATCGAAATTTGGCTAGGTCGCTATTCATAATTTTTTGAATATTAATTTAATAATTCATAATTCATATTAATATTTTATTAAAAAATCATAATAATAGTGAATTATATTTGGGTCGTTTAGTTCTAATAGTACGAATAAAAATCAGCTTCTTATTATCAATATTATATGAGATATGATTTAAAGTATGAAAAAATATTTTAACATATGGGGAGGAGGATTTTGGGTGCTCATAACTCACCCATTTTCGGTTCAAATTTATTGAAAATGGGTATCCGGGGTTAAAATGAGCTAAATTTTTGAAATATGAAGTGAAATCTAAGGGTTGCTATTGGGAAAAAAACGTTGGTGTGAAATTTAATATGTAGATGGCCCCTTATATAATTTTTATGCATAGCAAATTAAAGTGTACGCCAATCGGAAACGATTGGTATCTCTAACGTTGCTGTACGACGTCGTCGTCCGAAAAAAGTACAAGTGGGACTTTTTTTTTCCGCAACTGTACATGAAAGACTTATATCTAAATAAATAGGAAAGTTAGTGCTTGCCTTATAACAGATGTTATAAAACCCAATTTTTTCAAACAATTCTATTTAGACGTGCAATATTGTGATTACTTGAATACCAACATTGCTGCTTCTTCACTTGGCACAATTTGTTTATGAGTTACCCGGTAGATAGCGCTATCTGTATGGAAGAAAACATACGTGGATCGTTTTGCCCGTTAGGATGATTTTAGGCAACTTTCCCCATTTAATTATTAGAACATTTACTTATACTTAGTCAATAGTTTTATAGTATACTGATCTTCTGTAATGAAACTCTTAAAAAAACCTTTTCTTTCATAAATATAATTTCTTGGGACAAAAAAATTTAAAATGTTTATTAAAAAATTACAAAATTAATCAAGCAAAATAGTGGATAAAAGTAATTTACGCAAACAGGTTTATTTAAAATGAGCGAACAAAGCCACTGAACATTATTGTTCAAAACTATTCAAGGTTTTAAACAAACTGTAATCTCCGTCTCATTCCGTGTTTTTAACAAATGAGAAGATAACCATTGAAAACAACTAACCTATCGAAAAACTATTCCTCATTACTTAGTTCAAGTAAAAAATATCTCTACGAACAATGAGTAACTTAGGGCTTATTTTTCCTTGGCAGAATTAATTACCTTAACAAAACTGGTAAGTAGAAAATTGAAAATGTGAGTTTTTTATGGCTTATTATTGAGATTTTTTTTTTTTTTGTGAAAACTTTTAAGAACCTAATTTTGACGGGAACTGATATTGTTTAAATTAAAATTTAGATATTTTAAAAAATATTTTTTTGTAAAGTTTCAAGCCGGTTAAGTATTTAAACAGGGTAAGGGATGAATGCAAGACGAGACGAAATGGAGATTCACAGCTTTTATATGAGACGGAACAGGCCTATGTCTCGCGTTTATCCCTATAGCTATAATTGAACAATTTGCAGGAACCCGGATCCAAGGTGTGATTGAATTATTCGTTAGCCACTGCATCACCTGGAGGGTGGGGCGCATGACCATATGTCACAAGAGTAGCAGTTGTTAATATGTCGTAATGTGCGGTCTTCTGAAGGAGTCAAGCAATACTTTGATCGACACACTTTTAGAAAAGCTAATCCTTTAATCATAAAAAAAACGTCTGAAAATTCACTAATGATCGTTTTGGGGGAGGAGGGGGCACGACATGATTTGAAAGTGAGCGGAAAGTAGTCGAAGTATTTGGTAGTGATTTTTCAAAGGAATGGTTACAATGAGTAGATTTTTTTTTGTTTTTTTTTACAATTTTAATTCAACGGTACTTCTAGGTACCGTCAGTGCATAAATTGTTAAGCCGTCCAGCATCGCAGCATCACCATTTTGCTCGCACAAATTTTTAAGTGGTCCCATAACCACATGTCGTTACATTTGACGAAAGTGGTGGCCAGAAATCACTAAAGAAACGACTAATAACACGTTCATATTTGAAGTATCGGGAAAAAAAATTCTTTCATGAACATTTAGACATGTGAAGTTGGACCTGCATCAAAATGGTCGATGCGGCACAACATATGCCTGCAACATGTCATGATACCGACGGTTCGTAAGAAACATGTGACAGGATCATGTGCAGTCATTATGAGAAAAATGGGCCAAGGATAAATGTCGCTTAACCCTTTATCTACTGACGGTACTTTAGAAGTACCGATAAATTAAAACTGTTAAAAAAAGAAAAGAAAAATCTGTTCATTGTTCCATTCCTTTGAAAAATCACTTCCCAATACTTCATTTAATCAGGTTACATCACGGTTTCATGTTCTATTAGAGTAGATTGTTTTAAATAGACAGCTTACCGCTCACTTTCTTAACATGTCGTGCCCCCTCTTCCCCAAAAAGACCATTAGTGACTTTTCAGACCTCTGTTTTATGATTAAAGGAATAGATTTTCTAAAAGTGTGTCAATCAAAGTATTACTCGAATCTTTCAGATTGGTTGGTCCTATACTCTTTTGAAAAAGGCTCGTTAACTGTTTATAAAAAAAGTCATGCAACGTATAGTTTATACATATTAATTTTTCCATAATTTTCCTTTTTATTGCATTAATCAGTATTTATGATTCATTTCCAAGCAATAACAAGATAAAACAAATAGATTCAATGTGATATTCTTGACAGTTCTTAATTCAGTAGATAAAGGGTGAAGTACATACCAGACAGTCAGCTTTGATTGTATTGCAGATCTTCCATCTGGATGATGTAGGTGCGATCATCTTTCAGTACGATGACTTACTCAAAGTAGAATTAAAGCTAAAAAATCTGTGTATGAGAACCCACAGATTAAAAATAAAAAAAAAAACACAAAAACGTTCCTTCCTTTCTTTTTTTTCACAATTAATTTTCAGATGTAAATTTTTATTGTTCCGTTTATTCTATTGAAGAAGAGCTCGCCATGTTATTGTAACTAGCTACTACGCTTAAACCATTGTGGGTTTTCAAAAAAGGCAAAAATTAACAGTTCAATTTTTATTTTAAGATTCCTTGATTTTTGTAACTATTTAATAATTTTTTTTTCATTAAAAATTTCTGTTACATATTTTTGAAATGATATTCTAAATTTCTAATACATGGCATTCAAATGAAATATACATTAATACACTATCTAAGTAAGCACATTTAACACAAATCTAATTAAATTTTTAATTTTGACTGTAAAGCCTTCTGTAAGGAAAAAAAAAACGTTGATGAAAGAAATGCATTACTTCATTTTCAGCCAAATTTTTCTGATTTCGAGATTTTTCGAAAATTATGGCCTTGTATGATCTGCTTTCCAGGAGTTTCGATTTCTACCCTTTAAAATATCAAATATCACTCCCATTCAAAATTATATTTCTACTAAAAGATGTAAAAAAAAAAATAATTGACTTACTTATTTTAGTTTTCTTTTAATTCAAAGTGAATGAAAACGGGTATTTCTGATTTTTGTTTCGTTCCATAATTTGAACTTGAAATATTTACAATTCCAAACATATTAATTCTCATAATTAAATTTTAAAAAACTTCATTTAAATGGCGATATACAACAAAAACAAAGATAGTTCAACAAGAAATCAGGCAGATCTTTAAATTGAAAAACAAAAGGAGCAAAATAATCCAGCAAATTATGTTTACTGAGCTGTTTTGTTGCTGATAAGATGAAGATACAACATCCCAAAGCATCTCACGAATATTCATTTTATTTGATTGAATGAATGCACAATTTATTATCCAAGCAAGCAACTTTTAGAGGAATATTTTAACTGTTGTGAGATTGCTTGAAGATTTGAGGAAAGAGACTCATGAAGGCGAAAAAAAGAACCTGTTTGTTTTTTGCATGTGCTTCAAAGACAAATGGTTCAATCGTAACCCCTCATAACTAAATCTCCCAACCCCATTACGGTACCCTCTAATCATCCTTTCGGACTTCATAATTCTTCATTTTGCCCGGTTGCCTGGAGTACAGCAGATGGGGCAAGCTGTTTTTCGTGATCCTGATTCATGGGTGGTTTGTAATGTGGCTTGCCGCACTGGGTGCTTTATGCAGTGATTACACTTTTTCCAGAAAAACCACATGAATATTGTCCACATTCAGTTTCTTAATTATTGTTTTAAATCAGTTTATCAATACAGTTTAGCAAGAGAAAACCTAAAATACGCATTTCCAGTTCAGACATTAAAAAAGCTGTTAGTAATGAAAATAATAATATGAATCAATCAATAATATTAAACATTAGTCACTATACTTAATATCCAAATCAGTGAATATTTACAAACAATGAATTTTTATAAATCCAGATATTATTATCATTCTTGGTTAAATAATGCGACGTTATATAATTAGAAAGTAAACGCAAATTTGAAATATGTAGTAATAAAATAAAATATAATATTCCGAAAAATAATTTCCAAAAAATAATGTTCCGAAAGTGATTTAAATAAATACATTTTTAAACATATACCTTCAGAGACATCTAGAAATTTAGAAAATAATTTTATACAATCTCTTTCCCACGCTTAAAAATAGAAATTAAGTATGAGAGGTTTTATACCATTACCGACCACATTTATTTTTATATAGGTAATAAATACAATACATTTCTTAATTTATCATACAATTACAAATTTCACATTTTACCGACATAACTGCAAATACAAAAAATTAAAAACTCACACAATTCCAATTGAAAGTTAAAAAAATTCTAGTGAATTAAATATTTTGCGCTTATGAAATTGTGTAAAATAATGAAACTAATAATTTAAAATCGTCCACTAAAAATGTTTTTCTTTATGTATGATAAATGCTTACAATTCAAATTGTTTTGCAGTCCTGAGAGTAAACTAAAAGAGTAACAAGTAAAGCATGAAATATTGGTGGAATTCGATTAAATTTTAAAATCCAAACATGCATGCGTAGATAGCAGGGGTATTCAAAAGATGTAATGTGAAAGCGACGATCAAATTGCAGTTTTTCATTTTAGGAAAATACTGCCTAAGAAATATGATTCATTCTTGAGTATTCATTAAAAAATAAATCATTTTTTTATTTGCAGTATTCTTTGTACACAGACTTTCATAATGCATTAAATAAGTGAATCTTACCATTCTGAATATTAAAAAATCTATTCTTATACAGGAAAGATATCAAATGAAATAAACCTGGATTCTCCAAACTTATTTTAGTTATGAATGTTTTGATAAGAAAATTAATGAATTACCATCAAGTAGTAAGCGTGAGTTACACTGAAATACTTCTGTATATAATTAAGCAAAATATATGAGTGAGTGTACGAAAAAATGGATAAACAAATGCGAAAAACGAATATAACAATTTATTCGACAAACCGAAGCATTGATATCTCACAAAAATACAGAATTAAGGGACAAAGACAATGGCAAAGAATTAACTAACGCAGCTATAATACTGTTCAAATAGAATTGCCAATCGTATCTCTTTGCTCTCAATATGCACAGTCTATCGCACACTAAATCGATTATAATTTTGTAACAATAGATTAAAGCTGTTGTGAACTAATAGTAGACTAATAGGACAAAGACAATGTTAAAGAATTAACTAACACAGCTATAACACTGTTCAAATAGAATTGCCAATCGTATCTCTTTGCTCTCAATATGCACAGTCTATCGCAGACTAAATCGATTATAATTTTGTAACAATAGATTAAAGCTGTTGTGAACTAATAGTATTTAAATATATGTAAAATTATGTCGAATACTTTTATGTCGCATTTTTGGGATACCTAGTCAGAGTGACTCCTTTATTAGTTGATTTCCATGAGGACGGGACGCCATATAGGATGTGATGTTATTTTCGTAGATTTTTCAGTAACTTCTTTCCTAATTGAGATGCAGATAACGTTCCACTAGTTTCGAAAACTTTCTTTTTGTCGCCAAGTTTGCCGCCAAGGCGAAGGTGCCACATATTCATTCCACTTGCAATAATGTGGTATAATTATCTTTTCCGCAACACACATTAATGCGAGAAATAACATTGCAATTTTCTAAAACATTATAGCTTACGCAATTCTAATATCTGGTATCGTAATACCTACATTTTTAAATTACGATGTAAGTATTTTGCTTCGTGTACGCGTATCATGTTTAATTTCATAATTGACTTACACCTAAGTGCAAAAGATTTAAGATGAAAAACAATAAGTTACGTTATATCTTTAAATTAAATTTTAATTTTCAAAGCATACAAAAATGCATGATTAAAATTTTATTCTAAATATATTCTATCCACATTATATCGCCTATTTGAGAATTTGAAAGATTAAAGTGCATATGTCACAATCCTCTTAAAGGTACTTTTTCCAAAAATTAGTTTTCTCTTTCAATTTCAATTTCTTTTAGATTTTTCTGATGTTGAAAGACCATTAAAAATGAATTCAGATCATTAGAAATTTTTATTTTTAGACTTGATTCCAATTTACTTTGGTTCCGCCTCTAACACAGAACGTTACTTGAAGTCACATTAAAACTTTTGCTTGACTAGGACGTTTTTTCAATTAATTTTGAGGTCTTTTAAAACTGTGGAAAGTTCTCATATAGTTAATTCTGTTTAATGGTTACTTTTTGCTATCTTGAAAAGACTCTAATAATTGCGTTTGTTCTTTAGTATTTTTTCTGTCTGAAAGATTTTGTTTAATTGAATCAAACACAGGAGAAAACATTTTAGTGTTTATCCTCTTTCATATTTAAAGAAACAGATAAAGCACGATAGTAACATGACATACCTAATATCTATATATCGATCTGCCTATATATTAATGACTATGTCATTTTATCGATCACCCCCTTTATTGAAAATTGTCCGAAAAAGGTATCCCAAAAATGCGACATAAAAGTATTCGACATAATTTTACATATATTTAAATACTATTAGTTCACAACAGCTTTAATCTATTGTTACAATATTTCGTAAGCTGTAGATTATGTACCACATGTATCTATCTATATAAATAAAATTAGACTTTTGTCTGTATATTTCTTGGAATTCAAAAATTTTGCGACTTCTATCCGTTTCAAGCACTTGGGAATCCGGTGCGACCCTCAAAAAAAAGTTTGTCTGTCTGCCGTTCTGTCATTCTGTCGTTCTGTCGTTCTGTCATTCTGTCCGTGACGCTTTTTTTGTTCAAGCATCACGTAAAAACGACTGAAGCAACTGAAATGAAATTTGGTATCTGATTGGTGGTCACTCAACTTAAGACATAGGCGCTGATTTAAAAAAGAATCTTGATTAATTTTTGAGATTTTGCGAAAATCGTTTTAAACTGCGTAAATTCGTGTTCGAGCATCTCATAAAAACGACTGAAACGATTGAAATGAAATGTGGTATCATGATAGGTGGTAATTCAATTTGAAACATTAGCATCGAATTTTTAAAAATTCTTGATTAGATTTTGAGATTTTGTGAAAATTCTCTCAAAATACTTTTATATTTCTTCAAGCATCACGTAATAACGACTAATACGAATGATACGAAATTTGGAGATATGATAGATAGTTGCTAATTTTAATTTATAGGCGTTGAATTTTTAAAATATTTTGATTACATTTTGAGATCTTGTGAAAATCGTTTTAAAATGCTGAATTTTGTTCCAACATCAGAAATAAAGACTGCAAGAAATGAAACGAAATTTTGTGACATGATAGGTTGTTGATAGACAATGCTGACGAAATAGACTATAATAAGTTGATAGACAATGCTGAGGAAATAGACTATAATAGGTTGAGAGACAATGCTGGCGAAATAGACTATTATAGGTTGATAGACAATGCTGACGAAAATTCTTGCTTTTTGGAAATTTGCATTCAGTACTAACCCGTCAACGACGGGTACTTCAACTAGTTTTTCTATAAATAGATTACAATCATAAAAAATTCAACATAGGGTTACCAGGCGAAATACACGAAAGATGGGAGATAAAATGACATTGTCAATTACTATCGTTTTAATATGGCAATGACGAAACTAAAAATTAGGGGGGTTCAGAGGGGGTCTCCCACTGACGAGGCTCGAACAGCTGAGTTTTATATATATATATATATATATATATGTATGTTACACTAACGTATAGGTTATTAAAATTTATCATATTTCTACTCTGTAAAGGGCAATAACCAGATGTAAACATTAGAAAAACCATGGAGCTCTTTAACGTATCGGCACCGCACTCAGCATTCATTTGAGAAAATGCATGCCTGCTGTAATTAGAAAATACTAATTTGCGAAAGCCCAAACGTGTTGTATAAAAGGTATATTTCTGTAAGAATTTCCTTAGTAATTAATGATTAATTTAAAAAACTGTACTAATAAAGTGAAACTTGGAAAAAAAAAGCTATCTATGATATTCTTCACTGCAAATGGTAACGACTGAATGAAAAAATTGTACCAGGACGGTCACCGTACTGAGAATTGAGAAAGTTTCGGCTATTGTTAATTGATATGGATTTGCGAAATCGATTAAGAAATATTCGAGGGCGAGCTGTACAATCTAGCGGAACTTGGGAAGAAACACAAGAAATAAGACGAAGACGAAGTGATTTATTAAGAGAGACTTACCAAAGAAAAATATTTTCGCCGTATCCGTTTTGCTAAAACTCGCCACTAGATTGCGCTACGCCGCATCGCCTTCTGCACCGTACAAACGATTGCCTTGAAATTCGCTATGCATGATTATTGAACAGAATATAACGCGATATCCAATTTTGCTATATCTCTTTATTACAACAAATAGTAATCACAACAAATCTTAATATCAGAAAGTCCATTCATTCCCGTGCGAAGAACGGGTACTTCAGCTAGTATCTAATAAAGAAACTAAATAATTTGATCTGAAGAACAATAATTCAAAGGCCTGATCTGAGATGTATCGTTTATAAATAGTTTTTATTCTCCCTGAATATATTAAACATGAAATAGTTTGAAGTGATTTCTATAAATAATACAAGTATAGCTTATAATTCATAGCATACACAAGAAGGCAATACTGATCTTCGTGTAAGTGACCAAATCGCAAAAATAAATAAATAAACGCCTACCCTCTTTTGGGAAGATAAATGAGTGGTCAGTACCCTTAAGGATGAAGCCTCTTACCCTCGCAGTTCCCCCTTACTCGACATCAGCCCACCATAACTCTTAATTCTGAGCATTTTGCCATCAATTATTTGAAATAGGGCAACAGTGTGGGTTGAGTCAGACGGCATATTGCTGGATAATTGCATCATAGGTGCTTGTTCGACCTGGTCTGCAATCTTCCCGTTTGTACCGATTACCCTCAGATTGCTTAGTGATTACTAAGCTGAATTCAATTTTAACTGTAAAGTGCGTATGAACATTTTCGATTTCAATCATTTCGAAAGAGAAAATAAGTTTACACGGAATTTCAGAAATAGCAATGTATTAAGATAATTTTAAATAAAAATCACACTACTTTATGAGGAAAACACACTTGACTATTGAAATTAAGTTTTAAAATTAAATTTGCTTCTTTACTGCGATTGCTTTTCATTTATTACTAGAGAAACTATATAAAATAATATCTGAAATAGTTTGTATTATTCTATATCCATACATTTTATGATGTATGTACTATATACATACGATGTAGAAAAGTTTGAAATGTCAAAGTTTTTTCATAAATGATAAAATTAGAACGTAAAAAGAAAAAAAAAACTTAGCTTCACTCTTATAGCTATCAATACAGCAAAAAGAGTTTTATTTACATAACATTGAAGCATGTAAAAATTACATTAAATTTTCAGTAAACATTTTAAGTCCGAAAATGATTTAAAAAAAAAAAAAAACACCCGAAGTGTAACGCGTTGCGGAATCGTTGCATGGTTACTTTTCCTAACGATGCAGTATAGTTCAGGAAATACACTCATGTCCATAAATTAAGGATAATGAAGTTCAGGCAAAGAAAGAGAAAGAAGCAAAACAAATTTGACTTATTTGTAAAGTCTATTTATTAAACAAAAAGTAAAGAGCAAAAAAGATGCTATATGTTTGACATAATTAATAAAAATTGCAAGTTTTACTCCCTTGACCAAATTTCTAAAAAGAACCTATTTACAAAAAACAGTATAACATGGTTAGTAGGATGGTTAATACGGAGTATGTCTCCCGGACGATGCAATACAGGCCTGACAACGCCTAGGCATGCTGAGTATCAAATGATCAATCTGATCTTGGGGAATATTACACCACTCATCAAGCAATGCACTCCGAAGTTCCGGTAGACAGGTGGGAGGGGGTTGACGGGCTGCAATTCGTCGGCCAAGCATATCCCAAACATGCTCTATTGGATTCAAGTCCGGTGAGTATGCTGGCCAATGCATACGGGTGATATCCTCCGATTGAAGGCATTCGTCTACAATGTTTGCACGGTGAGGACGGGCGTTGTCATCCATAAACACAAATTCAGCACCCATGGCGCCCCGAAACAAACGTACATGTTGTTCCAGAATGACATCCCGATAGATGTGGCCTGTCATCGTTACACTCTGAACATGCAGGTCAGTTCTGGAACCAAGAATAATTCCTCCCCAAACGAGCCATCCTGCACCACCGTAACGGTGTCTTTCAATGGTGTTCTCTTGGTGGTAACGGGTACCTGGCGCTCTCCAGATGAATGTCCGGCGAGAATCGGACTCCAAACTAAACCTGGACTCGTCGGAAAACATCACACAAGACCACTGTTGCGGTGTCCACAATGCATGCTCTCTACTCCAGGTTAATCGCAGGCGACAGTGAGTTGCGGTAAGTGGAACACAAATGACAGGCCTACGAGCATATAGACCAATGTGCCCTAAGCGTCTGTATGCGGTCTGCCTTGAAAGTGTCGTACCGGTAACTGAAGAGAGCTGACGAGACAGGTCTGATGCTGTACTCCGTCTGTTTCTTTTGGCAGTAACTGCCAAATAGCGGTCCTCAATCGGCGTTGTAACTCGGAGGCGACCTGTGCTGTAACGTCTACTCACATTACTACCATCATCTTGGAATCGTTGCCAAAGCCTGGAGATGACACTCTGGGCGATTCCAAGTTCCTCGGATACTTCCAGCTGGGTACGTCCACATTCCAGTCGTCCGATAATTCTGCCACGTAAAACATCATCCAAATGCCTCCTTTGTGCCATAACTATGCGGTTTTTGCACTGAAAGGCTTTCACAGCGCTTGTGAACAATTTTACTTCTTTGCCACCATTCCTTATATACCCCTCTCTTACACTCTCGTCATTGTGACGTACCATCCACGCTATCTGGTGGTTTCCTGTAATTTGCATATTCTTCTTCAAGATGTTTGTGATCATTCCACAGGTGAAATTTTTATTTTAGAGATCAATTTCTGTGTGATTCTGAATTATCCTTAATTTATGGACATGAGTGTATTACTGAAACATTAAGTTCAGAGAAATTCAGCATTTGTTCAGAGGTTAAAATGTTATTACAATATTTCAAATTTTTGAAATGCACTGGGAAGAATATAGAAAATACTATTACGTTTTTGCAAAGAGGAGCGAAGCGGTTGAGCTTGTATTTTAAGGAAGGCGTAAAACCCCATACACATTTTTGGCTTCTTAGTTACCTTTATGTATCTGAATACGTTAATTATATATTTTTACACCCTCTTGGTTAGAATATTCATAAGTATTTATTTTCAATATATGAAAAAGAACACTTTCAAAGTATAACCAATGTCCACGTGTAAAACTGCACTAGTGTTAATTTTAAAACACAGCAAATAAATTCTGATGATGATAATACTACCAAAAGTACACAAAGCATTTTATGTAACTCAAAATTCCAGGCGAAGTATAAACGACAAGCAACAAGTCTGTCATTGGCTCAAAAACGTGAATCAAGTAAGTCTATGATTATAAGAATGACACGCAATGAGAATAAATTAGAGTAACTAGACTGTCATATGTCACCAGCTGCAGTAATTTCATTAGCAATAGACTTCATAATAGCTCATTAGACTTATCAATAGACTTTATATTAGCTCTTAGACTTTATATTCGTTCTTTGACTATCACTATTCAAAGAACGAATTAAATTATAAATGCATTTTTACTTCACATAAATTATTTTCCAACCTTAACTAATTCGAAATATCAAAAGTTGCAACATGCCGCATTGTGTATTGCAGTCCTGAGAAGGACAAAAACGACTTTATAAGTAAAAATTTTAAAACTATTTATGAAAAACATCAGAGCATTTTATGCTTTCGTTTGGTGAAATTGTGGCTTTAGTAAAATGAGAGAATCACTCTATTTCAGGATGCAAAGAAAATTGTGACCATTAAGAAATTCTTCTGCAGGAAACGTATTTCTCCAAATACACTCCCGTCCTCAAAGCAGAAAAACATGGACAAGAGCAGAATTTTAAAGTACTGTCCATTAAAATTTGTTTATCTTTCGGATTTGCTTGAGTATTTTCCTGACATACGGAATCCATTAAAAGCATGCGCAACAAAACTTAAATGATGTGTTCAGCAAAACTAAATTTATTTTTTTTTTCTTTTCTTGGAATCTATTAAAGTTATGATAATAGTCAAAAGTTTTTGATTTTCGAAAACATTAACATTATTGATTGGCTTTATTTTTCAATTTAGAAGATTTTCTTTGATTTTTCTCAGAGCCAAATAAATTTGTTATAATTCTCGAACTTTGAGATTCGAATAAGTGATATTGAATGAAAAAAAAACAAAACAAAACACATAAAATGTTACTTATAAGAAGTTTATTTATGTGTGTTTTTTTTCACAAAGTTTTAATTTAGTTTATCATTTAACACCAGTATTTTGAGTGTCTTTTTTTTTCGAAGTAATATTGAGGTAGCATATCAAATTTTAATGTTTGATTCTGAGTTTGTTGTTAAGCGAAGGAAATATTTTATTATTTATTTAAATTAGCCACCCTTAATTAACCAGCAAAAATTTCTTTTATCTCAGAAAAGTTCTGCAATAAAGAACCTGCCATGTGGCCATGCTGTCAAAATACTGCCGAGAAAGCTCTCTTTGGGTAAAGATGAAAACTGCACTGCATGACTTGAATGCAAGAGAAAAATGAAGTTGAATTGCGTCAATGTAACGTTGTTTGCTAGAACCGAGATTCCTAATAATGTGCCTTTCAGTACAGTTGCTTGAGTTATATTTGTCTAATTTTGCTGAATCTAATAAATAAAATATAAAAAATAAACATTCTCACAAATTAAATGCTTAATTTTTCTGATAAAATTTTTAGTCATTTTCAACCATCCCAGGACATAGTTCATTTATCTTCAGAACTGGAGCGATCTTGACAGCATTTAATTTATAAAAAAATTAAGTTTCTTACGTTTTACTATCCACTTTTTTAATTTGAAATATGTAACATATATTTTTCTTTTCCCTACATCCTTTTCCTATGATTCGATAAGAAACTTGCCTAGATTGACTAAATACTTCCTTAAATGAAAGTTGTAGACAAAAATTAAAAAAAAATGTGGACAACACTTTACCTACATGTACCGTGACGTCTCGTGAGAACCTCATCAAACTAGTTCTTTTAACTGTTTTTGAATAAATGTGTTGCATGTTTCTCGAAAATTATACAAAAACCAGAAACTTTATTTAAAATCTAGAAACATCTTCAAAATTCAAAATTCAGCTTTCTTTGCTTAGAGAATGTTCACTTTCCATTAATTTCACATAACAGGTCTTTTGACATATCAAACTTCATGAAAAGTAATTTTAAAAGTTTAAGTTTCGAATTAATAATATCCCCTTTTTGTTACCTCTGTGTAATGTTGAAAGATGTCTGGGAACAGAACCATGTGGCCTAAAATTTCGTTAAATGAGATTTCTCTTCCAAAATATGAAAGCCACTGACAGAACTATCATCAACCACGGAAAATCCTCATCTGGTCGACGTTTTTTAATTTAGTTCATACAAAACTCTATAAAACAGCTTTGAGCAAAAACCTAATTGCAGCACTCATGTCCTTCAGCTTTATAAGCACACACAAAGTAACCGAACTTAGAAAAAGACAATAAGTTAAAAATATATAAATATCAGAACATCAACGTGCTTTTAGAATACAGCAAAAAATTTTAAGCTAATTTTGACTGTATACGTGACAATCGTATTTCATATTTTCAAATTTTTTATAACCCAAATGTTGGCGCATTTTGTAAATAAATTAAAATTTGCTTTTATAGGGCACTTTATTAAGAAGTAATCTGTTTTAAACGACCAAATTATTTAGTACTGAACAACATTAAAATTTTTATTGATTTAACAGTCAATTACGTAGTAATAAAAACGAAAAACAGCAAAGTTCGGAATTTTTTTACGATATTCTAATTCATGTTGAAGTACCTTATGTAATTCTAGGCATTAAGAACTGCTACAACTGAAACAATATTCCATTCTTTATGCTTAGGTAATGCCGTAATTTTCATTAGATTTTTTCTAAGAAGGTAGGTTACTTTAAACGCATGTCAACTAGCTAAATAAAATAATTAAAAACTGTAAACTTCCATAATTCACTCAGTATAATGAAATTTGTATTTCGCTGTATTTTATTTAATCATATCATACCTAATTTAACCGCTTAAGAGCAACGGAATGTACCTGTACTTCAATGTGTCCCATTCAAAAACATATATAATAAAATTCTGTAATAATTCGCTCATATAAATAAATCAATAGTAAATTGAAACAACGTATGTCAAAGTAAATTTAGCGTTCCAGTTTAACAAATCCCATATGCCATGTAATAACTCTGCAACATTTTCTTTTTCAATATTTTGAACTACAACTTTCAAATGGAAGAATATTAGAAATACCCATTGATAGATGGTTACATATTTTAAAGCCAAAATTACATTTAAGCCGCTGTGTGTCTGCTAAATGAAAGTATTCCGCCCACACATTCTAAATTATCAATGAAATGGACTGAGTTTCAGTAGATATCGCTATATATTTTTTGCGTACCATAGGAAGGAGTCATACACTAGCAAAGAATTTACCCAAGAAAGACAAGTTTGGTCAGAGGTTTTTCTTCCTTCGCCAAAGTGTCGCATCAATCACGGTCATATATCTTGGGAAAACCGCTTCCATAGATGTTCGAGAAGACAGATGAACGTCCATCTCCCCCGCAAGATCGAACTTATTTCAAGGAGCCCCCTCCCCCCTAATCCTACTTCCATTGGTCGTAAGTCTTCATTTAGACCAAACTAACGTTAACTTTTGCCTGTACACTTACGTGACTCACTGAATCCAAACACTCCATCTAATCCTTTGAAACGAACGAACGTGAAATTTATAAAACTGTTAACTGTAAGTGAAAATATAATCCAAATGTTATCTATTCACTAAACTTATTAAAAAAGAATAATTGGCTTTATTTAGTGAATCTGTGAGATCAGGATTTCACTTGTTTTAAATCGTTTTTATGTGTATGTAACGTCGAAGGGATTTTCTAGTTCTTCAGAAGTAGTCAGTTATTAACCCATTAGCGCCTAACTTTTTCAGCGCATTCTCAAATTTATGATGATGAGAGAGGTGATAAATAAATTTCCGACATTTGTGTGGTATGACTAAAGCAAATCTTTTTCTAAAAATGTGAATAAGACAGGGAAATATTCTCATTTAAATTGTCATCGCTGAGTATTTTGGGGAAACTAGATTTATTATTCAAGAAATTAAACTAGGAAAATAAACTAACCCTTAAATATTTGAGTGGCTTACAAATTTCACGACAGTCTAAAAATAGATCTCTGGAAATTAAAGTGTTCTCTCATTAACGCCCGGCGATCTATTTTTAGATGGTCGCAAACATATTTAAGCATTAATTCATTTTCCTATTTTAATTTCTTGAATAACCCTAATAGCAACGTGACCTAAATGTGAAGTCACTGCGACGTGCAAGAGCGTCGCGGGACGTCGCGAATGAGTCACAAATAAGTCATTTTGACTGTCTAATGTTCTTCTGTGGCCACGTCACAACGTGACGTCACCATGAAGTCACACTGTGACTTGTGCACAGCATTGTGACTTGTATGCGACGTCACAGCGCCGTCACATTCACAGCACTGTGACTTAAATGTTCCACTGATTTAAAACTGAAAAAAAAAACTTTTTTTTTTTTTAGAAATTCGCAAAATTATTGAAAATGCACAAAATCATAAAAAAGTACCAAGAAAGTAGCAATATCGGAAAGTCATAAAATTTAGTCCATATGGTGCTTTCAAAAGTAGCAAAAATTGCGAAAAGCCGCAAGATCTGGCAAGACGTCACAAACGATCCGTCACGTTGACGTCAAAATGAAGTTACAAGCTATTGTCACAGACAAGTCACGATGAGACGCCCAGTTGATGTTACTTATGGTCACCAGAGTGACTGCGACCTATATGACTCACAGGGACGTCATGGTGACCTCATTGTGACGTTCCGTACTATTAGGGAATAAATCTGGTTACCACAAAATACTCAGCGATAAGAAAGTAAAATGAGAAAATTTCATTGTCTTATTCATATTTTTAGAAAAAGAGTTACATTCTTCATACCACACACATGTCGTAAATTTATTTAACACTTTTGGCATCTACATAAATTGGAGAATGTGCTGAAAAAAAGTTGGACGCTGATGGGTTAAATGACTGACTCGAGAGTAACACATGAAACATTCATGTCTTCAAAAACATTAAATTTAAGCAACCAAAATAATCGTGTTCATCGATGAAAGTCATTAACGATGAGTTTTCTGAATAAATATCTAGAAAAAATATAATGCTCTAATTAAAAAAAAAAAAAAAAAAAAAAAAAAAAACACTTGAAATGCTGAAAATGACATCCGAATTCGACTTGAGTAACAGTTTAGCCATAATAAAGTATAATATCGACAAAAAAGCTTTGGATAATTGATACCGTAAGCAGTTAATAAGTAAAAAAAAACATTGGTCAATAAATAAAAAAAGTAAAAAACAAATATTGTTCATTAAAATATTGTCAAATGTTGATAATTATCGTCGACGTAAATAATTATTGTATAATAATGATAAACTACTCAGTTCCAATGGGGAAATCAATCAAAAGTGTCATTTTTGTACGGTTTTTATAAATTATATTGAATGTTCGTGATTTTAAGAAATTGAACAAGAAAAAAAGGCTCTAGGCCTTTAACACTTTCAAAATAACAGCTGTCTTAAAAACTGCTTTGTTCATTCCGCTTTACTACAACCAATGCATCAAAAATGAATTGGATTGACAATCAAATCAGTGAAACATGTCTGGAAATATAATGTGTCATTCATTTAACTTTAATGATTTTTATTTTCAGGTAAATAGTTTCTGAGCCTCTTTTTGCTGAATAGCTAGTTTCTCTTCTCTGTGTTCCAATTTCAAACAAGGTGTTTGACTTGGATGACAAGAATGTTTGGATGAAAAAATATCCAGAGATTTAAATTAACTATTTTAAAAGATTTAAAATTTTTGGCTTAGCAGTAAGCACACATCTAAATCTCCTCTATTATAATTTTAAAAAAATACTATAAATTTCCGAAACTGTATGATTAAAAAAAATATTAAATATTTAAAATTATGCAAATGCAGTGTAACTATAGTACAGGAGTGAAAAATCAGAGTCGTTACCGCACACCCTTGAAAAAGTAAATGTCCTAATCTATTTTCCTAACTGCACTTTTACAAAGCACCATCTGCATTTGGCAGCAGAAAAATTGTGAAATTTGACTTTGTGGTATATCACTCTCGAAGCTTTTCCCTTTTTGCTTAACTCCAAATTACCCCATTTATACTGGTATTTTGTCGATTAGAAAGTTTAAACCTGCTCATTTAGATTGTATAAGGAGACGCTAATTTATAATATGCAATCTAAATGCGTAGAGATTAACTTAATTTTTCAAATGAGAAAACATTAATGAAAATTAAGAATTTCTGTACTATAGCTTTTATATTTTACAACTTTTATTGAAGGCAATTTAAAATTAAATTTATCTTAATATAAAAAAAAACTGCATCAAAAAACAGAACACAGTATGCTACTTTTTATTAGTTTTAAATGAATTCCTGTTTTGAACTGTGATTTTACGTCCTACGTAATAAAACGTTGATATTTTTGGAATAGCTGCCCGATAAAAATTAAAATTCTTACTTTATATGAATACTCTAATAAATATGTTTCTGTATTGGGAATTGAGAAATATATAATTGAGTTAGTAACTAAAATATGGTGCATAAACATAAAAAAATGACACACTGAAAAGAAAGTTTTGTTTATTCAACAAAATTTTTTATGGCTCTATTTCAAACAAAATAAAATTTTGTTTAATTATACAAAACATTTTTTTCCGTGCACTTATTCGATAAAAAGAAAAAAAAAGAAAAGAAAAATAACCATTATCCACAAGGAATGTTAAAGTTAAAAGCGCCATTTAGAAATGTATTGCAGTATTTTTATTTGTAAGTATTTTTACTGCGGAAACCTTAAACCATAATAAATATATAAAACTATTGCCATTATTATTTATTACACTTCTATGATTTTCAAAAAGAAGACTTTCGCTTTACTTAAATTGCAAGTTCAGTCTTGTTTATAAAATACATAGCTGTTAAAAGTTTCGTGGCGTAAATATGTATGATTTAAATTTTATTTTTCTTTTATTTTGGGAATAGCTACATGACGACAGAGGAAAAGATTTACAAACTGTAATGGAAATGACTTAAAATTATTTCCCCCCAAAAAAAGATTTTAACGAGGATTTCCTTTTAATGGTTTAAAATTCCTCTTTAGACGTAAAAGTATCGTGCAAAGAAAATCTCTAATTCTTTGACGAGACAGCGTTTTAACTACTTGTTCCCTTTTTTTTCTGGCTTCCATTTCTGAAATCCAATTTCACAAACACACTTTTCTATCTGGAAACTTCCGCTCGTTCCAGTGAAATTCTTTTTTAAAACTGGTGACATTAATTAATTCGTTACGAGCTTAAAATATTGCGTTTGATCTTTATTAAATCTGTAAAAACTCGTTAATCTGTTATTGGTGATGATTAAAGTGAATTATCATTGTTGATTTTTTTTTCAGAATTCATTATCCAAAGGGTAAATTCGATTTTTATTAGTTTTTATAAAAATCTATGTATGACCTAAAATGGGATATATGACTTTATTTAGTCTTCCTAGAAAATTATTGACAGATTAAATTATCAACACACTCTAAGGCCAGTCATTCTCAGAAGCAACGCTTTATCCTATTATCAAGGAGTGCAGTGAAGGTGAGGTGCCTGAATTTTGCTTTTCAAAGTAGTCGTTCTTGTACGCTTTATGACAGAACAACTGTAAAACTACTGTCAAGCGCCGTAAACAAAGTTGGCCAATTGGCACGGCGATTGTCGCAAATATTCGATGCTTCTCATGTGATAGTGCGTTGAAGATTAAAAGAAAACAACGTTCGAAGATACCAATGTCGGCATGCTTAAAAATGCACAGCTAAACAGCTTGAAAAAATTCCAAAATGTTGCCGTTCACTCCTATTGGAATATTTTGCAAATGATTGACAGAATCGTTTGATGACGAAATATATTTCGCGTTTGCTCAATATGAACTGGCTGGAAACGACATTTTTTACACGGACAACATAAAAAAATACACCAGGCAATGTGGAAACGATATTTTTTACAGGGACAACAACAAAAATACACTAAGCAACTTGAGAAATGCAGGTAATGTGAAAACGAGCAATTCCTAATCTGAAGGGTCATATCATCTAATGGTCCATTCATTCAACCATTTTGTGGTGAAGCAATCAGTTCTAAAGAACACCAAATGTCTACCAAAACAGAAACAATTGATTTCAACCACCAAAACGATTCTGGCCAGTCCTTGCCAGTAGTCATTATTGAAAAATATATGTCAATGACTCACTGAGAAAAAGCGCCTGTCGTACCGAATATTGCAGTTTCGGCTATCATTAAATTAAATAAAAATTCCTTTGTGTATCCCATCAGATTTGAATTTTTTTTTATCATGAAGGCAAATATGCTTCTGGCTGCTTTGTCTAACGAGTCTGACACTGAGATGCTTTCAATAATGTAAATAGAGAAGACCTGTGTACCTAGGACCACTTTTTTAATGCACAAACACAGAACTACTGACCTATTTAAATTTGTGATACTGATGGTGTACATGCATAGTTATACTAAATTCCCATCCCACTGAAATTAATGTAAATTCCTAAAATAACAAATTCTTTGAAATAACAGGATTTAAAAAAATTCTCAAATGACCCTAGTTACAATATATCATTGTACCTAGGGCCAGTTGCTGATGTACCTAGGTCCATTCTAGGAAAGTAAGATTTCACATTCTAATGAACAGAAAATAAACATACACATTAGGGTGGAGCACTCTTATATGGGAAAAATTTTTTTGTTAAACTTTCATTTATAATAGTGATCAAAGTGTGACCCAAGATTAGAGGATTTTAAAAAGCATTACTTTTTTTAAATTAGTATTTTACTTCTACCCGCGCATTTATTTTGAAAATTTACATTTGTGCAACCATACTGATAAAACTTGAAGGAGCATATTGTTTAAAAATTCTATTAAACTATTTATTATTATGAAAAAAACAAGTAAGATAGAAAAAATTAATGCTAATTTACTAAAAATGTGAGCCACTTAAAACATAAAACATACATGAACATACATAAGCATACATAAAAATAGTCAAAAGAGACCTTAAAATCACGTTTGGTGTCGAATTTGGGCTTGAGTTTTCTTGACCTAATTTTTGATTTTATGCGACCTTCTCTGGCCTTCTTATCACATACCTGCATAGAAACCTCTGTTAGTATCTTTACTGAACTTTCTACAGCCTGGGTCTGGCATGGCAGTCTTAGAAAAGGTATTTTTGTACTTCCTTTTGTTTCCACTATCGAAAGAAAATCTTCATTCTTGACGTCTCTAAGGATGGGAGGTTGAAAATATTTTTGTTGCCAATCTATAAGGTCTGTGTATGACTTGGCATTAAGCTTAATTTTCGAGACCTCAAAAATTCGAGGGACCTTTTCAGAATTAGTCGCTTCTCTTGTTTTTATAATCCTTCTAGTAGCAAGTTCACGAATGTGTTTCTCAGGATCTGAGAGCATCGACAACAGAAGATTCTCAGGATGCGCAAAGAAACTATTCCCCTCAATGACAGGGTAGACTACTTTTTTTAGTTTAATTGGAAGGTATCGAGAATTCGAAACCAATTTCCAAAAATTTCTAGATGCATCTTTGCATGGCGGATGAGTTTTAATTTGGAACCAAACAGGAGCGTAAACTCTAACAATAAACGTGGCAAGATGATTAAAGTTTTCAGATGGTTTACTTGTGAAAATACATAGCCTTAATATCCTGTTGGCTTTTGTTAACCATTGAGCATGCGACATTTTCCCTGGAGCTCTGTGTGGTAGATCGGGAGGACAATCGCCACTAATTACAGCTGATGTAATATTGTACAAGTAACGTTGGTCAGAACTTAGGTCTTTGATGATATCGGCCAAAATATCCGGCAAAAAGCTTTCTATCTTTTCATACCGTACAATAGGATTTTCTTCGCATTTTTCTAGCAATCTTCCAATAGTATCAGAATAGGAACTTGGCCCAGTAGTTGCCCCATCTAAGAATGAAAAAAGGTGTTTTAAGGGCAATTCATTCGTGCGTAAAAGGCATATGATCCATTGTAAAGGTTGATTCAAACGTTTTTCTAACAACCGTATTACACCACCATTTTTCTCTGAGTTTGTTGCTGTTCCATCACAACCAACAGCTACAGTTTCCCTCAATGAAACGTTTTCCGAAGGGAACAAGTCATACATAGCTAGTTTTATGCTCTTGGCCGTTCCAGTACTTGGGACAGCGTAGCCGACATAAACAGAGTCAGGTTCCTTGATAACAGAAATGTGTTCTTCAATAAATAGGCGGTACTTTTTGACTGCCTTTTTTACTACATTTAAAACTTTATCTTTTCTCCCATCAAAGTATATAGCTGTAACACTGACAACTATTTTTAGCTAATATTTCTTTGGGTCCTTTTGATCTTTCACGGCGCAATTTTGATCTATCTATTACTTACACATCTGACTTAATAAGAACTATTGATGCGATTGCTGCAGCAGCTCTATCAGATACGCCATATCGGTCACATGTTTTTGACACAGATGGCAAGCTGAGTTTTGGCTTTTTATTGGATCCTTGGTGCTTTGAAGATAACAGTTCTAAGCCATAGTCTATTTCTTAAGTATCTTCTCACTCATCCAAGAGGGGCTCGTGGGGAAAGTTCAACTCTATTCTCCTGTTTATCCTCATATGTCACAGAAGCGTAATATTGTTCTAGTTTTTGATTTCTATCATTTCGCTTTTCTATTTTTTCATTAGTGAAACGTCTATACCACCAATAACCCTTTTCCTGTCAGTCCTCTAATCCGTCAGAAAAAGTTGCTCTTCTTTCGCAACTCTTCTTTCTTTTGGGCATTTGCATTGGCGAACGTTGCAAAATTCAAATCAAATGCGCGGGTAGATAGACTCAAAATAAATAAAAAATATTTTAGGATACGCTTTTTGAAAGGTTGGATCACATTCTTATAGCTATTAAAAAACAGTTTGGCAAAATTTAATTTCTCGCTCCACCCTAATACACATATCAATTTCATAAAAGAAACAATATCGAGATATAGTTTTATTTTTTATATGGTAACTACTTTAATTGCTGTGTACCAAATTAGTAGTGATCATATGATAATAAATATAAAATTTTACTTAATTAGTCATATTTTTATTTATTTTTAACATTTTACTATAAATCAAAATGGATCAGGTTATCAAAGCCATTTTCAACCACTTTGCAAAAAAATAGTTCAATAAAATAACAGCATAAAGAATACGACTGCAGTTGCACCTAGGTCCACGGCCCTAGGTACAGGACATCCATGTGTCCCTAGGTACACTAGACAATTTCATACAAAATTTGTTCTAGTGAAAAAAAAACACATCAAGAGAGAACTTTTTTAATATCTCATTTACTACCAAATATTTCAAACAAAATTATGTATTAGAATTTAAAGAAAAATATTTCACTTACCTGTGTAAAACAATAAAAGAGATGAGCTTCAGAATTTTACCTCAGACCAATAAAATTGCTTATGCACTTATAACTTGTGATAGATTTCTCCTCCAAGATTTCAAAATGGTTTCCAAAATAGATCCTGGTGTTGCCAGTTACCCAACTAAATAATGAAACTTAGAACTGAATATTATTCAAATAAAGTGATGTGGGCATAGGTACATGATGGCCCAAGGTACACAGGTCTCCCCTACATATAAAAACCTAAAAATAAAATGTGAATTTTAATCAATAGATAAAATAACTAGATATTCCTTAGGAACTATCGACTCAGTAATCCCCAACGGATTAGTGAGTCTTGCATTTGATATCATTCATTACGTCAACACAATAAAAAAAAAATAGACGTTACTAACTCTTCTTGTTAAATCTGATCTTTTCATTTGTCTCGCATAGCCGATTGCCGTTTGCGTAAGTGGGTTGTTGAGAGATTTGGATTGGTTCTAAATTCAACAAAACATTTTTGTTGATTCAGAAAATCATTTTGTTAAATCGATTTGTCGATTTGGTTAAATCAAACAAACTTTCGTCAAATCAACAAAACAAAACTAACGAGATGTCTAACGAAACAAATGTGTTTACATTTAACAAAACACTTTTAGTGTGTAATAAAATAAGCTTTATACATTTGTAGAATCCGTAACCTTTTAAATTTGTCTCAAGACTTTTGTGCCATCCGTTTTATAAAATCTGTTATTAAATACAACAATACATAAAAACTTTTTTAAGGATTTTGTGGTTCATTTACATGCTATAATGTTTTTTTCAAACATGTATTTATATGAAACCGTTATTTATTTCTTAAGTATGAGAAAGTGAAATTTTAAAAAAAGTTACAGAAATATTGAATGAACGAATACCTTCTTTAAAAAGCATTAATCTTTTTAAAAATGTCTTGTTTTTTAATGGATTATTAATTAGACTGAAAGTTTTGTCACATGTGAAAATATCACATGTGAAGTGATTTCATTATAGCTTTCCAAAGTTTGAATTATGTGAAAATGCCGCGATAAATATTTTCAAGAAATCATTAAAATAGTAATAATTTGTTGTCCCCTTTCGGAAGTAAACATTATTTTATAGACATGTCAAGAATGTGTACATCGAAATAAAAATTACAAAATAAATTAAAAACTGTCGTTATTTCTCTGAAATTACTTTCATGAGCTTGAATATACCCTATATTACTAAAATAATTACGTTAAAACTTCTTTCTTAGTTTACTAATTTAGGGTGTAGTTATTCAAGTTATCTCAGTCAAAGTAAATAGTTTTTTAACAAGTTTTTTATCATGCAAACACGTATTAATGGAGTTAGTACATGCTGCATACACTTTAAGCTCAAGTTTTTTTTTCTTTTTCTTGAAAGTATAAAAAAATATGATAAGAACTAACTTTCGTATACTTATCGTACTCTAAAAACTTTCGTCCGTTTTTTAATTACAAAGCAATAATTATCTTCATTATATATTCAAAACTGAGCTTAATTGTGTTTAATTTATTCCACTACTGCTACTTATGCATTCGCGGGGTATATCAGGAGACATTATAAACTAATTTAAACTTTTGCATGAATTTTACACATTTCATCTAACATATAAAAATCTCAAAGGAATAATTTATAAAGCAGAAAAAGATGAAATGGGAAAAAGAAAGGTTTTCTTAAATAAATTATAACTTGATTCAGAGTTTGCTAAAAATTTGGGAAGAATTAAGCACGTGTTAAACTTGATCCCTCAGAAAAATAAGTTATTTATCTAAGAAAATTATTTATATTATCCTAGAAAGATAAGATATTTACTGGCTGATGTACCCGTTCTTCGCACGGGAAGGGAGGTCGTTAACAGTTAATACGGATGAAAAAATGTCCCAGCAAATTTCACTCTCGTAAAGAATTTATACTGTCTCCTCTGTTTCCATATTCCATGTGTGCGGAAATATCTTATTCTTGATGTTATTATTCAAATTGTGTTAGCATTTAACCTACTAATACAATTTTAAATATGCGTAAAAACAACGCAACAGTATCTATTGTTTTTACTTAAGTTGTTAAATGCTGCAATCAAACAAAGACTAAAGTATTTTTTAAAGCTCTTACGCTTACGAAAATAAAAATGCATGAATATGAAACAAATAAAACACTAACCTTTAAAGATACTCTAATTTAAAGAGTTAAATTATATATTTTGCATTAAATATTTTTCGCATGTGTGGTAACAAATCTTTCTAATTACCCAGAACTGCACATCAACACTATGCGTTTTCTTCTTATCAGTAATATTTGGTACTGTCAACAGAATCCATGACGTTTCGAAGGTTTTTGTATTAGAAAATAGCGTACATCGTTCTACTTTAATGCATGGTAATACTGTTTTTCACATTTTGCTGTATAGTTACTATAGATACAACAGGGTTTTCGCCACTCAATGCTAAATTCAACAATTAAACAAAAAAAGAAAGTTCAGGTCAAATCTTCGGTTGAAACAATCGCGGGTTGTAAGAAAAATGATGAAAAAATTTCATATGCAAAAAATATTTCTTAACACAATACACTGTTCTTTAAAATAAAATACTGTAGAAAATTTCCTATTTTAAACTTCGTAATCTAACTGCAATGCCCAAAATTTATAATATTTTTGCAAAATCTATTCCAAATTTTATCGATTTTCAATGTCTATTGTTTCACTTACGATGAAAAGGCCAGTTAATTTGTAAAGGAGAGGATGGTATTATGGAGTACAATTAACAGTTTTAAACTATAACTTTAAAGGTTTTTGAATAAAAAACTGTAAATTCTACCAAATTCATCGTGAGTACATACTATAACTAATTGTAATGAATGTCACTTGTTAGAAAAACACTAATTATTTTGCTGTTATAGAGAAAAATAGTTTAAATAAAAGTTACAAACGGAGGTTAATATGAAACAGCCGGGTAATGCGGAATAGGTGGTTTAAACCGTTGAAAAAGTAATTATACTTTATAAGCATAGTTATTGTTAACTATTAAAACCATATTTTTTAGATTATGTTCATGCCATTTCTACTTCGAGTCTATTTACAAAAGTCGCATGTATAATCTTCTTCCTCTGCTCCCTACTCCGGTCCCTTGCTTTGGAACATCGTAGCTAATGCGGCCCTTAAGCTCAAACTTCCTGTTGGAGTTTATCTGCAGGCATATGCAGATGACTTTGTTGTGGTAATTGAAGCTCCCAATGCGCATCAGTGCAGCCGTAAGGCGACTGAGGCCCTCACTATCCTACAGAAATGGAGCGAACTCCACAAATTGGAGTTCAGTCCGGCCAAAACGGTCGGACTTCACGTACGACCTCTGCGTCGAATGGGGCGAGTGCGGCCTCCCCGCACTGCCCCAGTTATCCGCATCAGGTGTAGCATAGTTAAGTTTCAGACAGAGCTGAAGGTTCTGGGTGTGGTGCTTAATCAAAAGATGAATTCCCTGGCACACGTCGCACATCTTAAGCAACTAACTGTTGGCGAGATACGTAGTGAGACTCCACATCCTAACAAGGCCCGGCAACGGACTTAGCGGGACTGTGTTAAAGAGCCTCTATAAACGTGGAATGGAGCGTGTATCTCTTTATGCCAGCGGAGCCTGGTGGGACGGAGGAACAGAGCGAGTGCGGACGCGCCTAATACAGGTGCAAAGGATTGTACTGCTAGCGATAACAAAGTGTTACCACACAACAAGCAGTGCCGCGCTCTGTGTCCTTGCGGGCCTCCTACCGCTAGACCTGCAGGTGGAGAAGGAAGTGCTCATCTCGAGACTCCGAAAGCAGGGTCAGCCGATCCAGTTCTGAGATACGAGAATAGAACCCTCCGAAGTAGAGGGTGAACTTCCACGATGGGGCACACACCCGAGTAGGAGTCCGTTCATCAGCTGGGACACCTTGGGCCCACGGAAGAAGGGACTAGAGCTCTTCACAGATGGGTCCAAGCTCAATGGCAAAGTGGGATCAGGGTACGTACTGTACAGTGGCCAGAAGAAAATCTCTGATGGCGGCTGCAGGTTGTCGGACAATGGAAGTGCATTCCAGGCCGAACTCTTCGCAATCCTGAAAGGTCTGCAGGACCCACACTGCCGAAGCACAGAAACCGTAGATGTCTATACAGACAGCCAATCCTCACTCCAAGCTCTTTCAAGGCTGAATTTCAGAAATGCAATGATTGCAGCAATCCACTCTGAGATCGGAGATAGGCGAATCCTCTTCCACTGGGTGAAGGCACATGTCGGAGCCTGGGGGAACGAGGAAGCCGACGCTCTGGCAAAGAGTGGAACACAGAAACCCTCAGTAGACGAAAGAGTAAAGAGTTCTATTAGGAGTGTGAAGCACTCCATGGGGATTGAAGCCAGGAAACTGTGGCAGAAAAGGCGGGAAGAAGCAGAAGTCGGACGCGTATCGATCTTTCCGATGGTGAGCGAAAAGAGAACTTGGAAAAGTAGGAAGGTGAACTGGGTCGTCACGGACCATGGTCCCTTCCCGGCCTATTTTCGAAGTTTCTCCTTGAAGGAGACAAGGAACTGCAACTTCTGCCCTCTGACAAGTCCCGCCGACAGCCTGCACATCGTAGCCCACTGTCCAGGGTTACAGGAACTGAGAAATCGGTTCTGCCCGAAATTGGATGCCTCGGCATTCAATAATTACGTGCGGAGTGATAAAGGGCGCGAGGCCCTGACCCGCTTCCTCGATGCGCTAGGAGACTCACTAAGTTAACGGGCAACTTAGAGAAAAGAGCGAGCGCTCCCCCAAACCAGGGACAGCTGGCGGGGGATAGATACTTGGTGGTGCATGTATCGAACAAAGTTAAATACTGGTGGTGCATGTATTTTACTTTTCCAATTGCTAAAGGGAATACTGGTGGTGCATGTATCTCCCGAGATGCTCGGCCAAAAGCCGGAGGGGCAGGCATCTCCTATTGGTGGTGCACAGTTCGAAATACTGGTGGTGCATGTATTTCTGGAGAGATGCCTCGAAAGCGGAGGCACGGGCATCCTCCTATGTTAATACAAATTTGAAATACTGGTGGTGCATGTATTTCAAGGAGGAGTCTTAGGGCTTTGCTCCCAATGGTGGTGCATAAAGTTCGAGATACTGGTGGCGCATGTATCTCAGGGAGGGACCCTCGGGTCCCCTCCCAATGGTGGTGCATAAAGTTCGAAATACTGGTGGTGCATGTATTTCAGGAAAACCGCGGTTCTCGCGGCGTTCCACCACTAAAGGGTTCTTGTAAGCCGTGCACAAGTATGGAGCAAAGAACTAACAGGTGAACCACGCAGAATGGAAGGCGAGTCCCTCCGACCGTGGTTGTGACCTCCTTCCTGTCAATTGACAGAGGAAACCTAAAGTGTCTATGCTGCACGAGTTTCGTGCTATCTGGTGTTCTGAGATTTTTCCATCGGTGCGACGATTGTTGTAGTGACGACGGGTGGACAGCGGGCCGGGTTCGTCCTGCCCCGTGTGGTCTGGATTCCTGCCACTGCCTCCTCTAGTGTGGGGAAGCAGGTAAGGGTTACCGTTTATCACCCGCTAGGCCAAGCCCCGCGCAACCTCACGAGGGCCTCTTTGAGACTCCTCGAGAGGGTTGCTGTTTTATGCGGCGGACCATTGGTACTCCTCTAGGGGGGCTACCAATCGTGTAATGCTCAA
This sequence comes from Cheiracanthium punctorium, assembly GCA_038373885.1. Lineage (NCBI taxonomy): Eukaryota > Metazoa > Arthropoda > Arachnida > Araneae > Cheiracanthiidae > Cheiracanthium > Cheiracanthium punctorium. The sequence continues at coordinate 1,807,728 of JAWZYV010011719.1, forward strand.
CATAGAGCGGGTGCACGTATTGAAATAGTCTCCTCTGCTCCCGTACAGTGAAGGTGAGCCCACGGAGAACAGCTGAAACTCTGAATCGAAATTCTTCCTTGTTGAACTTGAATTTTCTGTTACAGAAAATACATTCAGTGTCTTTGTTTTTCGGTTCTTTAGTTGATGGCATGAAATCTATTACAATATTACTTAGTATTCTATTATACCCGACACGCCATCCAGGAAAATGGACCTTTAAACTGGTGGACGAAACACTCTCAGCTGAAAAACCACCACAGTACAACAAACTACAGTTCAATTTAGTGTGCATTATGCATAACATCAATAATCAAGTCACGTGTTTACTAATTGGTTAAAATGTTTGAAAACGCATCAGTAAAAACTCTTGAAAATAACAAAACGCTCTTTGTTCTGTAGCGAATGGTACCACAACAACAAGCGGTCAACTCTATATTGTAATAAGGGAATCTTCTTGGGTAGTTCATTTCCCATGCGAAAACAGCATCTAGCAGAGACGAAAGCTCGGTATCCCATATTACCCGACTATTTCTTAATACACTCCTCAGCTCTACAAAGTAAAGGTCTGAAATCGTGAAAAATCTGATTCTTCTGATAGTTCTGGGATAGTTCTCTGATCTGATAGTTCTGGGATACAGGAGTCATTTTCCTACGAGAGTCCTAAAGATTGCACACAAGAGGGTGCAACGATAAACATGTGTATGGGAACGTCGTCAATGGACCTCCAAGATATGGGGAAAATGTTGCTTAGTGGTAAATCTCGAACCCTTTTGGTACATGCCGATGGCAGAGTATGTGTACGATCACATGAAACGTTAATCACATGAAACGATGGATCCTTTCTGCCAACAGGAACCTTTTCAAGCTGCCTGAAGGGGAATTTTTGTCTAGGGAAGTGTTCACATGGACTGAAATGGGACGCCTGGTACTTCTGGCATCGTGTCTCACTGGTAAACGTTACCAGGATATCCTTGAAAACCATCTACTCCTGTGCATTCACTTTCGGCAGACCTGGACAAAGAATGCCTTTCAACAAGACAATGCACGGTACCATCGCTTCCAAATTTCATCGAGATGGTTGGATGAGCATTCTAGACACGTGCACGTGCTTTCCTTGTCCATCAAGGTCACTTGACTTTAATCCCATCGAGCACATCTGAGATGCACTTAAGAGAGATATTAGTGGCAACTTCCATCTAAATTTAGTGAACTGTGGAAATTGGTTCAGGAGTCATTTATAAAAATGACTTACAATAGCTTCTAAAGTCTTATCCAGTAGATTTGGAAGGGCGTTGATATGTCAGTCCGTCAGGACATCTTCCATTATATAGAACGATTGTATGTTTCTGTTGATTACAACTCATGTAATAACTATCCCGTTACTTGTTCATCTCTCTTTATAAACTTCAATTAAATACTGAATTGTCCTAGAAAATGAAAAAATATTTTAGCCTCTCTACGAAAGAAAACAGTATCTTACTTAACAGCATAATTTCGTTTTTAAATTTTAAAACATCGTAAGTTCTAATGTTTTGCATATTTCAGAAACCTAGCAGTGCAAAGCGAAAGATTTTTCACTGAAATTAATAAATTATTCATTGAGACATTATTATAATAGTGTATTTAATTTGAAAGAGAGATATTGGTTGATTCCAATTATTCAGCTAATAATGTTACAACCAAGCATTACATTAGAACTGATAAATACTTAATATTCATTAATGATTTGAAACGGCAGATAATTATTCATGACAAGCATTTTCATTAATAATTTAAGATTACGATAAATAACACTTTAAAATCACTAACAACACTAATAAAAAGCATATGCATGAAATTTTTGATATTGTAAATTCACTTAAAAGCCAATTAATTGATAATTTAATTATTATTGTTTTATAAACATCTCGCTGTTCCTCACTCTACCACTCATTCATCTATTTTATTATTTAAAACAATCTTTTATTTTTAAGATTAATTACATCAGCGTGATGGAATTATTTTAGTTAAACATGTTCGCAATATTAAATGAAGGAAACTATTTGAGGTGATGGGAAAAAATTGTGAAGAATATATTACTGGATATTGTGACATGGAAATTTTTGAATATCGAGTTGTCATAATTTGTCAGTATACAAACTAAAGTAATGACTGTGCTATTTTTTCAATTTAATCCTTCACAGAGACTGTAAAAAGGGCGAAAAGTGAAGAATATTGTTTTTAATAGGCAACAAGAGAAGGAGAAGGAAATTGTGAGGTTTCATTCCCCCGCATTAAAACACAGTATGCCGTCAACTTCACACAAAAAGTAAAAAGAATTGAGGTGAACATATTCGCCTACGTTGTATGTACCTCCACCTGTGCTCCAAAATCCCTTACAAAAACATTGTATTCTTGGGATGTATTGCTTGAATTGTCATTTTTCTACATTTCCTATATTTTGTAAGTAAACTGCTCTCACTTTATTTAATTCTGAATGTTTATTGCTCATATTGTGGAACAAATAATGTCACAGTGGGCGTTTATTTTCATCACGACGGCGGAATTTTACCCAAGCGTTATAAAATTAGTCAGAGTAAAATGTATTAATGCGCGACTGGCAACCAATGTCTCGAAAATGAAAATAAAAATAAAATATATTTTCTAAAAATTTTTCCTTCGCCTCATAGTAGGGGGTAATTTTAACAATTTTTAAAAATATTAAATTTGGAGAAAAGCGACTGCAAGGAAGAGATTTCGGATACTAAATAGTTTTTCTTAGCTTCAAAGTTGAAAAATATTTTATTGTATGAATTTTTTTAAATTACCAAACCATGTAGGTACATTGCTATGAAAACTAAAAAGCAGTGATTGGAATTTAACATTCCAAGACTCTGTGAGGGTGTTCTCACACTTATAATCCATATGCTTGATTGATAATGATTTTACATTGAAATAAATTTGAGGCGCCAGCTGTGTAAAAAATGGTCTCTAGATCTGTGGCACGCGATCAACGATTCGATCAACCGCCATGTTGCAGGTAGTTAAACCGTACTACGGTAACGGCTGCCCTTTTTCCAGCAATGGGAAATTGTTGCACTTCAAAGGGTTAATTATTTATCACTCTTATTACTGCATATCGTTATTAGATATTGCAGGAATGGCATTAAATTACGCATGTGCATCATTGGACGAAACGCAGGTGAAAGAGAAGAAGAACCCCTGAAATATCGTAACTTTTTTAGAGGAATACTTAAGCACATTGTATATTCGTACAACAAAATAACTTCATGCATTTTTACTCAAGGACTGGCCATTTTAAGTAACTTGGAGGAAAGCCAAGACCAAAAGTTCTCTCCTTCAAACGTATATCCAAAGTACTGAAGAGCTTTAACATTTTATGCATTTTCCCGGGCGAAACTCTCGAAACAAGAGCAAACAAGATATTTGCTTTAATGCACTGTTGTTAAGCTTGTGGTTTATTTTATTTTAAGATTCTGTTGAAATAAACAAAAAAAAAAAAAAAAAAACACGGCAAATCTGTGCTTAGCAAGATTGTAGTAAGCGAAAACTCATACCTTAAAAAAAATTCGGGCTTTGATTTCAGATTTCATTTGTCAATTTTTTTTTTATAAATAAAATTTAACGGACTACAGAAAATAAATTTTTTTTTCATAATTTAAAAAGTTAAAAAAAACGCTAATTTCTTAATTTTATTTTATGATAAATTATTCCGTACATTTTTATTGTGTCTTTAATGAAAGAAATTGCTATTTATTTTTCATATTAGGCGAGCGAATTACTATAGTTTCATGCAATTACTATAATTTCGATTACTATAATTTCATGTGTGTGTGTAAGTGTTTGCATGTGTGTGTGTGTGTATGTGTGTATGTAAGCGTGTGTATGTGAGTGAACACGATAACTCTTGAACGGTGCATTCGATAGAGCTCAATCGATTTCGTATGTATATTATGGGTATCGTATTTGGTATCTCTCTTCGATTTGGTATGTATATTATAGATCACCATCGCACAATCAGTTTTGATTTTGGTGTGTATAGGACTGATAATTTTTTACAGGGCTGTAAAAAAAGAATTATTTTGCATTATGGCCCATGCATGGAAATTCTAAAGTGCGCTAGCGTCTAAAAAACATTTTCGATTGAGCTAAAATTGAGTATGTATACTGTAGGTTACAGTCACATGACATGAATATATTTTGGTGTGTGTGCAGAGCTGATAGTTTTCACAGGTTTGCAAGAAATAATTCTAATGCATTACGGCCTAGGGTCGCAAATCATTTAAAGTGAGTTAGTGTCTAAATGACGCATTAAAATAAACTGCAAGTGGGTATGTATATTATAGGTCACCGTCACTCAACTTGCATAGATTTTGGTGTGTTAGGGCTGCATAAAAAATATTCTTATACATTGCAGTCTATACACTCAGATGATTATTTGAAATGCACTATTGTCTGAATACGGCATGCAATTGACTTGAAACAAATTTATTTAAACTCCTGATAAAGATCAAGTGTTCGGAAAGTCGAGTGGAGTCACTCTATTTTTTTTTTCAGAAAGATTTTAGAGGATCGATTTGAACTTCAAAATAGAATATGAGTAGTTGCTGTCAGATGGAAAAGTATCAGCATGTTTATTTTTTACATGAAAGTAAAAAAAATACCCTCTTATTAAAAAGATATCTCAAAGAAAAGTCTCGATAAGATTATCAATTTTCGGTTAATAAAAAAGACGCAACGACAATACAGTGCTATTAATGCGAGAAAGGGAATCCTTATTGTTGTTCACAGAAGAGTCACGTTTCTGATGCATGCTGATCAGTGAGGAGTCACTCTGATCAGGAACAAAAATGGCAACAACTGTTAATTTTGGTTGCCACGAAACTAGAAATTGTCTCCGACAAATTTAAAAAGCAATAATGATGACTTTTTGGTATTGCAGGCAAACTTAGGAATTGTCTGCAGATCTGCGGAGTGTCCACTGATTAGTAAAATACTGTACGTTCATGTAAAAGCAATTTTTTTTTACTGTAGACAAAATGGATCTATACAAATAAGCAGACTAAATGTAAAATTTTCAATGTTCTTCTGTATCGATAACGTTTGTGAATATTATACATTGCAGCTTAAATCTCATTTACGGATTGTAATCTGGAAAACCGGATCCGTTAATCCGGAGGATTCTGCATTATTAGAGGTTTACAGGATCCAGTACCAATTTACCGGATCGGGTGAGTACTAAAATAGGAAAAGACTACGTATAAAAATGAAGGAGTTCGATGTCAAAACTTGTCTTATATTCATGATTATTTGTTGACAATAAAACCGACGTATGAAGAAGCTGAAAGGATCTTTTCAGTCGCTGGCTGTATTTGTAACTCTCTGAAAAGTCGATTGACAGATGACACAATTAACGCTATTTGTTTCCTACTATCTTTTTTAAAAAATAAACTTGATTTTTTTTTATAATTGGCATATTAAAAATTATTATTTAAAGAAAGTTTATTGAAAAATACTCGATATTGTGTTGTGTCATTCATTAAACAGATCTGTGAAATTGTCATCATTATTATAAGACTGATTAGCGTGACGAAATTAGATAATTATTGTGAATCATTTGATTAAGTTAGGCTAAGTTTAGAAGATAGTTTTCATGGATGTTATTTGTAAACTCAAAATTGACTGCAAACACTGAATTTAAACAATTATAGTAAATATTATATTTATAAATGTAATAAATGTAATTATTAGTATATTATTATATAGTTCCAGACAGCACAGCAAACTTGCATCAAACTTGCAGCAAGCTTGATTTATCAAGTCAACAAATTTCAAGCGTGTAAGCTTAATGCAAGCTTGAATCAAGTGTTCAAGTTTACACTTGCCCAGCTTGCATTAAGTTTGACATAGCAAGCTTGAATCAAGCCCGACATAGTAAGCTTAATTTCAAGCTTAAAATTTTTCCAAAAAAAAAAAAAAAACATTCCTAAATACGCGGGGCGCCCGTCGGCGAATTCGCCCCACATATTTTATTTTCCCATGCACTTTCCCCCACTATGCTGAAATTTCAAGTTATTTTAATCTTTTTCCATCAAGCGTCCGCGATCGAACTCGGGACCTAAATGTTGGGAGGCCAGCGTCCTAACCATTTAGCCAATCTGCCTCACGCTGGTATGACTAAAGATTGAAGCGACTGTTATGGTTGTCACGCCGTTTTTTGGCGAGATTGATCGGTATTGCCCGATCATCTTTTATTTTTTCATGGGATGAATCAAAATGAAAATAATGTTATGTGTGATTTATAGACTCTACTAATAGGGAAATAAGCATAATATAAACTTAAAAGCAGCACACGTTTAAAAACTTTCAATATCGCGACACTCATGTTGGGCAATATTGTCCAAAATCGAGACAAACGACTGATTTGAAATCAACTTCGTAGTATAATTGTATTTTATTTTGAAGAATTTCCATATTTGGAAATATAGAATTTTTTTTTTTTAATTATTTCTATAGTCCAAGTACATTTTATGACTGATGATAAAATTATTTTGTTATGTGGATGTGGCTTTTCCAAATGAAGCAGTAAATCAATTTTGTATTCAAGCTTGGACAGTTTCAAATGACTTCTCCAAGCTTGCAGCAAGTTTTTAAAATGAATTGAAACTGTCCAAGCTTTGTATTAATACGTCAAATTGAAATTGTGTGCTGTCTGTGGTATACCATAACTGTGGTATACCATAACGACAGCAATCCTGTCGAAAAAAGGTTTTTACCCTCCTAAGCGCTGACCAATGTCGGCGCCGCTTCAGTTTTGGTGTTCTCATGGGTGCCGAGTTTAACCGACTGAGCCATTGTCGGATTCATTTATCAATTATCCTATTATAAAAAATTAATTCTGTCGAACGACAATTTACTGCATAAAAATATTTATGCTATTATATTGAAATATAGATAATAAATATGTTATAGAATTTCGTTCCGAACAAAAATTAATTTTAAACATATAATAATAAAAAGTTATTTACAGACTGAACCCACATGTATGCTTTATGCATTTTTTTAAAAAGACATTTTCATTAGTTCGGTCAGTATTTATTTTTCTTTACTTTGCTATTTGACTATAAATCTTAGCTGGAAGAAAAAACTTCTGTTTTTTCTAAATTTTATCTTTAAACCACCTCTTTTCAACAATCCACGTATTTAATTCATTTTCAGTTTTTCATTTTAGTTAAACTAGAATTAGTTCAAAAGTTTTATTGGGTCGAAACTTTTCATTTCATATATCTAAATGATTTTTTCCAGAGAAACTTTGAACTTCTTTTTAAAATCATACTCAATCTTAGTAGGGCTTCTTCTATTTTCAAAGGATTTAATCGGATTTTGTTTCTCTGAAAAGTTTTATCTTGGTCTCAACACTTCCTTTTATAGGGATTAAACTTTGTTTATGTTCTACGGATAAAGTTTAATTAAAATTTCTTGAATTTTTTTCTTTAAATAAGCAAAATAAAAGTACAGTTATTAAATTAGATGATATATTACTTCAGTACAGATAAGTATTAATATATCTTATCATTTTTATAATACATTTTTACCTTAATTATATTCTTGCATTTTATTTCACATTGTTTTTTCTATTTTAAAATAAAAGAATGAGCAAACTATTTGGGGTTTTATAAAGGAATATGATATATTAAAGAAATAACTTCAAAGCTAAATCATTTCCACAAATATTGTAACGTTGTCTTAATGAAATACCCAATTTGCGTATGAAATCCCTTAAAAAATGGATTTTTCAAACAGGAAGGCAATTTTAAGGGGCAATAATTATGCAAAGATTGAACTTATAATTTAACTATAACGTTTATCGAGTGTTCATTTTAAATTTCATAATCATCATACTAAATGACAAAGTATCAACCACAAAATATATAAAAGATTGGTGCACAGAGCCTTATTATCGCATGGGCAAATCGGGACATTGCCCAGGGCCCCCGGCTTTAAAGAGCCTCCAATATCAAATATTGTTCTTTTTTACTTCAAAATTTTATGAAAAATGCAACAAATTTCATAGATGGAGCCCCCAAATTCAGCAGTGCCCGGGGCCCAGTTGGTTATAATCAGGCTCTGTTGGTGCACAAAATTTATAATTTTCAAACACGTATTATTACAGCTATAAAAGCAGGTTCTGCTTCATAATGTTGTAAATCACTTAAAAAATAAATAAAAATAAATTAAATAATGAATTACAGTCTGACAGATGAGTGATAATAGCAATAAAATTAAAATTAGCTTAAAAATAAAAGATTTTTTTTTAATATCCAAATATATACTTTATGACACATTAAGATGAAGCTCTACTAAATCTGTATTTCGAAATATTAAAATTCCAATTTAAACATAAAAATTTCTATGCGTTTGTGAATTTTTTTCAGGCATTTTAAACACTCTTATGACCTACCCTAGTTTAATGCATTTAAATTCAACCGTCATCAAATTATTAAAACTGATGCAGTAACTCAAAAGTTTTTTAAATAATATAATTGCATTAATTTCTTTTGTTTCTGAAGCATAAAATAGAATAGTCATCAAATAGTTATCACATATTTTTAAAGGTAATATGAATCAACAATGCTGCACAGCATTGTATAAAACGTTTCACAGTTTCATTAAAATTTTCATTTTTAAATACTTTTTAAAAAGATAATACAGTTGTTTTTCACCACTTACTTCTTATAAAATGAAATAAAAGACGAAAAACTGTTTTTCCACTAAAAATCTTTACTTTTAAAGCTTTTTGAGAGTTATTTAAAAGAAAAAAATAAGAGGAGATGGTGAATCAAATATATATTCCGTTACAAAACTAAAAAAATGTCCTCACTATTTTATTCAGAAATCGGAAAGATATTCAGTCACAGTCACATTCAAACCTCATTTGAATACGTAACTGCCTTGATCATTTTTCTTTTACTTCCATATTAAGTTCCCCCTCTAAATAACGTGCTAAACTCAGGATAAAGAGATTTTTTTCCCCACAAAAGCATTTTTCACTTCGAGTTGTTACAGACTGGCTCGTTTCCAGCTTATTCGAATTGAGAAATGTAATACCGTGCGCCTTTTTTCAGATTTTCACTTAATTTAGTTTCGTACCTTTTCGGTAGAAGGGCTAATATTTGAAGTTTTCCATGAAAATGCGTGGGAAAACTTTTTGGTGCATTTCCCCGCTTCTATGCATTATTTTTAAATATTGATTTTTCATTCTTAGCGAAACGCTATTCTGATTTTCGAAAGTTTAATCATTGCAAGTGAATTGATTCATAAATTCCATACATCAACCTGTCCCATATGTACTAATGGATTTTTTAAAAAGAAATATTAAAATTTTTAGAATGGGAAATACGTGAAACAATAGGAACGTTTTTAATTAAATTTTCAGATGAATAGATGAAACATTGGTTTTAAACTTATATTGTAACAAATTTCCTTTTTCTGAGGGGACATTTTTTTCCCATCTGGAAAAAATTCAGAATTTCAAACAAAACTTGAAAGAAAATTCTACTAAACTGAAAACTTAATCTGTGATAGAATTTCATCTGCTTGTACGTATTTTGAATAACCCTGCACTGCCTTAACTTAATTTTAATTTTTGATTTACTAACAGCATGGTTCTTGTCACTAAGCCAGATTATTAATATTCTTTATTTTATTTTGCGGTCTAATTTACGAGTTAGGCAACACCACTTTTAGTGGAAATACTGACTCCAGGGGCCCTAGCACGATCTTCTCGGAAACCTTTCCGAAGCGGAAAAACAACCCTTTTCTCACTCATGACGTCACATTCCGAAAGGGCGTCAATTTGGTCTACCACGATACTCTCGGGAACGTTCCGATGTCGGAAACCCTGTCGGAAATTCCACTTTTTTTTCCCGGCACGGTAAACGCGAGTGAGAAGCTCTTTCCCCTTCGGATACAAGTCAGCGTGCGTGGTTATTTGTTCTGATGGTAGTTGTTTACATCAAAATAATGGCTCGGTTTTAATTGTAGCAACTGTTGCACAACAATAAGATGCTAGAAGAGTTCATAGGAATCGAAATTCGATTCCTAGGTGTAAATCCTTTGAATTAAGCGACGACGAATTTATCAACAATTTTCGGTTGAATAAATCATTATCATTCCAACTGATTCAAGAGTTTAAAAAATATTTAGAGCTAGAACAATTAGAATATAATAATGCTAATTTTTAATGATATTTAAAATTTATAAAATAACAGTCTGCTTATCTTTTGCCAAGCTTTCACATTTTTAATAAAACCTCCACTGCTGTTTAATTTTTGTGCTAGAGATTTCAAATCCTCATTTCGTTTGCTGCGCTCTATAAAAACTGGAAAAGTTGTTTTCATTTAAGTAATGATTTTCTTCCATTGCTTGGACGATAATTTCAATCTGATTTGTTTTTACTCGAATATTACCGTTTTTATTTTATAAGGAGGAGGCACGGCTTCAAGAAAATGCGGATTTCAATGATCTTTGGCATAATGGTAGTATACCATGTGAATATAGAGTGTAAAATAAATTTTATAAAAGGTATTGAAAAACTGTCAGCACTTCATCAGAGGGTCGTTAAATCGGAAGGGTCGTAAAATTGGGAGTTGACTGTATATTTATTTTTATATTTTTAAAATTTTATTTCTGCTATTCAAAAAATATATTTTTACAATTGATGATGCTTAAAAAATTAATACTCTTGCTGTTGCATCACGAACGGGTGGAAATTAAGGGAAAAATAGTCTGTCTTACAAAAATTAATGTACCTTAAAGAAATATTGAGTTTTGTGGGTGTTAAAAGTGATTTATTTTGAAAGTGCAAAATTCTGATTCCACAAAGTAAAGATTTTACAAAAAGAAATAAAATTTAAATAATAATATAAAATCAATAAACAGGAAGTAAAAAAAAATGATAAATAAATGAATAAATGAAAAAGTAAATAAATATTTACTTTACTAAAAAATGAATTAATTACCAGGATTCGCGTATTTAAAAAAAAAAAAAAAATGTGCAGGAAAATATTGCGCAGCACGGGGTTCGATCACATAACGCCCTAGTAATAGTCCCGCCTCTTACCGATTCAGCCACCGAAGCGCAACTAACATTGCACACAACTTACGATTAAAGTTTTGGTAAAGCGGTTTGAAAATCGATATTAATTTTTTTTTACTGTATTTGAGTACTGCGCATTAGTATCTTACACGTTGTATATTCACATGGTATAACACAGCCAGAGATCGACTCACAAAATAAGACAAGACGTGGTACCTATTTAAGTACTATGTCATAAACTTAAACTACGTGCTCGAATGCGGCAAAGAGTGCCTTGTTTTTATTGGTTGATAGCGTCCCCTTCCGATACTCTCGGAAGAGGCATAAAAATTCTCACTTCCATTAGTCGAAACCATGGTGGTAGAGTCAAAATGAGGGTATCGGATATTTATCCGAAGATTTTCAGTATCCGTGAGTGAGAACTATCCGTGACGGATGCTTTCCGATAAGATCGTGCTAGAGCTCTTGATCTGGGAATCCAGGTGCTTTCTCTTGCGGTAGATATTAGAGGAATTCTATACTCGTGAGGAAAGTTTTAAAATCACGTAGTTCAGAGCCTAAGAATAATTTTTGGAACCTACTGGAGGAAGTAAGGTATCCTAATTTTATAAAAAAACAGCATTTCATTTAATATCCTATTTTGGCTCTACACTGAAAAAAAAAAAAAAAAAAAAAAATCTGTCAAATTAACAGAAAAAATCTGTCAGCCAGGACGACAGTTTATTTCCGATTTTTTTACAGAAGTCTTCTATAAATTTTACAGATTCTCCGCTTATTTTACAGAAATCTTCCGTAACGGAAGATTTCTGTAAAATATACGGAAATAAAGTGGCGTCCTGCCTGACAGTTTTTTTTCTGTAAGGTTCTGTTTCTGCAGTATTCAAAAGCTAACTTTAGATGAAAGTGATTTATTTTTAAAATGTATTTTGAATTATTTGATAATAAATGCATCATTTAGTAGGCAATTACGCATTCCGCAATTATTAAGTTACTAGCTGAAGTACCCGTCCTTGACGGGTTAGCGAATGCAAATTTCCAAAAAGCAAGAGCTTCCGTCAGCATTGTAGGAGCACACAAATGGATGTAGTATGTTGCCAAAGTAAAGAAAGCGAAATTATAATTTTTATGTATTGTTAAAATATTACAGGTTAGAGAGTAACTAAGTAATATCATTTCATTCGCTTTAGTCGTAATTATGGGATGCGCGAACGAATATTGACGCATATTGAAATAATTTTCGCAAAATCTCAAAATCTAATCAACATTTTTGAAAAATTTGAAGCCTAGAATTTAAGTTGAGTGACAACCTATCATGTCACCCAATTTCGTTTCATTCCCTGCAGTCTTTATTTCGTGATGCTGGAACAAAATTTCAGAATTTTAAAACGATTTTCGCAAAATCTCAAAATGTAATCAAAATATTTTAAAAATTCAACCTCTATAAATTAAGATTAGCAACTACCTATCCTATCACTAAATTTCGTATCATTCGTATTAGTCGTTATTACGTGATGTTTGAAGAAATATCAAAGTATTTTGAAAGAGTTTTCACAAAATCCAAAAATCTATTAAAAATGTTTAAAAAATTGGACACCTATAGTTTACGTTGAGCAACCATCTATCATATGACCCAATTTCATATCATTCGCTTTTGTCGTTATTGCGTAATGCGGGAACAAAGATTGACTCAGTTTTAAACGATTTTCGAAAAATCTCGACATCTGATCGATTTTTTTTAATTAGATGCTTATAGTTTAAGGTGAGTGACCACCTATCATTTCACCAAATATCATTTTTTCACCTTTGCAGTTATCACGTGATGTGCGAACACAAATTTACGCAGTTTGAAATGATTTTCTCAAAACCTCAAAATCTAAGCAAGATTTTTTTTTTTATTCGACGCCTAGGTTTTAAGTTGAGTGACCACCTATCATGACACCCAATTTCATATCATTCGCTTCAGTCGTTTTTACGTGATGCTTGAACACAAATTTACGCAGTTTGAAACGATTTTCGCAAAATCTGAAAATCTAATCAAGATTTTTTAAAAATTCGACGCCTATGTTTTAAGTTGAGTGACTACCTATCATGACACCCAATTTCATATTATTCACTTCAGGCGATTTTACGTGATACTTAAACAAAAAAAGCGTCACGGACAGAATGACAGAATGACAGAACGACATACAAACTTTTTTTGAGGGTCGCATCGTTTTCCCGGGTGCTTGAAACGGATAGAAATCGCAAAATTTTTGAATTCCAAGAAATGTACAGACAAAAGTCTAATTTTATTTATATAGATAATAAATATTATAGACCTTCTTTTGTAGCTCACAATATCTACGTGACTGGGTGGACAGCAACACCTTGATAGACTAGTAGTCTGCCCAACCTCTGATAAGCTCTCTCCATTCCAAATTTCATCCAATTCCATCCAGCCGCTTCAGCATGAAAAATTCGCAAGCAAGCAAACTTTCGCATCTATAATATAAGTTGGATTACTTAAAAATGTAATTACGGAATTTATCGACTTTAAATTCTTTTCTTTCCGTCGTAATAAATGAAACTCTGTCGAACAAGAATTAAAAGTAAAGATATTCCATATGAAGAATATTAGGGAACACATTTAAATTGCATGACGATGTAACGAGCGGGACATTTGAATATCGGCAACCTTTTCCAATCCAGGCCAGAGTATGCATGACTCTTTGGCGCTTCCAAAAATATGGTGATTGCGTACCTTTTCCCGCTTTTCCTTTTAAAAAAGCCCACTTCTTACTTATGCATTTAAAATTTAAATTTCGCGGAAGTATATTTTTGTAAATCAATCGTGAAAGTAAAGGAATTTTCTGAAATGTTGCCAAACCAATATTCAAACTGAGAAACTGCAGTTGACTGCGATTTGCGAATTGAGAAGACGTAGATAAGAGAGAGCAATAAATCAAAAGAATCTGCATTGTATTTAATATGCCCTTTTTATTTCGTTTTTTTTAACGATGTAAAACAGAAAAGTGAGAACGATCTTTCTCATTTGAAGCTGCAAATGAAATCTCAAAAGATGTAAGACTTAGCAGGAAGAAGTAATTTTTCATTAGGTTAGAAAAGAGCGTAAAAGAGTGCCGAATAAATGTGTTTAAGTGCGGCTTTAATGAGGAAATCATTAGCTGAAAATAATAGTAAAATCGATATATTTGAAGATGTTAAACAAAGTGAATAAGTATGAAGACACAAAAGGTTTTTAAAAGCTTTTTTATTAGCATTTTTATTTTTCGTAATATTTTGCTAAATGGTGTATGTTGACTTTTTCATCACATAATTAGATTCTAATTATGGCACTAATTATCTAATGAGTAACAAAATTTCACTAGTTAAAATTGAACCTTAAAAGTATATGTATGGAAGGTAAACCACAGGATTATAAAACAGACTTAGGTTTCTCAAATGAAACTTAATGTTCTAACATCAGTTAATTGCATTTTAATTAAAAATCCATTCAGTCTTTTAGGGGAAGCTGCTGCAGGACTTATTTACGTAGGATTGCTAATAACAATAGGCACCAAAAAGAAATGTTTTGTTTGTTTCCTGGTTCTAAGTAGCTAATTCTTACTAATTTAGGGTCGCAAAAAATGAATATGTAAATAAAATTCATTTATTAGCTCTTGTTTTCGAGATATACAGAAGCCCATTGGAGAAAGATACACAATAGCCTACCCATAGACTTAAGGTACACGGAAGACAAAAAAAATGTTCTGTCTAATAAATATAATGCAGAAGATCATATTTCGTTAAAAATACGAGATCAGTGAATTTTGTCTGATTTAATCTGTAGGGATCATTCAAATCGTGTGCCTCAAAATCTGGATCATAAGAAGATCCAGGTGTAGTGACTTCTCCAGTATTATCTTTCTCAATCACATAATTTGGAGGTGTTTTATAAATTGGCAGATTATAGCCGAGTGAGAAATGGCTCGAATGGCTGATGGGACACACGGACAATGTATGATCCATAGTAGCCATACAAACCAGCCATAGTGAGATTTTATTATCCAAATTGGTACTTTATCCTGAAAACAAGAGCTAATCTCAACTTTTTACGGTGATTTCCATGTTTAGCGAGACAAAATACTTCGGAAATATTTATTTTTGAGCTGGAAACATTTTTGGTGTTCCGTAGTGTAATTAATTACTTCTCTCTTTCTCTCTCTCTTTTCTACACAATCTCTACAATCTACCTACTTGGCAGAACTGGCTACTTTATTCTTTCCAAAGCTGTAAAAAGGGTAATATTTTTTGCAATAAATACTTATTCTTTAACCTAAAGTACTTAGTTTCTTTCTTGTTTTCGCATGCAGACGATATTTTAATTAAAAATCGCAAATGAAGATTATTGAGTTATTTTTATAAATGACATTTCTGCCCATTGCCTAGACTGATGAACGAACCCTTTTATACAACTGAAAATTGCCAAGCATGTCAACCATTATGCTTCATTTTGAGATTTTTTTGTTAATAGCTTCTAAAATATACAAATTTCAATATTTTAATCAACTGACTCTCATTCCTAAATTTTCCCATTTTATTTTTTGTGCATACCACGTGTTTTTATGTGGTCTGGTTCCTGAGTAAATTGCGCAAAAGCATGTTTTTAAATAACCCTGTAAAACACAACATCGGCAAAAAGAAATTTCTTTTCGCTGAATTCTCCTGATTTTTAGACAGACTGTCACACTTTTTCAATGCTTATAAATAAATCTACTCGTACAAATACTATCTAAATAAAATTTGCAGCCTTTAAATTTCCTATACGTTGTCTATATCCACGTTAACATTAAAAACCAAAAAACATTTGTCATATTGAAAATCGTCTTTTGTTCAAACTTGGGAGGAGATAACCTGCTACAGAATGGGTTACGTTGTCGCAAATGTTGGGGTTGGCTATCTCATAAGTCTACTGCGCAGTTTAAACAAAAAGCTCTTTCCAAGTGAACTTGCATTGATATCTGCACTTCGTTGTTATACCAACAGGAGCTGTCAGTTATACGATAGACGTAGATGCCTTTGTTCTTGGAGACTGCAAAAGTGAATTATTTTTCATCCGTAGAAAGCAAACGCCTCATGAACTTCATTTCAATCTTATTAGTATCTTCTGTATTCTTGCTACGAGGTATTTCATAAAATTTTTTCCTAAAAATTTAACTAGAACGAGATCATCGAATTCAAGGTTACTGATGTAAGGATATGTTCTGCTCACTAAATCTTTCTCCTTTGAGATGTCTCTTTCAATTTCCAGTTCGACAAATTCGCTGTCAGATGATTCACATGATGAAGAATCGTAAACAATTTTCCTTTTGCATTTTTCCTTACAATAATACGTCTAGGCTGTATCTACTGTTTTGTTTGTCTTAATGAATTTATTGCATGTTTCTCAGTAAAACAACGGTATTTTTATCAGATGTATCCGTGTAGATAGCCGACCTTCCTGATTTTCGCTTAGGTTTCCAGGATCCCTTGGATTTGTCAGGGAAAACACTCCAGTTACTTCAGGATTAACTATATTACACTTGTCCCTGCTTCATTAATTGCTTCTGGTGAAATTTGTATTCAAGATGTTTCTAGCTTCTTT
This sequence comes from Cheiracanthium punctorium, assembly GCA_038373885.1. Lineage (NCBI taxonomy): Eukaryota > Metazoa > Arthropoda > Arachnida > Araneae > Cheiracanthiidae > Cheiracanthium > Cheiracanthium punctorium. The sequence continues at coordinate 1,824,470 of JAWZYV010011719.1, forward strand.
GTAAAATCCAGACTTCCTTGATCCTGACAATAACTTTGAAGAATTTCATTTAGGCTAATATTTACAAGGTCATGTTAGCCTTGTTGCATGAGAGGAGGATCATGCACGCATGCGGGAACGAAGTCATCATCTGAGAATTCATTCCAGCTAATGGATAAATGGCTGTGCGTTTAAATCCTGACTGGGCACTTAAGTGGCTCTTGACTTTGGAGAATTCGTAGGAAATTATGTAAGGGCAATGTATGAATTGTCTTTGGAGCTACTGCATTTACCGAATTTCGCATTCAACTGTCTATTGCTTTGTTTAAAGAAATATAACACTGGCGAAAGATTAGTCAATTCTTGGGTAGGTTTATCAAATTTAATGAAATATATGTTTTATTGCTTCAGGTATTACTACAACTTTATCAGTCATCTTGTAGTTAGCGCAATTAAGGATGTACCAGGTAGGAAATATGAGTATGAGAAAAACAAATTAAAAGTAATTATCTGTCATTATATTCCATACATCGCATGTTCGAATTTTTTTTTTAAATTATTATCATGCATGAATTATTACGCGTCAGATTTAAAATGTATTTATATAATGTTTGTGTAACCTGTATTTCTTATTTGTGTACTTGGCTCGAAGACCACTTATAAATCCACGTCAGATGGACAGCGCAAGAGGGAGTGCCCTCCCTCCTTGTGGGTCTTTCTAAAGGGTCCTAACCCCTATTCAAGATAAGTTTCGGGGAAAACCACTGAAAACTCCGCTTAGGTCGGCGGACGCAACCTGGTTTTGAACCACGCACCTTCCGTCTACCATTTTGAGTGACTTAAACATTCGGCCATGGTAGGGAAAAATGTATTTTATTTAGCCTATTTTCTGCAATAAATCTGCCTTTGTTTCAATAAAATTATTTTCTATACCTTAGTATATCGCATTGGATTCGATCGTCATATCTTGATAACATGCCCCTGCAACTTATGTCAACCAACCCTCATTACTCATATTTGCTTATATTCATTACATAGGCCTAACAATCACTGGATGTGTTCTTAGAAAACAACGTACAGTATACACCGGTTATAACGTACTCTCACGGGACTTAAAAAGTAGTACGTTACAGCCGAAGTACGTTATAAGCAATACCAGCAGTAAAATTCAATGTTTCAAACGTTCTTAAAAATTCAACGTTCAAAAAAAGAAAGTGGGCTCATAATTTCACTGTAATGTGTGTTTTAAACAGGTCTGATTTCTTAAAATTTAAATTAAATAAATGCAGAGAAATTTTTTTATTACTATCAGTTTTTTTTCGGATAAATAATCTGTAATTTTCTTTTGTTTCAAATGCTTGGTATAGGCTCCTCTGTTTCTTCTTCACTATCATCAGAATCATTTTAGTAGGGCTTTTCAGAAGGCATTTACATTGAATGGTAAAGAGCAAAGATGGTCTTTTCTTCGCTCTGCCTAGCAGGAGGAAAATATAAAAGATCGCTCCCTTCATTGATGCACAATTCATCTCGCTAAAAGATTCTGAGAACTGACTACAAGTGTTTTGACCGTACCGAAATTTCAGAGAAAAGGGAAATAAAATGCTTAAGAAAAGCAGAATTTTATGTTTGGCTTTGGTATAAAATGTACGTTATAGCCGAAGTACGTACTTTTGTTAAGAACGTTTTAACCGAAGTTAAACAACATTATAAATATAGGACTTCAATCAGTACCTAGGTTCTAGGTACGTTATAACCGATAGTACGTTATATCTCAGGTCCGTTATAACCGGTGCGCACTGTAATATTTACTAAGTACCAAACTAAAGAAACAGTTTAAAAGTATCCGTTCATATTATAACAGCAATAAATATTACTTACAAAATTATGAAAACGAAAATTATCATTTTGACGTATATAAATGCCATTTTGAAATATCGCTTACCTTTACAATCGTAGCTTTGCTGTTTTGATTGTAAGATAAAGGTTTCGATTCCATTGAATGAATACTAACTATTTCAGGCAATAATAATACCTAAAATAACTATGTAAAATAATTCTCATAAAATGAAAACTGAAATTGATCAAACTGAACAAGTACTTTTCACGCGTGTTATTTTACAAAGTATAAATTATTTTATCTTTTAAACGCCACTTTCTTGAGTGTTTTTGTTAATATTTATCGAAGTATATTACTAAAAAATACATGTGATAGCCTAACCCTGTGACAAAGTACCCCTCCTTCATCTACTTATTATGTTTTTTCATGAAGGCTGTTTATTGAGAAAATTCCACGAAAACATGTTTAAAAGTAAGGACCGTTATGGAACAACGTAATTTTAAGTTCAAAGATTAAATCTGATCAGGTAGTTTGAAGTTGGATGGCTTGTAAATTCCTTGCCATACTATGTTATTATATTGCACCTTACTATGGCGAGAAATTAAAAAAAAAGTCAATACACCAAGCTAACTTTCAGTGTGCAAGAATATAACATTTAACAGGCAAAACAAGCACCAAACAAACTGTTACAGGACTTTTAAAATCATTAGATTTTGGACAAATTAAAAATGTATTACACAGCTGACAGCAAAATTGAATAATGCAAGACATTCACCATTAGTAAAAATGTTAAGACACAGCTGCAATACAGATAAAGCATTGAAGATATAGTATTTCATGCGATTAACACAACCTGCTATTTTTGGGACAGCTTAAATATAGTTTAGGCAAATAAGAAGAGCACAACAAATAAATTACGGAGAGAAAGTAATTTAGTAAGTAGTTACAACTGATACATTACAGTGAACGATTATTAGTAGAGCGTGATCAGTAATGTAAAGAGCTTTATGTGAATTTGGCTGAAATGAGATTTTAAAAAATCATTTTAAATGACATAAACACGAGATTAAAGATAAAAATTTTTAAATTCAAAGTTTGTAAAACCGTAAAAATAAAAAAATGAAACTAATCAAGTTTAAACCGATTAGAAAGACTTAAGAAAAAAAAAAAGATTTTAAAATATGCTGTCTACATTAACACTGCTGTCAATTTTTGACGAAATGTTAACTACTATTACTTCTTTAACTTTGCATAAGTAGTTTTTAATAGGACATACTTCTTATGGAATTCTTTTTATACTTTAATGAAAACAGCAAAAGAATTATAATTGTTTCATTCGCAAGTCAAAAGAAATACTGTTGAAAATACTTCGTCTGAGTGCAGCATTTTTCTGCTACTTGGTGCTTATTTTGTCATTATGCTGTAAGGAGATTTTGAAAATAACATTATTTTTGAACTTTGAATTAGTTTTATCTTGTAATATTTTAAGTATTTAAGCGGATTTTCTCCATTTTATGAAAATATAACAAATGGAATAAGATTCCTTTGGGGGTATTTAAAGTCCGCTTTTAAAAGAAACTTGAAACATATTTTACAGTTGCAAAAGCGATTTTATTTTTTCCCAGACAGAAGTTCTTATTTCACATTGAAGTTCAAAAATTTTTCTTCACTCTTTGAAGTGACTTACATTAATTCTGGCAATTCGAATGAAACATCTTTAAATATGGAAATACGTTAATTTGCTTGTCTTTAAATATAATTTTGATATCGTTTCAAAAACTAATATTTATAAAAATATACCAAAATTTAATATAAAATATTTTAAAAGGAAACTCATTACAGGACTCGAAGAATTTGGTTAACGAGGTAATAATTATTCTCATCATTTATTATTGTAAACAACTGGGCTCTAGTTGCTTATAATAATAATAACTATTATTATTATTATTATAAATTAAGTCTCAAATCTGCATTTTTTATAGTCATTAAATCACATCATGACTGATTTTTGAGTTATTTTTAATTTTTCAGAAAAGAAGTTATTTTTAATTCTTCAGAAAAAAATTACTTGCTCAGAAAAATATCTTTTACTCTCCTTTTCTCTTGCTAAGTTTTCTAGAAAATCTGATCTAATTTTTTTTTCAGTGTATACTTTTAGCTCTCTTTTAACTGTTTTATGCATTCATTAGTTTAGCACATAACAATGCTTTAAATTTAAATTTATTCATAAAGTAAAAATTTCTGTGCTTGTTGAAAAATTTTGAGATTCAAATCAGCCACTCTATTCAATTTTCTTAAAAACTTCTTAAGTTACGTTTTTTATTGATATATAATGGAAACACTGAGTCAAAATAGTTAATAATTTGATTAAATTTGTTTATTCAGAATTTCGATAAAATTTCCAATTTTCCCTAAGTTCAAGGCCTTTTATCTTTTTAATGTCGTCGAATATTTCACTTTTAATAGCAATAATTTAGAAATGCAAACACAATGTTACCATTAACTGAAAAAGTACCGTAAGCTTATACTGGTCTTATTATGAATAATATGATATGTATTTAGTAAAATTAGTAAGAAGTCTATCTAGATTTATTAAATCTTAAAACATATTTAACAACGTGTTTTTATAAAGTACATTCCCGTAAATTTAAAATCAGTATTTTAAAACTATTACTTTAATTTCATTTGCAATGCAGTAAGACAAATTCTAATCATTTCGAAGTACTTCGAAGTACAAGAAAGGGGAAAAATAAAATGAATTCTTTCCGTGAAAATATCTTTTCAGGAAAGGAGTATATTTTATTCCAGAAAAGAATAAAATCTCATATTTCGTGTTTATAAAATTAATTCCATCATTAAGAATTCATATTCGTATGAGTAATTTTTTAATTCTTTTTACGGCCTTAGGAAGTGCATTTAAAGCTCATAAAAAGTATTGATTTGTGATCACACTTGCGCCATCTGTGAGAAGAAAAATACATAAAAAACACTGTAAGAATTTCTTCTGAAGTTATTGAGTGAAACGTCTTATATTTTGTAGAAGGTACACTTATTTTTTTACATAAAAATTGTAAATCCACTTGTTTTGTTTTGTTTTCTTTCAAGAGAAATGTGGTATTTAAGGGTAAACTAACTCAACTTTCTCGATAAAATTATGTAAAATGTGTTTATATTTATGTCCTTAAAAATGGGTAAACTTGCGTTTTGATATAACCTTTGCTCTTCAATACAATTTTACTCTATTGCATTTTTGTTTTATTAACATTATTTTAAAAATAATTAAAATATTTTCTATGAAATCACGACAAAAAATCTTATTAGTTTCGAAAAATTTTACAAATCTTTAAAATTTAAATTGTGTGTAAAAGAAAGGAAAAAAGAGTGCGATAAAGATTTTAAAACTAAAATCTAGCGGTGAAGAAATATTATTAATTGTTTAAAATTTCCTAAATCATAAAATATTAATTTGGCGAATTATAAATGCGAGATATTCAAAAATAACTTATTATAAAAGAATTTAAAAAAGTAATTTGTCTATAATTAGTACTTAACATTCTGTAGATGATAATTTTGTGTGAAAGCTATTTCATAAAATTTTGAGGAAGATCATTAAATCTATCTAATCGTTAATGCGTTGAGGAACATAAATATAAAAAGGCTTAGATTTTATATAATTAGTGGCGTTTCATCTAAGAAGTAATTAAAGAAAGTATTTATCGAAACACATGTTCGATGCCATTAAAAAGCGCGCACAAAACAATGCTTTGGAAACAGCTGTCAGACTATAAATCAGATCCTAACAAATGTTCTTTCTTTCTTAATTATAGTATGATCATCGTATTCTGGTATAGAAATCATGTGTTTGTTATGAAATAATTATATTTTTCGTAGGAAACTTTTTCTAACATTTAATCTATAGCCCTGATATCAGCTGTTCGCATCCATCGTTGCCAAGTTAAGAAAGCGTTTGTATAAATTAGGTATCCTTAATTTTAAAAGCGCTAAAATTTCTTGTGTTCCTACCTTTATTGGTGGGAACATTAAGGGAAATCTAAGTCTGTGAGTCTTTCTTTCATCCATGGAAGCAAACAAATTAAGACTGTCCTTCAGGTGAAGGTTAAACCATATGACCCATTTCTTGCTTGAATTCATTATAAAGCGAATAATAAAATAAAATCATGCGAAAACGAACATATTCTAATACAATCGCATTTGCAAGTAACACTAATGCCTCACAAATGAATTAACATGTTTTCGCAAGTCGTTACAAAGTCGATGGCGATTCATCTGCTGTATCATCGTTGCTTCCCGCCATGGGTTCTTGGATGCCATACTGTAGCTAGCGTTTTTCTAGGATGGAAGTGAAAAGGTTTGAGCCAATAAGACACTTAAGTATCAATTTAATCATAAAAAAACAGACAAAATTCTTTAAAAATTTTTTGTAAGTATTAACTTATTTTGTTTGAAATAGATTAAAGCCTTGCAAATGAATTTTAATAGTGACTGTCTGTAAGGGCTAACGCATATATAGGTTTTTCTGGTCTCCTGTAAAGAAAGTATTGAAAAGAAAAGTTTAAATATGATGCAAAAATATTTGACTGATAACTGCACTTTATGAATAACGTACATGAGGATTTGGCTATAAATGTAATTTGATACGCTGAAGTCAGGTGCCTTCTGAAGAACGATTTCTCACTATATAAAACTTACATTTGTAAGGCATAAACATCTTTCTGTATGAACTGTCATAAAACTTTCAACACATGCATGAAAATTTTAGTTTGCTGCACTTCTAAATACGGATGCACAAGTACAGTTTTATCAGTTTTATTGAATAAATCTAAGTTTCTATAAGTTTCTAAACCATGTTCAAACATTGTTTTTTTTTTCTTTCATATGAACTCGCATGCTTGAGCTGCGAAAAAATAAATAAATTCAGGAAGATAATAAATTTTCTAGTTCTCTCATTTGAAGTGTTTTTTTTTATTTATATTTATTTTTTTATAAACCTTCTTAGCTTTAAAGTTGCCGAAGTAGAATAGTTCTACCGTAACTGCTACTGAGAGTGATGGATCTGGTCCCGAGATTATTTCTCTCCTCTTTTCAGGTGACAATCACGCGAAACATGGTAGTTGGGGGGTTGTTGCTAGAGAAAATAGACACGACATATTTATCGCCAAGAAATCGCCAAGTGTATACTGTTAGTGCAGACTAATAGAATAAGATGAATCAAATTTCAAAAGCGAAAGAGACATTATCCATGAATCTATGATATTTTCTATGGACTTTTATGTCTTAAACAATACTTATTCAGAAACAAAATGTTTTGGCAAATACTGCTTTTTACCTTAACCATCTTGAAAAAAAACACAAAAAGACTTCAAACTAGTTATAAACATAATACGGTGCAAAATTTCACTTAAAATCCTTTTTTATACTTATATGTGCTACAGTGAAAACGCGATATCAATCAAAACCCGAATTAACAAGGGAAAACGCGTTATAACTGACAGCGCTAGGCAAAACCTGAATTAACTAGGGAAAGCCCGATATATTCGAGTTGTGGCTGATTTCTTAGACATTAATTTTTGCATCTATCAAAAAGTATTGTATTATTTCAACGATATGTTATATGACAAGATTTTTTTTCTTTTTTTGGGGGGGATGGGGGGTCTCGCAAAGGGCCAGCGGTAGGATATTTTTGAGGGTCCCCCCTACAGCGGAGGCCGGACGCAGTGATATTTTTTTTACACTGGGTTCGCCACCCCACCCCTTACAGAGGCGGCCGGACCCAGTGATGTTTTTGGGGGTCTCGCAAAGGACCAGCGTTTTTCGAGGAGGAGCAAAATAATGATTCCAGTTCAACTCGCCCATCGATTTAATTGATAGCTATTGGCGCGGATGCAACTGACCCTCGTCCGTATTCATCACTTGTTATAACATTAAAGTTATTTTGTTTCTTATCAAACAACTGTAATTTTTCAAGAAATCTATTTCACCGATTTTTAGTTCATGAAGCATTAACATTCCGGAATTAACTTGGGAAAACGGGTTTTCCCCAGCGCTGTCAGTCAGAACGCGTCTTGCCTAACGTTCTCAGCTAAGCATCTTAATAAGCAAATATAATATTATGTAATTTATAAGAAGTTCGCGTCATGATGTCTTGAAATACTTAAAACAAATTTACGCTGATTTTATAGTTTCGTATGAATTATCATGCTCACTCACCTTACAGAAAAATCATAGCTATTACTTTTTTCAATCACTAAATTTCAAAAACATATTTAATTTCAGTGTTTGTTTTTATACAAAGAAAGTAAACATGCTCAAGTCTCACAGTCCCATAAAATTCTTGAGAGCTGTGGCGAATATGAGAAGGGAGATTTCGGGGAAAATATCAATTGTCTTTTTACTACATTTAGGCCCTGTTTATCACATGGGCACGTATTGGGACCTATCCCCTGACCACATATGCAGAGATTGGCTAAAAACTTGAGTTTATAGTATTGGAGCAGAAAAATTGAACTGTTGGCAGAGATACTAGATGTTTTGATGGTGAACTGGATGGAATTTTTACTGCCTTGAAATAGTTTAGTAAACACAACGTAGTTGTTATGTGCCAACCGAGTTGTATGGTGGGTAAAGCACCGTACTCCGGTTTCGGGTTCAACTCTCGGCGGCCGGGGTTCGATTCCCGACTGGGCGTGGTTATCATGTCCGACCCTTCATAAGGGGCGACGTTGGTCCACCTACTAGGTGCCTCCATAACAAGAGGCCAACAATGTTGTGGCAGGAAGTCTTCAAGGCAGAAACCGACCTTTAGAAAAGTTATTATGTCTTACACAAAACCTGCGATGCAGGACATCTCCCACAAGAAATAAGTTTTCAATTCTAAACATCTTTTTCATTCTAGATTATTTTTTTAAATTCAGTAGCCGATTCCCTCGTGTTACTTGTCCTCCGTTGTGGAGGACTAAGCTAATTAAATAGATGACTATTGTGCAAAGAAAGGTACCACTATTCTGCAGACACAAAATCATCTTTTGGCTTTTCATTTTGCTAAAATTCTCACCAAAGTAGAATTTGAAATATTATCTGCAGAACATTTATTTGGTTAGCTGGATACATCTATTTCAGCAAAGGGATCGGTGCGGGATTTTCTATAATAGTGAGGAGACACTATTATAGAAAATCCCGCTGGAAGTTCTGCTGTCGGCATTTTTCGTCTTTTAACAACGATTACTTCAATGTACATCCTTTTGAATCAGGACTAAGTGAGTCGTGATTCTATACGCTTAATGGAATTGAAACCGAATTGGACTCCGTTTGTGCTATTTACGTGTGTCGTGCTTTTGCAAAATTATCTTACGATTATTTCAGTCATATTCGTGCATTTGCGAGTGAGCATTATGGTTATTTTGCAGCTGTACCATTCGGAAGCCCATACTAGTTGCAACGAAAGACAAAATTCAAGAGAAAAATTGCTGCCGCAGGATCTTTACAAGGATAGGGACGAAAAGGTTAAAGCCGACAAAGCACTAAAGCATTAACTTTTATACCAATTCACGAAATTTAAACTCTATCTCATATATTTTGTTTGCTTCTGTAAAAGAGTTGTCAATGTTGCGTGCACTATTTTTGAGACAAAGAGCATTCTTTTCCAAACTAATCGAATAAGTATTAAATTTATTTTGCTTCAACTAGAGAAACGTCTCCGAAATGTGCTTTAAACAATGATTTATCATTATTGCACTTTAATATTTAGAAATACTTAAAGTCTTTCCGGTCGGACAGACAGACAGAGAAAGAGAAATGATAGACACTGTTCAACTGTGTTGGAAATCGCTAAAAAATAGGATTGGATGGTAGGGGCAGTCTTATAATTTTGAGGTATAATTTTTAATGTTCTATGATCAAATATGCTATTTACTTCTTAATGAAGAAAATGTTGTTCGAAGACAAATCTGCTTCCCAAAGTTATATTAACGCAGGCAACTAATCAGTTTCGTTTGAAGTTCATGTGATGCTTCTACTCTACCCATTCTACTCTCTGTTAGCCACCACTCCCAGGACATTCTGCAGAAACAAAGGGGCAAAAACTGCAAGTTTAAATAATTTTCTCATAAACCTGTTATAGTTACAATCTTGGTTAAATTTTCATGAAACGCTTGTTAACTGTGTACAGCAAGTCAACTTGCACCTTATTCTTTACGTCCAGTTCGCTTTAAACTCGCCAAACGCGCGATGCATCTTCGTCTCTGGTACTTATGGGAGGCAGAAAGACAGAATCTCATTCACTGTAGTCTGTGATCCCAAGGATCTAAAATCAATTTCGAGTTGCTTCTTAAGGTGTAAGGACAGATTGGAAGTTCACGTTTCATGTTCTGCTACACCCGGGAGAACTTTTTTTATTAATCTTTTATTTATTTGTCATCCACCTGCGCTGTAAATTACTGTTTTACGCCTTTTTTCGGAGCCCAGTGTTCGATCTTCATATATAAAGGAAACTGCGAGTTACTTTATTAGTTCTCTACTCTGAGTTTTTCTCCATAGTGCTTACATCTAAAAAAATACTTGAGGAGGTTGTTAAAACGGCGTTTACAAAATCCTAAAAGAATCCTTATTAAAAAAATATATTTTTTTTTTTTTGTTGTTGTTCTGTAGTGGAATGTGCAGAATATTTGAAAATTTTCTGTTTTTTATTTTGGACTCATTTGTGTTCTAGATACCAGAAATATCTAGATGGCTATGACTTTGTATTTTTTGTTATTTATTTACTCCAACATTTTTGTTCCCAAATTAACTTGAGTTCACATGAATAAGTAAAATAAGAATATCTCAGTAAAAATTTTTACTAGTTTATCGTAAAATTTTATTCTTAAAAATAGGAGAATCTCAATTAATGAATATTTTAAATAAAGTGTTTGGCTGAGAGTGTTTTATGAAGATCTACGTTTCCTTTGGGCTTTTTTCTAAATTTTTCCTAAGTACGCATTCATCTTTTATTTCTTTAACCTATAAACAAGGTGTTTCAAAATTAGAGGAAAAAAACTTCTAAAAGGGGTAAGATACACCAAGGCGGTTTAGAAGCACACATAGCAATGTGAGTTCGAAAGCGTCTTCATGCACCTGTTAATAGTAACTTTGGAAGAAGTGTTGAAGTGTGCGTTTAATTTCATGACCAAGTTTTATAAACAATCAATGGGCTCTCCTCCAACAATTACATCAATGTAATGGGAAAAAAATTCTGAATTAACAATTTTTACCAAGTGCAAACTGTGAAAGATTCATTAGTTTTCGAAATTACTTTTTGAAAAAACGTGGTCGGAGTGTGATCGCTATGTGATTCTGAACCGGTTCGGTGTGTCCCACCCCCCTTTGTTTCTCTAATTTTGAAACACCCTGAGTGTTAAATAACATTTTTGAGAAGAGCGAGAATATCAAATAATAAAATACTGTCATCAATCTAAAAATTACATTGTTGGAATGAATTGGAATGAAACTCAATGAATAAAAGATTGTACCAGGTTATTTTAAAATTACATAGATGAATGGGAATCGCTATAAATAAAACATTGTTACTTTTTTGTTTGCCAGTTATGCATTTGTAAAGCAACAAAATAATGTGAGTAATATTTTCAAGTGTTTTTAGATGTTTCAAGTGGTGTAACCATGTTGTCTTCTAAACTACTTGAGATATAAATATCACTTTCTGCACTTATAATGCTGTTATAAATATGTTAACAAAGATACTATGATTTTTTTTGTATTTTTATTAAAAATACATCAATGTAACTAGTTTAAGGTAATTGATGATGGTGTTAATCAATTCAGAATAAATAATTCTAGAGACGCAATATTTTAAAAGGAATATGCGATAGTAAGGGTAAATAATAAGTATTTTCATTTATTACCTATTCATATTTATCATAGTCAGAACTTACAGAGATATTTTCAGAAATACTACAACCTATTTTCAATCATGGAAATGCTTCCGTAAATTTAAATAAAACATTGTGCGTCAGTGGCAGAAAACTTTATGACGCTATCACATTTGAAGAGGGTACTTCGTTTGTGCATTCAGTTTCTAGGAGCATAAAAAACTTAAAAGCCTCTTGCCTCCTTTATCATTTCATTAATATTCTGATTAACCATTTTTAGAGCTTACTTCAAACCTAAAAATGCTGCTATTGTCCTATTAACACAAATAGTTCAAAATAAATCTAGCCTGTGTTCTCATAAAGCAAGCTGAACGTCTTTCGAACTAGTTGTGCTACTGGGGTAAATATTTGAATGGGAAAAAATCAATATTAAATGACGTATTAATTCATAGTTTGGGTTTAGTGTTTTTACGTGAAGTTAATTTTGTAAGGAATTATAAATATGATAAAATAATTTTGATATCAAATTTCAATATGGATATATATATATATATTATATTAAATACTAGAGAATTAATAAGAAATTTCCAGTCAGTAGCTTTTTCTTTTTTCCCTCCCCAGACTTCAGAAAAAATGTTTAGTTTTTGCTATAAAATTTTCTTATGGTGATTTTTATAACAAGAAATTTAAGATGCATATAAAATTAAAAAAACTGAAGGATTTCTTCATCTTATTTTTTTCTTAAAAACACCAGACAAAATTACGTAACTATTATTATCTGAAAAAATATGATATGTCTTCTCTCGCTTAAAGAATACTTAGAAAGGGATCGATACTATCTATCTTAGACTTACTGAAAATGTGCTTCAAAAGTACAATTCCCATGTTTACAAGACTTTATCAAAAGTTTTGCTTTTCTCTTCCAAAAACTGTTCCTTCGATTTTCTTTGTTCCATTTTAAATACATTTTAATGCCAAACATATTTCTTTTATTGCACGTATTCCTTTTTTTTTGTTGCATTTTTACGTTTTTAGAAACCGTAATACTCTTTAAAAATTTTCAGGAAAGATATGTTTTAATAATTTTGATAAAGATTTTTAAATTTTACTTTATTTTACTTTTTACTTTTTCTTTTTCTTTTTTTTTCTTTTTGAGAATAAAATCTTCATTTTTTATATCTAAAAGCATTTATAAAGGTTCACGTGTATACTTTAACAATGTATATCCTATCTATGAATATATCATTATTATATTTCACAGAGCTGATGAAAGAATGTTTAAATTTTATCAGACTTTTCAATTAAAAAAATGTTTTCTAGTTTTCTAATATTTCCATAAGTAATTTTCTTATATTTCTATAAGATGTTTTCTTATATTTCTGTATTGGAAAGATGTACTGACTTGTAAAAAAAATATTTTCCTTAGTTTTACTGCTACAAAAAATATTCCGGCTTTTTTGCTTACAAAAAGTAATATGATTTCTTCTTTTTTTATTGAAACTACTCCAGTGTACCTAATATTATAAATATGAAGACGGTTTATGTAAATCAGAGTATATAATTCTAGAGACAGAATTTTCTCAAGCGAACATGCAATAGTTGGAGTAAATAATAGTTTTATATGTTTCTACTTTTCTTAAATATCTATATTTCTATAAGTTGAAAGTTCAAGGTGTCAATTATTTTTCCACAAATCTTAGTTACCTACTAAAATTTTGCTACAATTGTGCATAAACATTAAAATCCCTGTATGTATCTTAATTTAACTTTCACCTTTGAAATATCTATCTGAATGTCTGAATGTTTTTAAAATTTTGATTTTATGTCATTTATGAGCATTTGAAAACAGATTCAAAGAAGCAAGAATTAAAGAAGGAAATTTATCAATTTTGGATTTTTTTTAATAGTGTATGGGAGTAAACAGTTTAAACACAGAATAAAACTTAATTAAGTATATCACTCGTGTACGCGATCAAGTACGCAAAGAAAATGAAAAAATAACAAATTTTGATCAGAAACAAGTGTAATAAGAAGGAATGGGCAATGAATATAATAATTCACAAAATAATTAGTAACATGTGTAATTTAGAAAAAAATGCAACTGTTTTACAGTGAAAGTTAGGTCAGTGAACATAATTTTACGTCTATGTCGCTCAGATGTTAAAGTATGATAATTTGAGGGAAGACGCAATTAAGGATTTTTTGGTTAGATTGAAAATGATAAGATATAGAAAACAATATGTTATATATATGCTTACTGATTGCTTTCCCAAGATAAAGATGATTGAAAAATTTAATGTTAAATAAACGCATGTGAATTGTGGCATGTTTCGCGGAATTATCCGGGGAAGATGTTAACAGTTATGGTTTGATAGAAATAAACAAACATTAGAAAATTGCCTATGAATTAATAACTATGGAGAAATAAACAGATCTTTAAAATAATCTTTTTTTTTCAAAGTTATTTAACTAAAACTATTAAGAATACAGGTTTGAATATTAACTTGCACATTTTAATGTGAGTACATATGATCACTAATGCAAATATCTGTACAACCATTTCTTGCGTTTGATGTAGAGAGTACCTTTTACACACAGCGCAGATTTAATTCTGAGCAAATAATTGTATATTGCATTAAATTTCATTCTGAACAAGAAGATCGATCCGTTTTTCTTTCGCAGTTTCGGGTCATAGTCTGTATAATAAAATGTTAATTATACTTGTTTAAAAAATCTTAAAAAGAAAAACATAAAAAAGAAGATTTGTAAAACTATACAGTACACATGTAGACAGTGTAAAATGTTAGATTAAATTATTAAATATTTTTATTAAAATAGTATGAAATAATAATTATCATAATACAATGAAAATTATTAATTTTGATTATATTATACATTATAATATACAATATACAAAATGAAAAATAAAATTTAAAGCTCATTTAACCATGTTCAGTCTTCCCCAAAGTACAGGGTGATGATGCAATACACGCTTATTTTCGTATTGCTGTATGATTATGGCAGCTTCTTCTTGCCTTTCTTGTGTGTGCAACAGAATGCTGAAATCACCTATATTACGAATATCTTATTTAAAATAAAACATTCTTTTATCAACTCTACACATGATCAATGGTATATTATAAGCGTCTACTCATCAGATAAAATGCTCGCGAAATTCAAAATAACAGCGATGAATTAAGATAAATACATTGTAAGACTTCTGACACAAAAAGGTCAGTTTTGCTACATGTTGACACACACAAATATACTATCAGCGAGCTTGCGCCTTCTAACTGGTATCTTCCCCCAAATTACCTTTTTTTTTTCTAAATGTCTACATGCTTTATTTAGATTCTTACTATAAATCAGAGAAAATGCATGTTGTTTGTTTCCGAATAATTCTCAATAAGAAAATTTCATAAATTAGCAAAACGTTTGAAACATTCAAATGCATGTAAATTTTTCAAGACTGAAAAAGAAATACGAAAACAGTGTCATTTTTGTCATTTTTTGGTTAAAATAAAACTACACGGGCTATCTGTCTCAGGGTAGTGTGTGGCCCAGACAGCACAGAAAACTTGCAGCAAGCTTGATTTATCAAGTCAATAAGCTTGAATTAAGCTTGAAAATTTCAAGTGTGTAAGCTTAATGCAAGCTTGAATCAAGTGTTCTAGTTTACACTTGCCCAGCTTGCATTAAGCTTAACATTTCAAGCCTAAAAAATTTTCCAAAAAAAAAAAAATTCCTAAATACACGGGGCGCCGGTCGGCGAACTCGCCCCACATATTTTACTTGCCACGCATTTTCCCCCTCTACGCTAAAAATTTCAATTTAATTTAATCTGTTTCCATCGAGCGTTCGCGGCTGGAATAGAACCCGGGACCTTTCGGTTGGGAGTCGAGTTCGCTATCCGTTCAGCTACTAAACTTCACGCAGATATAACTAAAGTTTGAAGTGACTTATCACGCCGTTTTCTCGCCAGATTGATAAGTGGGCGATGTGTTATTTGTTTCTTTTATTTTTCCATTGGATGCATCAAAATTAAAATAATGTTATGTGTGATTTAGAGACTCTACTAATAGGGAAATAAACATAATATAAACTTAAGAGCAGCACACGTTTTAAAACTTTCAGTACCGCAACACTCATGCGCAGTACTGCTGGCCAAAATCGAGACAAACGACTGATTTTGAAATCAATTTCGTCGTATAATTGTATTTTATTTTGAAGAATTTCCATATTTGGAAATATAGAATGGGTTTACTTACTTAACACAAATTTTGTGTTAAGTAATCTGAAATCAAAGAAACAGATAGTTAAACGTTATTTCGAAATGCTATATCACAGTTGCTAACATGTATGGAATACAAACACTTTAGTCATTTTTGTAAATATTTCTTAAAATAACAAATAATTGAAAAATTTTGCTATTTTTTAACACTAAAAATTCTCTTTACAAATGTGGTTAGTTATTTTCCTACATATTGGTGTGCTAGTAGTATGGCACTGGTAATAAAATAAAACACATCTTTTACGAACTTTCAGCAAATTTGAGGACGCTAGACAATTAATGACCATTCTCTTTCACAGATGGCGCCATTACTGCGCACTTTGAAAGCTAAAATCAAGCTAAAGTCAAGCTTGCATTAATACGTCAAATTCAAGGAAATGTTAAGCTTGATTTAAGCTTATGTACTGTCTGAGGGATGAGCTATTAAGGGGTTCTAATGCCCATTCACAATACTTCTGGAGAAAACCACCCAGAACTCCAGACCGTTATATCGTCAACCACGCTAGAGGTCAGAACTCTGGATCTGCACACTTTGACCATATAATACTCAATAACTTATCCATGCCGCCAGTGGTCAGTAAAATTTTTAATTTGTTTTTAATTATTAAAGTAAAAATTCTAAAAATAAGAAACTATAAATATATTAGTAATAATTCAAGAATTTTATAAAGAGATAGAAATATATTAAAATCTTACTATCCTCTATCGTGGGAACTATATAAAATGAATGTTAGTTTTCTTTTAATCTCTGGAAATGCTCTACAGGTCTACGATAGCATAACTATAATTTTGCTGAACTGTAGAATTAGAAAAAAGGGAATTTTAACAGGTTTGTTCATGAACATCTCAGCACTCATATTCTGCTATGTCACTGTAATGCACCTTTCATTACGTTTCTATCGAACATAAACAGTCAACATACTGAAAGACTCACAAGTCAGGCACTCAACACAGAAAAGACTTCTGAAACGTAAGGATTACTTCAAAGTTATTTCATGGTTGTTTAATTCCTTTACACGCTTCATTCTTCCTTTAAACTCTTTCAAAACTTATAAAGTCTGTCAGATAAAACATCAAAGTTTCTTGTGACCATTTGAGCATCTCTTGTTACGCAGTTTAGGTTCAAGAGAAGCAGAACTACAGAAGTTTTTGGAAGTTCACATCAGCAGTTCTCTAAAAATACACAGAGAAGTTTTTATTTATGTTTCTATCAAAATGATTGCTTTATAATTTATATAGTAAATGTATGTGTGCATAGGATTTAATTAAAACTTTTTAAATACTCTACTAATAAACAGCTTCTAAATACTCTAATAACGATTTTTTAATAAAAAGAAATTCTGTGTTGTGAATTTTCTCTAGAAATGTTCATAAAAAAGGTTTACGTTTTCTGGTCCCAACATAGTCTTTTTTTCCCAAATATTATCTTGAAATATTATACTTTACATATTAGGGTGTTGGGTTGTTAACGCTTGGAGATGGACTAGGGGTGCTATGTTAATTTGTGCTCCACATGAGCACTTTTATTACCTCTTAAAGTATAATCCGAGAGTTCAGAATAATCCCCCCCCTCTCCCCCTCTCTCTCTCTCTCTATCTATCTATCTATCTATCTATCTATATATATATATATATATATTGTTACGAATTTTCGGGGCAACCCGCTGCTCTGGGCTTAAAATGGTTTAAAATTCGTATTCTACGCTTCAAATAGATAAATTTTGCTTTTTGTTGCATCAAAATCGGCCAATTAGAACCGGAGATACGGAGGTTTCGGTTTCCCATTCAAATATATGGGATTTCTAGAAAACTCGAGAAATATTAGTCCTAGAGCTTAGATCTCTTCAATTTTGAGGACTTATTTTTGGCGCCAAATTTGGCGATATTTCGCCAAAAGTCGCCAAGCTTGGCGACTTTTTGGTCATTTGGCGCGATTTTCCCAATGGGGCCTGGAAGTTGTTTTTCCTGCATTAAAAACGCATAATAACCTAACATTTCTCTTCTATGACGTAATCAAAATTCACGCTTTATGTAGAACCCTCGAGAAATTGACTTTTCTGGAAACCTCTTGTACCTCCTGTGTCGTCTATTTATAGAAGCGCGCATCGCCACGAAGAGTCAGTGCGAGTTGAACATTCAATGTGTGAAGAGCTATCAGTACGCTTGTTTTATGTGAACTGATAGTGCTATAGAAGCTGTGTTTTAGCTTGCTTTGTGAAGCTGTTTTTAAAGTGCTGTGTGTAAATTCTTCATTGCTGTGTCTTAAGGGATAGTGTACTATATCCCTTGAATATTTCCACGGAACTTTTGCCTGTAAAAGTGACTTATTTTGTGTGAGAAATACAGCATTTGTGAGAGCTTCTGATCCAAGCGGATTGTTAAAAGCACGTTACTGCTAGATTGTTCTTGTGAATTGTGTGCAGCTGATTGTTCTACGAAGTTCTAGAAGAAATAAAGTTTGTGTTCCATCCTGACAAGTGACTTTTTACTTGAACTTTTTACACCAACTGGACTTTAGAACGACGAACCCCAGGAGTAGCACAGTAGTTCGGCAACATTTGGTGTCAGAATCGGGGTTCTAAAGAAGGACTTTTTCCAGTTTATGGTTTTGACTAGACAAAAAATGGAAGAACAACTTCAAAAGCTAATGAATATGATGCAGGAAATGAAATCCGGTCAAGATGAGATAAAAAAAGAGATGAAAGCTGGACAAGACGAGATGAAAGCCGGACAAGAACAGATGAAGGCGGATTTAGAGAAGAAAATTGAAGCAGGACAGACCGATTTAGAATAGAAAATTGAAGCCGGACAGACCGATTTAGAAAAGAAAATTGAAGCCGGACAAGAAGGAATGAAATTGGGATTGGAGAAAATGGAGACTGCTTTGGGAAAATTAGAGAAATTCGAAAAGAGTGTGCAGGAAAATCAAGAGATAATGGACTAAAGAATGTCGCTCCTAGAAGATACTCAAACGAAATATGAACAAAGAATTGAAGGAAATGTTAAAGAATTGCAGCAAGATATTTGCAGAATGCGGGAAGAATTCAAGAATAAAATTGAGGAGAAACTAGACTGGAAAGAAAATATAGTTTCGAAAATACATGAAGAATGTGAAGCTAAAATTGAAGAGAAATTGGACTCTCTCGTAAAGCTGGGAAAGTTACCTGAAAACATCAGGTTATCTTCACACCGCCCAGCAGTGAAACTTACTACCTATGACGGAAAGACTCCCTGGGAGGCCTACAAGACCCAATTTTTAATCGTCGCCAAAGCCAATGGTTGGAGCGAGTCCGAGAAAGCGTACCAACTGGCCGCTTCCCTTAGCGGAGATGCAATTAACGTATTGCAAACTATTGGAGCGACGAAGATAGGAGATTTTGATGCTCTCGCAAGTGCCTTGGAGATGAAATTCGGAGAGAAGTGCCAGAAAGAATATAGTAGAATCCAACTTAAGTCAAGGATGCAGAGATCTGGCGAGACCCTTCAAGAGCTGGCTTCGGACATAGATAGGCTGTGTCATCTAGCCTACATGGACCACCTTGATAATGTCAGAGAAGAAATGGCGGTGCGTCATTTTATTGAAGCCATCCGTGATCCAGAAACCCAAAAGTCACTTATGTTGGAGGATTATCAGGATTTAAAATCTGCTCTCGTCTTCGCAATGAAGCTAGAAGCAGCTCAGCGGGCCGTCAGGAAAGATCGGCATGCTGTTAGAGCTGTCACGGTCCAAGAGGGAGCTGACAAAGACACAGAGAGCGTCGAGAACAGGTTGAAGAGAATTGAAGATCTCATAGAACGAAAATTAAGATCCGATAGAACGAAAGATGGCCCAAAGAAAATGAAATGCTGGAAGTGTGGCGTCGTAGGCCATGTACAAAAGCATTGTGGTCGAAAGTCTCATGACCAGCAAGAGAACTCTAAGACCATTAAAGAGGGAAACTAGGAGGTGGCCATCTCGCGGGGCGGAGGTTGCCAGATAGACAAAAGCCCCACCTAAAAGTCTTGCAGATTTCATCAGTGAATGGAGGCAGTAATGGACTCTTCGTACTGGGATACGTTAATGGTTCCCCATGCCACATGGTGATTGATACTGGAGCGAACGTAACCATCATAAGAACGGATCTGGCCAAGAAATTGAACTGGAAGATTATCTGGACTCCGCCCTCGCTGACCCTCCAGACTGTGACAGGTGACAAGATCGAAGTGGGCGGAAAAGCGCAAGTAGAAATCACGTTTGGAAATGCCAGATACGACCATGTGGTATATGTCGCCAATATTACAGACTCTTTTATTCTCGGACTCGACTTTTTAAAATCACACAAATTTAACTTGGACTTTAAGAATAATGAGCTTCGTTCAGACTCAGAAGAAATAGCTGCGTTCGATATTAGAAATGAAACTGTTTTACCTGTTCAGCAAATAATAGCCCATACTGATATCACTCTACCTCCCAGAACTGATTCAATAATTTCTGGAACAGTAAAAGAAAGCAATAAATTCCGTTTTGGATTAATCGAACACCCAAACAATAGTGATTCCGTCAGAGGAGTACTTGTGGGAGCAACACTTGTGGACTTGTCGAGAACAGAAATTCCAGTTAGAGTAGTAAATGTGACGGACAAGTCGAAGGTGATAAAGAAAAATGAAGTGTTGGCGACATGCACTCCTGTTACCTGCATTAATAAGAACATCAGCCAAACGACAGCTAAATCTTCCGAGTGCCTGACGAAGGAATTATTACAAGACGTGGAGTTAACGGCAGAACAGAGAAGCGCTGCGGAGAAAGTAATAGCTGAATTTGAAGACCTCTTCTCTCGTACTTCCGGTGACTTTGGCCGTACGAGGTTAACGCAACATAGAATAGACACAAGCAGTCATTCTCCCATCAAGCAACATCCTAGGCGGCTGCCGTTTGCTAAGCAAGAAGAGGTGAGCAGACTTTTAGAGGAGATGCAGCGTGATGACGTCATCGAGCCATCGACTAGTCCGTGGGCCTCGCCGATTGTTTTGGTCCGAAAGAAAGATGGTTCCACCCGGTTCTGCGTTGACTATAGACGTCTGAATGACATTACCAAGAAAGACAGCTACCCTCTTCCCAGGATAGACGACACATTGGACACTTTATCGGGAAACGAATGGTTCTCCACTCTGGATCTCAAGAGTGGCTACTGGCAAGTGGAAATTCATCCCGACGACCGTGAAAAGACTGCGTTCACCACGGGACAAGGATTATGGCAGTTCAAAGTTATGCCTTTTGGACTCTGCAACGCACCTGCTACATTCGAGCGACTAATGGAGACAGTGTTGAGAGGACTTTCCTACGAAGCATGTCTTGTTTATTTGGACGATATCATCATCGTCGGAAGGACTTTCGAAGAGCATCTCGAGAACATTCGAAAGGTACTGCAGAAATTAAAAGAGGCAAACTTGAAACTAAGTCCATCGAAGTGCAATTTGTTTCGTCGGGAAGTACGTTACCTCGGGCACATAATATCCGCCCACGGAGTCCGAACCGATCCCGAAAAGACGTCCGCAGTCCAGAACTGGAGTCGTCCCGAGAATATCCACGACTTAAGAAGTTTTCTCGGTCTGTGTACTTACTATCGAAAATTCGTGAAGGGCTTTTCTCAAATTGCAAGACCTCTTCACAAATTGACCGAGACTGGACAGAAATTTCTATGGACTGAGGAATGTGAGGACGCATTCAACGAACTGAAGACGGCTTTAACATCTTCGCCGATCCTGTCGTATCCTCACCCTGACAAGCCATTTATCCTGGACACAGACGCAAGTAAGGAGAGTGTCGGAGCAGTTTTGTCCCAGGAGATAGATGGCCAAGAACACGTCATTGCTTACTGGAGCAAATGCCTTTCAAAGGCAGAACGTAACTATTGTGTTACGAGAAAGGAACTTCTTGCTATCATTAAAGCCGTGGAGCACTTCCATCATTACCTGTACGGCCGAAAGTTCCTGCTCCGAACGGACCATGCCTCTTTAACCTGGCTTCTAAATTTCAAGAATCCAGAGGGCCAAATAGCCAGGTGGATACAGCGATTACAAGAATATGACATCGAGATACGTCATCGGAAAGGGTCATCTCATGGAAATGCAGATGCTTTGTCGAGAAGGCCCTGCATAGACAGTTGTCGCTATTGCTCCAGGGCAGAGAAAAATTACCATCTGAAACATCCCGTTGTCCGCCAAGTTACAACATCGGCACCATCTCAAGATCCCTGGAGTGATGAAAATGTTCGGGCGGACCAATTAGCAGATAGCGACATCAAACCTATTGTGTGTTGTGTTGGTGGAAAAGCCCATTCTTGGCAAAAAAAGTACATCATAGTTTTAAGAAGTAAAATGTCCTAGAAACACAACAGAAATGAGTTCTAATAAGGAATGTGTCCACTCCTAAGTTGAATGCATTGGCACCATCGATTTTTAATGCTGTCAATTTATATTGGCGGTCACCGAAATGAGAAGCAAAGACCAGACACGGAATAAGCCTTGTTCTAGCTTATTTAATGACCTTGGAGGAGGGTTTAAAGCAGCAACCTATCTGTCAAGATAGTCCTAAAGATGTTCTATCGGATTAAGGTCTGGAGATTGAGCTAGCCATTCCGTTCACTCCAAATGATGACCCTCAAGATTGTCCTCAAGAACTACAGCTCGGTGAGGTCGTGCATTATCATCCATCAGAATGAAATCATTGCCAATATCCCCGTCAAACGGATAGACATATGGATCAAGGATCTCATCCCGATATCTCACACCAGTCAGAGTTCCTTCATGGAACACTTGCAGGTCAGTGCGACCACCGAGTGAGATCCCTGACCAAACCATGATTCCACCTCCTTGGTGATTGCGCCTTTCAACAGTGTAGGATTGATGGTGTCTGGTGCTTCGTTTCCTCGAGATCAGAAGACTTCCTTAACCCTTTGAGGCGCAACCCTTTCCCAACAGCTGGCTGTGCCCGCACAGCCAGCTGTTCGGAAAAAAAGCGTCAAAAAAGGGTTGGCGTCAGAAAAGGGTCTCTAGATCTGTGGTACGCGATGAACGTTTCGATCGTCCGCCATCTTGCTGGTAGTTAAGTCGATCGATGGCAACGCCTGTCCTTTTTTCAGCATTGGGCAATCTATCCAGCTGTTCTTCGCATTCTTCCATTTTTCAGCAAATGTCAGTGCTGATAAAAATAATCGTGACCATTTTTTTAGGGGAAATGACGTGCTAAAAGTTAAAGGATTCTCGTGGAGCTATGTCATCCGTAACTATTTTTATAGAAATGAAGCCTATTCTTCGTGACTGGCAGCAGTCAAAGCGTCAGAGTTTGGTGTTCCCAGAGCGGGATCACTGCGCCTTAAAGGGTTAATCGATCTCCAGTGTAAATCTCGACTCACAGAATCCCATCACTGTCTGATCCAGAAAACTTGTCCTATTGCCCAACATAAGCGGGTCTTACTCTGTCGGTTAATCTTCTCCAAAATGATACAAAGTTGTATGTAATGAGCCGCAGCACAGTAGTGCTTCTTCTCCTTTGAACCGTAAGAGCTAGAAAACAGTCTTCTGCAGGTGTTGTAATTCATGGTACTGCCTGGAACATGCCTTCTTCACACAGATTCTTCAAATTAATGTTGGTCCCAGAGTCGTTGGACCACATTGCGAGACACATCGAGATGCCTAGCAGATCAGCCTGTGGTAACACCCTTTCCATCCATCCGGCAGACCGCTACCTCAACGAATCGGACAAACTGCTAGACTCTTCTGGCTGTTGTCAAGAAACATGCCAGCAACAGTTGTACACTCATGTCCATAAATTAAGGATAATTCAGAATCACACAGAAATTGATCTCTAAAATAAAAATTTCACCTGTGGAATGATCACACACATCTTGAAGAAGAATATGCAAATTACAGGAAACCACCAGATGGTGTGGATGGTACGTCACAATGACGAGAGTGTAAGAGAGGGGTATATAAGGAATGGTGGCAAAGAAGTAAAATTGTTCACAAGCGCTGTGAAAGCCTTTCAGTGCAAAAACCGCATAGTTATGGCACAAAGGAGGCATTTGGATGATGTTTTACGTGGCAGAATTATCGGACGACTGGAATGTGGACGTATCCAGCTGGAAGTATCCGAGGAACTTGGAATTGGTACGGTGGTGCAGGATGGCTCGTTTGGGGAGGAATTATTCTTGGTTCCAGAACTGACCTGCAAGTTCAGAGTGTAACGATGACAGGGCACATCTATCGGGATGTCACTCTGGAACAACATGTACGTTTGTTTCGGGGCGCCATGGGTGCTGAATTTGTGTTTATGGATGACAACGCCTGTCCTCACCGTGCAAACATTGTAGACGAATGCCTTCAATCGGAGGATATCACCCGTATGCAATTGCCAGCATACTCACGGACTTGAATCCAATAGAGCATGTGTGGGATATGCTTGGCCGACGAATTGCTTCCCGTCAACCCCCTCCCACCTGTCTACCAGAACTTCGGAGTGCATTGCTTGATGAGTGGTGTAATATTCCCCAAGATCAGATTGATCATTTGATACTCAGCATGCCTAGGCGTTGTCAGGCCTGTATTGCATCGTCCGGGAGACATACTCCGTATTAACCATCCTACTAACCATGTTATACTGTTTTTTGTAAATAGGTTCTTTTTTTAAATTTGGTCAAGGGAGTAAAACTTGCAATTTTTATCAATTATGTCAAACATATAGCATCTTTTTTGCTCTTTACTTTTTGTTTAATAAATAGACTTTACAAATAAGTCAAATTTGTTTTGCTTCTTTCTCTTTCTTTGCCTGAACTTCATTATCCTTAATTTATGGACATGAGTGTAAATTAACCCATGTATGCCTAGTGTCCCTTTTTTGGGACGGCATTTTCGCTATCAGTCGAAAACGTTATTTATTTTTCCTATCCCTTATTCACGAGTATTGAACCTCAACTCCACAAAATATTTTAACATGACCCAGTAGGATGTTGTCATTCCAATTTTTATACATAAAGATTTTAAAAGAAATCATCCCTTGTTCAAGAAGTTGACATCAGAAATTTATCTATTATTGCTGATAATAGCGAAAATCGAAGAAAGTCGCAAAAACATCTAGGCACAAATGGGATAACTAAAGTTACACACGTAATCACGAAAGCCTGACATCTACATTTTTTTTTCGCTCATATATACCTGTTTTTTTTTTTCTATAAAATTAAAGTGGTTAGCTATCGTTTTTGCAAGTTTTCTTTTTAAGTTCGTTATTATCATGTATATAAACTTTGAATTATATAGTTAGTGTCATTTTTTTACGGTAAGCTTCGAAAAACATGTTGTACCGTAACTTTCGGAGGCCAGTGTACATATTACAAAAATAATGATTATTTGTTCTGTTGTAAATAAGAATTCGTCTTTAACTGAAAACACGCTACTATCTTGTTTAGACATTTTAAAACATTTTTTTCTACTACAGCTATAAATTTTATTGTTCTGTAAAATAAAAGAAAGTCAGATAATTAAACAGCTTGAAGTATTAGAAGATTTTTAAATGTACGGTAAAACTGAGAAAAGCCATGATCCCTTTCCTTATCTCAGACAAGATGCGTCAGATTTCACGCTTGCACTGACAGACGGATCTTGTTATAATGCGGTATTTGTAGTTTTCTTCTACTCTTGTTTAATTTTTACCTAAAAAAATTAAGGTATTTTAATGCAGATGAAATTGCTTCTCCCAGCTACTACTAAATGCAATTCAAAGATTATCACACGAGTCACAAAAAACCCACTTCACAAAACTGTCAGTTACCTCCTTATAGTCATTCAATAGCATTTTGAAAAATTGAATTTTTTTAATGGAATTGCACAGATAAATATTTATGAAATGTATGCTTTCAATCTTGAAAAATCGTTATTTTATTTTGTTTAAAACGGATTGAAAACATTTTCTTTATTTCGTGGAGCAATTCTAAACATGCTTATTCTCTTTATTTGCAACCCTTGAGATTTACATGAAAATTAAAGGGGAAATTAAATAACCGAAAGAATTTTTTCCCTTCTTTCATTTCTTGTTCAGAGAATACAACACAAATAGCTTGTAGGGAAAAAAACAGCATTGTTTATCCTTTCAAGAATGCAACTCTCTTCCCGTATCATAAGTAAAATATTTTTCCTTGTTTTTTTGTTAACAATAAGACAGCTTTATGTTTAATTAACTCTTGACGTTCATAATTAGAATGTTAATTTTTTAAGGCGAAAAAGTTGTTGCGGGAAAATACATTTAAAAGAGAGAGAAATTCTCTGAGCAGACTTTTATTACTGTTTTAAAACCAAGTGTTATTCTACATTCCTCCTATGGATAAATAAATTACATTTGAAAGAAATTTTACATGTTTATTCTGTTACTAAAACCAGAAAAGCATAAAGGAATACAAGTAAATATAATGGAAAAAAGGCACTGTTTTAATTTTAAAAAGTTTAATCAGTCTTACTTTGTAATTATAATTACCATTCCGGGGGAAAAAGTCTGGATGTGAAAAAATAATATACACATTTTACTTATTTGTAGTCTCAAATATTTGACTTAATCTCACTTTTAAATATAGATATTTCATGTGGAAAGCCTATTAGACAAAAATCTCAAGTTACTTTTTTATAAATATTCAACATAAAATTAACTAAAAAAAAAAAAAACATAGTAAACTACTTGAAAAGCCAGTGAAATTAAATAAAGATATAATTTTGAAAGAGTTTTTAGAATTTCGTACAGTGAATGAGATTTATAATGCATATTCAAGACTATTTCTCACTATTAAACATAGCTTAAAGGATCGCAGCGATACAGCTTGTACCAAATGTCGATGACACATTTTAAATTGAGCGAATAAAAAAGTAGTTCTAAATTTTGAAAATAGGTGGCACTGCCTATGTTTGCTCATGTATGCTCTGTTATATAAACTACAATAATATAGTTTTCTTATTAGTTTTGACGCTGCCACTGATAAATAGTGGCTCATATTTAAAAAAAAAAAAAAAAAAACTTTTCTTAAGTTGGTTCTTTGAAACAAAATCTATCATTACTGGGAATTTTTGTGATTTAATATAAAAGTGGAGGATGTATTCCTTGAGATGTAGTCCATTGCTATGCCAATTTCGATACGCTGACTTACACCCTGTTTATTTCTTCCTGTGGTGACAAACGCAATAAGGTTTGCGTGGTAACACAAAGTGTACACTTCCTCTGTGTCGGACATTTAAAGTATTGATGACGCAGATAAAACAGCTGTTCCCTTCTAAAATGAATATTAAAGAACATCTCACATGAATTGGATTAATATTTGTCTAAAACTACAAAGGACGAAGCTATTGAAATAAGATGATTATTTACACTAAATGAAGAGGACTTCATTATCGACTTGCTTTCAGTTTTGATGATTTTTCCTGGCGTTTTCGAGGTACAACGCCATCTATGAACAATATTTTGAACAAATTTCTTAAACAAAATTTTTCATCATGTAAAGAAAGCTGTGCAAACATCTTTCCTGTAAGTCACCTGTATTATTTTAAATTAAATTTTAAATTGCGTCAAGGACTTTTGGCTCATTCTGAAAGGAAACAACTGCAGATTTTTAGGCGAAAAAAAAACTCTTATCTAAGACTGGAGTATTGGGTACCAAGTTTATAAGAATAGATGACTTCACCTCTGAGGTTGTGTCTTAGATGCAGTGTTAATGTAGGGTTATTGCTGTGATGATAGGTAAGAGTCATTTGAACTACCTGTCTCAGAAATCGAAGTATTTTATCAGATACAAGTTGCACAGAGACCAGCTGTACTTGAGAAAGCTGCCGTCAAGTAATACTACTCACATCCTAAACGAAGACAACTGCCTATAAAAAAGGCGTAACTATTGGATAATTTTAGACCTTAAAGCTTAAAATGTATATATATATAGAGAGAGAGAGTGTGTTAAAGAAGCGTAATATTATCCATGCTTGCATGCTAGAACTTATTCTATATTTCGAGTGTATCGGAAGTTGATTGGACACAACTTTAATGGAAATACTGAAGTTCAGAAGCAATATCTTTCATGCAGTTCCATGAAAATAGCTCACAACATAATGCATTACTGTTGTTGATGTATATAGAACATTTATTTTTGAATTTGTTTACTAGGGGACCGACGGCTTGGAGGTTAAAGGCCTGTCCTCCTCCACAAGAATCACCTAAGCGTACAGTATTGGGCTCGATTCCCACTCATACCATGGTTGTTTAAATTTACATTCTCTCTGTGTTCTTAAAGCCTTTCATTGTGTTATCCACTTTATTTGACGAGAATTTATAAGGGGTTCTGAATACCAAGCACACAAGTCCGAATTCCAACGACGACGACAACTGGTTTGTTTGGTTTCAGTTTCCAGCTTATAAATCCTCGTCGAATGAAGGGGCTAACATAATGACAAATTTTACTAGCACAGAGAAAAGAAATTTACAGTGTGTAGGACAAGCAGAAACAACCAAGGGATGAGTGAAAATCGGACCTATGACCGTACGCTTAACCGATTAGCGGAGTGGAGAATAGGCCTAGAAACTCTCAGCTACTGGCACCCTAGATTGGCGTCTCCATTTCTGGAACGAACGAAGCATAGTCATTTTGATACAAAACGTTTAATTTAACCACAGTGAGATTAACAATGAACTATTACTTAGGCAGCGTACGTCTCACGAATGCACGATGGAGTTGCATATGGTCATGATTTGTAACTGTGTCAAGAAAATATAACAATGCAAAAACAAAAGAAATAAAGAAAAACTTTCGATTAAATTGGAAGGGAAAAACACTATTTGTCGATATTTGATCGTAAGTTGCGGAAAGTTCATAAAAGACCATTTTAGGTGAATTGATAATCGTATGATCTTGGTGCGTACACTGTACGATCTTGGTTTCGACTCCTAGTAACCCTTGAATGTTTGTGGTTTTTCCAAATATTGTGCTGGAAAATTTTATTTGTCTCTTGGAATTAACAAAACGACTGGATATGCCGGAATATTAATCAGTCTATAAGATTATACCTATAAACTTCGATTAGATCTTTTAACCAAGCAACAAGAACAACAAGGTCGTTTTAACAATAGTAAATATAAATATAAGCATATTTATGAAGTACTCAGTCTATCATCAACCTGTTAACAATAAAATGATTCATTTATTGCAGACAAGGAATACTCAAATATAAATAATAAAATGTTAACATATACGTAAGGGATTCTTCATTTCTAAATAATTCAGATTATAGTATGGATTCTTTGAGTGTTTTGATTATAAAGAAAATAAATTTTTAAAATGCAAAGTACTGATATTAAACAAGTGCAGTATGAAATGTTAGCATATTCGAGAATATATAAGTACTAACTCAAGTACTAACATTTGGCAGAACTGTCTTTCGAAATTACCTGCTCAAAATTATATTATCATTGATCTCAAATTGTCGGAGGTCCTTCTTTTCAGTGTTAAAAATAAGCAAAAAAATTGTGAAAATTGGGGAACAAGTAAATTTTAAAATCTTTAAAATATCGGACATTTTTATTTTTATTTTCGAGAGCCTGACTGTTTGAAGTATTTAGAGACTGAACGCATTTTCATATTTTTAAAGTAACCATTAAACGTTGCCCTATTTCATGCTAATCTATGCAAAATTTCAATCTGACTGATGTAATGGTTTCATGGACTTCTCTCTCAGGTATTAAAAACGGTCAAAAAAGCACAGAAAAATAGAACAGAAGAAAATTCAGATTTTTAAATAAACTGACATTTTTTGTTAAAACTTCTGCATATTTGTCAAACTTTTCAAACCATTCGAACGAATGTTGTTGCAGCTGACTGTGCGTGGACGCGGCCAGCTGTCGTCAAAAAAGGGTCTCTAGATCTGTGGCGCGCGATGAACGTTTCGATCGTCCGCCATCTTGCTGCTGGTTAATTTGAGCGATGGCAATGGCTGCCCTTTTTTCAGCACTGGGAAAGGGTTGCGCCTCATAGGGTTAAAAATTTTATCTGGTACAAAATCATTTCGCACTTCCTCTGAAAGTCTATCTAGAAGTAAAACGAATCACACTGTCTCAAAATAACTCCATAATTTTTAATAAAACATAATCGAATTCCTGCGGTGCATATAGTCTTCTCCCCCCCCCATCTTTACGAGACAGAGACGAACAAAACCCGTATTCCTTTAGCCTCTGACATTTTCCGCGTCTGGAGTAGCGAATGCAAACAGCAGTCTTTGATACTGAGTGCGTTCGAAGCCATCTTCTTTTCATCTTTAAAAAATACTCCACTCGGAAGTTCTAGGAGAGTTTTTTTTTTTTTTTCATCTTGGAGGAACGCCGGATATGAATACTTTTCTACAACCTTTGGAGAGATTATTGAGCTGAGCGCTTGCTCCCTCTTCCGAAAGATTTCCACTTTTTTTATATTTCTCTTTAAAATTTCGCAGATTTTTAGTCCGTGATTTTGAAACTGCACGCAACAGAGGGTGCTCACATATCTATGTAACGGTTTTGGAAGAATATTTTAATTTATTAGCACATATAATCTTTTTTTGAGGACGGTAGTAAAAATACGTAAATAAGCATTAATTTATTTTCCTATTTTAATATCTCAAATAATAAATGTGATTTCCATAAAATACTGAGTGATAACAACATTAGATGTGAATCTCTGTTTTATTCATATTTTTTAGAAAAAAAAATATTCTTCATACCCCATAAATGTAGAAGTTTTATTTACCACTGCAAGCATCAACATAAATTTAAAAATGTGATGAAAATGTCCAAACACTAATTAGTTGATAAAAAAAAAGATAAAAAAGTTTATTTGTTTTTGAGGCAAATAAAATTTCATGTTGAACTGTTATACTGCGTCTGGACTTTAAAGAGACTTTCTGGAAATATCAAAGTTGATTCAAAGTGCATTTCGTTTCACTTTTCTTCCCTCACAATCTTCCAGTGCCCATCCAATGCTTTGGGATGCCGCTTGTAAAGGACTTGTTTTTAAAATACAAATTCACAGTTATCCATCAGAAATACGTCAGTGGGACTTGAACGGGATGCATTTAAATGATATAACCTCAATCCCGGTTTCATCTCTCATTTTTTCAAAAAATGCAGCGATTTATTTAGTAGTCTTGCTAGTAGCTTTATCCTGATGGAACTTAACACAGTAAAGATTGGTTGAATAAAGTAATAGAATCTCCTTTCTGAAAATGTATGTTAAGATGTATTTCTGATAGTAATCCAGATTGATTTCGACGTATTTCTACTTCTCTTATTTTTAGTTTTACGTTATAAGAAAATCTCATAATACGCATAAATCCCCCAGTAAAGCTTTTTTCTGTTTCCTCTGAACCAATATTATTTTTTGTCTTTTTATCTTCTTTATTGGTAGTATGGCGATCTTTTTCAATCGCAGCCAGATAAATATGCAAGCCCGCATCAATTGTAATTATATATTTCCTTTTTTCACCTGCCAAGTAATTTTCATGCAATTATCCGCACATTATGTTACGCTGATAAATGCCTTTTTGCATTCATCAACACCTTTTGGCATTCAAACATCATTTTTTATTTACTTTTTTAAAATTTAAATCAGATTTTATAATTTTGTTAGCAGTTCTCTTAGATATGTTGCATAGCAAAGCAGGGACACCCGAAAAAAAGTTCTGGATTGTTAGAAAAATTAATGTAGAGAATAAATTAACTTGCTGCATAAATTATCAGGGAAAGATAACTAACACATTGATGGATTTTTTCATCGTTAATCAGTGTACATGAGCAGATCGATTTATTCGTACTATATCTAACTGTATATCGTATGTTGACGCACTATTATTCAACCAAAGTGATGATAGTTGTAAAATAAAAAATAAATAAACACCTCAGAAAAATCGTTGAAGGTCATAAA
Source organism: Cheiracanthium punctorium (assembly GCA_038373885.1). Lineage (NCBI taxonomy): Eukaryota > Metazoa > Arthropoda > Arachnida > Araneae > Cheiracanthiidae > Cheiracanthium > Cheiracanthium punctorium. Next base: position 1,856,407 of record JAWZYV010011719.1, read on the forward strand.
AAAGGTCCACCCTTCTTCAGCTGCAAATCGTTCCACCATCCACACAGGCAGAATATTTCGATTTTTATTTATGCCCGTTATTTTACAAAGTTCTTAAGCGTTCAGTTTTTGGGGTTTTCATATTATACTCCTGTCACTCTTAATAAATAATATATGTTTTAAATGGTCACTGCCTTTTCTTTATGCATACGAAAATGAATATGATTATTATAAATCTTTTACTACAAATGAGAAAACTTTATACCAAGTAGTCTTTCTTTACGCCTACGTAAACGCCATGATCCAACGAAATGAAGTGAAATTTTCAAACTAAGAATTCCATTTCACTTATCCAAGATGCTACTCCTTCCTCTCATGATACTCTCTTTCAAAGCAAGCAATTTTGTAGTTCCAATGCCCAACATTTGTATGAAAACGAGCAGGAAATGAGTTATTTACCTGGGTATTATGTAGCAGGAATAGGCATTCTGAATTCCTTCTTCCGTACACTTGCACGGTTATTTGAAAAGCAACAAATATTTTCCCTGCTTTCTATTCAAGATGCTCTAACGAATGCATTGAGAGCAAAAGCGGTGAAACAACTAAGTTCACCCCTACGCAGAGTATCAAAACTTCACGAGCTATAGAAGTGAACTGTAATGGTTGTATGGACACAATTATCTAGAATGGATGGAATAAGTTTATCGTATATCCCGTTCTTTGAACAGATGTGAACCAAACACGTTTAATCGTGTTTCTCTGTTACAGTAATAGAAATAAAATAAAATAACAGCTCTGAATTAAATCTTGTAGAATTAAGTAACACTATGAGACTAAAATAATATCTATTTGTGTCTGAAGCGTGTTTATACGCATGATTTTGTACAGTGATTCACTACCGGTAAAAATGTGTAATGAATTTCGCTGACCAGAGTCGACCATCTTAGAATTGAAAAATGAACTACTTCAGTGAATCCGTTCCTATATTCAATCAAAGTTAGGCCATTAAAAAATGTTTCTGAATTGAAAGTTTGCTAAAATGTTAAGGATGTTTTCTCAAGCAATGAATATAGATGAAATAGATGAGAATATAGATAGCAATGAATATCTTTATAGAAATCTTCCGTATAAGTAAAAAAATACGGAAGACTTCTGTAAAATATACGGAAATAAACTGGCTTCCTGGCTGACAGTTTTTTTTCTGTCAGTTTAACAGACTTTTCTTTTTTTGTAGTGTAGTTGAGCTATAGAAATGAACACTCTAAGCGTAATTTCAGGAGAACGAGTTTATTGAGTCCATAACCATTCCGAATCTGATATAGAGATCACGTAACTTCACATATTTTTTCCCTTTTACGAGATGCTGATAGCGTAAACAGTACTCGTAAACGTTTCATACAGAAAACACGCTGCAAACGTACACGCTTTTATTTTAAGACAAATGCAAAGAAGAAGAAGTAAAAAATGCAAACGCACCCGGCATATTAAATTCTTTTTAAAAAGCACTTTAATATATATTTTCAACAAATATTCCATCGGGAGAAGCAAAAGTGCCTATTGCCCGAACCCCCCCACTCTCTTCCTTCTGAATTTTTTCCATCCCAGTACCCGGCATAAGCGTGTCCCAGAGCCGGAAAATTCTGGTGTCACGCTCCCCTTCCTTTCTGAAATATAGATTCCTTTCGAGACGTGGAAAGGATTTCTCTCCTATCCTTCTGTGGTGCCCGGAGTCGAGGATATGAATTCTCTTCCTTCATATATTTATGCGTATAGGAGGCTGTGTATACACGTGGGTTGATCTCCTGGTTTATATTTCCTTCTGCAAATTTACAGAAGAGTAGAGGAGTCCTCCATTTTCTTTTATTCCCAGATTTTTCGGGAGCGACATCCTGCGTGGGTATGCTTGCATATATGTATGAGTGCATGCGCGCATACATTCATGTGTATGGGTGTCAGTTTTTTTTTATTGTTATTATTATTATTATTTAAATACTTATCCTTAGCTTGGATATTTGCCACACAACTGGCGGGTTTAAGTATGCTTGGAAGCGTTAACCCTTTGAGGCGCTTCCCTTTCTCAATGCTGAAAAAAGGGCAGCCGTTGCCATCGCTCGAATCAACTACCAGAAAGATGGCGGACGATCGAAACGTTCATCGCGTGCCACAGATCTATAGAGACCCTTTTTTGACGACAGCTGGCTGTGCCGGCCTTTATTTTGCAGTGTATGATGAAGTCGCCTATACTCTAACCCTTCAACTTTCAAGCGCGATGTATTTTCAATTTGTCTGTGCAGAGAAGTAATAGTTACTGATAGTAACAGATTTTATATAAAAAAATGACACTCTAGATTTTGGCTGGGATGCGGGCTCTATTGACCGTCATTATAAATCAGTTTATCGACTGATTCCAGTTTTATCATTGGTTTAAAAGCTGGAATCGGTCAATAAAATTGATTTAAAATGACGGTCAATAGCGCCTGCATCCCAGTCTTAGATTTAATTATGTTACTTGCAGCAATGTTCCTATGTTGTGAGGTTATTTGTACGTCAGCATTCACATTTCAACATATTACTTACTCTATCAACGAATTTTTTTAGATCTCATGAATAGCTACATCCCTCAGCAAATAGTTAACCTTTAATAAAACTTGTTTGGAGAATAAACTTTCTTGACAAATTCAGAGATTTGTTTCAACTTCAAAGTGCGGTAGAACTGATATATAGATTCAGAACTCTGTTTCTCGGGGATCAGCTATTATGAATGCAATAATGCTAATAGATTACGCCTATGCAGGTCACCAAAACAATTACTCGGCCGAACAGCTTGATATAATGTCTTAAATATATTTTATCGTTGTTTCAATAACACTTATCAATTGTGCCTTCAGTAACTTTGAAAATGTTTGAAATTGGTTCCACAACGTTTCACTTGTAAAGCATACCTTTCCAACACTGCATGAATATGATTCTTATGTCCAACGAAGATATGTCCAACGAATCTGTTTTTTTTAGTGCATGCTTCTTGGTGCAATACTTTCACTTCATGGTGAAAAGCACTATAGTGGTATAATCTGTTTGCAGATCTTTCCGAATTACTAAGGCAACGCAACATTCTTCGTATCTACGAAGGTGAATTTGATCAAGATGCTGTAGGCTCCCAAATGCTAGCGTGCTCCACGTAGTAAACACTCTCTGTTACCCTTACTTATTAATGCAGGGATCGATTATTTTATCAAAGAAAAGAAGAATCTATCTTAAACACACACTTAACTTTTCAGTGGGAGAACTATTAGTATAATTTTTTATTTTCTTTTTCAGTCACATGCATATGAACTCATTATCACACTTGATTAACAGTAGTTGTACGTAATCATCTTTACCCCTCATGACTTAGCAGTATCGGGAATGAAATTCCAATAGCGATCTACAGTGGAAGAATTTAAGTTCTCCCTCTTCTCTTCCGATCACAAAGAGTCAAAGTGGAAACATTAAAAAATTGTGTTTTTTGTGAACTATTGCAAAATTTCATCTGCAATCCGAAGTCAGGAGATATTATTGGATCTAAAATATAATGTATACCTACCTTATCAATCCTAGTGGGCTCATTTTCCGCTCTATTAGGAAAACAACAGTGAAAAAATAATTAAGTTTTCTGCGCAGAGTAAAAAGTCGATTTTCACACGATTCTGAAAATTCAACGGCAAGAAATGCAGGGCAAATGGAGGGGCAGAAGACATTACCCAATCACAATAAAATTTTACACATCTTATATTGAACACAGAGAAAACCCTTTCGAACTGTTAGAATAGCGATTTTTGAAAAAAATCAGCACCACCTTACTGTAATAGGTATAAAATGTAATAAAATGAATGTGAATAGAAATAATCATATAGGTAATTAAATTTTTAATTTAGGATACATTTAACGTAAAATTTTGTGAAGAAAAGGTGAAAAACCTGATCTCTGTGACCTTTCATGCAAATTAAACACTGTCAATGACATATACAAATTATGCAGCAATCGATTCATATTGACGGCAGTAAAAAAATGGACAGACAAAATAAAATGATAAAACTTTTTTCAATATTTGTTGGAAAAAACTAGTCTATTAAATACTGTGATAACACGGAGAAGCATATTTACTGTATCCATCATTCCAAAATAGGATTATTTTTATCTAGCATAAAGAATACCATCCTTACAAAAGAAATATACACGATAGAAGATAGGTAAAATTGAAAAAAAAAAAGAAAAGAATTCTTGTTTCTGAAAAGTATTTCTTTGGAAAAAGATGATTGAATTCCAAAACTCACTCCTCTGTTGTCCAGCTATATCCTGCTTCTTTGAACTGCATTTTCACTGAGTCTGAAAAATAGCCGTCTGGTTTCTGCTGAAAGAACATTGGTTGTTATGAATCTTCATCTTGAGATAAAGTTGAGAGTTTGTACGCTTATCCTTCGCAGCAGACGAAAAGATCTAGTTCATCCGTATTCTCTGAATTTAAAATGTTTTCTTCTCTCAAAAGAACAAACTTTTCGTTTTTTATAGATATGTTTATACTGAAAGAATTTATATTCCCTACCTGAGATATTTTTCAGATATTTCGGCGTCTTTTATAGTGATACGTTTTATACAACTTTTCGGAAACATGCATGGGATATGGAACACGGGAAAGGCTAGTGCATATTTAACGCAATGAATATTTAAATTAAAATGCAGAAATATTCAACAATGTAACCATACAGTGTGTCCATTAACATCCGTTGTCACCACAATAATTTCTCCACGGCAAGAGATATAGTCATGAAAATGGGGCTTAGGTATGGTAAAATTGCCATGCGCTGCGCAAAAAACCGCTTACAGCGCCACTTGGTGTCTAAATTTGGAGTTAGTGCTGTTATCTCAAAAATAGTACGATGTACCAGAAAAAACATCATGATGCTGAACAACATTGTAATGCCTTTTTTTCCCCGTATCTCGTACCGTTTTTGAAATAAGAACGCTAATTCCAAATTAAGCCTGCAGGTGGCGCTGGAAACTGTTTCCCCAACTTCATAGCACATGGCAACTTTACTATGACCTTACTCTTATGACTGTAGCTCAGAAATTATTGGGGTGGCAACGGATTTTAGCGATCACACAATATATAATGATATGCTACGTTGTTTATTTATCGAAGTTATATTTCCTCTTCATCAATTACTTACTAAAAGAGGCTTGCTTTTTCAAAAATAGCAGAGCATAATCAAACAGTGTAATAGCATTCAGTGAAGTAACTAGATGAGAACATTATGTAAGTGCAGAATAGCAAGCTTTCCAAAGAATTTTACAACTAAGATTTGTATGTACAGCACTGCTGAGCATTTTAAAATAAATACAGCCAACTCTGGATATAGTGAGCTCGAACGTAGTGAACTTTCGGCTATAGTGAGCGCATTTCCTTAGTCCTCATTAACAAAAATTAGAAATTTACATAGCATTTTCCGATTTTAAAAATATTCAGTTATACTGAATATTTTTAAGAAGCTTCAGTTATACTGAACTTAAAAATTTCTGGACGGTAGAAGTAATGTTCTTCGATTCCTACGACAGGTGTCTCTTTTGTGTTCGAGTATAGAGAAAGATTATCAAGCACCTGTTCCGAAATACAGGTGCATCGCCAGCGTCTAGGCTAAGTTACTTGTATTAAACAGGCGGGAGGGGGGGTGTCATAATTTTTTCAATGCTGTAATGCATCCTATCCTTTAATAACATTCATTAACAAAAGCGGGGCACTTTATAAAGTGAACCAAAATCGGAAACTTCTTGACTTTGGACGATTTTATTTTCCATCCTCAATGCAATATCAGAAGTTAAAAGAGGCAGCACCTTTTGGAATTTGACTGGAATGTACTTTATTTACATGAATGTGATTAATTGTGTTTATTTTACTTAACAAATAGTTCTAGAACCATAAATGCGATCAATTATGTTTCATTTACTTAATAAACATCCAGTATTTGTATAAAATTCTATTTTCTAGTTCTGTATTGTTTTATTGTTATCGGACAACGGAATATCGGTTTTAGTGAACTTCGGATATAGTGAACGAAATTTGCTGGTCCCCAGAGGTTCACTATAACCGGAGTTAACTGTAATTTACTGGTAGTGAAGTCCTAAAGCTCCAGTACAAAGCTAATTGTGATATGTATATTTAATTATTTTTAACACTTTCCAACAAGGTTGAAAAGTGCTTATGATTTCGGTCTGTCTGTCTGTGGGTCTGTCCGTGCTCTAACTGCCTTAAATATGCATCGATTGTTCGAAATTTATACATGCTATTCCTCCGTATCAAGTACTCTTTTCAAAATGATGTATTGTTACGAAATAAAAACTTAATTTGCTCTTGTATTGCATGCTTCGTCGTGAAACTAGTTTTACAGGCATAATAGCGACGTCTTAAGATAATGGCAAACCTGTGAAAGAAACCCCGTTGTCTTGGCGACGAACTTGGAGAATTCGCGACGGTTTTGGTGACCTTGGCGACAAATGGTGGCTTCTAGAAAATTCATGTCTCGAGATCCTGTGTTAATTAGGGAAGATTTTTCCAGAATATTCTGATGACGTCATTACCTCTATAAAAGCGCGCTTTTATGCGCGCTTTTATAGACGTATAATAGAGGTTTTATAACAAGCGCGCTTGTTTCTCTCCGCGCAGTTCAATTCAGTGATAGACTTGGAAGCAGCGCGGTTGACTCTGTGATATGAACAGCGTTATTGTTATGCTTATTTATGATTTTCTTTAGCACATGTTACTGATTCTTGTATTATTGTGAGTTATTGGGCTGCGAGTCGTAGAATAAAGTGTTATATTTGTTTAATGTGCTCATTTGGCTGCTTTGAAATGCACCCACGAGGCAAATTTCGTATCAGTATGTAGCAATCATTCATTTTTATAGGGCTATCCATAAGAATTCCAATACATTACGCTCCATGGGCAGTCATTCTTTAAATGAAGCAAATTTAATAAATATTATTAAGGATCAGAAGGTAAAGCTCTCTTAAAAATAGTGCGTCTGTCATTTATAGTTCTTCTACAGGATCCCTCAAATAAATTCAAACAGAATACTATCAATGGCAGTTTTACACGCATTCACTTATTTCAAGCACGATATCATCGCACTTTATAGTTAGAGTTGATGGTCCAACGACGGTCATGTGTCCTCCTCAAAAATTGAACTTTTCTAAAACGCCGGAATTTACATAAACAATTGTTTCAACTATTGTACTTAATCTTGTACGCGGCATCTTAGAAAGGTTATCATGATAGATTGAGATTTCTAGTGATTTGGTATAAACTTGGAACCTTTAGATTCTGAAGTTTTTCAAAATTTTAAATGCTTCTTCAGGTGCTATAGACTGACTTGCAGTAACTTTTAAAATAAGCCAAATCACCTAACATACCGAGAAAATAAATTTTATTATCTAGTTTTTGGAGTATATAACGACAACGTTTGCAAGTTCGGTTGCCTGCGTCAATTTTCACATGGCACTTCTGAAACCTAAATTTTAAGCGTAAACTGAAAATTAAAAAATAATAATAGGCAAAATACTTTTGAAAATTATGATTATATTTTCAAGAATTAAAATTTCATGGCTACGTTCGGCCATCTTCTTGTGAAATAAGTGCCATGTAATTTCTAATATAATAGGGGGGGGGAGATGGAGGAATTTTCTGAAAGGTCTGGCATTGTAAAACTCATTGTAAAAAAATTCAGGAATGAGCGATTCCTTTTTTTTTTCTTTTTTTTGATTTTTGATACAGCATAGCTGCAATTATAAAATTCAGTGAGAGAGATAAAAATTGTTTGTGTAGTATTGTTTCTTTCATGTACTTTCTTTACATAACTATATCTATACTTACTTGTTTATGAGCTGCATTTACTTTCTGCAAAATCACATTTTTCTCATTTTATTCAGCTTATTTTAGTGCATATTAATGGCACATTTGACAGCTGATAGTATTCGCTGAAAAAAAAAAAATTCTGAAACTTAACAGTAAAAAATCTTTTGTAACAATGAAAACAAAGCTTTGAACTTACGGAAATTATTCGATAAAGTGAACTTCCCTTTAATTTTAAAGTTTGTTTTTAAAAAGGACTTCGATAAAGCAAGTTTAATATTTTTTTTTTCTCCTGGCAACAAGAATTTGAAAAGATGTTTGTCTAGCTTCCAGATTTCCCAAAGGAAATGAGATGTACAATAGTTTCAAATAATTCGTGGAGTTAGGATTAAAATTTCCACAGATGAGAGAACAATAAAACAAGAAGTTCTTTTACTTATATTAGAATTATTCAATCTCAGTGTTTTATAGTGAGGGCTTTTTAACACTGAGTTTACTTTTGGATGGTCAAATTAGTTATCATGTCATGCAAAAAGGTAAATTTTTAAAGATTAAAGTTATCCAAGAATAGAAAAATCACTTATTTCAGATACAGATATGCAAGCATAATGGGTTACTCAGCAGAAAAAAAATGTTCATGCAGTTTTAATGAAACTGTAGCTTTACAAGAAAAACAAGAAAAACAAACAGTAAATAGGTTCCTCATATATGTGTTAATATGATGCATTATTAGTAAATAAAAGATATGATTTTAGTATTTGACAGTTGAACATACATTACGTGTAATTAACATTTCTTTTTATCATTAATTTTAATCAAAAATTGATGATCAAGCGAAGTTACGGACACGAATGTCTATACTAGTAACATTAATATCTTAAAATAAGCTTAATTTATTTGATGATTTAGTACTTTAAACATGTTGCACAAACTGTATAAGTTCTTAAAATGTTGGGAAAATAATTATGAAAAAGGGAAGTCAATTTATGATAAGACAACGAATCACATTATTAAATCATCTCCCTATTACAAAATCCCTACAACATACAGTCAGAGCAACAATTATTGCATGTAGTTGAGGGTAAAAGAATGTTCTCAAATAACCATGATTTTTATTTTTGATAAAATAGAATATACAAAGTTTTTTTTTTTGCTTAAACAATGAAAGTCTTTTTAATGTTTTCATATTTGAAGATTTTTCAGATAAAGGCACATTTTTTTCTATTGGGTTGGCAACAAAGTAATTGCGTTTTCTTGTATAAAATTCAAGCAAATAAGTTTTCAACAAGTTTTTAATTACAAGTAAGCTGTGCCTGAACATACGATTCATATTTGTTACATTTTAAAGTAAGAATTTCACTGGCAGTATTTTTTTTCGTCCATAAAAGATGGCCACCCTCCCCCTTTTTTCGCTTCTATCCTCCTTAGAGGACAATATTAAAAATGTCCTGAAATTAATTTTTAGGTATTCGTGACTGCTGTATTTTACAGAAAGAATTTCACGGATATCTCTATTTTTATTTGAGATCACGCGGGATATGTGAAAAGAACTTTTTGGCTCTTAACCCCCCCTAAGATTACGAATTTTGGAAAATGCTCTCTGATCTGGCACCTATGTTGAAGAACTCACGTACGTGCCGAATTTCGCATAATTAACTTCAGTAGTTTTGGCCAGGCGAAATATTGACATACGGAAAAACGCAATTACTTTGTTGCCAACCCAATAGATTGTTCATATCTTTTTAGGTATAAGAAATATAAATTTAAGCATATTTAGCGATTTCCAAGTGCTTTTAAAATTGAAAACCCTTTACAGATAATACTTTTAATTTATGGATCATTCTAAAAACAGTCCAATGTCTTAAAATGCAATTATAAAATTTCTAAATATTTAAATTCAAACCTTTTTGTTCGTGTTAACGAATTTCAGTTTATTACAAATTCCTGTTATGTATCAAGTATCAAATTTCAAAACAGAATAATTTATAAAAATTAGTTTTTAAAAATGTTTATGCAGGTGCTTTTGATAAGACCGCACAATTTTATTACGCACTATAATTACAAATATTTTCACTAACTTGTACTCGTAGACAATTTATTTCAGTAAAGTAACTTAAACTGAGGTTTAATGTTGGTATCCATAAAATAAAATGTTCTTTATTTGTTACAGATAGTTAGCAAGAAAATGAGAAGTAGTTAGTTAAAAAGAATGCTGTTCTGTTTTTCCAGAGAAGATGCATGGAAACTTTGGAGGCAAAAACGCCACGACTTAGTTGAGCAAGCACAAAAAAATTCACGAAGCACGTTTGTTAGTTGAATATAATATTACTTATAACTAACAATTCTTATCATTAAATTTAATCAAAATTGATAATGTCTTACGTGAAATTTAATAATTAAATTATTGTCATTAAATGTGTTTACATTTTTTAATTATAAATAAAAAATAATTAAAACCCTTTTTTTCAGTGTCTGAAGGTTTTGTTCATGCAATCAAGTCAATACTGTTTTATTTGCTTCTGTAATAAACTACTCATGTTGTTTACTCTATAATCATGGTACAGCAAATGCTCAGTAATTTGTGTTTATCAGTAATGCTAAATTATTATTGTCGTTTCATTATAATTTTTAGAATTTTGAGCAATTTTGTCAGTACTCTTAGATAAATTTATTACATTTACATTAAAAAAATATACGTATTATTCTTCAAAAATAAATAAATATCTCAACTATAAAACTAAAGCCATTTGCAGGACATAAATAGAACAAATGAGGCTGTGTCTGAAGGAAAACCAACTTGCTCTTTAAATGTCAAATTATTTAATTGCTCTCCATTTATAGGATGTTCCTTTCACTGTGCTTGCGATAAATTTGACAGGTTTTTGTTTGCAAAATGTTCTTGTAAATGTATTATTTTAAGTTCTTTGTTTCACTCAAAAATTTTAAGGCATTTTTTTTTATCAAAGAAATGCTTTGATTGAAGTTTCAAGTAATAATATTTTCATGCTACTCTTTCTTTCAATTAACACGAATATTTACAAAAAAGACACCTTTTGTGAAACATTATTTTCACTCATAATTTTAACTAGAGAATGAAAAAAAAAAAGAGAGATTAAATCACGCTCAAAATAGAGGACAACAAACAATAGTTAACCAAATTTTTTTATTTATAATACATCGTGACAACGACGTAAATTTATAAAAACAATAGCATTTAAATATATATAAATAAAATTAGATTTTTGTTTGTATATTTCTTGGAATTTTTGGCTTTTTTTGTTCAAGCATCACGTAAAAACGACTGAAGCGAATGATATGAAATTGGGTGCCATGATAGGTGGTCACTCAACTTGAAACATAGGCGTCGAATTTAAAAAAATCTTGATTGGATTTTTAGATTTTGCGAAAATCCTTTCAAACTGCATAAATTTGTGTTCAAGCCTCACGTAAAAACGACTGAAACGAATGATATGAAATTGGGTGTCATGATAGGTGGTCACTCAACTTAAAACATAGGCGTCAAATTTTTAAAATATCTTGATTGGATTTTGAGATTTTGCGAAAATCCTTTCAAACTGCGTAAATTTGTGTTCAAGCATCACGTAAAAACGACTGAAGTGAATGAAATGAAATTGGGTATCATGTGATAGGTTGTCACTCAACTTAAAACATTGTCGTCGAATTTTTAAAGAATCTTGATTAGATTTTGCGAAAATTGTTTCAAACTGCGTAAATTTGTGTTCGCACATCACGTAATAACTGCAAAGGTGAAAAAATGGTATTTGGTGAAATGATAGGTGGTCACCTTAAACTATAAGCATCTAAAAAAAAATCGATCAGATTTTGGGATTTTGCGAAAATCGTTTCAAACTGAGTGAATTTTTGTTCACGATTTATGTAATAACGACTAAAGCGAATGATATGAAATTTGGTCACATGATAGATGATTGCTCAACATAAACTATAGGTAGGTGTCCAATTTTTTAAACATTTTTATTAGATTTTGAGATTTTGTGAAAATTCTCTCAAAATACGTTTATATTTCTTCAAGCATCACGTAATAACGACTAATACGAATGATACGAAATTTAGTGATATGATAGTTAGTTGCTAATCTTAATTTATAGACGTCGAATTTTAAAATATTTTGATTACATTTTGAGATTTTGTGAAAATCGTTTTAAAAGGCTGAAACTTTGTTCCAGCATCACGAAATAACGATTGCAGGGAATGAAACGAAATTGGGTGACATGATAGGTTGTCACTCAACTTAAATTCTAGGCTTCCAATTTTTCAAAAATATTGATTAGATTTTGAGATTTTGCGAAAATTATTTCAATATGCGTAAATATTCGTTCGCGCATCACATAATTACGACTAAAGCGAATGAAATGATATTACTTAGTTACTGTCTAACCTGTAATATTTTAACAATACATAAAAACTTATAACTTCGCTTTCTTTACTTTGGCAACATACTACATACATTCTGTGTACTCCTACAATGCTGACGAAAGTTCTTGCTTTTTGGAAATTGCATTCAGTACTAACCCGTCAAGGACGGGTACTTCAGCTAGCATGTTTATAAAAGTATTGATTCTTATCTTCCTATAGTTTATATTGGCTTAAAAAGGTAGTTACATAATCTGGGTTTTCTTTTCATATTTTAAAATTATGGTGTGAATGATTGTGTAAATGCAAATTTTGCAATTCTTAACTGAAAGTTTTTAAACTTAACAAAATTCAAGAGCATTAACTTGAGGATTAGATATTTTTTTTAATGAAAATGAGACGGTTTCTCAAACTGTGCTCCACGGAACATGTAGTAAATGTCCCGCGAATTCCCTTTTGCCCATTAGCTTTGATGTTGATTAGGCATAGTACATTAAAGCTATCCACCAACAGACAGAGAAATACATAAGATACTCCGCCAAAGTACAAATACCTCAAAGTTTTTTTTTTTTCCTAACAGGGAGGCACTTTTTGCTCATCAAGCATTTTGCCAATATAAAGGCCCAAATTTACTGGGCCTTTTATTGTGCGGGCACCCAATAGGCGGCCAGCGTTGCCCCCTATGAAGGGACTGGCAAGTACTCATACATGCCCAAGCCGAGATCCGAACCCGTACCCAAGGCGTGATATAAGGATTCACTAAGTATACCACCTGGGTGGCAGACCCTCAAAGTGCTCCATTTGATAAAAAGTTTCAGAAACTATATTCGTTCACATAACATATACTAAATCCATATTTCACATCGGCTAAGCATAAGCAAGCTAGTTTAAATATCGTTTCCAGCACTTGACACGGATTTATGAAGTATCATAGATATCTCACGTTTCGTGGGGTGATGGTTGTTTAGATCAGTCGGATTATGTCGCCTCTATTAAACTGATTCATCTGATATTCCAAAAACGTGGTGTCTCTTTTAACGAGAAGTCTCCATTACAAAACGTCGAAAATTACTTCTGATAAATTTGAGGAAGCCCAGCACCTTTTCCAAACATTGGTACTAATCTTATTATTCAATTTGACTTTAAATTTCCCTGAAGTTAAAATAAAAGTATATTATGCTGTTTTGAAGATCTTCAACGTTAAACCACTGTTGTAAACATGCAACAAAGTGTTAAAATGTTTTCAGAACGTTTTCCTATTGTCACAATGTACTTTCATTTCTTCTACCAATACTGAAATCTTCTGATTACTAAACGATGGCAAAGAAAAGGGGGAAAAAAGAACTTTCTTTTCAAACTAAATAAAAATATCGAATAGCATTCATGTGTCCAATCCTTAGTCCTTTATGTAAATTATTTCATTTAATTGTTTGTTTATTGTTAAGACAAGCCTACATTAGGGATATCTGCCTACGGATGCCTTGGATTGAGGAAAGTTTAAGGGATTCTAACGATTGTTGACGTTACATGTGCAGAAAACCATCCAAAAACCTGGAGCTCCACACTTTAGCAATGTTAAGTGTCTTATCCATTCGCCCATTGGTCGACTTACATAAATTAAGAACGGAATTATTGAACATTTGTATTAAAACTAAACAGGACAATTACTGTTTTAAAATATTTCTACAATTACTTTCTAAGCTGTCTGTAAGCTTCAGATGAAGGTAAACAAACGTTAACGCATGACACTAATACAATAATCCTACTTAGACAGATACTTTGCAGAGCGGATATAAGATTGTTTATCTTTTATCTTCATTATGCAAATTATATCTAATGAATATTCCCAGAAGAATCAAGGACTTTCAATAACAAGAAAAGTTTTAACAAAGTATATCTGAACTTTAGATAACTCGGAATAAATCGGAATAATTCTAACTTAAATAACATATGTAAGCGAATAATACATTTTGTTATATATTCGATTCATTTTATTACCCTGTTACAGGTAATTTCGCAACCAATTTTATTAAGAATTATTTTGTTTTCAATACACCCTCCACTGATTTCCAAGAAATGGATATTTTTTTATGTATTTACTTTCCTTTAACATACTGAAGAACTGAAGAAAATAATTTGAGCTCACTCCTAGACAGAAATCAGCAAACTACTTTATAAATAAACGCACCATTAATAAATATTTAATTAAAGTAGCTTATACTTATTTGCATTTTGCAAAACACTACTAGTATTACTTCATTATTCCTATTCACAAAATGTTCTCAATTAACTCAATTTATAGGATTGTGTATCTCAGAGCAAAAATTTGGAGACGGAATTTCAATAGTCTATTCATATAATTTGTTTAATGTTTGATATAAATTAAATAACCAAACGTAAGAAAAGGAAATTCTAACAAGTAGTAAAGGATTGTGATTAGCGATTAAGGAAACGAGTGAATAGTCAAAATGAATCTTTGGTATATAATAAGAAGAAATCTTATTTAAAATTGTTTAATAGTACAAAAGTAAAAACAAATGTTTTTTATGAAAAAAGTCCAAGTCTAAAATTCAGAATCTACATTTTTAAAATCATATCTACGTATAAGTCTAAAAAAATAGTTATTTTTACTATGAGAGAGCTCAAAATTATATAACTGTTTCTACATAGAATTAAGTTAGGGGCATGGCCTACCTTTCAATTTTGATTAAACAGAAAAATAATTCAATGGACTTAAAAAAATGTTTTCATCCACGGTAGAAGGAAAGTAGAGTCGCTTTCGAAGATCGAAATTATTAATATGAACTCATCATTCATTGCAAAGGTTTTCAATCAAGAAAACATTTTGTTATTGGTTTTGCAATATTTTTCATGCCACTCTATTTATACAGATTTGTTTTAGAAGCACAATATTTAATGGATTTCTCCCAAATTTATCTGCTGGTAGTTAGAATATATTTTTACAGTATTTTGAGCACCGGAACAATTTTTTATTTATTTTCTATGATAAAACCCAAGTGAAGACTGAACTGAACAAATATTCATGAACTGAAAAAATATCCATGATTTTCTGATTTGAAATTTTAAAATATTTAATACCATAAAATTCATTTACAGAGAAACTGTATATATATATAGATAGATAGATAGATAGATAGATAGATAGATATACAAATTGCCCCCCCCCCCAAATGACCTAGGCTTTAGATTATACAACGATGCAATAAATTAAAAAATTACTTTGAATAAGTTAGAGAATGCAGCCTCTTATAAAAAATCTTCAGTCAGTAAAATGTGCCCCATGCATTCATTAGTTGATTTACAGAATTTCAGGCTTTCATCTTAAAATGGCTCAGTGATATGAACTATATATGCTGACTTAAATCACTTTCAATCGCTCTCAAAAAAAAAAAGAAAAAAAAATCACCCTGAAAGATTGCGTTACAGGTGCTGTACACAAACTACATAAGAAAACAGTGATTGCATAAATGCATAATACTTTTGAGTTATTGGTATATTATATAGTCTCTCACCCGAAATTTGTTTAAGCATATATCTGGGACTCTTTTGATGAGATAATGAAATTTTGTACATATCTAATGAATTCATTGGGTGTATTTTAGTATTTGGGGATTATTCCTGTACGCGGGCGGTATTAAAATTAAAATTTTATATTTATTTAGATTTAATCCCCGAAAATTTTTACTGGTACCATAAAATGCTGTATTTGTTTAAATAACTTTGTAAAATAATGAATATGTCTGTGATAAGTATTTAAGGAATAAAAGTCAGTGTTTTTCAGACACCATGTAAACTTGAGTTGCACATCTTCTTTATTAAAAACAATGAAATGATGTAAAAAGAATAATTAAATTAAGATACACAGAGTACAGAAAATCGTCCTGTTAAATAATTTTCAAAAATTTCAAAAACTAGTAAAGCAATTCTAGAGAAGAAAAAAACTGAAATTTTCTTAATTTTGGTTTCGGAGCGAGCTTCTATAAAAGCCATTCGATTACGAGAAAAGTTTTTCAAGAGAATTATTTTTTCTTTTGCCAAAAGAATTTTTCTCCAACTGTGCAATAGACAGAATTCTGCAAAACAAGATTTTATAATTTAATTAGAAAGAGTTTGCATCGATAAAAACTAAGTGCCCAACCATCGTAAACTAACTTCAATTGATCAAATTATCTTTTGTCCAATAAGTACAAGTTCTTTCACAGTTATTGTTTGCCTGTTTATCATATATATGCAAATAATACTAAATTCTTAGCCACCAAGGACTCCTAATATTTCACTAATAAGAATATCTATTTAAATAAACTATTCGCTTCATTTCATCTGGGATTCAAAACACCAAAAATGCGGACTTATTTATTTTAATCTGCAATGAAATATAATTATGTTTGACATCATTATTTGTTTGCTGTTTTATTTCTTAACATAAACTCAGAAATTTTGTTGTTCGATTCTAGTTGTTTTTTTTAATGATTTTTTACGCGATTTCTAATAAAATTCGCATCGTGTCGCTTTGTCGTTCGACTTAGAGATAAAAATAAATAAATAAATAAATAAACCATCAATGACTCAGAAAGATTCCGAACTTTTAAATTTATTTATTCTACTTATCATTATTTATCTAGATGTTTGAAACTGTCAAGACATAAAATAATTAGAAGTGCCGGATTGTTAAATAATTTAAATCCACGGATACAGATCTGAAAACGGATCATTTGTTTTCATATCCGCAGATACATATAAGTAGGGTTGCCAGGTCGCCAAACCAAATAGCCGGACAGACCAGCCAGTTTGGTCGGACATTTGGGTAAAAAGGCCGGACATCCTACAATATTGAGGATTTCGTCTCAGTATTCATAGGTTCGACAAAAAAAGTGTATGTAAAATCAAGCTTTTTTGATCATTACTTTGAATCTTGTCAAATTCTAATGAAATATAAATAACATCGAATGCCAAATCAGTTCAAGTACTTTATTACTAATCAGCCAAAATCACCAGTAAAAAGCCGGGCACCGTTAACTTTGGCCAGACACGCAATCAAAAATCCTAACTATGTCCGGCTTTATCCGGACGCCTGGCAACGGTTCATATAAGGATCTTTTATCTTTGGAAATTATAGGTTACCTTGAAGCAGAATAGGTTACCTTGAAGCGATTATTTATATACATTAAGTAAAATATTCTGCCACAATGATAACTTTCAGATCCTGCGTTTAAAAAAAATTTCAGTGGCTAACATCACATTAAAAAATTAACAACATTTTATGTGCATTTGAGAGTTTATCTAAACGTATGACTCTTTTAGGCCTACATGCCAGTCGTATTTCCTAAGTACAAGATCGCCTTTATTTCAAAGTACGATTTGTACGTTACAATACCTAGACCAACACATGCATCCACGGGCTAACGCGATTCCAATTCGAGACCAAACTATTAACATAACGACCGGCATCGACAGGGGCGCAGACCCGCGCAGCCGTAAGGCCCTCTTACAGGTTCCTTAAATTTCAAATCTAAAGAACCTTTTGATACATCTTATTTAGGCAATAGTTCAAAAAAAATCATTGCGATCTTGGTACATAAATAAAAGCAGCTGTGTTAGACACTTGAATGTTTTAGGATATTTCTCAACAAGCTGTACTAGACAATGTAATAAACGATGAAACTCTTCCAGTTAAGAAATTTTTGGAATATTTGTAGAAGGAGACGTTCTTTTACTCTAAGATTAAAAATCATTAATAAGTATGTGTAAATATTATTGGCTTAACCAAGTGGGACTATGCACTTCCTTGGAAGACTTTAGATCTCATCTAGGAAAATTACACTTTCTATTCCAAGAATAACAGATGGATTCCTTTTTTCGTGGTAGGAGGATAAAGCTTACCAAGTTACTCCAATAGTAGTTATGCTCCTAATACTTTAAATTTACTAATACTACTAAACCAGAGATTTTCGTGGCATGCAAGAAGATTCACATTAATATAATAAACAATAATCATTAAGTAATGAAATTTATGTTTACTTTGCAAAAAATTAATTAATAACAAACTGACTGGAATTTTTTTTCATTGCCTTGACGTACCCTGAAAAGCCAATAACAGATCCGTGGAAAATGTTCTAAAAAAGAAACGGATCCGAATAATTTTTCTTTTGCCCTGACGGATACGGATGCTAATAAGGATAATTTTTTAAAACTTTTTTTGGGTCATAAGGATAGGGAAACCGATCTTTATTTTCATTCAAATATCCATTAATATGGACACGGATATCCGGCAAGGCTCTAATAATAATAGAAAATTAACCATTTTCCCTAGACAATATGTATCAACAAAATGAAGCTCTATTAGACTACAACGACTAAAAACAACTCAACATTCACGAAACTTGAGATACAATTGTCTGAAAATAATTAAATTCCTAACAAGTTATTTCAACCGATATACATATTAAACTATTTATATTCGTTATTTTGTTAAAACTTTTGTTTACTTAAGTAAGCACTTTATGCGTTTGCTCACATGTACATAAAAAAATCCTGAAGCCTAAATGTTTTCGGTAAACTAATGCAAACAAATTATATCACAGAATTATTCCCTTAATGAATTAATCTCATTACCGACTGGAGCAAACTATATTCGTATCTGCTAGAATTTAGTATCTGGATATGAAATTAAACATTGTGAATATATGTAGTTAAGTAAATATGTTTTAATTGAACATGCACATGCATTACATGCGTAATTAGGAACAAATAGTGTAATGAAGTGTAAATGAAAAAAAATTGCTTTTATAACGTTAAAATTACAAATAGAAAACCATTAATTATTCGAGCTATTTAGCAAATGAATTTATATTTATAGCGAAATACGTATTGCATATAATCAGAGAAATATTGTGACATTTTCAGAAGCTAAATTACGGAAGTCAGCTTATACAAAGTACACTGGTGTGCAAAAATTAAGGACGAAGTCGAAAAATTAGCATATCAGCGGAACGAAGGGACAGAGCGGACTGAAAGACCAATCAGGAGATTAACTAGGGTGAGGTACGGTAGCACATGCGCGGATATGAAGCTATACGTGATGTGGAGTGTCGGAACGGGATTAAGCACACTGGAGGTGTAAGCTCATAATTTCTGGGAGAGCGATTGCGACGCGTATATCAGTTTAAACGACGTCAAGTTGATGCCTCAGTGTGAAAAATCGAACAACTTATATGCTAGACAACATCTGTAGGATTTCACACGAGGTCGAATCAATGGAACGATAGAGGAAGGTCGAACTGTGAGTGGCTGTGGATTGCTCGTAGCATCGTTTCACTACACTTTGGAGAGAATTTCAAACTACAGGAACAGCTGTCCATCAGTGGACGATTCAGCAGTGGTCGTCCACAAGCAACCACGCCAGAGGACGACCGGTATATTGCCCTTAGACCAGAAGGATAGGTGGCAGATGGCTAAAGAAACCGCTGGGCACACGACACAGGCGTTTGGGTGTCCAATATCACATTTTACCGTAGCCAAGAGGCTGCAGAGTGGTGGTCTGTTTGCACGACGACCGGCACGGTGTGTAGCTTTAGTGCCTGCTCATCCAAGAAAGCGTTTTCTGTTGTTCCGTGAAACCAGAATTGGACAGATAATCCATGGGGTAGAGCACTCTTTTCGAATTAGAGTAGATTTATTCTAAGTAACGATTCTGGACGCATACACTTCTGGGGAGAGCGGGGAACCCGCAATAACTCCTATAACATCATCGAAAGGGACCTGATTGGAGGTCGCGGTGTTCTCGTTTGGGAATGTACCATGCTTGGTTGCCTTACCGATCTTCATATCTTTGTAAGAGGTTCAGTTACCGGGCCCCGCTATTGTAACGAGATTTTCCTTCCGTATGTGCGTCTTTTTAGAGGCTTTATGGGTTCGAGGTTTCTTTCATGGACGACAATGCGCCACCTCATCGCACAGTAGCTGTCGAAGTACTCTTGGAAAGTGAGGATATAAAATATATGGACTGGCCGGCAAGGCCTCCGGATCTGAATCCCATCAAGCATGCGTAGGACTTTCTAGGAAGACTCTTGTCAGCACGTAATTTACCGACAGTAACGATTCCGGAGTTCCCATGGCGCTACTAGACGAATGGGCGGCATTACCTCAACAACTTATTGGCAACTTCATACTCAGCATGGCCTGATGATGTGAAACCTCTGTCCTGGATTAGTCAGGGCCTGGATTAGAGGTTTCACATCATCAGGCCATGCTGAGTATGAAGTTGCCAATAAGTTGGCTGGATTAGTCAGGGTAGCCTGGATTAGTCAGGGTAGGATTAGTCTGACCTGGATTAGTCAGGGTAGGATTAGTCAGGGTAGATCATATCCCCTACTTAAAGCTGGATATTTCTTGCTGGACATCTTTCACGTAGATGTTTCGGCCTTCTGCCGCGTTGTTCTCCATGTTACTTTTTCAATAAGGCTTCTTTTTATCCTTTTGTTTTCTTTTTTGGTAAGTTTTGCTTACATTACTCATGTTCTTACGTCTTGGGGATCTTATGGTATTATTTACGTTGATTTGGAAAACTTATCCAAAATGATATTGTAAAAATCGCCTCATCCTTAAGTTTTGTACAACAGGTATGGCCAGATGATTTTGCAGTATTCAGTGTGCTAAGTCAAGTCCTTTGTCACCTTATTAACTTCAGAACGGCTAAAGTTATATTCATAAAAGTGGAATCTAGATATTGTAAAATAGCCATGCGCTACAGAATGAAACTGCTAACAGCTCCACCTGTCGGCTAAGTTAGTGTTTTAAACTCGAAAAATGATGCGAGAAAGAAAAAAGTCCAAGTGCGAAAAAAGTTAATAACAAAGTTCTTCAGCATCTTCGATTTGATAAGAAAAGGCGCCATAACACGTATAAATAACTTGCGATTCCATATATAAGGCTCTTAATGAAATACACTCGGTATGTTTTATTTGCATTTAAATAATTATTTGAAGAATATAGTTATTTTGAGAATAATTATTTTACATAAAAAAAATGTAAAATGTGAGAGGCTTTTTTTTCCATTCTAATTTAAGTATGGATAACATAAAGAAATATGTTACATTTTGTGAACTCTTTCAATCATTTTATATAATAAATTGTAACCCTTTCGGTACAACAACCCTATCGTTTCAATTCATATTAGTTATCACCATGTTAAATTATACTATATGTATCAACGCATCTTCATCCAGTTATGAAACACTGAAGAGGGCCCTCTAATGATAAAGAGAAATGTCTAAACTTTCAGCAGTGACTTTTCAATGTATCCCAGCAAACACACAACTGCCCGCAAAATGACGGCCGGGTACCCGTCGTGCTGGCAAAGTGCCCTATACCGGGAGGAAGGTAGATTGCCATCGTCTGGAAGTCACTGGATTACCAGGGTCTGAAAAGTGCATATGCGCCAGTACATAAATAGTAACGGCGAACTGCCATGTGTCTATGACATGCACAAAAAAGTTAACGGCGTGGTACTGTTTAAAATGTACCGGACCAGCACTATTTGGCGGCAATGGGCCTGTATATATTTCGTAGTGTTAGCATAAAATTTCGTTATTTTAAGTAAATAATATTATTTTACTTTCATACTGTGTAGAAGTGTTTTCCGTACACCCAAAGGCAGGGTCACAATTAAGATTTTTTTTAGAGGGGGGGCTGTAAATTGAAGAGTTCATATTGTGCTTTCAAATATTTTAATACTAAAAACTAAAATAAAACTAATGATTATGATTTCAGTATGCTATAAAAATGTTCGCTACATCCACAGTGAAACCCCCACCCTGTATATGAGTGCCTATGTACGGAATATGAATTTTATGTTCTTATAAAATTCATATTCTGTATTCATTATTTTATAATTCATATAATTTTCACAATTTTGCTAAAATTTTCCTGAAAAAAAAATACTTGAAGATTTTTTCTACGTTAAGCCCCCTTTAAAATCTCACCGTCATGTAATAGTCAAAATTAGAAAGCAATGGGTTCACTTAGGAATTATATTTTCTTTACGCTGTTTCGTTGCTCTTGAATTAAATGTTTGATTTATCTCCCGGCCTCACATGTAAAACTATATACACAACAGACCAGATGGCTAGCCCAGAAATTCTTGCGCGCTCAGCTAACTTCTCAGGAGTCGCTGTTACAAGCTCCGAACTGTTATCGCGGATTTGGCTACATTAATTCAGATTATTTATACGCAGTACAGATGAATTTTTTTATGCGTTTGAAGACAGAAAAAAAGATTGCTTGTCTATTTTAATAAGAGTGTGCAGACAGCCTTTACTGTATCATGAAAATGGAGTGAAATAAACGATGTCGTATAGCGAGAAAAAATTATACGTGTCATTATATCTGTTTCTTTTCAAAGGATCTTTTAATAGTTTATTGGAAATTTCAGGAGCGGCCCGACACGGTGAAGTAAGCATCGCATCGGTGCGCTGTCTTCGAAGGGGCGCAATATCGAGCTCAAAACGTGGAAAATGTATAAAAGGAGAGCCTTTTTCTACGTTTGCAGGGGGAGACCACGTACCTTAGGGTCGCTCCTGGGAAATTTTACAAAACTGCTGCTACCTCGTACTCCAAGGGCATAAAATAGATCTAATAAACATTTAAGTTGTGAGTTGCCCTCTTTTCAGTGGAAAAATAGATTATATGGTATAGCATAATAATACACAGAAAAGAGCAGAGAAAAAATTCGAAATAACTAAAAATTCTGAACAATACATATTCTCCAGAAAAAAATGATAAATAAAAAAATTATAGGAATCGACAAAAAATTCGCAATATCCAAATTCCACGGAAGAATAGTACGCACGTTTCGGGTGGTACAAAGGGTCCACCCTTCTTTTCAGGAGCGTGGTGAAGGAGGGTCGACCTTTTTTACCATCCGAAACGTACATACTGTTTATAAGATTTTTGTTTAAGTGAGTTTATAATAACATTCTAAATGCCTATAAGCATTTAACGGCGTTTCCATGCTTAACCTTTTCACTCTCATTATTGAAAAGGTGCAGTGGAGAATACTATCCTGGGACCTTAGTCGGAGGACTTTTTAAGGGGTTCTAATGGACATTCACGTTACATCTGGAAAAAACCAACCAAAACTCCAGACAATTAGATCGACAGCTCCACGAATTGATCCGAAACCGGGACCTTCACACTTCAGTATTCATTATACAATATTCAGACTCTTTTGTTTACATATATTTGAAAAATTTTCAGACCCTTATTATCGCATGGGCAAATCGGGACTTTGCCCAGTGTCCCCGGTTCGAAAGTGCCCCCAGTTTCAAATGTTTTTCACGAAATATTCTCTTATATGTCAAAATTTTATGAAAAAGAAAAATTTTACAGATGGGGACCCCCAAATTCATCAATGCCCGGGGCCCCTGTTGGTCATCATAAATTTTTATAAGCTACGTTTTGGCTAAATGAACAGTGTGTAATTATATTCAAATTCCTTACAAACATAAAATAAGAAGCACTTCACTTTCCAGAACAATTGAGAAAAACAAAAATCACAGCTTCACAGGAAACTATTTTAATATAATAAAATTTAATATAACAGCTATTAAGGCAAATTTTAAGCTGAATAATTACAATATATATATATATATAATGCACATAAAATACAAAGTTAATATGGTGCGAGGGAGGGACCGCTGGTTTGAAAATTGGCGAGTTTGGCGCATTTCCGGTGCAGCAACCATCTCTCTTTTTGTTTTTTGTTTTTTTTGTCTTTAATTTCGGTCGCAGACGTTGAGCAACGAGAGAGTTATAATTGATGAATTACGAATCAAGTACACTTTTTAGGATACACATTTTTTCCGGTTTCTCATTGAACTTTCGAAAAGTTTAATTGCTTTGGTTAATGTTAAGCTGTTCAAGACAACTAATTTGGTTTCGTCGTTTGGAGCAATATAAGATTAGCATTTGCTTCAATGTTGAAACCCTGTTAGTTTTGATACAACATTGATTCTACAAATTACTTGGATAACACTATTACAGGTAAATTTTTACTTGCACTGTTTTTAATATACATAATCTCATAGCGTATTTTAATGTATAAATTTATTTTCTTCCATAAAATTTGAGTTATGTTGTTATGCAACAGGTATAGATGTAGATATTTCTATTTAGAATAGCTAACATAAGAAAAATCATTTGATCTAAACAACCTGTACAAAACATTAGCAAATGTTACCTAAAGTTATGTGTGTGTGTGCGTAACCATAGTACAGCTTTTTTTATTATTTATTGATTTAAAAAAATGGCTTGAATATAAATTGATTGGATAGAAACTAATAAAAGCTTATTTTACCTAAACGAAACGCACAGTAAATGCAAATGTTACCCTTAAGCAATGTCTTTTTTTGGGGGGGAGGAGGGGAGGTTGATGAATAAGCCCCCTATCCCCTCCCCTGGATACGATACTGGCTCGTATTTTAATTACGGCAGCATTGCTGTGAATAGGCACTAAGCCGGCACCGTGCCATTATATTACAGTCACTGTTAAGCATCCAGGCCAGTGCCTTTATTTTTAATAATCAGCCGACGCCCGCCGTTACATTTCGGCATTATAACTTATGGCAGGCAAGCATCTTGAATAGTACTTCGAGACTGGCCTTGCCAGTGCCTTTATTGTGAATGACGGCCGTCACATGCAGTAGCGCCATCACAGTGCCGTTGCCTTCCCGGGCTTCTGGCAAGGTACTTCTCGGGCGACCACTTTTGGTACGATTCAGTTACTTTTTGCTGTGCCGAGCCGGTGCTGGACGTAAAGGCAGAAAGGTACTGGCAAGGTACTCCGCCAGCAGGTGTGTGTTTGCTGGGATGTTTTAATAGCTTGAAAAACACTGGCAACCAATTATATCCGGCATTCCAATTATAAGATAATAATTGGAATTTTTAATTAATAATAATATTGCAATAGTTATGAATTAATTACAAGTAAAAGGATTCATGATAGCATAAGCGAATGAAATGTAACTCTTTCGCAGCTAAATTTTCGAAGCCAAAAATACGTATTTTAATAGGACCTGAAAGAAACTACGCGTAAAATTACTTACAAACAAAAATGTTCCTGATCCAAATACAGAGGTACTTTCTAAAATTTTAAGTAGCAGACCATTATGCTCTATTTTGATGATTTTATTTTAAATACATTTTTTTTAATTGTAGAGTATATTTTCATCGTTCCTTTTATAATTCAGTAATATCGTTCTTTTTATAATTCTGTAATATCGTTCCTTTTATATTTTAATCGTACCTTTCATTTATTAATATATTCATCGTTAGTGGCCATAAAAAAAGTAGAATTAGAAACACCATTGACCAAAATACATTTTTTTCTTGGGAGGGGGGGAGGCAAATTTTCAAAGGCAAGCCCTATTCGCCCATAGGCTAACTTTGGGACATTATAAAAAACTACTCGAATGACATATTGAATGCCTCCGTAGGTGAAAACGATCCTTATAGAGTATTTTCACAAGACGTCACTGAAATTTTTTTTGGTCAACTTGGATATTTAGGGATACAAAGCCACGTTTTTGGCCAATGACCATTCTCAAATGCACGAAAACTAGTGGCATGAGTTGATGGCTTTACGAATAAAAGGTTTGTACAAGCTTTTTAATAGCTTATAGACCAAGGAGATCACAGGCAAGCAATGCTTTTAGTAATATGCATTTAATAAATATTAAATGCATAATTTAAAGACTCGTATACAGTCCACATAGGTCCGTTTAGAAGCATTAAACCATGAAAAAGAGAAATTCCTAATTTCTTCAGAAATTTCAAATAAATTTTCTCCTTTGCGCTCAGTTTTGTTTTACTGTTTAAAAGATATGCAACCGAATTCATGTTATTTCTTCAATTCGAGAAAAATCACAGGTAGGAGGTTAAACACTCGCGTTCATTTAGTCGGTTTTCGGAATTTATTTTTGCAAGTCGAAATTCTGACATAAAATTCCAAAGATGGACTAGCATTTGACGCTTAAGTTGTTTATAGTTGCTTTTAGTACCTTTTCATTTCTAATCTGTTTCCGTACTACTAGAGGTGATTGTGAAACTTATCATGGAGAAAATATCAAATTTAACATTTTGCGAGAAGTTTACTTACGGTTGTTGGGAAAAATTACATGTCACTAGATTTTTGAACATATTTAAAAGAAAACAAAATACGCCAGATTATCATAATATATTTTCATAAGCTGAGTTATACAATCTTGCAGATTGTAAAGTTTTGTCATTAGCAAATGAAACTCATTTTACAAAATATTCAATATTTCCTTTTTTAGATATTCAAAAGTTTTGATAGTTACGTTCATCATAGAATGTAATATACCTAATTAAGAGAGATCTTATATATTTTCTAGTCTCACGCATATTATGTTAATTAAAAGTATACAAAAGTCCGTTGTTTTTATATAGAACAACATGAATTGATTAGGACAGATCGGTTGCTACACAGATGCAAAATACTTGACGAGTGTAGCATTGCAGGACTTAAGAGAATTTTCCTTCTAGACCAGTGGTTCCCAACCGGGGGGTCGCGACCCCGTAGTGGGTCGCCATGCCTTTTTTTGGGGGGTCGCCGCAGACCACTTTTGTAGGAAATTAATAGTAAACTATTTTCACGTTTCTTTGCCATGAGACACCATTTCTCCCCTTTTCTTTGGAAAGAAAAATCCACATTCTCGTCTGGGCTTTTGTATCAAAGCTACAAAAACTGACGTCGGTGAATCTAGGAGTGTTAACTAATGCTTGAAAACCCATGCATTAAGACAGAAGAATCGGAAATAGGAATTGTAATTAATTTAAAGGAGGTAATTAGTAGCCCCCTTGAATCTGAAATTCAAAGATATTTCCCAGAGTTCGTTGAACAAGAGGTTGCACTCGTGCGAAATCCATTTCACGCATCTTTAGATGTCGCCGATCTTCCTGATGAAATGCAGGGTGAATTTTTGAATTTGCAAAATGACTCCTCCGCAAGTGATTTATACCAAGAAAAACCATTAACTTAATATTGGTGTGCTATGCTTTGCTCATAATCCGATAACTTCTAAGCTTTCATGTCAAATGTTAACAGCCGTTTGCATACACTTACCTGCGTGAGGTTGGATTTTGAACTCTTTTGCAGATCAAGGCAAAAGCCAGTAATAAATTAGATGTCTAGGATGACATGCGGTTGGCTTTGACCAATATTCAGCCAAGAATAGCCAAACTTGTTAGTCAAATTCAACCTCAATCATCCTATTAATAATCAGTACGTATTAAAAAGATATCAATTTTAAATCTCAAGATATATTTTTTCATTATTAATTTTTTTATTGGTCAAACATGGCGTATGGGGGGGGGGGATGTCGCGAAAGTTTTGAAAAATCTAAAAGGGTTTGCGATTAAAAAAAGGTTGGGAACCACTGTTATAAACCTATATCCGAGCTTTAATAAGCTATTTGAACCAAGGCTGTCTAAACGCCTAGACCTATCTAAAAAAATCTATAAAAGCCCATTTCTGCATTTTCCTTACACCTCCCTTAAAACGGTCTTTTCAGAATGGATAGAAAATTTGTAATACTATGAATTTTGCTTGAATATATTACTATAAATATTGCTCGCGAAATTTTAAAGTTTATTTAACAAAAAATATTAAGAAGCTTTTGCAAAATAACCCCTAAGAAAATTTAATTTTCCAATTTCATAAAATTATTACATAACTATATTAATTCATCTTTAGTGAGTCTTTTTTTGCGTTTAACCCCTTAAGGCGCAGTGTTCCCGATCTGGGAACACCAAACTCTGACGTTTTGACTGTTGTCAGTCACGAAGAATAGATTTGATTTCTATAAAAAATACATAGCTGAGAATCCTTTACTTTTTAGCACGTCATTTCCCGTAAAAAAAGGTCACGATTATTTTTAACAGCACTCAATCTGCTGAAAAATGGAAGAATGCGAGAACAGCTGGATTGCCCAATGCTGAAAAATGGCAGCCGTTGCCATCGCTCGACTTAACTACCAGCAAGATGGCGGACGATTGAAACGTTCATCGCGTGCCACAAATATAGAGACCCTTTTTTGACACATTGGGAAAGGGTTGCGCCTCAAATGGTTAAATGTTTTACAAAGGGAGATAATACATATGAGTTCTGTAATAACTCTTAAAGGAAAATTTTATCTCATTTTGAACATATTTATTGCACAATGCTTGTTATTTATAGCTCTAGCAAAAAATTCTTAATTTACTTATGTGTTTTTAAATTTTCATAGTACTGCGATTATTAAAAATTCATTACATTATTTTAATTTACTTTTTATGATATTTCTTTAAGTGCATATGCAATGAAATACAGTATCTACACGATATTGTAACCTCTATAATATAAATTTCAAAGTCTTTCTGAAAATGTTTCGGCGATGTTTTAATTAAAAGAGTGTTTCTATACATATAAAAAATTCTGCATTTATTTAAACTTGAAATAATTTTTCTCTCTTTGAACTATGGTTTGTTTAAATTAATACTAGAAAAGCATATGCATTAAAAATATTCAATTAAATTAAAGTGTACCTTTTCATCTCAAAGTTAAAATTTTTCTTAACAATAGTAAAAGTACATTTTCTTGGCAACACTTTTTGATTACTTCTACATGAAGCTTTTAATTAAAAGCAGAAAATTTGGTCTCGGAATCATAATTAAAAGTTTACCTATGAAACCAAAAAACACTGTCAAACTGCATTTTGATTTATCTTATTAGCAAAATTTGCTTTGCTAATTAAATCATATGTTTCACTGCAAATTTTGAATCTACTTCAAATAACAGAACGCTTATAAATGAAATATATTTAATTAACATCGTATTTTCCCCCACAAACGTTTGTACTTATGAAAAAAGAAATTATTCATCAAATTTGACTTTTGTGCAATTACGGCTGGGAGCAAGTTATCAAGAAATCAATATATACATATTTAGTATGTTTAAAATTTTCTTTTACAATTATGTTCCCATCAATTCTATTTCCTGTTCGTTATTTTTCATTAGTTTTCGTATTGCATCAAATCAATTCTGCGAGATAGAACTTTTATTAATACCTTCCGTTTTTAAGATACGTATTGTACTTTTTAAGTAAAATAAGACTATTCTTTAATTCTTTCTTAAAAACTATGAAATTAGCTATTTAACTAAATGAATATGTCATTATACATGGAAATTATTTACCCAGAACATTAATAACTATATTTTAGTTTATAGATTTTTGAAAAAGTATTGTATATATTGCAGAAGTATGGAATTTTTATTAAAATTGAACTATCCGTTGCATGTGAAAGAAAAATATTTAATTCAATATCTTTATATTATTTTCATAATTACATTTAACGAAAATAAGCTGCCTAACTCTATCTCTTTACTAACACTAAAAAGAACTGCTTAATAATCATTGCTTCCCGGAAATAGTCTTTGAATGCAACTGCAGCAGTCCAGCAAAGACTATGTAAAAGAGCATTCAAAGGCCCACGTCGGGAAGAATCATGAATACAGAAGCGAGAATCGCTGCCATTTTGTCCTTAGAAAGATGAGAGTTAAAAACTTAATAATATGACACACACCGAAATACTTATTTTCAATTGCTATCTGTAGAACCTAATTTTATGAGAGTTTTTTCATTCGCATAATATAAAGCCTCACGACAGAAACCAATATATGTAGTAATTTAAAGAAATTTTGCGAATCATCATACACTGAACTGACCGATGACGTTCTTATTAAGAGATAGAGTTTTTTGTCTGCTAAAAGCAGTACTTTACCTTTTAGCAATAGCTATTCTACACGCACAAACAAAATAACTCTCATAATGTAGGCAGCTATTAAAACTTATTCCCCGTCTTGATTGTTAACGAATGATTTTCCTCCTTCTATCACAAACACAAGGGCAGTTGCGATTTCTTTTATGGATACATCGTTACTTCACGACATGTGTCTTTGAACTATATGACCCAGCGTTTAGCAAGCTGCCCTAGCGTCTTTGAGGCAGAGTTATAAACCGTTTGTCAAACAGGAGTAGTACATGTGCAAGAAACAATTATCTCAGAAAGTGTTTAACAAGGAATGCGTTTGGTGTGATTTATACTTTCCTGTATATATTTTAAAAATAACCAAACATCTGCAGGCTTTAAATATTCTTAGAAGTATTAATGAGATGAAAACAGTCATATTACATTTATATACTTTTATTGGAATGCGATAAACTGTTCTGCAAATATGAAATCATACAGCATTTATTTTATTCGCTCAGAAAATGTTCAGATTTTAGATCTTCACTATAACATTCCAGTTGTTGAAATTTTCAAATTAAGTGCAGTTATAAACTTGCGATTGCAGCTTTCGAGTTATAGATAAACGTGACTTTCTGAGTGTGATATATATGACACAGCTACTGAAGTGCATTGTTGATTTGACAGCTTGTAAAACAATGCAAGCGAATTACTTATTTCTATACTATCGTGCGTATCCTATATAATCATGTAATTAATGAATTTGTCTTCAGCTCAAAATCATACATATGGAAGTAGGAATAGTACATGTATAAATCATGAATTTTAAATTTTGCATCTATTGGAGATTGTAATCAATTGTGGCACCAGTCAATTGTAAGTTTTCACATTTAATATCTGATATAGTTCTTACAAAATTCAGGATATGGCAGTGGTACAGCACGCTTTAACTATTCTAGGACAATAACTGCGAAGAATTCAGTTGAGATATCTGCATGCCATGGTAGATAACGAGATTTATTTTCACCAGGATAAAAAATAGTTTGCTAAAGTTTGTGCTCCGAGTACTCAGCAGGCAAAGCATAAAGAGACTAATCAATACCTCATACTTTTATGCATATTTTACTGTGCAAATATTCAAACTCCTACTTCTACTCATATTTTACTGTGCAAAGACTCAAGCTTGTACTACAGCTTACATATTTGAAAGCAATCGAATGATAACATGAAAATGGCATGAAGGTGTCAATTGTATTAAGAGATCGTGGAGTCTAATTGTAACACTTGTATCAGTATCATCTGTTAAAAATGGGCTTATGTGAAAGTGTAGTGAATGCGAATACCAGTCTTCAGACTATTAAAATTTTACATTTCCTAAATTAGAATAATGCATGCATACGTATCCGGCATATCTTCTTAAAGTTAATTTATTACTTTTCATGTTCAACAGATATTTCAAATGAACTCAAAATAGACTCGTAAGATATTTAAGGTAGAACAAAAAAAAAGTTAAATATGGAACAAATGTTGTCAGCTATTCATATTTCTTTTCAAAAGAACATTTTAAAATGCGTTTATTAGAAAAACTTATGTTACCATTTCGAAATGGAGAAATTGTGTATGCAGAACAGGAATGACAGTTTATTTTATTTTCTTAGCAGTCTCACCTTCCGTAGAGAATACACTTTATATCGCAACAGCTTAGTATTTAAAAAATATTACCTCTATGTAAAGATTTATTTTAGTAGACGCAGTGAAATTAATTTTTTTTAATCCTGAAATTTAAACAATATTGTATGGAGCAAGATGTGTTTTCTTGCAGAGTTCAATGAAACGTTATTTTAATTTTTGCATCTTGTGAAAATGCATTTGTAGCGAAGCATTATCGAAATGTTTGAAAAATACTTTCGAATAATAACATTTCAAGTAATCGTTAGAATTATTGCAAGAGTGACACATGAAAAGAAAAATATATCAATTTTGCAGTCAACAAACTAAGCGGCTTGTGAATGCGCAAATAAAATTTGAGTTAAAAATTAATTAATGACACAACTTTTCATGTTTACACTTATTTACCAGGACAGTATGCACTAAATGTGCAAAATGGCGATTTAAAGTATTAATTAAACCGAGATTCAGTCTGTATGAGAAATAACAGTCATAAAATGCAATATATTCGTATTTAGTTTCGTTAACAATGAGGATTGCAGTCTACATCAGGGCAGAAAAGGGTAGAAAATATTTTATTATTTTTCAATCGGAAATCAACTGGTAAATGAAATTCCATCAATACGTTTACATTACGTGTCTACGCTAAAAAATGTTCTTAGCCGTTGCTCAAGTAAATGACGAGCTTCGAGTCAAAACTATGTATACAGTTTCGAAAAAAAAAAAATTCGAAAGAAACATAAAAAGCATCTCAAAATAGAAAATTAAAACTTTTCTCTTGAAGCCAAATGTTTATAGAAACGTGAAACAGTTATCCCAAGCATTTATTACATAATTTTCAATTTCATTTGCAATTACTCTTATTCTTTTGTTATTTATGTAAAATGTTTAAAAAAAGATTTACATCTAAGACGGATTATTTTCTTTAGAAAAATATTTTTTTAAATGTTATTTAAAAATACAAATTTGTTTTCAATATTTTTTTGCAAATGTCTAGACACATGCTGTTCCTTTTCTGCCGAGGAATGTGCATTGTTATCACATCGTAGATGTAAAAGTATACTGAGATTTTTGAATGTATTATTAACAGGATTATCTCAGTTTGAAGGCTGGTCATGCATGACGATATAGAAATTTCAACATAGTACTGCCCTACTGGGTATTACTTTTATGATGCTGTTAGCGTAGGGTAATTTTAGGATAGATTGCCATAGTTTTTAAAGATTGAAATGAAAAGCTTTTAGTATGCAAATGTAAAAATACTTATACATACATACATCATAACATCATATTATGGTCAAAAAATAATTATTGAGAACAAAATGTGGGAAACATAATTTATAATTAAAATGGCAGATGATCATCTATCCTTCAACCCGAGGAGAGATGGTCATTTAATACAAGAAAAAGAAAAGTGTAGTTAAAGCAGCAAAAAAAAAAAAAAAAAAAAAAAACACGTTTCATATAGTTGATCATGGAAAACATACAGCAATTTGTAAAGATGCAATTCTATGAAGAAAATGGTTGAATAAAATTCGAGTAAACCAAATTTGAAGTATAATTTCAATCATTCACTTCCGTATAATTTTACCATATTCTTGGCAAACATCTTGATGGTTTGTACGTTTGAACACGTTTCATGGAACCACTTAAGACGTTTTATGTATTCTATGTAATCATCCTTTTTAATTGGCGTATTTTATTCTTCTCCACCACCAACACAGTGATTCTCAGCAAATTCTATTCCCCCAAAATCTGTAGAATCTGGATAATTTCAAGTAGTATATTTCATCTTCTTCATTGCTGGAATATTTGTTTTTCTATTTTCGTGTTCATTTTAGTATTTTTCCCAATTTTAAGCTTATTTGTCAGCATTGTTAGGCCCTGTTATACTATTGTTACTGAAATACATATATTAGTTGAAATTCAAAAACTTTTATCAATTAATTTAATTATAAACATAAAAGTTATATAATTATTTTAAGTATAATTATTTTAAATATAATTATATTTAGTTAAAATCCTCACTTGGTATAATTTTCAAATATTGATAAAAGATGTCTCTGATGTATTGAAAAAAAAAAGATATAATTAGCATATTATTATGGTACTAGATAGATCATATACTAGATCTATATAATATATACATATATATATATATATATATATATATATATATATATATATACGTATGTATGTATGTAATGTATAAAAAGGTAATTTGGGTTTTACTAGTTTGGGTATTGTTCAAGCGGGTACTTTCACTGTAAGTTTTGCTTTCCTGTCATTCTTGCCACGCGCGCTCTGGAGCTATGTTTTATTTATTTTGGTTATTTGTCAGACATCCGGCCGTCGATTCTGAGTTAGATGTACACGTGTCCCCACGCCTTTGTAGCCTCGGAACTCGGATGCGGGTCATGTTGGTAAATGTGTGTGGTTCGATCAGAGATAAGAGAGAGGCGGAGTTATGTCTTCGCAAACCACGTGGTGTGGTAAGCGTAAACACTCCCGCACATCGAAAATCGAGGGACTTCTGCCACTGGAACTGTTTAATTAGTCCACGCTGATTTTTGTAAGCGTCTCCCCTCCCCTCTTCTCATTCTATATTGTAACTTAAAAGATAATGTTCAATAAACCAAATTATTTGCCTTAACTCTGGAATTTTACTGAAATATCTGACGTCTCATGTATATATATATATATATATATATATATATATATATATATATATATATATATTATTTATTTAATTATATCTTCAAACACTAAAAGCAAATACACATTTAAATTTCACCTTTTTTGATATTTGAAAAACCTGTTATCACGTTTCAGTGAATGAGCTTGTTGAATTATTTCTTACGAAGAAAGTTTACGCTCCCTCTATGATCAAGTTTCGAAAATATTAATTTTTATTTGACAGTGTAAAATCGGATTCGTGAGGCGGTATAAATTTGTGTAACACAAAATTAAATAAAACAAATGAAAGGAATTTAAATGTTATTTTGATTAGTTCTTAAGAGTATGTGGTTATTTTGTGTTTATTTTAATAATTTTACTGACCAAAAGGAACCTAGCTTATGTCATTTAACGTTTTCATACGGGGAGTGTTAAAACAGAACATAATTTATTCAAAAGGTAATAGTGTTACAAAAACCGACTGTACTGGCCTGCCTAGAGTTCAGAATTGAATCCTATAGAAAATCTGTGGGACGAGTTAAGGGGTATTATTAATTAAGGGGTGCCGCAACTGCCCAAAATCGGTAAAGGAACTTGCATGTCTTCTCCAAGTGGAGGAAAATACCACTGTCCGTCCATCATCGAAACACTTGTGGAAAATATTTCCCCGAGGGTTAAGGCTGTAATTACCTGGCTCTACCAAATATTGAATATAAATAAATTGCGTTTATCTATTTTATCACGGGTATCCATTGTCCAGTTACTTATTGGTAGATAGTGTATGTATGTGTGTGTGTGTGTGTGTGTGTGTGTGACCCCTTTCGACAGTACATGCATATGATTAATGTCAACTGCTGGTAACCACCAAAAATACTTTACTGAGTAATTGCTACTGTCATTTTCCACCCAAAATTTTACATTTTATGTTTAATGTGCATGTTATAAAAGCTTCCCTTCGAACATTTCTTAAAAAGAATTCTATAATATAAAATAAATTATTAAACTTTTCTTTTTTAAAGAAACCTTAGGCAATATTCTTCGATAGATTTTTAACGTAGGATTGTATTCCTGCATAACGGTGCTATATAAAGAAAAAATAAATTGCAGTAAGTCGTAATATCACCCTATGTTAGATAAATTAACTTTCTAAACTAACCTGGTGGACTAACTGGAATTTCATTTACGCCAGTCGAAAACGGGATGGCACAAATTAAAATTTGCCCGAGAATTATAAAAATCTGCCTCATATTCGAAGTTCGTGCAATTCTAAATATCTTTTCGAGATCAGATACACTTATAGAAAAACTCGTATTTATACACCAATTTTTTCTCTCATTTTTCGACGAATAATTTCCGCACTTATGGACACGTATTATTTCCGTTAATTCTTCCTGAAATCTGAAGAAGAGGAAAATCATATTCTTTGGGTCTAAAGAAGTTGACATTGACAGGAGAAAAGAGAAACAGATATTCGTCAAATAACGGAGATATTCCGGCAACACTGCTGACAGTAGAATTTCCGTGAATTGATGAAATAACTTTTGAGAGTGTAGTTTGACATTTTTTTCAAGATTAAAATATCATACGTATGTTCTTCTTCTGAACCAAATAGGGTTTAAATATTCAGATTGAGCTATCCACATACACTGTTTTCATTTCTAGGCATAATCTTTCAATTATTTTAGCTATACAATAGCAACATCATATTATGACTATTTTAAATAGAAGATTTGTTCCGATAATGCAGATTAAAGCAAAATATACTGTATTAATAAATATTTCGAGTATGTTAAGTGTGTTGGTTATATTCATCATTTTAAAACTAGCAACTAACTAAACGGTATATATAACGAAATATAACGAATAACGGTATATATAACGCACATGAAAGTGCTTGTTCTTAGACACACCCACGGAGGGGGCTATGGGGGATAAAGTCCCCCCCAAAAAACCCGGATAGTTTGATGCGAAAAGATTTAAAAATTGAAAATTGTCACTAATTAATTAAAATATTTTATTTTAAAAATTGTCTTCAAATTATTTCTAACTTTTTGTGGGTAGGGAGGATTAATTAAAAGTGGGGGGATGATGGATTTCAAATAAATACTTACAGTTAATATATGAAATAAAGTTAAACTTGGAAGCAACATCACTCAAAAGTTGAATAATTATTTATGACTCGAGTCGAATAATTATTTATGGCTATTATGAACGTGTTATGTTGATAGCGGGCTTGTGCTGTATGGGCAAGGGCAAATGTTTTAACGTTATAAGAGCGTTATAACTATAATCCAGGTCACTATAACCGAGTTCAGTAGTATTTGTAACCCACCCCCCCCTCCCTAAACCAAAATCCTGGGTGCGCCACTGCACATGTTTTTATCAAAACAATTATTTAATTTTCAAATATAAACATGAGCCATGGAAAAATGAGCATTTTTCCATGGATTTTTTATATTTCAATATATTGTTACATATTTTAAATTTCTTCAATCTCTCATATTATAAATCGAAATTAAAATAAATTACACTTTTCACTAAAGCAACGTAACTATATATATAGTTTATTTTTCATGGAATATTTTGCTGTTTTTAATTTTAAAAAATATGTTGTGCATAATTTTAAGTTTCTCTTTTCGTTAGCATTTGTGTGACAGTAAAATAAAGTATTGCAGATTTTGTTTAAAAAAAACTATAAATATGACAAATAAATTAATGTTTAATTAATGCGCTAAACAAGTGTCAGAGTAATTGACATTAACAATTAAGCTTATTTAACATCATAAGCAGAAGGAAAAATTTTAACAGCTGTTGATTAACAGTTCAAACTACTGTGTCTAGACATACCATATATTTACTTATTACTGTTTCCCACATTTTTAAATACGTATTCAAACACTTCTAACATAAATGAAGGATGTTTTTTCCTTGTTAAGATGGAACAGTTTAGAAAGTAAGTAAATGAAAATAATAAATAATAAAATAAGTTAACAAAATTAAATTATCTCTTGTCTCTTCTTATTATACTCAAAACTGATCAGGTTATATTATTATGCAAAAGGCAACTTTGTTTAAGAGCATCTTGATGGAAATTAACACATACATATTTTCAATAAAAGCGTTTTCTAAGGCATTTAAAAAATTCCAAAGATCACAAATTCTTTTTGAATATTTATATTTATAAAAAGTTATAATTTATTTACAAAATCTATAATAAAATCATGTATATCTATTATATAATTATACTATCTATAGTAATATCTATATAAAAATATAATATCTGTTATATAGAATCTATTTACATTTTAAATTGACGTACATCAATTTAATCACAAAATTATACAATTAATTCTTTAAATAAAATTTCCCAGGTGCTCCTAAAAGTGTATACATTTATCAAAACAAATTTACATAGCTATAGTTTCTGTAATGCATAATTTTTCGTTTAGAAAAAAAACACTTCTTGTGCTTCTTTTCTTAGAATAAACTGAGTGAACCACTTTCATTAACATGCGCTTTTTTAAGTTTTAATTTCTATTTCTATGAAAGGCATGAGCGAGCAGGAATAACGAGTTTAAAAACCATGTTAATAAAGGGCTCAAAATTTTTCTTTAGAAGTATGAGAATAAACAGAAAACTTTATTTGCTTAAAACACACGTACTTTGTTTTGATGTATCCATTTCCTCCAGAATAATTACGTTGTTTGTGAAGATAACAAATATTTAATCGTTTTACTCGAACAAATATTTGAGTATTTCATTTAAAAAAAAAACTCTCGCGGAAAGATATGCATTCGTTATTTCAAGTAATTTATGAATTCTATAATTAATTGCTGTTTTAGAAAATTGTGTTTTTCTACAGTGGGAAGAGTTTAAATTTTATGAAAGAATGAACGCTGCAAAGATAAATAACTCTTTTCAAAACAGTAGTAATTTAGATGTGTTTTCTTGCTAGATTCTTTTTCTTTGTTTATGTAGTAAGTTTATTGTTAAAGAAATACATTGAAAAAAATTTAAGAGCTGTTAAAAATTACACGAATATGATGATGCAAATGGCAATCATTTTCCCATATAAAACCTTTGACGCTCGGTCTTCTACATTGATGTGAAAATACTACGAAGGCTTAATATTAACGTTTCCCACGTAATGCGTAATCCCTGAATGTTTTAGATTGCACAGTTAGAACGTAAATATCTAATGTTGCGAGTCAACCTTTATTACTCAAATGGCTCAATGTTTATAATAAGCACCCTTGCTATATCGCGTCACACCACAAACAAACACGTGACGGAGTGGAACTTCTCCCCTTTCATACATGAACCACACAAACATACAGTGCCTACTTTGAAAAATGTACGTTTTTGTTTCACTTTATTATCACTTATTCACTGGTGCTACAAAAATATTTTGTAAGTACAAGCCACATGTTTGAATTTATTCTCCAGATTTGTAATGTTGCTTAAAACTTACTAATCAATGTTTTTTTTAAATTGTGCGACTCTACAGCAAAGATAGATTTACTCTCCTATATTACTTTTCACTCTTTATGTATGTATGCATGTGTGTGTTTTTATGTATATA
Source organism: Cheiracanthium punctorium (assembly GCA_038373885.1). Lineage (NCBI taxonomy): Eukaryota > Metazoa > Arthropoda > Arachnida > Araneae > Cheiracanthiidae > Cheiracanthium > Cheiracanthium punctorium. Next base: position 1,895,409 of record JAWZYV010011719.1, read on the forward strand.
ATATACATAAAATATATACATGCATATAATATATATATAATATACATGAAAACTGTATATATATATATATGTTTTTATGTACATAATACAGACACACACACACACACACACACACACACACACACATATATATATATGTATTATATGCATAAAATATATATATGCATGTATTATATGCATAAAAATATATATATGCATGTATTATATGCATAAAAACAAATGACATGTAGTAGATCGAAAATTTTGTAATTAACATCGACATTTCGATATTTAGAGTTGTCAAGAAAAATATGAATTTTATTTTAAGCTATAGTTATTATATCGCTATTTAGACCAATCTTTCGTTCCTACATATAAAATTAAACATAAAATATTAAAAAATAATTTTAAGGCGCAGAGTTCATTTCGTTATTATTAATTACTACGCATATCCATTTGGGCGGGCCGAAAAATGCACTTTTGCACCGATTTTCGAAATTGTTGAGAGCCTAGTGTGGAAAAGTTGTCCCTTAGGTTGGTTAATAACGGTGTAAAATTTTTCTGAAATCGGAAAATATCTTCAGTCTGCGCCAGCGCCTTGAAAATCGGGATTTTGGCCCAAAACAGACATTCTCCCCCGAAAACACAATTTTCGCTGATTTTCAAAATGGATATCCGCCGAATGCGGAAAAGTTGTGTATTGGGTTTTTTAATAACCATATATTTTTTTTTAATCGCACAGATCTCGGTTATCTTGAGTTGGCACCGACGCCTTAAAAATCGGGATTTTGGGCCAAAACAGACATTTTTTCCAGAAAACACAATTTTTGCGAATTTTCGAAATTGATATCAGCCGAGTACGAAAACGTTCTTTACATGTTCAACAAAATCTATTAAGACTTGAATTATTAATTATCTTTCACAGAAGAACATTAACACAGGATCCCTCCTGGTAATTTGCTGCTACGTGACAGCTTGAATACAGGTTATAGGAATGAAGTTGTACGCCTAATTGAAGAAGATATTGGGAGGCCGCTTCAATCGCTCGTATATTTGTTGCACACAAACGAGTTACCATTGTGACACCTTATAAAGAAGTTAGATGGACAAACAAGTGGTCCTGAAACCTTTTCTGGTCCAATAGGTAAAAAAACTCGAAAACTGTGAACTTAAGCCGGTCGCTAATTTCAAAAAGATTGAAGTGGATGAAACCTTCTCAATATCAAAGCTTCCCAAGAATCTGAGTACCGATGAGCAGTACATGTTGGACATTTACGAAGCTGTAACATCAGGATATTGCTCACCTGCGTTAGCAGAAAAAAAGCCAGGAAAGTTATCTCACTCCCGTTGGCTCACGGCAGCTTGTCGACATTGTTACTACAAATGTGTCAGCAAAATTGAAAACCTTGGTAGAATTCGTAGTTAAAGTGTATCTATCGATATGGTTTTTGATCATGTCAAGGACACACTGTCAAGATGGCGCTCGACACTTGTGGAAGATGATCAGTTTGTCCCGTTATCTTCCTGATGAATTGAAGAATGTTGTGAATCGAGTAATAAGCCGGAATGCTTTTTATGCTCATTGTGAGAACATTCTTCTGTCAATGCTTACGGATGAAACAAACCACATCAGAGAGCTCGCTATTAGAAGGATTTTGAAGGCCAGAGAGAATACACAGCCGGGAATTCGGCAGTTAACAGTTCCTTTATTGAAATTCGATGCAAAGGATTTTACCGACCGGATACACTGGAAGAATTATGCCGCAGTTGTAATAAACAACTGCGGCATGTTGTGTTGTTATGCTGTTGTAATTAAGCCGCCTATGCTTCGTGAAATCAGCAGCAAAAATCTCTCCAATATGATAAAGAAGAAAACCCCAGTTTGAGTAGAAATAAAGAAGCTTCCATGCCACACTCAGACACTATATAAAGAGCAATTAAAATGGTTACAGAGGTTGGACAGCTTCTATGGTTGGACCGATGGCAAGGGATGGTCTTATCAGAGCTCAGTTGGAATCCCGAAGACTTAATTCCATCCTTCGAAAGTAAATCGAAGAACAGAAAATCACCAGCAGAACAGGGAGCAGACAAATAAGAGAATTAGAAAACATAACGTGCCCACTGTAAATATGTGGTTGGAATTGTTGGGGTGGACCCGGGTGGAACTTATATGCAGCACCTCCTCTGGTGGTGCAAGTCTGATGGCACCTCAAGTCGTGAGTTCTGGGTTATTTCAATGTATTTTCTCTGAGATAAGCAAAGAATTGCATTGCTTCATATTTGATTGCCTGCTTGGTACAGAGGAAAGCAGTAAATAGTGGTGCCGGACCACCAAAATACGTTGCTCACATCCAGAAAAAGAAACACGTTTATTAATCAAAACAACAGTAAACTGGACTTAACAGTTGTTCACGATTTCCAAAATTCGGTAAACTTTTATTTATTCTTATTAGAGTACGATATCTTTTATAAGACAATATCATGTATAGAACATTTCCGCAGTCGGCTGATATCAATTTCTATAATTCGCAAAAATTGTGCTTTCGGGAAAAAATATCTGTTTTTGCCCAAAATCCCGATTTTTAAGGCGCCGGCCCCAAATGAAGATTTCCGATTTAAAAAAAATATTATACGGTTATTAACCAACCCCAGACATAATTTTTCAGCATTCGGATGATATCCATGTTGAAAATTAGCAAAAATTCTTTTTTTCAGGGGGAAATGTCTGTTTTGGCCCAAAATCCCGATTTTTAAGACGCTGGCGCCAACTGAAGATATTGTCCGATTTCAAAATAAAATATCCCACCGTTATTAATGAACCTAAGGGACAGCTTTGCCGCACTAGGCTCTCATCGATTTGGAAAATCGGTTCAAAAGTGCATTTTTCGGCCAGCCCTAATATCCATCCATACCCAGCGACTTGAGTAGTGAATACTGTTAACTTTTGACTCTGCAAGAACCAAAAAAATGGGGTATTAATTTATAGTACCGCATATACTTATCACAAAATTTTCTTCGAATCTCAACATTGAATACTTTAATAAAACTTATTTCGTCTTAAAATATTTACACAACTTTTCCAAAGTTAAGTTTTGCAACCAAAGTGAAGCGTAGTATCTACAGTATAAAAAACAGATTTATTTTGCAGTCAACACTCATTCTTTTTCTTTTTTCTATCGTACATCAACCATATATAAGGAAACACATTAACAGGTCTTAATCAGAAATAAAGAGAAAATCCTAAAGCCTTTTTTATCGCTTTCTTTCCAAAACTGTTGCCATTTATTATCCGCTTCTTTCGTATTTATCATTAAGTTTCTCACTTCCAAACAAACAAAATGATTTATTTATCCAGTTCTCTTTGCAAACTTTGATTACCTTAAGGCATTCATCGATCATGTGGCCGTTATGAATGTTGCTTCATCCGTGAAATCAATAGGGCAAGGGTAAATATTGTGAAAAACATTCAATGTTTGCGTTCATACAAATATGCTTCTGTGTTTAAAGCAACCAAAATAAACAATCGACAATTTTTCTCAGCGCTGATTGCATTGTGCTTGCAGCAATGAAAGTAACCATTACATTTAATAATTTCCAGCTTTTTCAGAAGCGTAATTCAAAAAGCATTATTTCTGTTTCTTTAAATTTACCCATTTATTTTTATTTCATTAATGTATATATTTTTTGTCAGGACAGTAAAAGTTTGCAGATTAGTTTCTCATCAGAAGGGGAAGGAACATCTCAATATTGTCAGCCTTCAAATGCTACTCTATAATGGGTAAGATGAGTCTAAAACTGTACATCCTACGTACCGATTGAACCTCAGGTGTCTGTCTGTCTAGGTTAGAACTCGCGGCGCACCTGCTTACTGATCCTAGACGAACATTTTTAAATGTTCAGTATATTTTTTAAAGCATTCGAGACTAACATTCCACCTGAAATATACTTGCTTGTAAGGGATTGATTTAGTCATGAATGGTTCATTTTCAAAATTGGGTGAAATTTGGAAATTTGAGGAGCAAAAATGCAATTTTAAGAAATGAGTAGTTTTTTTTTTCAAAATATAAAACAAAGCTTGTATCTGCGCATTATTTCAATATTGTTCATGCATTTCTTTTTTTATTTAATTTTCATAGATATTTCATTATCAGACTTTATGAAAATTGTCATGCCGGACATTTTCTTTCAAATTTGTACTCTTATGTTCAGCACGAAATAATGCAAGGTGATATATTACATAAGTATAAAGTCCTTTTGTCCATATAATACCGACTTTTCCATTAAAAAATATTTTTAGTCCTTTAATCGTAGTTGTTGTTAAATTTTGTTTGTCCTTTTGTTACTTATTGTAGTAACAGACATGACATTTCAAAGAAAAAAAGTTCATGATTCTAAATAATTCCCCACAACATGAAAAGAGGCATTAAAAATCTAATATGATCTAAATTAATCAATTGAATAAAGATATAAATAAACATACATGGTACAATTAATTACAGTAACAGACATGACATGCAATAAAAATTCTTCATCACAAACAGGTTTTCTGCTTTTTCAGTCAAAAGCCAAAAATTCAAGATGTCTGCTTCTACTTCTTTCTTAACTACACTCTAATGGTAAACAGGTGTTGCTATTCTCAAATTTCAATTATGCTATTTAAAAAGTTGAAAATAATGTATGCTAAGACATGAAGTCAGTGTCTGGACAGCTATAATAAATTATCAAAAATCTTCTGTTTTCCATGAAACCCTATAAAAGCATTTTCAAAATGCAATTTAATTCTATTTCATAGTGTAAAAGCATGTCAGGGCAGACATTTTAGTTTTGGGGCAGTATTTTTATAAAACACGTTTTTTGTTCTAGGATTCGGGCAGCTATACTTCCGTATCTTCTTTACTCATTTCTATTTTTGAAAAAATTATTAAGTAGTTTGCTTTTTAGTCTATTGTTTCAGTATTGGAAACTTTCTGATAAAAAATGATAAAAAGAAAAATCATTTAAGTTTTAATATACCTTGTAAAAAAATATATATATTACAGACTGGCAGCATATGGCACCGAATTTTGAAGATGACCCTAATATCAATATTGCAAAGGTCTCCAATGATTTTTTATAATATTTTGGACATTTAAAAATTTTCATCTCTTGCAAAAGTGAAATATATATTCTTATTTTTGAAACTTTAATTAATTTATAACATATCTTTGCAAGAATGAATTTTTATTTTATGCCTTTCAGGGTTTCACACTAAAAAGCTTCGACTTTTAAAATTTGCATTTTTACTTAGTTTTCATATTAAAATTGTTAAGTAATAAGGTGAAAATAAAGTAGTACTTAAACGGTATTTTAATTAACGATTTCTAAAAAGCTGCACATTTTCTAACAACAAACACAGAATAACATTTTCAACAGCTCTTAGTCTGCTATCCCTAGAATCGAACTCGCAACCTACGGAGTAAGCAACCGCTGTTTGAAAGAGTTTGAAAGACACAGTTTTTCGAGTTCTATAGCACTTTTATCGCTGTCATCTCAGTTGCTCATAAGTACACAATCATATTTATTTATATCAAAGTACAATTGACAATTTTAAATCCATGCCCAAAGCCGGTAATCGAACCCGGGCCCAAAGGATGGTAGTAGGGCGCGCTAGCCACTACACCGCCTGGGCGGCGCGGCGCGACGCCTGTTTTTCTCCAGTTGTCGCTGTTGTTGTTGTCGTTTTTATTGTGAACACGTATATCGGATTTGTGTGCTTGGATCTGAGAGCCCGCTTGTAAATACTCGTCAGTAGGACAGCACAAGGGGGGGATGCCCTCCGTGGGCTCATTCTAAGGGGTCTTAATCCGTATTTATTCTAAGTTTCGGAGAAAACCACGGAAAACTCGAACGGTTAGGTCGACGGAGGCGCGATGGGACCCGAACCCGGGACCTTTACACTTCGCCCGCATTTCCAGTGACATAACCACTGTGCCATGGTGAGGCTCCACTTGACACTATTCAGCCCGTTCTGGGATGACTAAAGTTTGAAGTGAAAGTTATTTTAGAAAGCGACATTAATGGGAAAAGGTTTTTCATAAAATTTACAATTTAAAAATCGTAATAAAATTGCTGTCCAGTTATTATTAACACTGCCAAATTATTAGGTTGGCAACAAATTAATTTCATTTTTCACAAATGTATGTTGAGCATTTACTCTTAAACTACTAGACCGATCGGCTTAGAATTATTTTCAGATATGCTGACAAGCATTGGAAAAAAAAAGGAAAACAAATACATTGATAGCTAAACACGTCAGAAAATTACCTCTTTATTGACTTTTTCGTTCCCTATTATTTAAAAAAAACCACAGAAACTACCTTCTAGCTATTCTAACATTTATGAATGCGAATTCAAACACTCTTGGTTGTGAAAGGAAATTTAAATATTAACTTATTATAGTTTAATAACTAATTACTCAGAATTAGTGATGGAAGCGAGACGAAAAGTGAGCCTCTCGATTAACACAAAACAGCCGAAAAGCATTGTCTCGTCTAGCATAATCTCTTATATTACAAGTGCTAAGAATGTTTGCTTCGTCTCGCAAAAAGGCTATAAGTCTCTGTCTCGCTTTCCCAGGAAATAGTCCCGATCGTATCCATCCCTACTCATAAGAGCGCGTTTGCATACACACACACACACACACACACACACATATACTTCATCATAAAAATAGAATAAATGATTTTAGAACATCTCAAAAAGTGTATATACATCAAAATTCCAAAGCTGATTTTTTTTTTTTTTTTTTTTACAATTGCAGTAATTTTTTTTTGGCACATATTCGGACAGTAAACACGTAATTTGGTATTTTCACTAATCAGCTATGAAATTATCTGTAGGATTTTAAGTACAAATACTTCAATCTAGGCTCCATTGCATAGTAATATAATTGCGTAACCCTGTAAAGACTTAGTCTACACACACCAGATTCTATACAGTATGACAGTGACTTATAATATAATATGCGTACCTAATTTGAGATCAATGGAATACTCCATGTAAACATAGGCGAACTTATAATAGTTTGCGTCTATAGGCTGTAATGAATTCTTCTTTGTAGCCCTGTACAAAATTATAAGTCCCGCACACACTAAAATCTATAGAAGCTGTTGGTGACTTATAATACGCATGTCTAATTTAAGATTAATTGAATAGACCGTTGAGACGCTAGCGCACTTTCAAGAATTTTCGTTTATAGACTGCACTGCATAAGAATTCTTTTTTTCTAGCTTTGTAAAACAACCAAACGTGCTATACACCCTGAAATCAGTTCCGGTCTTGTAAGGGTAGTATATATAGCATCTAATTTACCTTTCAGGAGCTCACTCACTAACACTCACACTCATATATATGTACACACACACATACACATACTTAAATACACCACTGCTAAAATAGCAGATCTCAAATTGTGTGAAAGTATCGAAATTTCATAGGCAAATTTTTGCATCATTACAGTACATTCCTCACATGGCACATGTTCGGAAAGTAAAAAGAACAAACACATTTTCTTTTTTTTTGAGTGTGTGCGGACTTATTAAATTGGAAATAAAAATTTTGATCACTTGAAAATAAGCCGTCTAAAATGATACGCCTTAGCAATGTAAATGGAAAATTTAAACAATGAAATTGCACAACATCAATAGACACTCTGATATAATTTCTTCCATTGTTCATTAGTTCAGTAGCTAACGCATAATAATGTTGTGTATAATTATTATCATCACACAGCCAATAGATTCCATTATGAAGGGCTTAAAGCTATTTTATTGGAAAAACTAAAAATATATAATTTATGGCGCTGTTTTCTATCTCTTCGCCTATATAAATTTTAAACATTGCGTGATTTCAATGCTTTTTTCATCATGATTAATAAATTTTAATTTTCTACTATGTAAAACAAAATTAAGTATAAAACCATGTAACAGGAAAGAACATAGAATCTGTCAAAATATTGTAAAAAAGATAAAAATATCACAATATAATATTTTGATGGATCTCCTTAATAAAAAGAATACATTTTTATAGTACTGTAGAAAGTAGAATAATTTCTACTTTCTATTTTACAAGAGCTCTCCACACTTTACGCATATTTATATTCATTTTTGTTTTCATGCAACTCCGTGTTTTAATTTAAGCGAAAATTTAATACATAATTTTGCATACTTCAAAAATGCAACAAAACAAATAACAACGCCAGAACAGGATTTTTACGGTGCACTTAAGGAACATGTCCAAAGTTGAACAGCACGCCACTTTAATGAGTTAATTTCACTTAGAAAACCCCTTTAACAAAGAAACTTTAACTGAATGCCTGATCACAGGTCTTCTTTCAGAATAAAATGCCTTTTACAGCACGATTTCGCAGTGTGTTCTAAAAATCTTTTTATAAATCTAAATTCTGGAAAGAAAAAAGTTTCTGAAAATTTCAGGAAACTTTCTAAAACTTTTGATGAATTAATTTGAATTTTTATGGAATAGTACGAAGTCGAGTTACTTCAGTGAAAATGCCAAAGGAAATTACAGGATTCTGTTTTTTAACCTTTTGTAATTAATGTTATTTTATATCAGTTAAAAACAAAGTGGCACTTGATCTTTTTAATTAGTTTATGCAATTGTATACTCCTTTTATATTAATTTTTAAAATATTGTTAAAGACACTATTTGCTTTTAAAATTTAATGATATTTGTGGATATTCCCACATTTATAAACATTCTTAGCATTAATAATTAAATGTTAGCGTTGCATATTTCTAAACAAAAAATTGCAACATTATATGAACGTTAAAGGATATTTTTTAAAGTAAATGAAATAGCATTTATAAAATTGTGTAATTATAAATGTCATCCCCGAATTGTTTCTGCAGGTGTTTTATGTTTTGTAATGAAACATTACAATGTTTTAAATTAAGAAATTCCACAGTTCTAATTAGGAATAGAAATCGCTTTAAATATATTACAATACATACTAAATACAACACATCGAAATTTTATTATATATGTAAATACATATTCTTGTATAAAATTTATTATTCTTCTAAATCGAAAAAAGGACAGGTCAGCCTGAAAATCGTTTTCAGATATATTATTTTTACTTTGTACTATGCCATTACATGGAAGTTTCATGAGAAATTTATTTTTGTGACAATTAAACCTCATGTTATCGTTTAATATTTGGATTCTTTTTCGGATGACGCGTGCATGCTGATCGATAAGTATTTTTATGAGTATTATTACAAAGTTTTAATTATTTCATTATAAAAGTGTTACTAGTTCCAATGAAGTAGCTATGACCTTCACTATGAAATCATTTACAGAGCCTTGTGGCGGATAATTCGGAGTCAGCTTTCCATCTCTAAATCAATAGGAAATGCAGGGAAAACGTCATTTACAAAGTAGTTCGCAATCAGCATTTTAGTGATAAAAGCACCCTTGCATTCATCAAATTTAAAAATTGAAGTAATAAAAACGCATTACTAATGCTTGGGTCTGTCACCGGTCATGTTGTACAGTGATGTAGACCAGAGTTCAGATGTGCATTGTTGCTGATGAAAAACACTCCGAACATAAAGGATACATGAGCCCAAGTGGAGTTTGTAAAATTTCACCAAGGAAATGTGCATTTTATGTGTTTCACGTATAGCACTATTTCACACATTAATATACATTTTAGCCGGTAGGTGGCACTTAAGTGGTACCACTGTGTAACGCGTACGTACCGTAATGTACCTAAACTCCACTTTTATGATTATAGACCTCGCCGTTCTGAAGTTAATGGTGTGACAAACTGCTTTATTAGGCACACTGAATATCTATACCAAAAGAAGACTTAACGTAATTTATTTTGGGAGCATAAAAAACTGATACGCAGTCGGACTATGCCGACGCCGGGAGGAGCATAAATGAAAGGTTGAATCCTGATTAAAGTGTCAGAGTTACACGAAAATTGTAGCTCCGAGGTAGAAACCACCTACGTCTTTCAATATATGACATGAGATCACGTCTGTCTGACGTGCAAGCTACTCATTTCTCTAGCTGTTGATCGATAATAATTTAACATTCTAATGACTGATATCATTCGTTTCACATTTGTACCAAAAATGAGGCCTTGACGGTGTCATAGAAAAGCTATTAAAAGTAGCTAGACAAGTGAGCAACACAGACTGGATAGGAGAGTTAATTTTGTAAGAAAACCTATTTTTTTAAGTAACGGGAATAAAAATTCCCAATAAATTACAATATACAGTGCAATTTCTCAGTAGCAACCAACCTCCGTTCCGTGAAAATTGAACATTCGGTATGTAATATAAGCATCCGATAGCCAAAAAAAAAAAAATGCTAAAAAATGTAAATTTTGCTGTTATTTATGAAACTGCATACTAATGCATATAATCACACAAAACAAGGCCAGAAATTTTCCACCGTGTTACTCGACTCCATCTTATATGAACTCGTTTTCCTTTTTGGAAAAACGTAAGCGAATTTTCGGATAGAGAACTGGGACAGGCCTACTTTAGAAGATTGTGTGGTCACTTCTATAAGACTTTTTAACATTAAGTAGATAGGGTAAAAAGTCGCTGACTTCAAATATTGGTCGTTTGAGGAGGGGATCGATTAATAGAGGTGGTCGCTGATAGAAGTTTCACTGTATTACATATATACAGGGCAGTGGCGTAGCCAAGGGGTGGTAATGGGGGGTCACAACCCCCCCCCCCCCACACACACATGAGAAATTTTTTGCCATACAAAATGTATATTCTTCAATCCCTTATCACACACACGTATGCATTTACGTGAGTTGCAGTAGTCGTAACCCCCTCCATTAAAATTTCTGGGTACGACAATGATACGGGGTATCTACTAATAATCTGACCACCCTTTATTTTCGTAACCGCTAGTTCGAGATGCAAATTTCAAGCTATAGGAATGGTCAAAATTAAACGCAAAGTAAATATATGACAAAAAAAGAAGTTTGAAGCGGAAAAACACAGAACAAAAATTTATATACAGCTTTCATGTCCCCTTGCCTGCCAAATGAAGAGCAATCTTTTAGACAAGGCAACCTTTCATCATGAGGTGAAGAGTACCTAATTAAGTGGGGGATGGTATTTAAATGTTCCTGGAGAAGATAATCATTCTTGCACTTACGGTTGTAAAAGAAGCGAAAGGCTGTTGATCTAAGCGAATTTGATAGAGGACAGGTTGTAATGGCCCGAAACCTCGGAACGTGTATGTCTGAAACTGTGCAACGGGTCGATTTTTCACGATCTGCCGTTGTTAGTATTTATAAAAAGTGGATTAATGACGGTGAAACCAAGACGTCAAGATGTTGGGCGTCCACGCATTATCCAAGAAAGAGGACGCCGGGGACTGTCCCGTCTAGTACAGCAAAATCGGCGGCTGACAGCCCAATACAATGCATGTGCAAGTGCAAATGTTTAGGAATATACAATTCAGCGAATACTGTTGAATCTGGGACTGCGGAGCCGACGTTTTCCTCGTGTGCCTCTGCTTACTAAGCGTCATTGTCGACTACGCCTACAGTGGGCACGGGAACACCGAGACTGGATCACGTATATTTAGAAGAGATTTTCCTGGAGGATGAATCCTGGTTTCTTCTTCACCACGTCGATGGCCAAGTCAGGGTGTGCCGTCTTCCAGGACAACAGCTGCTTCCCTCTCTCCGTCAGCTCAGAGCTCAAACACCGCCATGTTCCAATATCTCAACTTTATGTGACCGCTGCTTAAATATTCAGTATAACCTGTCTCCAGTATCGACCAAGAATTTGTGACATCCATATCCAGGTGAGTTGCAGCTCTTTTGAAGGCCAAAGGAGGCGCAACTGAATAGATGGTCATAATGCAGGCCGGAGGCGTTATTGGCCGGAGGCGTTATTGAATAGATGGTCATAATGCAATGGCTCTTCGGTGTATATCCAGATAGATATACATGACTGTATGTGTCTGTGTTTAAAATAGTACTTAAAAGAACTGCTAAGAAATCATAGGTATTCTTTATGTCATATCAATTTTTATTAATAGTATCGTCGCATTAATGTGGGTCAGTATCTTTAATTAACTAACAGCAGCAATTCCACATAATACTTATTCGTACCATTTCCTCATACTCTTCTACCCCAGTATGTGCTGGACAACATTTAGGCAGTAAATACAAATTTAATAAAATTTAGCAATATTTAGTCAAATTTTTACATAAAGCTTTAACAAAAGTGTGCATGCACAAATTTATGATTACAATTGCACCCTTGTTTACAAGACACTACTTTTATTATTCTAGCCGCAAAAAAAACATACTTTCTTTGTTCAAAAAATTGAATAAGCATTGGATTTTTAACAATAAGTAAACGAAAATAAAACATCAAAAGCAAAATTTTCACGAAGTTCTATAATTTGACAAAATTACAGGGAGTAACGGCTATTGTATTCGACATTAGATTCCTAAATTTTAAGCTTATCTATCGTATGCTCGTTATGGAATTCATACACCGACTTGAAGATTTTTTGTACAAAAAATCGGATATTTTTCTCTGAAAATAACTAAACGTGACTTCCATATTCTTTCTACATTTTTAAAAGTTTCTCTTAAGTGTCCTCTTAAGGGTATGGAAATACGTTTTTTTTTAAAAACTTCTAGAAGTTTAGGCGAGTTCGAAATTGCTTCAGATTTCACCATTTTTACAGAGAGAACAGCTGCAAAAAAATAAGAATAGTCCAGAATAGTTTTCCACGTTGTTAAAGCTTGAAAAAAAAGTTTTCATTTGTGGCTGAGTTTTTGTAACTTAAAAAAATTTGCCTAAGTTGTTTAAAGTATTTTCAAACTTTTAAAATAGAAAAGATAAACTTCTGTTCTTCATTTTTTAAAATGTATTTTAACTTTCAATTACTACGCTCACCTACTCAACATTAAAGGAAAAATGGTTATGTTTGTTTAGAATTTAAATAATCTATACTTCTTTTTTTTATAGGATGTGATGCTCTAGGCTAACAGTTTAATCTTGAACAGGATAAAGACAAAAACGTATATCTGTTTTCAATATTCCATATAGTTTTGTGTTTAAAAAGAAGTGCAATGATTGAGTTTAATCCAGTAGTACTCACACTGGGTACACCCACGGGGCATTCAAAGACAAAACTCGGAAGCAACGCTGCACACAGAAAAGAAATCTTCACTTTTACGTTTTCACGACGATATAATAAATACTCTAAATATGTGTTCAAAATTATAAATGGATTACAACTCACAACACTAGATTCATTTAATATTATGAAAATAATAATAATAATAATTATTATATATTTGTAAGAAAGCAACTATTATTAAGAGAAAATCAATTGCAGTCTAATTTGAAATTTCAGTCAATACAAAATATAGGTGTATGATAATGGATATTTTAGTAAACGGAATTTCACGCTTTAATCAACATAACTTTATAGTCAATATTTAATCAGTACATTATAAAGCATGATATAAAATTGCAGTATTTTATTTTAATTTAATAAGTATCTTTAAAAGCATTTTTATTAAGACTGATCTATTCAAAAATTGTGCATATAATAAGCAGTTTCAAATACAAGCTATTTATTCAGTGATTGTATGCATTTTTGCCTGGAAAATGTATTTTGATTTTCGGCACAAATTATTACTTTTGCAATATTAGCGAAATTTTTAAGGAAATACATCAGTAGAGTTATTTATTGATGAATAAAATACACACATATATATATAATCCCATATTAATTATATGTGAAGTTTTAGTTAACTGGATACAAACTATTAATGAGCAAATATTATTCGAAGCATATGTAGATGAAATGTTATGCATGCGAGGATAATTTGAAATAAATAAGTATCGTCTCTTTCAGAATATTTTGTTATTCAAGAAATATACGGTTATTAAAAAAAAGCTTTAATATCAAAGCATATATTATGATATCTATGTATTATAAACAATTTGAATTATGGGTGCATTGCAGTGAAAACTGAAATAAAGTGGACGGGATCTTACGTCACAGCCGCTTGGAGGGTCAAGAACAGGTGAAGTAGTACCTCAAATTATGATAAAAAGCTGTTCCACTTGATCAATATTACTCTACTACTTTAACTCTTGTAGTTTAAAATTTTTGTGTTGTTGTGTTATTGCCAAAATTTCAATTTCTCGAATGAAAATTAAATTTCGATTCTTTTATTTTCATTAAAGAAACGAATTAAATAATTTTTAAAATAAAAAATCTTTCAAAAGTGTTTTGATCATCTTCCAACCAAAATAAGGTACCATAAATCTTAATTTTCTTTTTTATGGTTACTAAAAATTTAAAGATATAAGCTCTCGCGATATTATGTTTCTAACTTTTGTGCTATGCTTTTATGAATATGAATTAACACAAAGAAAAAATTCCAAATTTTCCAAGCTTGCATATGAAAAAGCGTCGGTGAAAAATGCTGCTTAGTTTATCTTTGCCAGAAATGCTTAGTATTTATATATGTAGATTAAAAAATAGTTTACTTCTTCAAATAATAAAAAAATATCTTTCAGACGTACAGCCATAATATTTATACAATGTAAAACTATAACTACACTTGAAGGTTTGTTGCTACAAACAATTTGTTTAATGTATTTTATGATTTTTTTTAGTGTAGCATATTAATCCTCTAAGACGCTAAGACAGACTCTAAGTGCTAAACTCCAGTTTTCGCATCATTTTTTACCTTTAAATCTCTAAAAACATACATTGAACCAATTTTTTTTTATTATATTATATTTCCTTTATTATATTTCCTTTATAAAAATTTCTGTAACTCTGGTAAATAATTAAATCTCTAATTCCAGCATCATGTTGCAAATGATTTACAATATCAGTAACTTCTTTTATAAATTATTATTAATATTAACTGTTTTTATATACTGTCATTGATTTTTGAAAATTAATGAGTATGGAATATAGTTCGTATAGTTAAACTATTAAAATACTGCAATTCTAGGATTACATCAGCTGTTTTATGTTTACACTGTGACGTAGGTTTCTTATTGTAATTTTGACTGGTTTCTGAAGATGCTAAAGACTAAAATTTAATTATATCAATTCATTTTATCAAGTTTATTTGAACTTAAGATGTTAGTCCATCATTCCTTTTAAATATGTGTAATATTTTTGATTGGCGCTTGCTCTCTCTCACTCTCCTCTTTTATTACACAAGTGTTGTACTTATATGTTTACTGTACTATTTTTATACCCCTAACTACATACTTGTTTTACTTGGAGCCTCTGTCTATTTTATTATAGAGAATACCGGATCTTTTGAAACTCAAAGACTTAAGTTATGATTACATTAACATCATACTTTGTTCCGTAAAATAACAGTAACTGTTTTCTGAGTTCTTTCATAAGAATCAAAGTATTATACCAGCTTTACGAACACTTTGATTGCATTTCATGCTCAATTATTGAATTAGAGTTCAACGTTTATCAAAGAGATGCCAACAAATATTCAACGAAAAAGATATATCCCTTAACAAATCATGAAAATACACTCATGTCCATAAATTAAGGATAATGAAGTTCAGGCAAAGAAAGAGAAAGAAGCAAAACAAATTTGACTTATTTGTAAAGTCTATTTATTAAACAAAAAGTAAAGAGCAAAAAAGATGCTATATGTTTGACATAATTAATAAAAATTGCAAGTTTTACTCCCTTGACCAAATTTCAAAAAAGAACCTATTTACAAAAAACAGTATAACATGGTTAGTAGGATGGTTAATACGGAGTATGTCTCCCGGACGATGCAATACAGGCCAGACAACGCCTAGGCATGCTGAGTATCAAATGATCAATCTGATCTTGGGGAATATTACACCACTCATCAAGCAATGCACTCCGAAGTTCCGGTAGACAGGTGGGAGGGGGTTGACGGGCTGCAATTCGCCGGCCAAGCATATCCCACACATGCTCTACTGCATTCAAGTCCGGTGAGTATGCTGGCCAATGCATACGGGTGATATCCTCCGATTGAAGACATTCGTCTACAATGTTTGCACGGTGAGGACGGGCGTTGTCATCCATAAACACAAATTCAGCACCCATGGCACCCCGAAACAAACGTACATGTTGTTCCAGAGTGACATCCCGATAGATGTGGCCTGTCATCGTTACACTCTGAACATGCAGGTCAGTTCTGGAACCAAGAATAATTCCTCCCCAAACGAGCCATCCTGCACCACCGTAACGGTGTCTTTCAATGGTGTTCTCTTGGTGGTAACGGGTACCTGGCGCTCTCCAGATGAATGTCCGGCGAGAATCAGACTCCAAACTAAACCTGGACTCGTCGGAAAACATCACACAAGACCACTGTTGCGGTGTCCACAATGCATGCTCTCTACTCCAGGTTAATCGCAGGCGACAGTGAGTTGCGGTAAGTGGAACACATCTGACAGGCCTACGAGCATATAGACCAATGTGCCCTAAGCGTTGTAACTCGGGGGCGACCTGTGCTGTAACGTCTACTCACATTACCATCATCTTGGAATCGTTGCCAAAGCCTGGATATGACACTCTGGGCGATTCCAAGTTCCTCGGATACTTCCAGCTGGGTACGTCCACATTCCAGTCTTCCGATAATTCTGCCACGTAAAACATCATCCAAATGCCTCCTTTGTGCCATAAATATGCGGTTTTTGCACTGAAAGGCTTTCACAGCGCTTGTGAACAATTTTACTTCTTTGCCACCATTCCTTATATACCCCTCTCTTACACTCTCGTCATTGTGGCGTACCATCCACGCCATCTGGTGGTTTCCTGTAAGTTGCATATTCTTCTTCAAGATGTGTGTGATCATTCCACAGGTGAAATTTTTATTTTAGAGATCAATTTCTGTGTGACTCTGAATTATCCTTAATTTATGGACATGAGTGTATAATGCACTAGTTACCTAAGTATTAAAAAAAGGAATGTACTCGAAATTATTATTTCCTTTTCTTTGCTTTTTTCAGTTTTACATAAAATACGACATAGTCTCCCGGCTACAGCATTACCATGACTATCCTTGAAAAAAATTTATGCTTATTTTTTTTAATTATTTTTTGTAATTGGAGCTTTCAAACATGTTAAATATTAGAATGAAAATGTCACTGATTAATATCATAGGGTTTTTTTATTACTTATAACAAAATGTTTCATTTAGAATAGTTTAATTTTCAAATTTTAATCTTTGTTTATTATAAAACAGCGTATTAGTTCTGGTATTCATAATAGTTTAATTATATTTGTTAACATTCAACTTATAATTAATTAAAATTGTTTTGGAATAAAAATATTTATATTCTTAGAGATGTTCTACATTTAAATTATTTACAGATTTTCTTTTTCATTTGTTCAATTAAATTTTTAATTAGTTTGCTGACTGTTGCTGTTTTGTTACATGTACCACAGGAATACGCTGTAATACACATTTATCAATTTACTATTTATGTTTTACGGAACTTAATTATTTAAATAAATACCATTTCTAATTGGATTTATTTCACACTGTTTGTTAAACTTTGGTTTTTAGAATTTTCATTAGAATAAAGTTTGTGCTAATGTTTTTCGATTCATTTTATCAATTGACTAAAATAATTTTTTACAAATTAAATCTGTAGATCAGCACACACTCTGGAATTTCATCTATTTATGACGAGACGCTCTGTATATTCTTAATTTAACAACATTATATTCAGCAACAAAGCATTAAACATTTTTATATAATTAATAGTGTATGAATGGGTTAATAACTAAATATCTAAATAGCATATAAATGAGCTTATTATTTTAAAATCATCTAGTGGTGGCCTAGTCACTAAACTCCGTTCCCGTAAGAAGACGGAAAGTAAAGCAGCACCCGGCTTTGCCAGTGCTTGGGAGGGTGAACTCCTCTCGTGACTGGTCTGCTATGGACCGTGTACGCTAATGGGAGATGGTGCACGTATAATCCGCCGTGGCTCCAATGTCCTCCATGTTTAACGCTACCTGTGGGAAGTGCCGATTTCAGATGGATGGTCCCTCACCTGGAATTAATTCAAAATTAGAGGACCTCAAGCTAAGTCGTACTCCCTCCCACTGGGGCTCATTAAAATGGAAGCCGCCCTTCCGCTCATCGCCTTCCTATTTGGGGGGATCTATACACCACTCTGCGGTTGCCAGAGGGCATTAGCAACAACAACAACAACAACAAAATTTTTAATTGAATAGGAGTTCAGTGATCATTGTAAAGATTAACATTTATCATCAAATGGACAATTATGTATCATCTGCACTAACATGTATTTTTGTAAAGTATATCTCTTCTATTTATATTCCAGTCGAAATACATATATATATTTAATTATATACATAAATATTTATTTAAGTCTTTTGATATTAGTTCTCACTGTAGACATATGTACATTTTTGCAATATTTTAGCTGCAGAAAATAAATAACTCTTTTTTTTATATTTTTCTGGAATTTAATTTTTAAAAAACATAACAGGAAAGATTGTAATGTTTTATTTCTTTTATTTCATAATACCTACAGGTTGTGATTAAATCTATGAAAATTTAAAAATAAAAAACAATATTTTTTATTTAATCTATGGATTATGTTTTTATTTTATGAGAAAGATGAAACTCTTCAAACCACTTAAAATTATTTTACATTAATTTACAATGCATCGTGTTTGTAATAAAATTACTAAGTGTTTCATTAGATTACTTAAGTTTTTATTAATACCAAATTTAAGTTGTGTGTGTTGAACCTTTACCTGTTAGCTTTCGTTCTTCTTACACAAATATAGCAGTGTACTGGAAAATAAAGATTACGTTTTACTAACAAGAAGTAAACATTTATCATTTTTTATAAAATGTAAAAACTTGCATCAAAACAAAGAAACTACATTAAAGATGTTTGCATTAATTTTATTTTCTATCTTTTTCAAACTACAATGAAAAATGTTTGAAAATATGTGTTCATACTATAACATCAAATTGGAGAGTTTTTCTGTAATTGCATTCTCGATATTCCATCATATTAAGTTAATTTAACAACGCGAACCCAAAAGAAAGTTTTATTAAGATTTATTACATAATCTTTCAGAATTAGATTTATATAATATTGGATAATAGAAAAGGTGTGTTTTCTAAAATACGTAATGAAATTTGTTTCCAAAACTGTTTTTCTAAACTTGCGGTTAATATACTTTCTCATTTGTATGAAAGTTATGATCATTAATTTTTCTGAAAGTTAATATGGATAAACTAAAAATTTGGACCATAACATTTTTTTATTAACTTTCATAAAAATCGCAATTTTAGAATATTCGTTAATGTTAGGGGTTATCGGAAACTTTATTCTTAAACTTGAGAATTAGCCTTAAAAAATAACTAAATAAATTTCAGTTATCCTTAGCATTATCCTTAGCATACAAGAAGTTTGTAAACTTCTTGATATTTGTGCTGGGCATTTATCTAGAATAATGGATAACGGATTTAGGGAATTGCTACTAAATTTTCCTTGTAAAACTAGAAAAAAATGATCCTTTGATAATCTTTAAATTACAAAAAATAAATTTGAAATTTCAGTCTAAAACTTTGTTATTTGCCTCCATGTGGGTATTGAATTTTTTTTTCTCTGTTTCTTTTTTGAAATACAATCCTCAGAAAAATGTTAGAGCATAAGTCAAATTTCCTTTGTCGGTTTCATGTATGAAAGATTGTTCTTCAGAAAAGGTGAATCCAGTCTTATATTTCTCTCGAGATCGTGTGCTTTTTGAGAAACTAACGAGCTATTTACAAAATTAAAATAGGATTTGAGTGCATTTATAAGTTTTTACACCCGAGTACTTTTTGGAGTTTGTTTACGAAATACTATAATGAAATTTAAGACAGCATAGTTAAAAAGTAAACTTTCTGAGAAATTCGTACTTAATTGTTTCCTATCATAGATAATTCCTATTCAACCAACATTATTTAAATATTAGACGCATTTTTAATTTTGAAAATGTTGATATTGGTGGAGAAAAAAAGATCTGTGTAACATTTACCCTGCATACTTTTTTACGTACACATTGGACTGCACATGCAGATTGTATCAAAGGGGTTCTCTTCTTTTCCAACCACTAAATATGGCAGACAGCTGAGGTGTAGGTTCCCAGCCGTGCAGCTCTAGATCTAATGAGCTGAAGTTTTTGTGGGCTTCCTTCAGATGTAATGTGAATACGCGTTAGAATCCCTTAAAAAGTCTTAACTCTGCCCCCCCCCCCGGTAAGCAGATGCCCCACGTGGTGGCTGGCTATAAGAAACAATCAGTCTTTTCTCTTTAACTTGTAAAATACAAATTTAAATAGTATAAGACTTTTTTTATTATGGGACATTCAAGAATATGGATTGTTCCAAATGAAGCATGGGCGAATCTGATAACTCTCCACATTATTTCAAATGGCGATTACAAAATGGCAATATACCCTAGCAAGCCTGCGGAACGGCAAAAAAAATTGATTGATCCTGTGGTGCGTATTTAATCTGTACAGAAGAAAGAGAGTGCCAAATGACTGCAACACTAATTATTTCAGTTGAAAACGTTCAATTTTTAAGTAAAATATTTCTTTGGAGTAATATTTAATATTTATTTTACTAGAGAATTAATACATTTTAAATGTTTCATAATTTACTTAGCAGACATTCGACTGATAATTTTTTGCGAAAACTAAATATGCAGTTCACTTTCCCATGTATTTTATATATACGATTCAAATAATCTTTCAGGAACATGAGAAATTTATTCCAAATTGTGAAAAGCAAACTTCTCGCCGGAAAGCTTGCAAGCAGAATGAAAGAGAAATAAGACAGGTATTTCAACAGAAATCCGGATGTTTACCAAGATTTGCATAGTGTACATTCCAGGCTCGCTCATTAAGTGTAGATACACATTTAACCTTTGCTTTCTCTCCGTATTCTCTCATACATATTCCAGAAATCGTGTCTCGTCGACAAAACCAAGATAAGCGTATTTCTGGATTGCTGAAAGAATTCTGTGCATAACTGCACCAGACAATCTTTCATTAAATTTCCAAAGGAATGTTAATCGAAAACAATGAGGGAGTTAAAATATCTGCATACTATTTTGGTTACGTTTACAATTCTAAGGTATTTCCGTAAATTATCGTCTCAAATTGTGTGTGATTCCGCTTCCTTATTTTTTTTTTTTTCAATTACACTCGAAAACGAAATGCATGAATTTTCTGTCTACTTGCTTCTGCAAAGCAAATTATGGGTTCTTTGCTTTAAACAAATCAGAAATCTAGTAGTAATGAATATTAATGCAGCTACTGTTTACCGTGCAATATATGTCTCTATCTAAATTAAAACATATTAGAATGAAATTATTGAGAGGATATCATCGGAAGAATGTAATTTTCACTTCAACTTAATATAATATTTTTATTTCTCCTATAATGAATGTAATAAAATACCACTAAACTTTGAACGAGGAGAAAAACAGAGCAGAAACTGTGAATAATAAAACATAATAAAAGCTACTGTTTAAAGTTAAGAATTAATAAATAACTTTGCAGTAAACACATTTACTTGAAAAATATTAGAGTACGTACGTTTCTGGTAGTACAAAGAGTGAAGCCATCCACAGCTGTAAAAAATTACCATCAGGCAGGACAGTCAGACCTCAATAGTTTAGCTTTTGCGCTTGCAAATGGGTGAAAACTTTGACTGTTGGAAGAACCATACGAAACGATCATCCTGTACTAAAGTTTACTTACATATATCATGAACGCGTCAAATATAATGGTTTCTCAATAACAGTTCACGGGTTAAAGTGAAGGCACTGGGCGAAGTCTCCTGACCTCAAAACTATAAGAGCTTATCGGACTACCTTGAAAACATAGTTTCACCATAGACGTAGGCATAGAGATGTAAATGCTCTACATTGCTGTAAGAATGAAGATTAGCTCTCCAAACTTTTACTTTTTTTTTTTTTTTTTTTTTTTCCTAACGGGCGGATATTTTGCCGATTAGGCATTCTCCCTTACAACGGCCCGAAGGTGTTGTCCTCTTTATTATGGGGGCACCTAGTAGGTGGACCAACGTCGCCCCCTATGAAGGGACGGACATGACAACCACGCCCAGTCGGGGATCGAACCCCGGCCCCCAGGAGTTGAACCCGAAACCGGAGTACGGTGCTTTACCCACCGGACAACTCGGTCGGCAGCTCTCCAAACTGTGGTTATCAACATTATCGTCAGCATAAAATTACGTGATTTGTGCATACAAGTCAGGAAGATCATTTTTCATATTAAGGATTTTTATTCTCTGAACTCTTTTCTTTTCTGAACTCTTTTCTTTTCTGAAGGATTTTTTTTTAATCCCGTTTCATTAGTATTTTTGTTGTTTCAAGATACAATTTTGTACCATACGCAAAGCTGTTATTTTCTTATTTGTATTTATGGGCCGTAATAATACATATAATTTCAGAAAAAATAATAAAATTATCGTTTATAGTTTTTGAGAAATCTTCAAATTTATGCATGTAAAAATTATTTTTAATATAAGTGTATAAGAAAATGTCTATTTATTGAAAATAAAAATTGTGTTTCATCGAGAATATATCATTGTTAAAATTATATTTTTAAAATAACTTTTGAATCCAACCCTTTTAATCTAGAGTTATGAAAATTACCGAACATAATACAAATGAAACATAATTTTGTCACAATTTTTTTTCTAATCTTTATTTTTTTAATGCTTCGAATAAAATAATTGGAATTTATACAATGTTTTCCTGGAAGATTCGTAAATATTTTCAGTCATTAATATTTTGAAACATAATAATACATGCCATGGCTGAAAAGAAACTCGGTACTTACGTATTATCCCGCCGCTCATTTCCGCCAAACGATATTTGTGTCAAATGTGCTGGTTAACTGTTGCCAAACATATTTCTAACAATGAATTATTTCATTTGTCCGGCATTTATCTTGGCGAAAAACTACTCATCTTGGCGGACCTCCGGGATAATCCGTAAATACCAGAAACTCTTTGTAGTTTATATAAAAATATGAATTATAAATAACATAAAGACATTTGTTAATTATGACAAAAAAATTCATGTACTTCAATGAATAATTATTGATAAATCTTTTTTCTCCTAATATTTTTACGAGTTAAATGGTATTTCATTTAAATATTTTTTTAATATTAATTATTCAACTGAGTTAATAATAAACATTTTAACTAGCGTGCTAATTAATTTTTTTTCACTTTTAGTAGTTTTTCGGAATTTTACCTTTCGTATCATAAATGGTTCCTGCACCTCATATGTATCTTAATAAAACTTATTAGAAGAGAATATGCACATGAAATTGTAAAGATTGTTTAACTTAATATTGTTGCAATAAATTTCAATTCATTATACATTCGTATTTCGCCGATAAAACATTAAGGATCTGTGTAACATCGAGTACCTTCTGTGTTTTTAAAATACTAAGATAAATCGAATAAAACACATCAATTATAAAACAATTACAAGAACAAATGGCCTCCATAAAAAATATGCTCAAATCATTGAAAAACTGCATAATAATAAATTAATCGAAAGGAAAGGTCATCTTTGTTTCTAATTGAAGCACTGATAAACTTATCGTTGTATTTTAATATTTGTCCTTCATCATCGTCTTCATTTTAATACAAAACTGAAAATTTGAAAATTGAATGGACATATTATCTTTCTAGTTCATTCGTTTATTCAGCATTTCCAAATACTAATTTTCAGAATATTACACAAATAGTTATTGGCTAAAAAAATATAAAAAAATGTATTTAATATTAAAATAAAATTCAAAGAGTTCGCATCAATATATCAAAATAAAATTTATAAAAATCTAAAAATATTAGTAAAATATTTTTCATTTATTTTATAATATTTGGAACATCATTAATAGTAATTATGTATTAATTATATACTATTAAACTTATTTTAAAACTCCGAGATATAGAAAACACGTGAATCGAGTATCCAATATATAAATTATAATTTAAAATATCTAAAAATATCTTTCTTCATGGTGGAAACTTTCAGTTTCGAAATTAGCAGCTAATATGTCTAAAATCAAGCCAAAAACAGACAATAAACTTACATTCATCTTCTCTAAAACGTGTTTGAATACTGGTACAGTCACCAGAAAATAACTCAATTTTCTTGTTTGGTAATTAAATTCTAGTAATCACAGTCAGCTGCTTCTCTCAATTTTGTTTGGTGGTACTAAATCATAGCAGTAGGCTTTGTAATTGCCAGTGTTATTTATTCAAGACGGAACTTTTTACAGAAAGACCAACGTGGTAGAAGTGAAAATATGTAGTATCTCTGTGGCAATGTAACTTTATAATATAATAAACAACTGCTACTTTTATTTAATTCAAATACTGTAAGCTTCAAGGGTAGAAATTAAAAAATTTAAGAAAACGAATCATGATCACTGAAACAAAATTTGACAGGTCTTTTAGCTCTCAATCTCATACAACGCCAACATTTTTTGAGGTTTAAGTTCCTTTAAGTATCCTTGTTAAAAATTCAAACTGGTATTTTTACTAAAATATGAACTTTTCTTATGAAGAAGGCATTTAATACAGTAGTTATTTAAAGATGTGTTTGAAAGGCACAAATAGCTCATTCAGAAAATAGAGCAAGCTTTATTTTTTTATTGTACTATAAATTAATATAACTAAGACCATTAATTTTTTAACCAGGTTTCAAATAAAAAACGCTGCATTAAAATTGGCACATCCTTCTAGGATGCCCCATATACAAAAATTTCGCTTCAAATTTCCCCTAAAAACGAGTTTCAAATTTTACGATACTTTTAAGTTTCATATTCTAAGAAAATTCAAAGAAATTTTTACCAGATCATCTTTAATTTTGAAACAAGTTAAATATCGCACATCCATTTTTATAGCTCAAGAAATTAAAAAAAAGAGCATTTTATGCATGCAATATCTTGAAAATAACCTTTTAAAGATTTACTTATTCGCATTTAAGTTTGCTATTATACATTCCAAGAAAACTCATTATACAAATCTCACATTTCTTCCTTGGAGTAGCCATTTTCATCCTTAAAGCATTTCAGAGATATTTTGATTGTTTACGTAGAGTATAATAATTAATCTCAAAGTTCCATTAAACAGTTGGTCCGTATTTAGAAATGCAGGATCATTAAATGTATTTACTTACGAGAACGTAAATTGCTTGGAGAAGTGTAACTCCAAACAGAAGAATGATTTTTGTTCACTTAATGCAGAATAGTTAATTTTGCAAGTATTATTATCATCTGTTATTTGTTTGAGTGACAAAAATGATGTTTAGATGAACTGTCAAATAAAATAAAAATTAAGATTTACAAATGTGCTTTTACAGAAATTATCCCTGATACAGTAATATTCAAGCTTAAAAAGTTTCGCACATATAACATCTCAAATTTTTATTAGAAATATAATGCGTTAGAAATCAGCACCTTCTTTAAAGAGATTTTTAAACAGTCCCAAATGAAAGATATATTTGATCCCACTCGACCATTTAATTTTTAATCTTTTTAACTTATTTTTTCTAAAAGTTTCTAAGTTCCCATCAACAGACCACAACTAAGACAACTAAGTTCCCAATTCTGTTCACTGGTCACATAACCGGATTTCTCTCCAACGCACTGGCAAATTTTAGTTTACTAAATTCATCGTAAACTATTTTATTTTCATTTTAAAGCATGGAGATGGTATTTAGAATTCATTTTTGTCCTATTTATACTTACTTTGTAAAATTAATAAAAACTCTCTATAACAACACATTAATTGTGTGTGTGTGTCTTGTTTTTGCTATGTCCTCTTTCTCTCCCTCCCTTGCTTTTCGTTCATTTTTTATTGTCATGGTTTCTTACTTTTCATTCTTTCGAATAGCAACTGCCTCTGTTATGTTTTTATTTCAGTTCTTGCTATCGTACTTTGTGTGGATGGATGGACCTATTTTACAATTAATGAAGGGCGGACTGACGCCCGCCATTATCATTGATTGTTGATAATTTCTGTTTACGTGTGTTCTTATAAAAAGTTTTTCATTAATTTTACATTCTAACGCCAGTTTTTGTTGAATGTTCTTGTTATACTTGCTTTAATCCAAAATTTATTTTTACTTTAAAAAAAATTACCCGGGTATTACCAGTAAGTTTTTCCAAAGGATTTCGGTTTTTTTTTTTTCAAATACAATTCTATTCTTGAATCCAGATTTAGCCTGTTCATTTCCATCCTTTAAAACACTATCTTATGAAGATCCAGTTTCTGTATTCAGTGTCGTACTGGTGTTTGAATACTCCGCTGCGATCGAGGCTTCTGTAAGAGCAAGTGTTAGGTCCCATTAAAAGATTAATTGTGAGAAGCAACTTTGAGTGCAGAAGAGAAATCTTTACCATTAAGCTCTATAACAAGTTTCATCATTCCTTAAATAAGGACTCGTTGAAGTGAAACCTACTTCACACTTTTAAATAGTTTCAACGGATCTGATGACGTGTGGATTGAATGTATGAATGTATTAATTTAGCACTTCCTATAGCAAATCATTCAGGTCTGTTAACATGACTTTTTTTTCAGAAATAGACATAAATTGCAATAATGCAATCAATGAATCAGTTTCCAATCTTCCAGCGTTACATTTAACCAATAAATTTCATTTTAGGATCTTTTAGTTGTTACTCATGTATAACTGTGGTCTGCTTTTACGTAAGTGGTTGAAAAAGTAAGGTAACAAGATTTCTCATTGGCACATACGTTCCCCAAGGGGGGAAGGGTGAAATCGATGTTTAAGTACATCAGATGATCACACCAGTCAAATGCCATTAGATGCCACGTGTTTGGTTTTAGCGTTTCCTATGGAACGCATTGGACATCCTCTCTACAGCCTGGATCAAGCTCCCAGTGATTTCCATCCCTTCGGCCCGTTGGAGAAGCACCTGGAAGTATGTCATTTCGAAACTGATGCCGCAGTTCTAGAAGACTGACGTCGTTTAATGGCTCAGTGACCAGGACAAAGATTATTTCAAATTAGGTTTCGATAGATTGGTGCAACGATGGAACAAAGTATTTTCTGTCTATAGAGGCTATTTCGAAAAAAAAAATCTGTCTCAAATGCCTTGCAGTGTTTTGTATATCTTGGTATTGCGAATAAACTTTTCTATTAAAAGATTTGTTACCTTACATTTTGCACCACCCTCATATTTACTAAAGCTACTTGAGGAAAATGTAACTCTGAAAATCAACTGCTATCTAAAAGGAAGCACAGCGCAACGTAAGTAATTATATTTCGTTAATGAATTTGAGCAAGAGCCATAAAATCTATACGTTAAATATTATTTGCTAATGTGTCCTGAGCAATATTTTATCTGTTCTTATTCTCAAAATTTGCCAACGAAAATTCTCCTTAAAATTTCTTCGACAGCGTTAAGTTTAAAGGACAAGAGAGAAACACTACTTTAGTAGCTTCAGTATAACTATAAAAAGTGGTAAAGGGCTTCTGTTCTTTATCATCAGAAATGAGTGGGTTGTGTAAATTGAAAAAATGTTCAAAATAAGGTCGGAAATAAGACTTAAAAAAATGCCTTATGTTCATTTACAAAACGTGACACTCTTTAAATTTGTATACGATCGCCGTACAAAAACATTTTCAATTCGTAAAATGTGCCCCATACACTAATGAGGTGATTTGCCAAATTTGAGCATTTCATCATACAACGTCGCAGAGATATCTTGATCTGAAGATATCTGATCGCCGCAGAGATTTCTGAAGAAAGATGATCGAGGACTATACATGATTTTGACTGTAAACGTTTATTTCTAGAGTGGAAAAAAGATTTTCTTTCCTGATTTCTGTACGACCTATGGAATGCGATCATTTGACGTGATTTTTTTCCCTTCGAGAGCCATGGAAAAGTGGTTTATGTCAGCGTTTTATTTATATTCATATATCTAACACTTTGTAAGGTATAATTCTCAAATTTTGAAAATCGCCTCAGGAGTGTGTGGGGCACAGTTTAGTAACTGGGAATTTTTTGTACGGAGCATATATGCAAATTTAAAAAGTGTAACTTTTTGAAAATTAGCGACAGGATTTTTTCTTAACGGAGTCTTATTTCCGATCTTATTTTCTACAGCTTTTCACGGTATATTTATGGAAACAGCTCAAAAATCCTACTTCTGTGTTTGTCACACGAGGTATAAGTTAACTGTGTAGCATGCTGAAATCAAGCAATCACATCAAAGTTCTTTAATAACACCTCACGTTAAAAAAACCATGCACTTTTTTGATTGAATATCAGTCATTGTCAACTTCCTATTAAGAACATACTTTTTCCTTTCTCGCCTGCCGACTGATCTAGTTTGATAAGAGGCACAATTCGCAGATTTATTATCATTTTACACCATCAGAAAATGAACTTACCGTGCGAGAAAGCACAGTTATAACCTCCCCCAAATTCTTCGACCGTTTTCATAATCATTAGATAGAAACAGCATATATTCCTTCCATCCAAAAATAAAGACTAATGATTTAGAAGCGGAAGAAATGTGCGAATCATGAAAAATTATTTTGACATTAAGATTTTTATTTATTTGTTCCTGCCGTAGATGAGAATGATTTCAGCAGGATGGAAATTTGGGATCTTCTTAGCTCATAATACAGGAGCAAAGAAAAAGTGCCGACAAGATTCTCAATCTGTCTTATTCCAGCAGGAATATATTTCAGAATAAATCACTCCTGTGCTAAGAGAATTCCGCTCATTGATATGAAAAATTTAATTAAAATGGATGATCTGGCACTCTACTACTTTGCCAGTAAATGCGATAGTGCTCTAGAATAGAAAAGATAAGAAAATCTCCCAGATTTTTCATTATCTCAAACTTAACGGCATAAGGAATATAGGATATAACGACAACCAGAGTTCAGTTTTACTTTTTACTTTTTGGGATCTATCGCCCATCAATAAAATTAAGTTTTTTCCTCCAATTTTCGCCGTCTTAAAAATATTCGTTTGAGAGAGTTGAAAATGGAGTAAACGTTTCAAAAACAGTATCAGTATTCAAAATCGCACTGATTTTCGTGTGTTTAGGAATTTTTATGTCAGAAATATAATGACCGTGTCGATCTAGTGGCTTTTTCATATAAAACTATAAATGGGAGAGAGAAAAATTAAGCTGACAGAAATATTTCATAATAATTTAGCCTTAAAATAATAATTAAAAAAACAACTTAAAGTAACAGTGAGCAAAGTAGATGTCAGAATTTACGGTGAAGCAAAGTGCCCATACTCTTATAATTATCAGGATTTCGTTAAACGGTAGAACATATTAAGCCAAATCATCTTAATGCGAAAAGGAGAATTCAAAAGCAGCTTCTTGTTATTCCTCAAGAAAAACAAGAAGGAAAGGTTACTCTGAAATTTTTGGACAATCCCAGACGATAGGCAAAAGAATTTAAAAAGTTAAAAATTTAAATTTAAATTCTTTTGTGGTAGCAAACGATAATTTTGGGCAACAATTGCAATTTATCTGCCGTATAATAAATTTTGAAAGGAAGGAAAATGGAGTTGACGCGAGAACATTATCGTGCTATGATTTTCTATGTACGTTTGATGTTTTATTCGTCGTTTCGTTATGATGTTTCTATATTTATATTCTTCGTTTGCTAATTAGTATTTGCAAAAGGTACTATTGTACACTGTCTACGAATAAGTATTTGGACACCTGTGATAGAAAAGAAAAACTATATTCAAAATCAATAGTTAGTAGAGCCTCCACGAGAGGCATTTACAGCGTGAACCTCCGGGGCATACTTTCCACAAGTCTTTGGAATACAGCTAGTGATATTGTCTTCCACTCGGCTTAGATTAGACATAGAAGTTCCTTCACCGATTCTGGACGGGTAGTGCACCCCTTAATTCGGCGATTTAACTCCTCACAGAGGTTCTCGATAGGGTTCAGGTCTGGGCTCTGGGCAGGCCAGTCCATTCGATGAACTCCATTGGCACCATACCAAGCCTTGGTTAACCTCGAAACATGGCAACTGGCATTGTCGTCCTGAAAGTAACAGGGGTCCGACCCGTAAAACTGCCACAACGTAGGAAGCACATTGTCATCCAAAATAGTACAGTAGACATCGGCGTTGAGCTTACCATGAATGGGGACCAAGGGTCCCAGTCCATACCAGGAGAAACACCCCTCAGACCATAATTCCACCTCCGCCGGACTTGACTGTTGGCACAATGCATTCTGGCAGGAGCCGTTCTCCAGGCAGACGCCTGGAGATCATATCATATCAACACGATAGAAAAGCATATCATAATCAACACGATAGAATCATATGGTCATATCATAATCAACACCTGGTCACGATAGAATATCATATCATAATCAACACGATAGAATCATGGTCATATCATACTCACCTGGTCATATCATAATCAACACGATAGAATCATATGCGAGACTCATCACGAGAACAGATAATCATCACATTTCTTAGAATAATCAACACGAATATTTCAATCGAATTATAATGTTTTTAAATGCTTTATATCTAAAAAATATCCTGGAAAACTATTTCTTAAAATAGATTGGAGATATAGAATCTCCAATAATAGTTTTGGTGGAAAAAAAAGTATTTTAGCAATCAGTAAAACAATAAAGCAATAATATAAGTAAATTGGTTACAATAATATCACATGGGAACAAATGTCATTCGTTTTACCAACCTGGAATGAAATACCAAATCTTAAAATAAAATGTATTATGAGAAGGCATTTTTGCAAAGCTTTTCTGATTTGTGTGCCAAATTTTTATGAGTTTCCAAAATCAGTCTTAGATTTCGATAGCAATCTTCCAAAAATATAACTGACAAGAAAAGATTTCAACTCTGTAGTGTGAAGTAAGAGATATTATTTCACAAAACACGATGATTACATATGTAAACTGTTCGCTAATTTTATGCGCTATAAATCATACGTGGTGAGAAAAAGTCCGTAGGCATTTTAAAAATTCATAAAACCCGGGAAAATAAAGCGAAGTAGAAAATGATTTGTAGGGTTAGCATATGTAGATGAAATAATTAAACTTCGTAATAATTAAATGAACACACATAAAAGTAATTGTCTCAATCAGGACGCACGTTTAGAGTGAAAAAATTTTCGTTCTTCTTCAGCTGAATAAAGAACTACTGACAGCAACCATAGAAGAGTAGTAAACAGAAGCTAAGAGCGTGTTGCCAAGCTGAAGAAGAAAAAAGAAAAAAGCTTCCGATTGGCACCTCGTTCTTCACTTCTGTTTTTGCTGTCACTGGTATTAATGTTTTTAATCGAAGTTAAAATAAACGCTTCAGCACTTGTGCATATCATATGGGAGATTACAATTATCATAAATGTCCTATAACTTTTCAATAAAACAGTAGTAACAAACAATAAAATTTTACATACAAATAATCAAACTATTAACTAATAAATAAATATTCTCTTGCTTCTTTTCATATCAGAAAGTACATTTTATCGCGATGGGCAGAAAGGGATCATTCTCTTGCAAATATTAATTTCTTATATTAGTTTACTATATATGCAAATATTAGTTTATTATGAATGTTTATCAATGTATCTATAATGAAAAAAAATTCAAACTTCATCGAATAGGAAAGACATTTTTTTTTAAAGACTCTCTCGCATATTTTAATTTTAGTATGTAGAAATTAAATCTCAGAGAGGTATTATCCATGTGTAAAATAATTATCTATATAGATATTTTGAAAAATATCTAACATCATTTCTATTTTTTACCGGGTACGTACTCTGATTGTCAATAAAGTATCTTGGTCATACTTGTAATATTGTATTCATACTTCTGAATTTACAAGAAATACAAAATTTTTTGTCAGAGAGAATCGACTAAATTTTTTAGCTAATAGGAAGAATTAATCAATTTCGCGGCTAGTCGAAAATAGGTCTGCAAATATTTAAGGATCGCTTATTTGTTTTTCTTTTGAAATTTTTCTTCAGAGATTATGCATCATAATTATTCAATCAATCACAATACTTCTATGAATACAGCGGAAAACGTTCACTTTGCAATAAATAATCTTGCAAATCATTTTCTGATCTAAAGACTGAGAGAACTGGAGTGCTTTTGGAAAAAAAAAGAAAAAATCCTCCGAACTTCCCCTATGAATCAATCTTTATTTGAGATGTTTTTTATGATGTCTCAATATAATGCTCACCTTAATAATAATAATTTAATTGAATCTGGAAATCCATCATTATTTCTCATTAGCTTATTCTCGAATCCCATCATTCTGCTCTCGTAATTCTTTTCAATCCACTTTCGTGTAATATAAACGTGCTTCACGGAGAAGGAATTGCTCGTAAATCTTAATAATGCGCCCGTACAAGCCTTTGGCTGCCATCCTTTTTTTAATAAATGATTCAAAAAACGATGCCTAACACCGTATAAAAATGTCCTGGAGAAGAATGGAACGAACGGATTATTCACCGGTAGTAATTCCTCCGTAAAAAAAATATAAGTGAACACTTATACTCAAGAAAGAATGCCTAGGGAGATATGTCATTTATTACATTACATAATTTCACTTTAATTAGAGATACGGATATCATTTTATGAAAATTAATCAAATATCAAAAACTCTAAAGTAAAGTATATTTTATTAGTTTTCCAAGTATTATGCCAATTTAAAATTAATCA
The DNA here is from genome assembly GCA_038373885.1 of Cheiracanthium punctorium. Lineage (NCBI taxonomy): Eukaryota > Metazoa > Arthropoda > Arachnida > Araneae > Cheiracanthiidae > Cheiracanthium > Cheiracanthium punctorium. The sequence goes on from JAWZYV010011719.1 coordinate 1,928,233, forward strand.
CTCATTTTTAAATAAATTGTGCGATTAATTTTATTTAAAAATGAATCCTAAGAAAATTAAAAGGAATTATAAGAATTCGCTGAATTGAGTAAGAATCTGTTTATCGTCTAATTTAATGCTATTTTCTTTGTACTGAATGAAAAAGATATTAGAGGAAGGTGGCCCAAAATAATCCCCTTAATGTTAAATTTTCTATAAAAGAACATAAATGTTTAAATGAAACACTGAAAAAATAGACATTTTAGAAAATGTCTAAAGGATCATTTTACCCTCAACCCAGGGGCAAAATGATGCTTCATTTTAAAATAATTTTAAATTGTTTTTTATCGGCAAAATAAAAGATATAAAAGGAATTGCGACTATACATAATGAAATAAAATAAATTTTACAACCACATAGTATGCATGATTTATTTTAGGAAAATTTTCAAGTAAAAAAGTATCACAGACAATAAAATGGATTATTTTAAAATTATAATTAAAAAATAAGGCCTACAAAACAAATTAAATAATGTAATAGGGATGCAATTTTGAGAACTGTTGAAGGGCTGCCATGTCGCCTAGAACCCGGTACTGGAGTTTCTTCAGTCAAGGGATCATTTTACCCTGCAATATGGTTTCCCACTTTAGGTGATATTACGGAAGACACCAAGAAACATTACAAACTTAGCAAGTGCAATTCACATCTAAAAACATACTCTATTCAGTAAAAAGTCATGTTTCTGTGTTAAAGACTGTATTTCTAAATAAATAGTAAAATTAGTGTTTCCCTTGTAAGAGATATGATAAAACACAGTTTTTTGAAGAATTCTACCCAGACATGTAATACACCGATCGCTTAATACCGCTTCTTCTTGCCTTGACATAACTTGTTTAGGTGTTACCTGGTAGATAGCTCTGCCTGCATCTAAGAACACATATGTAGGTCGTTTTGCCCGCTAGGATCATATTGGGTCACTTTCCACTAGAATTGTACGCATAATAGAACATATTACTTGTATCTATGGAAAAAAACTACAATGTGTATACACATACGGAATTTTCACTCTTAATTATAGTTTTACTTTTACAATTTCACTATCAATTCAAATATTTTTAAAAATTCATGAATTGAGTGAGCGTGTTAGTGCGAGAAATGTATACAGACTGATATCTGAATAAAGGTATTAATACGTCCAAATTAGTTCAAATATCTGCCACACACTGCTTTTAATTTTCCGATAGAAAAGTAGATTTAGTAATCCTGCCCTGCGATGTGTGTTTACATTTAATTACGTAACATAGTAGTCGGTATTGGTGCTGAACTATTAAAAAAGTGCCACAATTTATTGTAAAGGGCTTAAATGTCTCTCATTTTAATGTAAAAGAGAAATTATAGTGTAAAACCAAGTATAAATTGACAGAAAATTTCTGTCAGAATACCATTCAGCGATTTGATTCTAGTTATTTTAGTAAAAAAATTTAATTCTTCAACGTTTTGAAAATTTAGCGGAATTCTTTTATTATTTATAGCAAAAGAAAACGTGACTGAATGTATATTTCAAAGCATTCGCTGAAGATTTATAATAACGGATGCTGTGTAGCTGAGCCTATTTAAATCCCATTCCGAAACCTTTATTCTTAAATTTTATAAACTTCTCAACTTATATCCATAAATGCTGTAAAAAAAGAAAGCTATGGAATAAGTGATTCCACTATTAAAATGGAAATACGTGTTCTTTTGTATGCAGCTATAAATTTAACTTCCTCTATTTTTCTGTTTGGAAAACAAATGCACCTAAATTCTTTGCAAGCAAATATTTACTTGTTTCAAGATATTTTTGTAGTGGATACATATTTACAAGAAAAACACTTTTATTTATTTTCCATGCGATTTTAAAAGCCATTATCTTGCTCCCTCAGGTTATATTTAGAAAAGTAAACTTTTCTTTTGTCAGACATTTCCACTATGAAATTCTTTTCTCGTATCATTTAAAGCATTTTATAAATATAAAAATAATCTAAACGGCAACACAATATTTGCATTTATTTAAAAAACAAAGTTAGACTAGTTTAATAAAGTAAAAAAAAAATAATTTTGCACTTACGGAAAATTATAAAACCTCAAAAACTTACATCAGTAAATATACCCGACTGTCATTAAACACAGTTTTAAGAAAACGTTATAATGTTCTTTTGAATACATTTAAGAATTATTTTAAAAAATTATTTTTAAAGAAAATATTTTGAATACATTGAAAGAATTTTACATTCAAATAATAAGAATAATTTCTAATACGTATTTCAAAAGTGCAGATCAATTTTCCTCGTTATGAATAATGCTAAATGAAACTTCATATAAAAAAAAATGTGCACGTACAGTATAATGAACAAAAACTGAATGTAATCTTTGCGAAAAGTATTATTTTATACAAGCGCTATATCTATCGAAGCAAAAGTTAAATGTTTCAATTGTTAAGTCAATTAGAACCAAAATATTACTTGTGTTCTATTTTTATACTGACGAGGGGACGGTATTACACTGCACAATAAAAAAAGTATTTTCTCCGACAAAACACTGATTTTTAATTTATAGAAAACAAAAAAATGTAATTTTATTATCGTGCCAGTACTTTAATATAATACGTAAAAGCAATCTCGTACAACATAATATTTGTAATAGAACAAAGGATTGATTCGTGACAATTTAGTCGTGGAAAACGCGACATTGAGTCAAAATTCATTTATTTATTATTATAACCATTTAAGTTATAGTATGCACGATTTAATTAAAGATTTTCTGCGTTTAATTTGAAAAAGAAATCGAAAGAAAGAAAAAAAAAGAATTTATATCCAAAACAAATTCTAGATAAAAAGGTTGAGTAAAAATATTTAAAAATTTCTAATATAATAAATATAGGGATAAAAAGGTATGCATCAAACATATCGAAAAACAAATGTTTCGGGTTCTACAAAACTTCTACACTTCTTCAGTTGCAAAACAGCTACAGCATCAACGTGAGGAGAAAGCTTAGAACTGGAAAGTAAACTGCAAAGTATTTTGAGAAATTTAACGTGTTTTCCCCCGAAAATTATGTTTTTAATCCCCCTAACTTAAAACTATAAAAAATGCTAAAATTTTAAAAAATAAAGAGATACAGAATTGAAGATGCCTTTATGTTTTACAGAATCTAAAAAAGTTTCCAATGGTGAAAAGATCGAAGATTTTTGTAGTTGTTGTCATTGTTTGTAAAAAGATTAGTAATATTTTAACTATGACTGTACCTTTTAAGATGTGTACGTTTGCTAAATAAATCTTTTCGTTATTAAACTTTTTTCATTAATGAGTAAAAAGAGTTCAAAAAGGGCTTAACTCTCCAAGTGGTTGTGACGTAAAAACCCGTCCACTTTATTCCAGTTTTCACTGTAATACACCAGTATTTTTAATTATTTATAACACCCAGGGTGTTATAAAATATGCTTTGATATTAAAGCTCGTGAGTAATATAAGAGCTTATTTTTAAATAATTCCAAATCTTTCTATCAAAATTTTATTTTTACTTTTATTTTATTTATTTATTTATTTATTTATTTATTTACTTTTACAATTTTAAAGCTGCATGAAAGTTTTACAGTGAGAACAACTTTACTTTATTTGCCCATTTCCAAGACATTCAGATGGTTAATAGGATTTGAAAGAATTTGATGAACAGAAACCACAGACCCGACCCAAAGTTGACAAGAAATTCAAAATCATAACCTCGGATATGAACTTAAGCTTTATCTCTTAATAATCTGCGCATTTTCTTTTTTTATTCAAAAGTATAAAGCTTTAAAAAATAAATAGTTTATGTTTGTAACATCCCATTAATTTTACCAAATTACATTTGGATAACATTCTTTACTTCTTAGTTCTTGCTCAAGAAGTTCAAGGACTAACGAGCACTTTTATGTTGAGCGAAAAATAATATTCGACATTCCTACGACATTTTACGTTAAATAAAAAGCATCGAAGTATTAATTATGCACTGGATACAAACTCTGACGCGTGCAAGAAATCTTCTTTTGCTAATTCCATCGCGAGCCAAAACTAAGTGAGAAAATTACTGATGTAACTGTATTAACTGAAAAGATACATTAATTTAATGTACTCCGGTGTTTTAAAAATGCAGAAACTACCAATTTTTCAAAAGAAAACTAATTCATATTAATCTTTGCCAAAGTACAGGCAACTTTCCATCACGTGAGAAATAATTTTTCATTAAATTTATAACTGGTAAGTATCATAAAGATGGATAACTAAATGCAAGAGTCTCACGGAACTCTCAAAGCTCCGAAACTTAATTTAGTTACAAATAAAGAATACATTTTGCAAGTTTCGATTTTATGAAATGTAAACAAAGCATAAATTCTTTTCGAAAGAAATTATTTTTCGACGTTTCGTGGAGTGTATATGTGTGTTTTTTTTTTCTGTTGTTGTTGTTGTCTTTATTTTTCCTTCGCAGTTATAGGATAGACAGATTGTTTCTTTAATAAATCTCTCTCCAAATCTATTCGATGTTATCCAGGGATGAAAAAAAAAAAAATAAGAACGAGCTGTAAGAAGCGCCATCTGGTGATCAAAAGCAATACAGAGCTTGTTGTAATGTTTAATTGAGCTTATTGAACGTGACGTGTTAGAAATTGGAAGAAAAACGTATTGCGTCTCGCGAATCTAAAAGAAAAACAATTTTATGGTGCTTCATTAAATGCGAAGATTTAAGAGAAAATTATCATGCGCGTTATTGAGTGTATGGCGGGTGTTAAACATAAAAACATAATAAAGAGTTTCTGCTTTTTATCATTTTTCATTATTGCGTAGTGTGTAGAGTGAAAGCTTTTGAAAATTCGCTTATTGAAAGAATTATTTTTGTTTTGTTTTCCGTACACCAAGAATGTGTTTGAATGAAGTATCGTTAACGATTATTCATTTTAAATTTAAGATTAAAAAAATCAATTGAAAATATTATATTATAAGTAATATATTATACTTACATAATCACTAATGAAGATTTTTTAGGAAGTTTCATTGCTTTCTGACTTAAATCGGAAAAATAGTGTAACTGAGAAATTTTCGCAGCTGACACACTTCTAACATACTGTGAAAAAAAGGAAAAAATCCTAAATTTTTTTTAATTATTTAAAGTAATTTATTTACTCGTAGAGTAAAAGAAGATATTTTGGAATACCACTGGCATTTTTAAAAATAACTTTATAGGTTTTTTTTTTAATAAAATGAACAAAATCATCATGAGTCGATAATATGACTAACTGTAATAAGATGTCACTTGTAAAGTAAAATATTGTTTTGTTATTCTAGAAAAAAATATTTTAAATTAAGTTACGTATGGAGGTTAATATGAAATAGTCGGGTAGTGTGTATTAGGTGGTTCAAACCATTGAAGAACCAATTATACTTCTTAAAAAATAGTTATTTTTAACTATAAACCTATATTTTTAAAATTATGTTCAAGTCATTTATGCTTAGAGTCAATTTACAAAAGTCACATGTATAATTTTCTTTCTCTGTCCGTTGCAGTCAAGTTTAGCCCATAGAAAACAGCGGAAGAATTTAATCCAAATTTTTTCTCGTTGGCTTTTGGAGAATTTAGTGTTACAGAAGATGCATTTCTCGTCTTCGTTTTCCGGTTCTTTAGTTGATGGATAAAATCCATTACAATATTACCTATTATTTTATAATACTCGACACACTATCTAGTAAAATGAACCTTTAAACTGATCAAGGGTGGATCCAGAAACTTTTTTCGGAGGGGGCGCAAATCGTGAATACTCATTTTATCTAGTGTAAAGCCCACTAAATATTGCTGAAAGCCCCGTTTATATAGTGTAAATATATTTTTCTCGGAGGGGAAGCGTCCCCTGCGCCCTCCCCCTGGATTCGCCCTGGGTAAAACACTATCAGTTACAAACAACCACAGTATAACAAATTACAATTCTTCTACTGTACATTATGCGTAATATCAAGTTAAAGTCACGTGTATACTAGTAGGTTAAATGCTTGAAAACTTATCAACAAGTATTCTTGAAAATTACAAAAAACACTTTGTTCTGTAGCGAGTTTTACAACAACAACAAGCGATCAACTCTGACTGCATTGTAAGATGGGAATCTTTTTTGAGTATTTCATGGTATTATCATGTAACAACAGCAACTAGCAGAGCTGAAACCTCGATATTCCATATTTCTAAACTATTCCATAATACCCTCCTCTCCTCTACAGATCGAAAAATATTTAAATTCATTCATAAAGCATTTTTATGATTTAGTAGTAGTTAAAGACTTCATCTGTAAACGTTTATTTTAGCGAAAATAATAAAAGAAAAGTGCTTTCACAATTGTTAAGTTGCATATAAAGTGTCACCAAAAAGTTATCCATTTAAAAACTCAATAAGAAGAAAACGAAACATGATAGAAATATACCTTCTCAGGCCCGTTTACATTTGAAAATGGAAAATCCCGGGTAAAAATATAGGGAAAAACACGCAATGCGTCATGGGAAAGCGAGGTCATCCCTGCATTCATCCTCCACTAGACTAGGAATCTTTCTATACGGTATTTTTTCCCTATGTAGGGGAAGGTTGGTAGAAAGCAGCAAAAGTTCCGGCATTGACCCCGCATTTTCGTCTATGTAAACGGTCCCTTTCTGCATTATTCACGGGACACCCGGGAATTTTACAGGACCAATATTCAAAATTAGTTCCATTAGTCAACACAACAAGCCGTAGCAATACGAGAACAAATTTCTAGAAACCTTTGAAAACATTTGTACTTTAATGATCTCACATGCAGCTAGGGGCGCGTCCAGAAATAATTTCGGAAGAGGTCCAAACGGTAGTAAAGGCAGAGTCTTTCACAAAAAAGACTTCATTGTTTCCATTTTGGTAACAAAACTCGAAATTTCGTTGAATCTGAAATCTGAAAACCCTGGGCACTTTCCGTCCTGACTGTGCCCTTGCATGGAGCAGAGATATACGCATTTGGTACCTAAAACAGCTTCCCAAATACAAATAGGGATGGACGCGAGACGACTTTTTTGCGAGACGAGACAGAGATTTACAGCTTTTTTGCGAGACGAGACACACATTTTTAACATTACGATATAGGGATTTTTGAGAGACGAGACAAGCTTTTAGGCTATTTTGCGAGACACGAGACGCTTATTTTTCGTCTCGCGTCCATCCCTAAATACAAATTTTCACTTATGCGAGATGTCTTGGATACCTCACGTAAGTCAAGAGTCCAGTGTAATATTTTACATTCAAATGATTTGTTACCCTTTATAATTTTTATAAACATATTTGTGATGTGATTTCATTATTTCAGTGTTTTAAAACTCACATGAAACGAATCTACCGAATGTGAAATGCAATTAACCATAATTTTAGTAACTTCAGTACATAAAAGTTTTACATCTATTTGCAACAAGTTCAATTTGAAATTTTAGTTAATTAAGACACATATATAAACATAGTGGTGATCAAGTTTAATAAATACATAGCATATCTAAGTAGTTAAATTCATTATTGCTGTCCTCTTTAATTATTCTCTCAATTAACATTACAAAGGTTTTATTGCATCATTTTAGAGTATGTTTGAATAACTGTTTGTTTAGTACTATATTCGTTGTTGTGGTGTACATTATGTTAATTCATTTTAACTTTTTCTGAAAAGTATAGTAAACCAACAACTTTTTACACTTCTTAGGATAATAACAATAAAAGATACTATCTTTACTGAATTCTGTCTACAATTATGTCAAATGTATGTGTCTGAAGATTGTTTGAACTAAAATTTACTTACAAGTTCTCGAGAATTATCTTTGCATTTGTATGCGCGTTTGGTAAACGCAATATATTATCTCGTAAAGCACAGCATTAAGCTAAAAAGTACGTGGCTGCTCAGATTTGAGTTTAATTGGGTGAATGTTCGACTGACAGCGCAATCTTTAGCAAACGGCATACATTTAACACAAATTTACTATTAACGCTAGATCACATAATGCTATTATTTCAACATTCTTTCTTCCATAAACCTTTTTTCCTATGTCAAAGATATTACAAAAAATAAATAATAAACAAAGGAAGACCGAAATCCTTGGGGAAAGCTCTTGCTTCCCAATATCTGCCCATGTAGTATTTCGATCCACACTCTTAAAAATTTAGTGCAACATTTCACCAAAACATGGTACTTAAAAAGCTGGCTTTATAAGATGGTGAAACCTTGTTCCAACATATGGTGCTCAGGCTTAAGCATACTTTGGTGAAGCATCAAAAGCTGGAAGAAGGTTTCATCACCTTATGGAGCGAACTTTTCTAGTACCATGTTTTGTGAAATGTTGCACTAAATTTTTAAGAGTGAATGGAGGACCACAACGAAGCAGGTCATACGTATCCATTACATCTGCAGAATCACATAACAGGAGATAGGATCTTGAAAGATGGCTAGGCCGTGCATATGCGCAGCCAGACAATCATGTCCGGTAGACAGACGTAAAACCGCAACTGCTTCGCTTCTTGGGTTGTCAGGGCGCGATTGGTTTGTCAGGGACATGAGAAGGGCTTGCCCTTCTCGAACTTTTGGAAGTTATTCGGGTCTGCAGACCCCGGAAGGAATTAGATGTAAATAAGTTATTTAGAAACAGTTTAATATTCCTTTAAGAAGTCCTTGTATTTGAATTTTGAAGTAAATTAGCCCCTCTTTTTGCAAAGCAGTCCTCCTGTTTATTTCCCCAAAGGCTACAATGGCCAGGCACTACGCATCTTTCTTAAACTTAAAATAACTAAGTGATTGGTGTCTTTTATAGGAAAAGTCTTCCCCATATATTTGGAGACATAGTATAGTAGAAACTCCTTCTACAAGTGATTCTTGATCAACAAAATGTGTTGATCAAGATGACAAAATTATGTTTTCATAGTGCTAAAAATATCCAAAATTTAATGAACATCTTCACGTTAATTGCAGTTCTTCATTACGCGTTTTCCCATTTTTATAATTTGCAGAAGGCTATCATAAATTTATGACTCAACTGTCATTCATGTAACTGGTATAATTCTAACACAAAACTGAAATGGAACAGTGATTCAATCTTCTTTGAAATGCATTCAAATTCTTGAAGCGTTGCAATTTGCATCCCTAAAACATCGATGCGAACTACCAAACTAAATCAGCTTATACTCTAATGAATTATCCTGAGTCAGTTCCTGGACTGTAACGTGTTCGATCACCGTGTTATATCTTGTATTAATGAGACATTAGTTTGTTACCCTGACGTTCTTTTGCCTTACCATACAAACACTTCAAACAATAAAAATTTATATAATTAATCGAACACACCCTTACTAGAAATCAAAAGCAGCGTTTCCTGATTTCATTTACATCGGATGGCCCCATTCGAATGGAGTAATTTTCTTCTGCTCCAATTGACTAGCAGCTGTAGGAGCAAATTAGTTTTCGCCGATTGCGTTCTTTAACAAGAGAGTAAAATTGAATTTAGTTATGCATGCAAAAGAAAAGAAGGGAGCATTTATGTTTCTTTATTATGCTGAATAACAAAATGGAAAAGCGAGATGTCGACATCCTGATGAGTTAACGAATCCATTTCCTTTTCTATTATGCTCTTCTGTATACTTCTATCCTATTTATTATCTTGCATTCGATTGATCTTGAAAAAAGTCTGTATTCAGAATAATATTAGGGGTGAAAAAGGCAAATGGGTTGTGCTTCATGAGGAATTGTTAGATGGAGAGTATGTAAATACTTTTTATAATATTTCAAGAGTTTCGAGGCTAACAAGTGAAAGTTTTTTTTTCGAAAGATTTTTTACAAATAAATATTCCTATCTATACAAAATACTTGAAAAATTCTTAGGCACACTTTTTATTATTTCATTCAAAATAAAATTGTTAATTCGTATAGCGTACGATGCATACATTTATGTATGAAGCAATATGAAACATTGCTTTTTTGCACTAAAAGTAAATTTCCATGCAATAAAGTAAAATTGAACAATCATCGAAGTTCTATTACAATACGGATTGACTTGAGAATCAGGAGTATGAAGATAGAAACATCCACAGTGGAAAGCGATGTATGAGTCCCTGATGGCCGGTGTGTAAGTGTAACAAATGTACTTTCTTATTCAACCATTCACCACAGATATTCATTATAAGATACTTTAAAGCCACACATATTATCGATATTCGTTTAGCAATAATGTATCAAGAAAGCCATAAAATAATATATTAATTACAATACCTGAAAAAAAGATGCAATACATCAATGAAAAATCGAGAATTTCGAATTCCTAATAATTTGATATTTCCAGTTATGTAATGATGTGAATTACATATGGATTACACATTTTACCACAGATTTATAAAAACTTTATTATGAAGAATTGTAATAGTCCCAACAGCAATGAGGTGTAAAATCGAAAATAAGAAGACTAGGGCACTGCATATTAGCCAACAAGGCAGGGAGAAAAAATCCAGAAGTGCGTCAGAATGGCAAAAAGATATACGAATAAGATGGAACATTCGAGTGCATCTCTTAAGTGCAAAATTTACAGAGTTATTTATTTTAACGCCTAACTTTTATTTGTGGAAGACTGTACGCTTGGCTCGAGCTTCAGTGATTTCATCCATTAAACATAACTTATAGGGTGTGTGGATATTACACTGGATAAAGTTCGAATTTGCATAACAGCTAACCGCAAAATTGAAAGCTTTGAGTGGTTTATAGGCATCGTGCAAAAATGGTGCACTAAGTGATTCGCAGGACATTTGCGATGTGAATTATGTGCATTTTACAAAATATGTATTTGCACCTTATTTAGATGTTCTATACTGATAATGAAGGAATAACCACTTGCACTTAGGAGAAAAGTACTTCGCTGAAAATAAGATTCCTCTATTTCATTTCGCATTCCACTGTGCAATGTAGGAAAAGACCAATTGATTATTGGTAAAATTAAGATCATAATCGAATAGTTTTCTTTGTACGTACAGAAATTTGAGTACATACTGCTGACTCCACGTTTTTAAGGACTCATTTTGTATGTGTGTGCTTGTGTAATACCTAGCTTATCAGAAAACCGAAAATAATGTCTGAGTGCAGTAGTAATTAATATTGAATAAAGATAATATTAATTACTCCTGCACAACTATGTATGCACAACTACGATTCTGTTTGTTAAAATTGCATAGGATGCAAAAATAATTTCATCAAATATAAAGACGACTGATAGGAAATTTTTATAAACTCAGTCTATTCCGCCTGCACAATATCTATTGTACCAATGTGTATTGTACCAAAACCGTTGTGCCAATATCTATTGTACCGATATTGGCACAATATACCAATATCGGTATATTGTGCAAACCTGTTTTCAGATTGCAATTGTGTATGGTGCGAGCATAAAAATATTAAGGGGTTGTATACAGTTACAATTTTCAAAAAAAAAAAAAATTAATGTTCATATTTAAGTACGCACATACAGAAAAATGTTTTGTCATTCCGGTGAATATTTTTAAGGTTACACTCATATTTTTAATGGCGTGGCAGAGCGCTTGAAATCGGGAGACCGGAGCGTCAGCTGTCTATTGTGTCCCCTTACCACAGGATGTCGCTGAGGCTGTTTATCCAATTTATATAGATCCCAGTAATGAAAAATTAGCTGAATATTCAGTGAAGGTAGAACACCATTATTGTATTATATGAATGTAATAGGGATTTCTCTTGGGCCCAATGCGCATTCATATGCCGAAAAAGAGGACGCGCAGCGCATGGCGATCTCCGAGGTCCGCAGACAACACCGCCTGGAGGTATTAGAAGGTGTCGAAGGGGCAGAGGGTTGATTATATGGCCCTGCAATAGACGACTCGATATAAGCTGAAAAAGAATTTCTTTTTAAATATACAGAGTAAGATATTTTTCTAGATTACAGCACAACGTGTGGATAAAGATAACGCCAACACGTTGTGATGACTGTGTCAATATTTTGAACAAAATTCTTCGTGACTGGCTTAACAGCGTCATTTCGTCATTTCATGATAAGATTTACAACACACAGTACTGTACTCGAAATATGCAGTACATGTGCTCTATTGTTTTATAGAAATATGTGTGGTAAAATTACAAGTATTTCTTACAGTGTATCTGTAAGGTGCTTTTGGAGCTTTAAACGCGTTTTTCTCAAAACCGTTTTTTACTTCCTTGTACGTAGTATAAGGAAGTAATGTGATCCCGAAAAATTTTGGGGGCCAAATTTCGACATAAAAACCGATTTTGACTACCTCTAAATTTAATTTAAAAATTTTTTTCGATGCATCTCATCGTAGGCTAGCATGCACGATCATATTAACGCGTCTGCAACTCATTTTGACCAGTGGCGAGTCTACTGTGGCCAGTTTTTCCATGCCGTCTGTACGTACGTACGTACGTATGTATGTAACTCGCATATCTCAAAAACTATTGGTCGTAGAATGTTGAGATTTGATATTTAGGATTGTTCTATGATCTAGTTGTGCACCTCCCCTTTTGGTGGCAATCGAATGGATAGTTTATGTACAGGACCGCCCAAAAGATTCGAAATACATTACGCTCTATGGGCCGAAATTCATTAAACTCCCCTAACTCAAAAGCTATTAGGCGTAGAATGTCGAAACTTCATATTTTGGATAGTTGTAACATCTAGTTGTGCACCTCCCCTTTTGGTGGCAATCGAATGGATAGTTTATGTACAGGACCGCCCAAAAGATTCGAAATACATTACGCTCTATGGGCCGAAATTCATTAAACTCCCCTAACTCAAAAGCTATTAGGCGTAGAATGTCGAAACTTCATATTTTGGATAGTTGTAACATCTAGTTGTGCACCTCCCCTTTTGATTCCATTCGACTGGATAGTTTATCTACAGGACTGCCCAAAACATTCGAAATACATTACACTCAATGGGCCGAAATTCATTAAACTCGCATATCTCAAAAACTGTTAGGCGTTGAATCTTGAAACTTTATATTTAAGATTGTTGTAACATCTAGTTGTGCACCTCCCCTTTCGGTTCCATTCGACTGAATAGTTTATCTACAGGACCGCCCAAAAGATTCGAAATACATTACGCTCTATGGGCCGAAATTCATCAAAGCGTTTTTTAGAGTTATTGGGCTATTTCAAACGACTCAGAAGTGATATATGCTGTAAAGAGTTAGAAAATGAATTTCTCCATTAAAAAAAGTGTCTTTATCATTTATAGTTCTGCTACAGGAACACTCAAAAGATTTCCAATACACTACGGTCAATAGCAATTTTAGGGGCATTCATCCATTTCAAGCACAATACCGTCCTACCACATAAGTTAGGTAATGGTCCGACCACGGTCACGTGCCTCCCTCAAGAACTATGCCAAAAGTCGCCAAGCTTGGCGACTTTTGGTGTACATGTGTGCATATTTAACTCTCAAATCTCAAAAACTATTATGAAATTTCATATATAAGAATGTTGTAACATCTAGTTGTGCATCTCGATTTTTGGTTCCAATCTACTGGAGAGTTTATTTACAGGACCACCGAAAAGAATTTCAGTACCTTAATGTCTATGGACATCTTCATTATAATACAACTGTAGACAGTCATTGTTTGGTACATGCCCAAAATCTCGCCGTCTGTCCTCGACCTTGGCGAGTTTCGGCGAAATATCGCCAAATTTGGCGATAGTCAGTCATTTGGTCCATGGCCAAAGTATCGCCATTTGTCATCGTTCTTGGCGAGTTTTGGCGAAATATCGCCAAATTTGGCGATAATCTGTCATTGTTTGGTGTATGCTTAAAATCTCGCCAAATGTCGTCGACATTGACGAGTTTCGCCGAAATATCGCCAAATTTGGCGCCAAAAATTATTTCGTATTTTGTATAACTCTAAAACTTTAACCCGTAGAATTTTGAACTTTTCTATTTAGAACTATATTATAATATCTAACTGTTTTCAATATCTTTTTTGACAGCAATCGACTAAGAATTTATTTATAGGGTGAGCCAAATGACTTTAAATACATTAAGGTGTATGGATGCATTCAATTCATTGAAAGTCTGTGGTCAATGACTACTGTGGCTATCCCCAAAATCTCGCAAACTATCTCAAGTTTGTCGGCTTTTGGTGAAATATCGCCAAATATAGTGTCAGAAGGAAATCTTTCAAATTGAACTCAGCTTGGCGATATCGAAATATTTGGCTAGAAATCGCTAAACCTTACTATTATTGATATTTTATCTCTTTCAAACAAATAAGTTTAGAGGAAGTGCGTAGAAAACATTTTTATTTAATAGACGTGCAAGGAAGTCATGTGTTGGACACATCAGATTTTTTTTTTTTTTTATTTCTCGGAAATGGTTGACTCCTAACAGTCTCAAATTTTAACACAAGCTTTTCTAGTATATTTTTTAGTAATTAATTGAATTTTTTTTCGCTAAATATTTTCCATTTTATTAACAATTTGGCCTAATTTTTTCATAGTTAATCGATTTTTTTTTTTTTTTTTGAGAAGCCACCTTTTTGTCAAAAATTATTAATTTGCTTATACCTTCGATCTATTTCAAGATAATACATTACACTAACGAAATATATATGTATATTTTTTCCCCGATGATCCAGTTCAGATAGATAGGGCTCACCGCAAGACGCCCTTTGTTTAGAGGTGCTCACGGAAATCAGCTATAGTGGTTTTCAAAATAAAAATTTTTACAAATTAGGCAAAAAACAGTTCAAAATTACCTTAATATTTGTACAAATTCTTACTTTAATAAATTAAAAGGTCTTCTCAAGAAAAAATTTGGAAAAATCGCTATTTTGGACCTCCTGACTGTATAATCCCTTTAAAACAAGGGCTGCATTTACCCGAAAAATAACCAATTGAGAGACCTACAAATAAAACTAGGAATTATCCCTTAATTCTTGATCTCGGTTGGTATTTAAAAAATGCCTCCGTTCCTTTAATAAGTTATGCTGAATAGGAGTAAATACGAGCAATTGAAAAAGGAAGCACATATCAAAAAGGCTCTTTTAAAAAAACATTCCGGAAGTACGGCAGTGACTTTCAAGCATTGGATTATCTGAATTTTGTCAATAAATGATTAAAGTAAACGATACACTCTCTCGCTCAGTATTATCCAACAGCTTTTACTCTGGTGATTACAGAGCCAACTAAAACTTTTCAAATTTACTTTTTTTAGCGTTGAATCATGCGTACCAGTTATAGTTTTATTCGTTTCATAACCAGCATACTTAGACATAGTAACATCGCACATCACCCGTGCGGATGAAATCCTATATACTCATATAACTCCTCTAATCTTCTATATAAATACGGCAATGGGTAAACTGTCCGTTAGTTTGTCTGTCTGTCTGTCTGTCTCTGTCTCGCGTAGCTCCGAAACGGGTGATCGTAGACCTACCAAATTTTGTACGGAATTTCTCCAAGACGAGTCTCGACACACCTCGAAGCGATTATTTCGAAATTCGAATTAGAAAATGTTTTATTTTATGTTTTGTCCGATTTTTAGCGATTTTTCTTGCGTAATACATAATAACGCCGGTAATTGCACTCGCAAGAAAACGATAGTTACATCATCGTATAGAGGAGAAAATTTTCTTTTAAAAACTGTTTGGTCGGACTGTGTAACATAATTTGCAGATTTTGGGGAATTTTTCAAATAAAATTAAATTTGACGCTGACTTTCGTAAAATATTTTTAAAACTGCTGCATCTTGAAGTCTATCTGTCATAATCTTTTTATATTTGGGCAAAAGATTGAGCACACAATTCGCCCACTTTTAAAAGAAGAACGGAGGAAAAATATAAATTAGGAGAATTTTTACGAATTTTTATGTAAAGAAGGATTTTCATTTCAGTAGCACCTGCTTATGAGTTTCGGTTTGATATCTTGCGGTTTGGTTGTCATGGATACAGTAACAATGATTAAAATTGCCAGTTGAAAAAAATAAATAAAAACGGGTCCCGCGAGCAGACGATTTCTTTGCTTGGCTCGATTTCCTTTTATAAATACTGGATTTATTTGTGAGAAGAAAAATTAAACTGCATAATCTAGAAAAACAATTTTAAAGCATTTATAAATAGCGCAGTCTCATCTCTTATCTCTTTTCTTTTTGTAAAGGGTTACAAGAAAGGGTGACGTATTTTTAAAATTAAAAAAAAAATGTTCATTTCATGTAGTGCCTGAGGTATTTAACGCTAAAACGTGAACCTAAAAGACAGCATGTCTGAGGAAATAAGACATTTTGAAAGTGTGAAGTTCACTGCAAACGGTCCATTTTCACTTTTTTGATACCGAATGACGCTGACATAGTTTTTTTTTGTGTCATTATATTGCAATGATCTTAGGTTATTACATATATGACGCAAACTTTAAGTCAAGAGTGAAATAATTTTGCTTTTTCTAGATTCCACATCACTGGAATTAATTCGAATTACACATGTGAGGAAATTTTTCGTTTCCTACCGTGTGAAGAACGGGCACGCAGCTACTACATAATAAGTCAATAACCTGACTTTAGATTAACTTGATTTCGGTACGAGAATTAGGTAACTAAAACCTTTACAAACTAAGCCCATGCAAAGAGATTCACTGTTATCTCATATCAACAGGTTTTACTGCAGCAAAAGTAGTTTGAAAGTTTTTCAAATTGAACAATTTCTTTTTTTTTTTAACTATTCAAGTTATGATGTCACCTAGTAATTCAGCATATTTGATAAAGCAAGTTCATCTAGTATCACGTATAGAGTTTTTATTATTAAACATTTACGTCCATTTTGTTCAGAAAAAAAAAATACATCAAATTTTACGAAGATTTGGAATCCGTTCAACAAAATGTTTCTCTTACAATTTATATACCCTCAATAAAATTACTATAAAAAATAAAAGCATGAAGTAGAGGTATTGAAATTCGAATACTAATTCAGATTCGAAATCAAACTGGGCATCACATACCCCATCACCCGATTTTCAGTTGTTGACCATAAAGAATAGGATGCGTTTATCACGACAATCACTGTGTCTTAACTTTAAATGTACAATGTTTCTGACGGTGTTTTTGCGAATCAGTTGATAAGGCGAGATCGCACTTAAGACATGAACTATTATCAACTTGAAGGGTGATGAAGAGGATGCACGTTTATTCTTCCTCTTCTTTCTCAACCAGGTCCTCCTTTTATTTCATTCGTCCTACTTCCTCTGTCTTCTTCCTTTTGTACACCGCATCTTGCTTTTTACCTATATGCCAATGATTCCTGCCAGTCCAAAGCGATACCTTCCATCACCTTCATATCACTATTTAATTTTATTTTTTCGGGAGTGCATGTTTAATCGGTCTAGTTTAATTAAGCAGCAAGAACAAACTTTCAGAAAGAGAATACGTATCGAAGACGATGTTCAAAATTGCATTAATTTATTTCATTCCAGGCAGCTTTGCTAATTTTATTTACCATATTTTTGTCTTTTGGCGATTTCATAATAATAAATTAAAAGTATGTTAGCATTTTATTACAATGCAAGACACCTGTAACGATTTGCTCCGGATTTGGCTTTTCTCTGCTTGAATTTTACAAGGGTTCCCATCAATTTTACTAGGTAAATAATTTGAGTAGCTTATGGTACTACTCCTCCGTGTATTACACAAAGGTACTCAATTACTTGTTCAATGCAATATTGAATGCAATAGCTTTTTTAAAGAAACAAGCTCAAATCGATCAAATAAGGAATTAAACATAACTTACGAAGTTGTACATTTTTTCGGTGTTATCTCAGTGAAAAAAATTATGCATGCGTTTAAACTCGCTTCAACACCAGAAGTTTATACCTTTGAGGCGCAAGTTTGAAATTTAAAATAATGTTACAATTGCTTACGCGCATACAAAATTTTAAGGAATGCCCTCAACTCTTTCTAAAGTAAATGTACAGGTAATAGGCTTTATTCGCTTTATTTGGTCTGGAATGCCACTTATTACTTCAGTCGTGTCTAGATTTGACTTTTTACTAATAAAAGGAAGTAACCTTTTGTAGACACATGATCCATTGCTAGTTTATTTACCTTACTTCTCGTACGAGGCATACCCATAATATTCTAACTGTAGTGTAATCAACATTAACCCATTTGTGCCCAGATATTTTTGCGACCTTTCCCGATTTTTGCTAATCCAGCAAATAACCGATAAATTTCTGATGTCAACTTCTTGAAAAAGGATGATTTCTTTTAATATCATTACGTATAAAAATTGAAATGTCAGCATCCTATTTGGTCATGTAGAAATATTTTGTGGAATTGAGGTTCAATACTCGTGAATAAAGGTTAGGAAAAATAAATAACGTTTTCAACTGATAGTGAAAATGCCGTCCCAAAAAAGGGATGCTAGGCATAAATGGGTTAATAATAACAGTTGTATAACTCCAGGCCTTCTCTCAAATGATAATAACTCAGAGTTCAGACAAAACAATTTACAGAACATTAAACATAGTTTTTATGTATCGAATTCTCAAGGAAATGTAATACAGCCATGGAACAGTGGATTAAACATTGAACACCAGAAAAAAGTACATAATGACATGTTTTAAAGAATTTGTTTTGCGCGCACTCAATTTGCAATCTTGGTAGCGCGAAAGTCATAAGGAAACATATAACAATTTCAAAACAAGAAATAACAATGAAAGCAGGCAAACAAGTACTATAAACGATTACAAGAAGTCGAAACTTTAAACAACAGAAAAAAAAAATAATGACATGTTTTAAGCAATTTGTTTTGCGCCCACTGAATACACAATCTTGCTAGCACAAAAGTCAAAAGAAAACACATGACAATCACAAAACAAGAAAATGACAATGAAAACAGGCAAACAAGTATAAACGGTTACATGGATATAACAGTTACATGGAGTCGAATACTAAGTATTAGTTACATGAGTATTTACGTGGTTAAACAATAAAAATAGATTTCCTCTTAATATTTAGTTTTATACATATTTTTTTATAATTGAAGTTTGTATTTATCATAAAACTAAACAAGTTGTCGTTATTTTAAACATTTCATGTATTTTTTATTACTATGTATTCCAGATTAAAAACAAAAATCGTATACAAGGATAAAATATACTATGTCTTTTGTGGTTCAGCTTTCATTATATCGATAACATAACGAATATAATGACAATATGCATAAAATATTTTTGTTTTTATAGCACAATATTAGTGAAAGGAAAATGTTGATCATTCTAATAAAATTCTATTGCGCTTAATCATTGTTAACTACAGAAGGAAAAGCAAAAATGTTAGCTTATAAATCTCAATTCTATACTAAAAGAAAATCTGATTCCACTTTGTATTTTTGTAAGAAACAAATTTGTTAAGTGTTTGTATTGCTTTTATTTTCAAAATGCTATCTTAATGGCATTTCTCCATTAGCTCTTAACTTTTATTAGTCATTGATTTCATTTTTCAAATTAAATTACAAATTTTAAATTATTTTCTTAAATTCCAGTCGGATAATTTTCTCATTCATCTTCTTTCATACTTATAAACTTTGTTGAAAATCAAACTGCTTCGAAAGTACCAATTAAATAAATTAAATTTTATTTTTTTCTTCTTTCAAATTTAATTAGTTTTAATGAAAAGAAACTTTTTATCTAATGATGAAATATTAAAGAAAAAGCGAGCAGTGTTTCAAAACTAATCAAATGTAATTTGATGAAAAAAGAAAGATCTTAATAAACTCTAGACTATATCTTTTGTTCCGAATTGTTTCCAAATTGATAAATTTAAGTTTGAAATGCATTAGTAAATTAATTTATTCTTTCAACTCCAAAACAAAAGAGTATATTTCAAATGTAATCTTATTATCTGCTCCGATGTAATAGTTTTATCTAGAAAAATCAAACAATGTACTCTCTAAAAGATTAACTTTTGTAATTGCAAAATTGTTCTGAATTTTATATGAAGGAAACAGAAAAAGTTAGTAAATAAGAAAGAAAATTATTTCAGCTATTAAATTATTTGTTTAAAATGGTTATGATAGTCGTTATGCACAGATTAAACTGTTTTGTTGAAAGTATCTCCTAAACAAATAAAAATGTAGCATTTATAATGTATTATATTCAAACACTTTACGAAATAAATTAAGTATTTTTATTGAGAAAGTAGTATGGCAAATAAACGAATTGATTGCAATCTGCATGGAATTTTGTAAACTTTGTATAGTGGATATTACTGCCTTTATATTATATTAATTGTATTGTACCGACATGTGTTTCTTTATTTGTATTTTTAAATAAGCATTCATTTACAAACATCATTTTGCAGAGTAATAAAGTTTAGCTCGATTTTTTATTGCTTTATAACTAGTAATCGAACAGTCACCAAGCACAGATTTATACAAAGCTTAGCCAGAGAATAAGTTCCCGTTTGGGTATTAATAAATATTAGCAATTTGTTTTACTTGTATTTTATTACATAAAAATCTATTAATCTTAGACTACTTTGCAATTCATTCACCTTTGCGAATTAAGCCGTGTACCTTGGTACAAATTGTGAGATTACAACATCGTAGAATTCATCCTCCTAACACCTGAACCGAATTCCCATTCCATTACCTTGATATCGTCATCCTTTGCAAATTGCTGGTCGGCAAGGAAATTATTGAAGAGAGAAAACAAACATAAATCAGATAGAGACAGATCCAGACTAAAAAGAGGGTGTCAGATTTTTTCCCATCACGATAAATTTCACTAGGTCCGACATTTCTCCCATTCAAAATTTTTATAACGGCTCTCATTTCACGTCTGTCGTGGCTATCGATTCTTTTAAACATGATTACCACCAAACAATAACGTAAACAAGCAATATGACTCGCTAATTCATCCTCGTTTGGAAGGTTATAACTACGCATGAGCAACTTTTGTGTTGCAAGATGCTCATATGACATTTCACCAACGGTGCTCACTTTCTGGATGAGATTAGTATAATTCACGTTACAGTATTAGAGAACACTTCGGATAAAGATTTTTATCTTCTAGAAACAGAGCGATTTTACAAGTTTACAGACAGCAGGAAGCAGGAGATAGCATTTCAAATTCTCGGAAATGCCATTGTCATTGCAGGAATTTGTTGTTTATCTTGCAGCACTGTGTCGCATCACCGTTTGAGAACAATACAGTAGGTTTTCAATTGACTGAATGTGGAAAAATATCCTGGCATGTATAGTAGTAGAACTTAATTAATATATATATATACATATATACGTCCTTAAACAATGGACTAGCTTGAATAATTAGTTGAACTGTTTGTATACTTTATAGTTCGATGGCCTTAAAAAACCATCTTCAGTTGTGTCATGTTACTTCTGTACATAACTGTAATTTCGAGCTTGTTCTATTGTAATCTCATTGTAGATTAAAAAAATTTAATATCGCTCACTCACTGTCTTGAAGATATTGAACCGAAGCTATATACAAAATCAATTATCATACAGCTTTTAAATAATTATATTTCTAGTTTATTCTTGAAGGCAGCAGAATATGAAATTATACTAGAATGTTCAGAAGAGAAGCCATGAGTAGATTATTCACTGAATTGGATCACATATTCATTACAGTCAAGAAAAAATCATTGAAATCAACTTGTTATCCTTGATAGCTTTAAAACTTTTTCTCTAAACGGTATTTAAAAGTACCCTTTAAAAAATTATTATTTTTTATTCATTTTTAATTTTTTTAATTATTCATTCATTGTCACCATACCTTTGAAAAATCATCACCAAATACTTCTTACCAAATCATTACCAAGTACTCCTCTTAATCAGCTTGCATCATGACGAAATGCTTTATCAAAGTAAGATTGTTTTAAACCTACAGCTTTTTGCTCACTTGCATGTCGAGGCAAAGAAAAAGAAATGAGCATTAGTGAATTTTAAGACGTCGGTTTTATGATTAAAGGATTAGATTTCCAAAAGGTGTGTCAGTTAAAGTGTTATTCTTCAGTTTTGTTTGTGCAATACTCTTTTAAAAAAGACTCATTAATTGCTTATAAAACAGGCATCAAACATGTAGCTAGTGCTTATTAGCTTTTCTTAATTTTCTTTTATACTATTTTAACCAGTATTGATTATTCATTATATAACTCAAACATCAGACAACAAACAGTTACCAGTCGATAGTCTTGACCATTCATAATGCGATACTTAAAGGAATAAAGATCCCTAAGTGATATCGGGGAAAAGAAAAATCAACGACTGTACTCTATTTAGCTCGCATTGTGATCGTATTCTCTCTCAGGCAGAATTTTAATATAATATTCATAATTTTCGTAATATACAGCGTTCGTAATATACTGGTGAATTTTTATATTTTTATTATTTCGATTCCAGTAGAAGGAAAAGTGGTTATGATCACCTATAAAACGTGTTATTGAAAAGTTTTCCTTTTGCACAGTTTGCTCAGATTTTTATAACTTCTAATTGCTATTTTTCGCGAATTGTACGGGAAATAGTTGCAATTTCTGTTTTAGGCGGCGGTTCGGAGTGACTTTTAGTTTTCTACGGCTTATATACGAAGATTTTTATTTTGAAATCATTGTATTTTACGAAATAAATGTTTCCTAACATCTGTATCAATGTAAATAAAAAATGAAAGCTAAAAAAAAGTCACGGGTTTTGATGCATTTCACTTAAATATTTGCTATAGTTATGGATTTAAAAGAGGCTGTAAAGAAATAATGATTGCCATCATTTACCATTTACGGAGTTGAAAAAATGTTTTTCTCACATTTTGAAGTCAGCAGCAATCTACTGCTATATTAACAGTCATTATCTATATTTTTCCACTAGTTCTGTAATTTTTTATGTAATACACATTCTGCTTCTGTGGAGAGTAAACTTGGGTTTTACTTTATAAGCAAACAATGGTTACATCAGACTAAATTCATTTTTAATCATGCTGTGCTTCATATTAACACGTCTTTTGGCTTAAATCTAAAACCTTGCCGAAACCAAATTCTCTGCTTCCCATCGTGAGACGAAAAATTTATTACTCGTTCACCTCTTGCTGGAATATCCGTAGAGTAAATCGAGTTAAGTGCCATAAAAAAAAAGGAAAATAATTCACTTTTTACAAGACTAGCATTATCCAGCTCCTTACGCACGTTTGATCGCAAAGTCTGCTTTTCAGCAGCGACTTAATGCGATTGGAAGCCCATTAAATATTCACTTGCATCGATACTAGCAGCTTTCCCTTTTTTTTTTTCCTGTAAAGGATTTTATTATATTCAAAATTTTAAGCACGAACTTTCCCATAATTTGATCGCATCGTAAGCATGCACAAAATGTAAAAGGAACCAGAAATTGTAAGCTTCCTTTTATAATTTATTCGCGAAAGGGAGGGGCTGGGTGTTAAATCCATTAAATGTTTTTTTCTGTTGTTGATATTTTGTAAAGAACACTAAGAATAACTTTCAAAATGCCATCTTACAAGGGAAAAGTTTTTAATCTTTAGATTTCAGAAATGTCAAATCAAACAATATTATACAGATCACATGCAAGCCGCTCGTTGTCCTAATTAAAAGATCTTATTTGAGAATTACGTTCTGCAGTGGCCTAGCCTCTAAGCTCCGTTCCCATAAGAACACGGAAAGTCCAGCAGCACCGGCTTGGCCAGTGCTTGGGAGAGTGAACACTTCTCTTTGCTGGACTGCTGTGGGACCCAGTACACTGACGGTAGCTAGTGCACGTAAAATGCATTCGTGTCTCCAATGCCCTCCATGTTGAAATAATACCTCTAGGTCGTGTCGATTTCAGGTGCTAGGTCTCTCACCAGGAATCGGTTCAAAATTAATAGACCACTCGTAGGGGTTAACGCTGGCTGCCTATGGAGTGTCCCTATAATGAAATGGTCTGTAGTTCGGGTCTTTTCTATTTAAGAAACCATGTATATATTTTTGAGCAGGTTTTCTAAAGAACCCAATTGCGGAAGGGACTCGAAGTATTTTAGAATATCTCATGTTAAGCTGCACTATGCACGAGTACAAACAGTGAACTTATAGCATTTGCCAAACATTTAAAAAAAAATATTAAACATACTGAATTTCGCAATACTTACCTAAAATGGTAACGCTTCGACTAATTTTTGAAGGAGAATTTTGTGCCCGAGAACTTTTTTCTGAAAGTTACGTGAGGTATCACCACTGATGGCGTATTAATCCGAAAATCACAGAAGCATTCGTAAAAACTGGAAAAGTTCTGAGCCAAAGATGGCATTTCCTTTGAACTTGTTTCTGCATCTCGACTACAGCTGCAATTTATTAATAATACATCTTCAAAATGTGATATCCATAATCTTTCTTTTTCCCTAAAATAAGACCCCATGTCTTTCTTGTCATCTAAAAAGTTTCACAGTTTTCTGATGACTGTTTTCAGCTGAAGACAACTTTGAAGTAGTGTCTTTTAATCATGTATATTAACTGTATATTAACTAAACCGTCTAAGTGTGATCCTGATTGTAGATAGCCTAATGGGCAAACGAAAAATGTCTCTCTCTAAAACATGTTGGCTGATTTCGCTGTACGAACATTATTTTCTGAAATAATGTTGTTATGAAGTAATGGATATCATTTTATAATATAATGGAACAATTTTACAGTTTTTAAAACGAATAAATTTACTATGTGGAGACTGGAAAAAATTTACAGTTTATCTTCATAAATGATTCTTTATATTCATATAAACAGTAAACCTGCTAGAGACAGATAACATTTCAAAAATGTGTTAAGCATGCAGTATTTATGTAATATTCGCAAATGAATTCTCCTTGTCCCAGTAATTTTGTGATGCAACTTGTGTGATTGTGTGTGTGTTATATTTTTTCCCTGAATATTGTAGCTGACATATTGGTTAATTTTTTAGAGTAGTGCACGGTACATTTGTAAATAGTTCTTTTAGTTTATGGCAGAGGTTTCCAAACTGTGCGCCGCCGCACCTTAGGGTGCCGCATAGAGAAGCAATGGGTGCTGCAAAGCGATCATGATTACATTAAAATACTTGTTCGAAATTTAAAATATAATAATATAATTTGTATTACTTATATGTTTAAGTTCTTGCTAGCTTACTTCTTTAATTAGTCCGTCACAATCGCAGAAATATGAAGTAAATATGCACACACACACACATATATATACAGGGTGTCCAGTGCTAACGGTGCCCAATGGCTATATCCTTAACCTCTAGTCGGAGACACATTAGTTCCAGTTGTTGTCATTGAAGAGCGAATTTTTTTATTTATTTTTTTTTATTTATTTTTTTGCGTGAAACTGTATAAGGAAAATTTTTCTAAATATAACTGATAGGACCGGCAGACCGTATAGAAATTTAAGTTTCTTAAATTTTTGTAGGAATTTATTTATTGATTTCGATTGTTTCTGATATAACAGATTATACAATTTAGAGACTTTTTGCAAGTGGAACTATGTGTCTCTGACTAACGGTTTAGAAAATAGCCATTAGACACCGTTATGTGTGTGTGTGTGTGTGTGTCACATTAGGGCGCTACGGGAGCGTTGTGTAGTCGTGGACCAAAAGGGAGGCGAGGCTGTTGAGAAGGCCGATCGTCGCTGGCCGGCAAACGCCGGGAGTGCTCGTTGTAAATCCTTAGACCATAGCGGCCGTCGCTGGAAGAAGTAAGTCGAAGTCCAAGTACGATTACATGATTTTATTGGACGACTGGATACATCTTTTCTTAGCAGCTGCGTCACGCGGAAAAGTCCGCTCCTGAGCTGATGCAGCTTCTTTTATGAACTTTTGAGGTCGTGTCACATGATCAAAGAACATTGCAATTATTGGCCAAGAGCTAAAACTGGACAGTGGTTTTTCCAGGGTTTGTTATGACTTTTAAGACGCCTTTGTGGCTGGCTGCCGAGACCGTCTACAAAATTACAAAGGAATTGCAAGGGACCGTGTAGTAATTGCAGTTTTTGAACGCGGATTTCTTTGTTCCAACTGAATTAAACTGCATAGTTCCAGAAATATGGGATTTTCATGGGCTTTTGATTTATAATGTTATATATATATATATATATATATATATATATATATATATGTATGTATATATATAAAGGGTGCCTACTTGGATAAGTTCGAGAACCCCTGGTGCATGGCATAATTTGTATGCTGCAAAACTATTCAAGAGTTGCGTGGCAAGTATAGATTTTATATTCAAGACAAAATCTAAAGGTTATACATATAACATGCAACAGTTATTACAATGTACGTCATTGTATAGCTTATGAAAGGAGTCCTTCAAAGCATTTTTAAAAGCTCTTACCAGTAACTTCAGTGTTTTGAGGTATCGAAAGTTAAACTATTTTAAAGGAATTCGCATATCTTGATCCACCGTTTAAAATTTAATAGGGAAACATACAACATTGTGCATTTTTATGATAAATCATCTCATGTTATATATAAACCCAAAATAGACTAGTACTTATTCTATCTCTGTCGAAACAGATGTATATTATTCATTATTTGTTCTTGAAAAAGAGAGAAATTCCGTACATTTTGAAATGCATAAAGACTTTTTGTATTTTTTGTGTATTTATAGTTATTTAAACTTTAAAGGATTAACTT
This sequence comes from Cheiracanthium punctorium, assembly GCA_038373885.1. NCBI lineage: Eukaryota > Metazoa > Arthropoda > Arachnida > Araneae > Cheiracanthiidae > Cheiracanthium > Cheiracanthium punctorium. The sequence continues at coordinate 1,954,934 of JAWZYV010011719.1, forward strand.
GTTCATCAAGTTGACAATTTCGCAGAAACACTTTGTTTCTCTGAAGAAAAAAGTTTGCAAAATAAAGACTTCAAAATTTCATTTATTCAGTAAATAGATATTTTCACTTCAAACATCGCAGCATTATTAAAATGAGATTTTTTTTGTCTCTTTTTAACTGCATTGGGATTATACTGTTTCTTTTTTATTCAAACAAAAAGCGTAGAATATAAATACAAAAGGAATAAAAAACGCTTAAGAAAATTACAATTCCCTCTCTTGATTGATTTCATTCGGAATTCTACAAAGAAAGAATATTTTCGGAAATGATTTGAGATTTCTATTCGTAATTAGATTGTTTTCAGTTGCCATCTTGATGAGGTTTTTCAGTTTTTTGTGACTATTTTACTTATTTCTTAAGCTAATTATGGAATTTCTACAATTAAACTAATCGAATTATTCTTGCGTTCTGTGTATGTGTAGAGCAGTTGCTGCTTCTTTGAAGTAATTGTTTTAAAATATTTCGAATTTCAGTTCTGCGAATAAAGAAATTCCTTTTAAAAAGTTGTAAAATTCAATAATGAGAGCAAAATAATTAGTTTTAACTTTTATAACATTGTTTTTTTAACACTGTGATGTCGAAGAGTTTTGCACTTTCATTAGCCTACGCACTTGGCTTGCATTCAGATCTGAATAATCGCCTTCAAGTCTCGATAATTTGAAATTTAAAGAACAGTAAGAGAACCCCCAAACAGTGTTTTTTATCATTAATGCATAGTTTAAAAAACAGGGGAGAGAGATATATTATATTTTTAGTATAAGGTTATTCATAATTATTTTACTAGTTTTTTCTATGACAGCATTTTTTGGTTAATTGAGCTTTCTAAGGCGAGGGAGAAAAGTTTTCAACGAAAAAAAAAATAATGCTGTTCTGTTTAAAAAATTGCAATGAATCTTTCTAAAACTCATCGTAATACTAGGTTAACTAACAATTTCATTAAATATTAATCAACTATTACCTAAATTTAAGAATGTAATAAATGAAATAAATGTATGTAGTGTAACTTAATACATTGCTCATCAGAATGATAAAAAAATATGCTATGTTAATGTTGCAACCAATACCTAATGTTGCAAGTGTACTTATGTTAATTGCACTTCTACGCATACTTTAACTCGAGAAATATGCAAGTCGTTGAGAACGTAGTCCACAATGAACGCATATTAGAAATATGCTTTGCAGTTTTGTTTAGAGTGAATGTTGGTTTCCTACGCCTTATTCACAATTAATTTCAACCGACGCACAGTGGGGCAGGAGCGCTCAAAACCTGGCAAAAAATGAAAAGACTAAACGTTATATAAAAAATTTTCTGTCTAACCCTTCAACAGACCGCTAACCCAAGAACAATAAAACGGTGTTCTTATGTCAATAAACTCACCCGTCTGACCCGTACACAGGCTCAGTTTAAGCGAATTATTTGTTGAAAACACATGAGCGTTGTTTCAGTGATTTTCAAAGTGAATTTTCAAGTTCGGGTATGTAGGTATGGTCTAGTACTAATAATTTTGTGTTTAAGTGTATTTAATTAACAGAAATAGGTCGAGAAAGAATGATCAGTGCAATTTTAGAAATTAAAATAATATTTCAAAATATTGATATTATTAGTTATGTTCCAAAGGAGTCCCAGCATCCGTTCTTGTTTTGTCGAATAAGTATTTATGAGAACATTATATAACCGTTTAATTTTTTTGCTACTTTTTGCTAGTTTTTAATTACAGGCTATGTTTTAAACTCGAGTAGTACCTAAATAAGAAGAATCCTCATTGAATGATCACAGTTTTATATTTTAGGAACGAGTTTTAATACTTTGTTTATAAAAAGAAGAGAGCTTCTTGACATTATGAAAAGTTCTGTAAGGAGAATAATACAAGAACGATTCAATTTTTTGACAGAAGACATCAAGAAACGAACAAAGTGAGATGAAAAAAAAATTAACGACCAAAGCGAAGTCTGTGGCGTTTTAAATCGCAATGTATACCTCGTTGAAGGAAAGCATGCAGGACAGAAGAAAAATTTCAAAAAAGTAAGAAGGCAACATCTAAGAAATTTAATAATATTGATGAAATGGTATCTAGAAGTATAAATACTGTAAACTTTGGGTTTGGATTATCTATCTTACACGGGTGGATTCGCATGCCTCAATGTCTTCTACACTAGGCCTATAAATTACCATTAAAGAAATAGCCAGCTAGCAGAAAAGACAGGGAAATAGTGTCGCACTATGAAACTTGGATTCAGAAAGAATTTAAGGACAATGTGGTCTGATTTTTGACAAACCAAAAACAGTAGTTCAAACGATGGCAACACACCAAGACTTTTTCAAGAATGCTAAACTTTCTGCCGAAATTACAAACATAGACATCATATTAATTAAAAAATTCATATAATTATGATTGAGGTGTTTGGTGTCTAGCGGATATGACATTGATGTTGAAAAATTCAGGATATATGCCTATAACACAGGCAGATATTTTTTAGAGAAGTATTCTTGGTACACTCTCCAAAAAAAGTATTCGAGCAATAGATAAATTTCCTATTTTAGAATTGCGAATAGAGATTTTGAAAAACGCAGAACTTTACAGAAACATGGAAAGTCAAATTTATGCATAGCCTAATTCATAATCCTTATAAATAAAAATGAAATTCTGTTTGTTTGTTTGTTTGTTTGTGGATTTGAGTCGTATACAAATCCACAAAAATGGACATATCAGCCTGAAATTTTGCACAGATGTGTAAAATAATATAGAATAAATTATAGTCTACTTTAAAACTTTGAAAGTCCACCCGTTCCCGGAATTTAAGAGATTTTTTATGCTCTCCACGCAAAAAGCTTTCCATAATTGTAACCCCTGTAGCGAAAAAAGTGTGAAAGAAGCATCGTGGTTGCCATGTGTGGCGATTTTGCCGAATAAAATGTTTTAAATTCTCAAAGTAAAAATAAAAGAATAATAATGATTTTTTTTTGTTAGTTTATATTCGTAAGGTTATTTTTTTTAATTATAATATCGTGTGCATGGGAAAACAGAGCAGGAGTGAAATGTTTTATACGCAAAACAATAAGAATTGAAGATTTCTGAGGGTAATATGTTAAAATTTTTTAGTTTGGCGAAAAATAAAATGGCTCAAAATGCCGAGAAAGTGAGTTCTAGCGGTTTGCACAGTTTCCGGCTTGGCGCAATTTACTGAGAGCTTAAGGAAATGGATTTTTTAAAACAGGTGCAAAGGTTTTATTAGAATACAGCGTTAAATTTTAATGATCCGTGCGGAAATAATGCAGTTATTAAGGGATTTCAAGCGATCTATCTTCAACATTCTCGCCAATTGAGTGCATTGCTTTAAGTTGGGGGAATTCCGCCAAATTTCAGATAATTGAGATCTTCGCATATAGTACATCGGAGTAACGATGAATAAAACACGTTATATAGTTGATAATTTAAAAAATGCGGTTGTATTAAATTATTCCACTTTTCAAATAAAAGCGTGTTTTACTTTTCAAAGGTCGAACCATTTCCAAAATTGATTGCTGCTAAGTCAATGCTTCGAATGATTCCCTGAAAAAACTCTTGCAAAATGGCGTATGTTGGCACTTTGGCGAGGCTTAGATTTGAAACTGGATTTTATTTGAGACTGGTAGCTATATTAATAAAACAATGTGTGTAAACTGTTAGTTTGTTTGTCTGTGTCTCGCGTACCTCGCAAACGGGTGATCGCAGACCTACCAAGTTTTGAACGGAAATTCTCCATGACAGGCCCTGACACACCTCGAAGCGATTTTTTCAAAATTCGAACTATTTTAGGAAATATCGATAAAAACGTATTGCAAAAGGCTAATTTTTGCTTTCCGCCATTTCGTAATTGTAACCCCACAGTCAATTAAGCGACGATTAAGCTTATCTAGGTTGCCACATTCGGCAGTTCATTAAATGATTCAGACTCTTGAAGTAAAAATAAAAGAATAACGATTTTTTTAAATTTTGTCTAGATTATTTGTAAGGTTGTTTTTAAATTAAAATATCGTGTGCATGTGATATCAGAGCGGGAATGAAATGATTTATACTCAAAAGAAAAATAGAATTTGGAAATTTTCCGAAAATAAATGTGCAACTTTTTAATTGGTCGAAAAATAAAAGGGGTTGATGTGCGATTTTGAGGAGGATTCTAACGCTTGGCGCTATTTATCGTAATTTAATCGTCTGCTATTTGGGTTATGAATACACCTGCGTATAAGTTTCTGAAATTTTCATTCAGTTGGAATTGTGCATTTTTCTGAGCAGCTTTTCTGCATCTATTTCTAATGCATTACATCCAGAAAAAAGGATGTTAGAAATATCAATTTTAATTTTGTTTAATCACACTCATGAATAATGATACACTTTCCAACTTAATGAAAGAAGGAACGAAAATAGGGAAGACCCATGGATTATAACTCTTTTTATATATAGCACTTTAGTGCGTATTTAAAATCTGAAAGTGTGTAAGATTTTCTGATTCTAGCGCTTGGCGCAATTTAATGAGAGGGTACTTTTAAAAACAAGCGTAGGTTATCTTATAAATAAAAATGAAATTCTGTTTGTCAATTTGTTGATTTGGGTAGTATACAATTCCACAAAAATGGACCTGTCAGCCTGAAATTTTACACAGATATGTAAAATAATATAGAATAAATGATAGTCCACTTTAAAACTTTGAAAGTCCATCCGTTCCCGGAATTTAAGAGATTTTTTATGTTCTCCACGCAGAAAGCTTTACGTAATTGTAACCCCTGTAGTGAAAAAAGTGTGTGTAATAAGCATCTTTTGCCATGTGCGGCGATTTTGCCGAATAAAATGTTTTAAATTTTTAAAGTAAAAATAAAAGAATAATAATGATTTTTTTAGTTTATATTTCAAAGGTTATTTTTTTAATTGTAATATCGTGTGCGCATAAGAAATGAGAGCAGAAATGAAATGTTTTATACGCAAAACAATGAGGATCGAAAATATCCGAGACTAATATGTAATTTTTTTTAGTTTGGCGAAAAATAAAATGGCTGATAGGCCAATTTTTAGAAAGTGAGTTCTAGCGGTTTGCACAGTTTTAGGCTTTTTGGCGCAATTTACTGAGAGCTTAAGGGAATAGCATTTTTGAAAACAAGTGTATAGGTTTTCTTAGAATACAAGATTAAATTTTAACTATCCGTGCAGAAATAATGCAGTTATTAGGGCATTTCAAGCAATGAAGCTTCAGAATTCTCGCCAATTGAGTACATTGATTTAACTTGGGGGAAATCCGCCAAATTTCAGAAAATTGAAATGTTCGTATTTAGTGCATCGAGGTAACGATGAATAAAACATGTTATAGTTGATAATTTAAAAAATGCTGCTGTATTAAGGGATTCCACTTTTCAAATAAATGCCTGGCGGCCGAACCATTTCCCATTTTGATTGCTACTAAGTCAATGCTTCGAATGATTCCCTGAAAAAACTCTTGCAAAATGGCGTATGTTGGCACTTTGGCGAGGCTTAGATTTGAAACTGGATTTTACTTGAGACTGGTATATACGTATAATAAGACTGGTTATAGACAAAAATGAATGTTGGTATGAGTGTAGGAGGTTGAAAAACTCCAGCACCGTTTCACCGATCACCATGAAATTTGGTTCACCTAAGTCTTTTATCACGGAGAAGGTTTGTATGCTATCCGTTTTCCTCTAACTTGCCACTAGGTGGCGCAGCAGAACGTCGAATTCTATTCCGTTTAGCCGTTTGCTATGCGAATATCGTCCAACGAATTTCGATGAAATTTGGTACACGCGGATATTAGAACATGGAGAATATTTTTCACTATCCATTTGCTGTAACTTACCGCTAGATAGCGCTGCAACGCATCAACTTCTATACCGTTCGACCGATCGGCATAAAATTTTTTATACTTACACATTTAAGCACGAAGAATATATTCTAACTGTGTTACTTTTGATGTTATTCACCACTAGATGGCACTGCAATGCATTATTATTTTAGTTCGCCACTAGATGACGCTGCAGCAGGCCAAATTTTTGACCATTCAAACGGTGGCTATGAAAATCGGTATACATAGCTATTTGAAAAATGAGAATATTTTGGCGTTATCCATTTTGCTATAATTCGCCACATGACGGCGCTGTAGCAAATCATTACTTTAAATAACCACTAGATGGCCCTGCAGTGTATCTCTTCTTGACTGTGCGAATGATCGCTATGAAAATAGGTATACATAGATATTTGAACACGGGGAAGAGTTTGGCACGATCCATTTTCCTATAACTTGACACTAGATGTCGCGTTAACACATGAACTTCAGGACTATTCAGCCGATCGTCATGAAAATTCGTATACATCGATATCTGAATGCGAAGAATATTTTCGCCGTATCCGTTTTGCTAAAACTCGCCACTGGATTGCGCTACGCCGCATCGCCTTCCGCACCGTAAAAACGATTGCCTTGAAATTCAGTATGCATGATTATTGAACACAATATAACGCGATATCCATTTTGCTATATCTGTTTATTACAATAAATAGTAATCACAACAAATATTAATATCAAAAAGTCCATTCATTCCCGTACGAAGAACGGGTACTTCAGCTAGTCAATGATAAAAAAAATTTAAAATACGAAATCAACGTAGGAAATATGTCTCTTGCTCGAATACTTTTTTTGGAGGGTGTACAATGCCACCCACTTACATAAATATTTTATACACGGAAATCATATCATCGGCACTTCTGCCAATAGGTCAGTTAACAGAGGAGGCGCAGGAAGCTCGCAACAAAGACTTCAAAAACTAGAGAGAGCCATTACGCTCGAAAACGCAGTTGAGAAAAAACAAATAGAGATATTTTAAATTTATTTTTGTTGAGCTCAGATCCCGTAATCACAGCTAAACGAAAATTACCAAAGAAAACGCTCTAACATCTTCCAAAAGAAGCACTCGATTTAATAAAACCATCAACCCCAAACGAATCTAATCATTGGAATGATGATGATGATGATGCTGATGACGACGATGATCTCGATGGCTATGATGACGATGATGACGATGATGACAGTGATGATAATGAAGTAGATGACGACGATGATGAAGAATTCAACCAATTTTAAATTTTGATTTTTAAAAGTTTCGATGAATCACTATGACGACTTTGTATTTAATTAAGACTAAAATTTTCGGATTTTAAAAACTTTTTTAGGTTTTTTTCAACAATAGTAATAGCCCTGTAAATAAAAATCTAAGTTACAAATTCTATAATATAGTATTTGATTTAATGCCAGTTTTGAAGCTCTCCTGACCCACTGTGCGGCGGCTCCAACGACAGTTCAGTAACTACTGACTGGAAAACTCGACTGGTCAGTCCAAGATTCATATTCACCGTTAGCCGGTGTGAAAAAGTTACTGGATCTATGGCAACTTAACTTAGGGTGGAACGGGGTCAATCACGATGATTCCAGTTCAAATGAGGTCATTGTAAAATATCCTAAAAGCACTGCTAGCTCGCATCACGTTGAAGCTGTATATTTGACTTAAGGCTGTAGGCAGGAGGAAGGATCATGGAGGTTTGACCAACCCCACCCCAAGTTTTAGTCAATGCAAAAGTAGATTTTTATTTGGGTTGATCCTGTAGATCAACTGAAGTTGAAAAAATTGCATATCTCTCCCGAATTTTTTTTTTTTTTTTTGGCTATGGCCTCAATTTGAACCCATTGACCTCACAATCACACTGCTTTTACCCAGCAGATATCTCTTTTGTCTAAAAGGAAGGGGAAAACTAGAAGATTCAGTTCTTTGATTTATGCTTAAAACTGCAGTTTGAAACCCACAAAGATTGATGGGAGAGAGCTAACTTTGTAATAAGTTGTCTAACTGCACATTCTCGGTTACCTTGAGCCTACTTCATAGCTGCCAACCTTCCCGATTTCTTCGGGAGATTTCCCACCATAATTTTTAAACAGCTTTATTTTACATTAAATTTTTGGCGTTTTATCAAGCATGAATTGATAGGTAAAAATTAGTGGTGAGAAATCTCCTGAAGAAGTCTGAAAGGTTGGCAGCTCTGCTACTTGTGAAGTAAGGATGAGTTTGTAGACATATGGACTTGGAGTTTCAGTGCGGTTATTGCCAATCCGGTTATTGGTGCATGCCATTTGAGCATTCGATCGTGGGTTCGATGTTGTGATGTAGCCTTGAGTGTGTTGATGTTTGAGATTGTGCTTGATGGTGAATAAGACTGACAGAGTTATCAGCATTGATTAGTTGAATCAAAGGCATCATTAGGTGAAGGTCAAATGCGGCGAATAATTGGTAAAATACTAATGGAGGTCAACCTAGATATGAATATCCCTCAAAGTGTCATATCAAGAATCAGGAACTACTTTTTAAGAACTGAATCAGTTGATAAATTGATAGACAGTCTGCTGGAGGGCCAGCAAGAGCAACAACTGAAGACGATGTTTTCCGTCATTGTCAGCTCGAAGAAACCGTGAAGCGATTACCAGAAATTTGGTTTTAGATCTTCAATCTGTCACAAAAACTCAAATTAGACTGTCTATTGCTGAGCGAAGTCTTAAAGATGTTGGATTAACGCGATAAAACCAATGGTTTGTGTCCCACTCACTCCAGCCTTAAAAGGATCCAGTTTAAACTAGTGCCGTCTCATCATGTTCAATGGAGCCAAGAAGACTAGTGTTGGGAATTTATTGTCATTTTTTATATTAATTGTTTCTTAGTATGGCAGAGTTAACTATAAAAATGTATTAAGTGGCCTCGTATCTAACGGGTTGATGGAAACAATACCATCTGCGTTATAGCACCACCTATTGATAAATATCTGTACATTTTTTTTTTCTTTAATAAATGTCAAGCACATCATTTGAATTATCTGTAGGACAAAATTTATCTCATTTGGAAGATTATTTTAGAGGATTCCGTTTCTGAAATGTGGAACTTGTTTCTTCTAAGCCTGTTTTAGCCGACATACTACAAGAAAAGAGGCCATCTAGATCTGCACTGGAATTCAAAACCACTCCGAGTCGAAAATGAGATAGAATCTTTCATAATCTCCTGAAAAATTTAGTGAACAGCACGGATAACATAACTAAATATTCATTAGTATTCATAGTCCATACTGACGAACCCATATCAGTCCCTATTTGAAGCAAGATTTCAGTCAACCGTGTAAACAATTGTTTTTATCATTAATACTGGCGAAGATTTTCTCTATGAAAAAGACAGAGAAAATTATGAGACAAACAATGGCACGATATTTGCAATTTTGTGAAGCTATGAATAAATAACGTTTCAGGACGTCACAGCCCAGAATTTAAGGTTTGGGATTTGTAAGAGAAGTTGTGTTTTCGATTCCCTACCTTTCACTAATGACCATCGTATACATGTAGTGAACCTGAACATGCACGTTATATCCGTGATTTCGTAAGTCCTTCTAAAGAGTATCTGAATTGCAACGGGAAACACAATATATCAGATATTAATATACGCATATATTAAAGTATGTAAATTCTCAATCAAATTTTTTAACTTATGCTATTCTAGGTGGGACTTTTGATGGCAGAACATTTGCTTGCCTTTTCCTGACAATGAGGGACAACAGTTTAGAGTCTTGCTGTTTGAGCAACTTAGTGATTTCTCGCTCGCCAGTGATAAATTTCTTTCATTGTCTAATAGGTTCTTTAGTCTTCTTTAATAGGTTTATTCAATAAATTCCAAAGGTTTTCACTTTTAATGTTTAATCATTTAAACAGCATTTCTGACGCTCAGCTATAGATTTTTTCCATTATGTTAAAGCTAAATCATAGTTTAATACATGATATGAAATTGTTACGGTTATTAATTTTGCAAGCTTAAACAAAATTCCTAATATTTCTGAGAGCATACATTATAACTTTTTAAAAGCTTCAACATTTTCAACTCATTGCTGTGCTTATTTTTAGATCCTCTATTAGATATTAAAGTGACAGAATTTTTAAAATACTGTGAGTTGTATGAGTTATACATTGCATTTTAGCTAAATTTTTAAAGCATGTTATACTGCGGACTGTATTAAACAAAAATAAAAAATTATTTATTCATATTAAAAAGAAGAATTACAAATTCTTAAAGTATTTTCTTTTTTAATCATAAACTGATTTCATTCAGTGGATAATTATGATATTTTCCAAACAGTTTATTTTTTATATGTCAGTTTCTTTCCCAAATAAAGCCAAGTCATTCCCATGACAACTCTTTTATTAAACTTTTTATCATCCTCTTTTAAAAGCTAACTAAATTTAAAAAGAAACACTCAGTTCCTTTTATTTCATACAAAGAGAGAACCTGGAACATAATACTAAACTTTTATTGCACTATACTCAAATACCTTCTGCCATTAACCAGCATTCTCTTCAAATTATCTTTTTTTTTAACTTCCAGCTCTTCATTCCAAAAAAGAAATTAATATTTAAATAATCTCCTTTCACTGTTTTCTCATTTATCGTTTATCAACGTTTTATCATGCACTTTAAAAGCTTTTGAAAGCTGTCCTTATTAATATTTCCAAACATTAGGTAGCTAATATGCGCAAAAGTGTAAAATTTGCTGTCGGAAATTTAAGAAAAAGTGTTAAGTGTACAGATTTTGACAGCTTCGAAGAGCAGAAAATACATTAAAATGAAGCTCAAGCAATCAGGGTTTTTTCCCTGGAAAATAGATTTTAATAACCCAGCTCAAAATGTTAACAAAAAAAAGTGCTTTATAAATTGTTTTGCGAAAAACTTTCATAAAGCGTATCTTAAGAGAAGTTTTTTTTTTCTTTTCTTAAAGTATTGGTAACATGATGTTCGAAATAATAACTGCTGGATTTATTTTTTAGTATTAAAATTCATTAATTACAAAACGTTTTGTAATTTATGAATGTATGACTTGTTTTATAAAGAAATATTAAAAAGTTTTCTAACTGTGACGTTCAATCAAAATTACGAGGAACACGTTTTGTATGTGTCTGAAGTGTTATTTTCAGAATTTATTCAAGTTATAATTTTTTAAAATATTTTTGCTTTTTGAGGTAAAAATTACTATTTACCATAACATGGTAACTTCAGGCACAAGAGAAATTAATTTTTTATAAATTTCTAAGAGTGATACATTTAAATTATTGAATATTTCACAATTTTACTATCACCTTAAGAATGACATAATTGATATCACGTGGATGTATCCCAAATTTATAAGTAATACCTTGAGTAAAATGTTCTTCAGGGGCATAGTTAAAACTTTATTTTCCAAATTAAATTCCGTTCAAGTGGATATTTTTTGTTTTTGAATTTAATTAATTCTATTAAAAATCATACATTTTTTTCAGATTTTATGTATTAAGCATTTTGCGTAAAGTGATGTAAGTGAAACAAATTTAAAGCATCTACTTCCGAAATTGTTCATCGTAATGTGAAGGATTTTCATCCGTTTTGCTTGCTTTCCGGGTTTGTTCTGATAGATCATGTAAAGCAAATTATGCAGTAAAAATGCATAAACAAAATAATATTTTTTTAGACTGGTCTGAATAAATGTTGAAATTAAAGAAACATAAACGTATTAGAAATATACGTGAAAACATTTCGTTTGCTTTTAAAAACATTTTTAAGTATGATTCTTTAGATTGGTCATTTTCGTATTCGTATAACATTAGAAATTACTGTAGTGAATACATGGTTTCTAAACGATGTTCAGCTTTTAAATTTTTCTGGATCATCTTTTCTTGATGACATTTTTTTTTAACCCTTACAAAAAATTTTGACAGTGTTTATGATTTTGGTTGTCTACTGGATTGTGTTACGATTGCCATGAAGTTAATAATGTTTATTATTTTTTACTATAACATGCATTCTATTGAAACTAGTGTATACAAAATTTATAGTTCTCTACTTTTCTGCTGAATATCGATTATAAGGTTTTGGTCTCAGTTGCTACGGAAAAATATTCTATTACAATGCCTACGGCCAGTCATTTCTAAAACATTTTCAAGAAGTGTTAATCCATTTAGACAAAACAAAAAGTCATATATATTTGGGTCGACTGAAAAGAACAATTTTTTTTCACGTCATAATATAGCAGATGCGAATTTGGGTAATTAAAAAAATGTTTATATTTTTATTTCTCAAATCAGTTTATATCTCAAATTTTTATAGATTCTAACCCCGAGAAGTAGTTTATAAAAATTATTTGAATCCATCAACATTTTCCGGTCGAACATTCCCTACAAATTTAATGAGATTGATATAAAAATTTACATACAGTGGTAGATTACAGTTGAAGGGGAAGATATATAATTGACAATTTTTCTTTTTATATAATACAAGTTTAAAACCCAATTAGGTTAGAACGTTAATAAAATTTTCAAATAGTTTATTTTTTTTATTGATAAAACTAAGTTTTTATGTGAACAGTTGTAAATCCAAGAAAATAATGATGAACGAAATTGAATATCACCATTTTCATTAATTCTTAGCTTAAGGTACTCTGACATTTGATTTATAAGTGAAGTTAGGCATATTGCCTTTTGACAGCATAGTCATTCTTATAAAATCATTTCTAGACTCAGCTTCACAAAACTATATTTTAAGGATTTTGTTACGAGTTTTACAACTTTTCGTGGTCTGTCAAAACATCTTAGGTTCGAACTAAAATTCTGGGAAAATTTATACAGTACTTTGAACAGTCTACATTATTGAACATTACAGTCTAAAATGGCCTCTTTCCTTCAGACACCCCTGTTTCGATTTCTTAAAAAAAACGAAGAACCTGAAATTTTTGCAAAAATTATAGTTTTTTTTTAATGTTCAGTCGGGCCACCGTAGGGTCGAGCTAAATTTCTGGTTCCACTTTCATATAATAAATACGCACTACAACGATATATATTAAAGCGTATCATAATCCATGAGCCGTCCGTATTTTTCTTCATTATTTCATTAAGTTGAAATGTGTTATGTGAGTGTGCGATGTTTGTCTTTCTTCTTCGATAAAACACTTTTCAGAATCGAAATCTATATCAAAGTTGCCTACTAAAACTGTTTTGCACTCTTTGTAAAGCATATTTTGACTACGCTTCGCCTTCATAAATACTGTTTGGAATGTGCATCATGATCCATGAGTACGCATCATAATAATGAAATGTGTTTGGCTTTCTTGTTTCATGAATCATTTCTTTGGGGATTAAAATCAAAATTAAAATCGCCTACTAAAACGGTTTTAAATCTTCGCGAGGCACATTCTAATTATAATTCTCTTTTATATTAAACTGTGGGATTTGCGAGTATCTAGCCAAATAGGGAAGATATCGCCAATCAAGTTTCAGTTTTGGGGATTTATTTTTTGGCGCTAAACTTGGCGATTATCTAAAATTACAAATTTCTTTGGTTGACGACTTTCAACTTAGACAAATGCAGATATCTAGTTGGGAAACGCGCTATAAAACTTTAAAATAAAACTATAATTTACTTTCTGGTACACTTGGCAAAATTACAGAAACCGAGTTGGCGAAAGTAAAAAGTTGGCAATACTGTCAATAAAAAATAAATAAGTAGGTAAAAGCCGATGTTTGACTTGGCAGTTTATAGACATCTGCCCCTTAAATTAAAGTCTTAGCAATGGCTCTGGCTGAAGGATTTTTCAACCACAGCAGCGTCGTCTTCGACAATTTCATTAACAGTCGATTTCAGTCCTCTTCCTGGCAGCATACCCAAGCTTTCAATCTCTTCAAATTTCAAAATCATTTCCTTCAAACCATTCTTTGAACGAGCCCCTTACGCTGCCCCTTTAAACGACAATATGCAAGCAGTGCAGCTAAGTGCTATTGCTGCCTCGTTCTGATAAAGCAGTTTTGCCAGTAAAGCCCCATCTTCTTACTCTAAGGGTGTGATTAAAGAGACAAAGGCACGTAGAATGATTTTGTTTGTCTCTGACAGCAAATCTCGTGATAGGTTTGACTAATTTGCAAAAGGATTTTTTGAAAACCGCCATCTGGTGGTCAAAATCTGAATTATTTTTATCTAAACTATTTTGCAATTCCTTCCGCGTGAAATCTTTCCCTTGTGGTCCATATAACGTATATAACTTGGCTTCATCAAAATTCTGTAAGCAGAACGAGTTCTAGAGGGGTCTGAATAGGGTCACTTAAATTATAAGCACCCTGTACTTGACTTTTCGTAGTCTTTTTCCACACACAAAGGTGAGTAAATTTTTTTAAATTATTTATTTGTCAAACATAAGGAGTTATTCCTGTTTCTCAATTTTAGCATGAATTTCTTTGGAACAAATAAAATTTCAAGACCAGCCTCTTTCTCAGAAAACAACAAGAAAACTTACAAGAAAATTATTTTTCTGTAATAACGTTATACAAATTTATTCCGTATTTCCAGGATATTTTATTTCCTTTTGATATTATTTTTATTATTATTATTTTTTTGAGTTATTAAAATTTTAAGGGCAGCTTTTTACAAGAAAATTTTGTTTCATTTAACAGAAAAATCCTTTTCAATAATTTCCTGATGCGTTTATTCACGTTTCCAGAAAACTTTTAGTTATTTACTATCATTTTTTAAATAAATTTTTCTTCTTTAATTAAAATTTTATTTCAACAATTAGACTTTCAAGGTTTCTTTCTTAGAAGAAAACTTTTCTCTTAAAAGAAAAAATACTTTCAGCAATCACTTTATACGCGTAATCCATGTTTCCAGGATAATTTTGATTCCTTTTAAATAATTTTTAAGAGGTTCTTATCTAATAACTTTCATTTCTCTGTTTTAATAGTTTTTTTAGTAATTAAAGTTTTAAGGACGTCTCAGAAGACTTTTCATTTATACAAGAAAATTAATTTTTCACTAATCAACTTTTATATTTTCCGTGTTTAAAAGGAAGAAAATATACACATAATAAAAGTAAACAGCAGCTCTAAATGAATGTTCTGTTCTATTTCCGAAAAAGGATGATTTGAGTAGATTGAGCTTCGAATTCCTGAACAAGAATGAATCGGGGAACCAGAAAAGCTAAGCAATATCCCTAACAACTTAAGACGATGTCCGTCACAAATCAAAAATTCCTTTATTGGCAAGTGGAACTGGTGAATCAAGATTCCCTCCAACTAAAATATCAAATTATCGACAGAATTTTAAATGTAATTACTGGTTATAAAGCTCTTTCCCAAAGTTCTAGATTTAAGCTGAGTGGAAATATCGACTTCATCTGCGACTTGCAATCAATCAAGGCATTCACAATGATCGGACTTCGTGACATTTGCAGAAACTGGGAAACCCAGTATCAAATGTCACTTATCATGGAGGCCGTTTTTTAACTGGGAAGTTGATGCAAAGGAATGGTTTCTTAGATTAGAACATTTTCAACCGTCAAGTTATCGATGACGGGAAACGTTGTTTCCGATTTTAATTTCGCAGAAATATCTTGTAACTTGTTTGCTCTGAATAGTTCAGTAGTAAGTCAGTTTTTAATCGCTGAATACAGTGATTCCGTTACTCAGCCAGAAAAGTGCACGGAAAAGAATAATAATAATATGCCAAAGTTGCTACTTTAAAAATGTTTTCTACGGTATTCTTTTAAAACAGCATGGGTTATTTTAAATAACGATTTCAATCGCATATTAGAATTGAAAACTGTGATTATAGTACATTAAAGGATATGCATTATCCAATAGCGTTAGTAAAAATCTTGAGTGATCACCCGTCATGTCACAAAATTTCATTTCTTTCGCTTTAGTTGTTATCACGTGATACTCACAGTTTGAAACAATTTTCACAAAATCTTTAATCAATTTTTTTTTAATCGGCACCTTATCGACAAAACTTTAGTTTAAGTTGAGTGACCACTTATCATGTCACCACATTCATTTCATTCCACAGTCATTTTTACGTGATGCGCGTACAAAAGTATCGTCAGTGACAGAATGACAGAAAGACAAACTTTTATTGACGGTTGTAGTGGGTTCCCAGATGCTTGGAACGGATAGAAATCACAAAATTTTAGAAAACAAAGTTTAACTATATTTTTTTATAGTTTGTAATAACGATATATTAATGATAGTCTATTGCACCTTTATTAGACAAAACATAATAAAAGTATTTCAGGATGATATTTAAGCAGATAACGCTTACGGCCCACCGGGTGCCCTTACAAATAAAATTTCCCGAATGCCTTTGGGCAGTTGTAGTGGACAGTGCCTAATTGGGAAGTGCTTGCCCTTTGGAAAATAAGGATCATATTTAACCCATTTATGCCTAGTGTCCCTTTTTTGGGACGGCATTTTCGCTATTAGTCGAAAACGTTATTTATTTTTCCTAGCCTTTACTCATGAGTATTGAGCCTCAACTCTACAAAATATTTTAACATGACCAAGTAGGATGTTGATATTTCGATTTTTATGCATAATGATTTTAAAAGAAATCATCCCTTGTTCAAGAAGTTGACATCAGAAATTTATCTATTATTTCTGTTATCAGTAAAAATCGAAGAAAGTCGCAAAAATATCCAGGCACAAATGGGTTAATAAATATATGCATATAGTGGAGGGTAAAAACACTTTACATATATGTGAAAAAAATATATGTGAAAAGTGAAATATGTGAAAAAAATATGTGATAAGTAATATATGTGAAAAAAATAAGTAAGTAATATATGTGAAAAAAGTAATATGTGTGAATAAAACACATATATGTGAAGTAATATATGTGAAAAAAGTAATATGTGTGAATAAAACACATATATGTGAAGTAATATATGTGAAAAAAACATAAAAGTGTTTCAAGTCTATGCTTTGAATAACATCAATAATAATTTAGAAAAATATAATAATCAAATATCATTTTAACCATCCTATAAATTTATATAAAAAATTAATTCTTAGGGTTTGTATCAAATCAAAGAAAAATTATAGTTTATTCGTTGTTTATTCAAATTGTCACTCATATTCTTTAAAATTTATGATTTCATATAATACCTTTATACAAATAGAAACACTATGTAAGCAGTTTACAAAACGAACCTTATAATGATGAACTAGCCCTTCTGCGTATGTCTAGACTTGATTAATCAAAAGGCTTCTAGCTCTTTTATTAACAGTCAAATATGTATTCCCTTGTTTCAGATTTCGTTATCAAAGCTGAATTTTCCTAGGATTTCTATAGTACATATCGAGATGTTTGTTCTGTAGGCTTCATTTCTGTAGCTAATGAGTAGGAAGGGATTTCTTCTCCCATTGCTACATTCGAATAATCAAAGTTTGCTTTCCGTAGAACAATTCACTTCTGACAAATATGTCCTAATGAAAGGTCTCCAAGATATTTTACTTGAAGATTAAAGAAATGGTAAACTTACATATTGCTCTGTGTTTGATAAACTTTTGTTACAAAAGAGTAATCTTTTTTAAAATATAGTAATGATTTACAAAAGTATTTACGACTTGTTTATTGAATGTTCGAATATTTTTATTTACTTGTTATAATTTTTTGGGATCTTAGATCTAGTGTAATACTGAAAAAAATTGTATTTTTATATCATGCTTTTATCAATTTATTTAAAAGCTCTTCAAGATCATTTCTTGCATTCTACTTTTTAATCTAATTCTTCCGCAATAAATTTTAAAAAAAATACTTTTTTTTCTGTTTTATGAGCAACAATGTGATGATTATGAAGTTATTAAAACGATCAATAAATGTGGTTATTTTAAATAGCAAAAATAATCAAAACTTTTTCCTTCATAAAAATATTTAATGCATGAATTCAATGTTTATTATTAATCATGAAAGCATTTTCCTTATTTACAAAAATACATACAATGATCAAAATAAGTAAAAGTATTTGTAAAACTTACTCACAAATCATTTCCATATTTTTGTGATCTTCCAGTCTGATCAAACTATTTTTTTCGTTCATATTGGTAACTACCTTACTTTGTCATTAATTCATAGAAAAATGCGTATTCATACAGTTTCTATAAATTACAAGTTTCCGGGAAATTCACCAAATTGTTTTTGAGACATTCTAAAAAAAAGTGTCTAAAATTAAAAGTGAGCGGATACTTTTGATCAGCCAGTATTATTTCTAACGAGAAGGAATTTTTAGTGTCACCTGCTCAAAACAACCATTTTACTATCATTGGTGTTTCAAAAGATGTTATTTACACGTTACATTTTGTATCACATAATTTCTCGATCAAGCGAAAAAGACACTTAAAATACATTTACTATACAAACAAGAACGCAGTATTGTAAGCGTAAGGACAACAAAATCCAGGGATGCGAAATTTTTTTGATAGCTCATTAAAAATATCGAAGTTTTTAAAAAAGGACTTGGCAGCGTGACGTCAAGTACAGCGAAGCGAGCTAAAAATCAGCGATCACAGCTAGAAAAAAAAAATAAAGACCCTAAATTTTCTCCTCCGCTGCGTCATTGCAATGAATGACGTGTTAGGTATAAAATTTGACTTAAAGATTTCGGAATTTTGGCAGCTGTCAAACTTTTGCTGAGTGATCGTTCTCCAAAGAACCAGCTGGTTTTGAAAGTTTAAATCTATAATCTGGGTATTTTAGCTAGAGTTTGAACATGTTTACTTTAAATTCGCAAGTAACTGCATAATAATTTATCGACACTGCTCAGGTCTCATTTAAAGTTACATTATTTTTGAGAAATGCTTTTTGTAAAAGTTCTTTTTTGGCACTTAAATATGCCTAGCATTTTAAAATATCATATACTCGTATTTAATTTATTATTTTTTTAGCGATTTCTTTTAAGGTGTTATTTGCATGCAATTTACTCAAACTAGTTATGTCGTAGAGTAATACTACTGTCTTTTAAAATATCATATACTCGTATTTTTTATTTATTTATTTTTTTAGAGATTTTCTTTTTTAGGTGTTATTATTTGCATGCAATTATTTCTCAAATTAATTTAATGTACGTAGAGAAAACACTTTAACTAGTCTTTAAGCCTTAATGTATATGTTTCGAGTGAAAAATTTTAATAAGGATAATTTTAGTAATGAATATTCGTAATCATATAAAACTATACAAAAATGTGAGTTTAAATTTTAATGCAATAGCCTTTATAATACAGTTTCGTGAATATTAAGATAATATATTCCATGCTTAAAATAATTGTGTCATTTAAAAATCGTTAAAGTTTAAAAAAAAAAGGAAAGAGAAATCATGACAAACGAGAAAAACGTATAAATTAATGAATCTCTGCGTAGTGTATTTTATAAAAAAGAAAAATATTTTGTGTTCATTTAAATTAAAAAAAAGAAAGACAAATAATGTTAAATGCGCATCGATTACATAAAATTTCAAACACAATTGCACAGCGAACAATCAAATAAAATGACTATAATTAGGTATTTCTTTCAATCAAATGCCCTTGAATCACAATCTGTTCCTCTTAATTTGAGGTGTGATCTATATTTGTAAATTTTAATTAAAACAAAATTTGTATGCTATACAAAGAGTAACCAAACTCTTTATTTTGCTGTCTGAAACTCATTTAAATACAGCTGTAATTATTGATACTCAAATTCTCATTGGATAACATTGGATAACATCAAATTCGGTTCATGGATATCACCACACTGATTATTGTTTTGGAAACTTATTTCTAGCGCAATGTTTGACGATATATCACCAAAACTCACCAATCTTAGCAAAATTTTGCTCATCTTGAAAAGTTCTAACGATATTTATGCAGGTAAATCACCCATAAATCCTATGGTCATCGTTTTCAATGCTTTTATAAGCCACTATGTATTTATTTAAATGTATTTGAAGTAGATAAATATCTCTAAATTGTACTTTAAACAGCAACTGTCCATAGAGTATAATGCATTAAACATATTTTGTCTGCTAATATAAAAAGTATGGTGTAATTTTCATTATTTTATAAAATTTCATTATTTAAATTATTTTTCTATAATAAATTCTCTAAAACTCATTTTAAATAAATACTACCGTTAAATTCTATGTGTTACTATGTTTAGCTATTTAAATAGTTCTTTAAACTATTCCACTATAGTACCATTTTCAATGTAGTAAATGGGATAGTGCATAGTAATAAAACGCAGAAATTTCGTAGAAGCATAATTTCGTATGCATATTTACAGTATTTAGTACATGGACCGACAGAGATCACTGTCGTCAAATTTGGCGAGATTTTGGATGTAACCTCAAGAAATATGTGTTTTGTCATTAGTGCAATTTTTCGAGATCCCGTAAAAATTTTAAATATTATTTTAATTTTTTAAATGAAGAGTAAGCTGTTATAGACGTCTATTGCGTTCTGCTTGAAATGTATACACAGTTATTTATGCATTGGAACTCGTTTGAGTACTCTAGTAGAAGAACTATAAATGCCACATACACAAATTTCGTGGGAAGCATTATGTCATAATCCTTTATAATATAAATCGCTTCTGTGTTATTTGAAATAATCGAATACCTCTAAAATGCGTTTTAAACAGTGGCTGCCCATAAATAATTATGCACTGGAAGTCTTTTGGGAGCTCCTGTAAAGGAACTGTAAATGCTGCATTCACCATTTAGTACGTGGTGTAAAACATTGGAATAACATCTATAAATGTGGCAATCGATGGATATTTACGTCAGTTAGAGCACGGATGGACAGGTAGACAGACAATCTGAAATTATGAACGCTTTTCAACCTTTTTAAAATGTGTTAAAAATAACCTAAAAGCTTCAAAAGTTTAGAAATCTTGTACCAGAAAAATGAAATAATGGTAGAACAATTATATTATGAGAATTAATTGAGTCTATATTTGAAGACTTCTTTGCACTTCCCACTTCCAATAATATGACAAAACAATTTTTCTGCCTGACAGTACAGCATAAAAGTAATAAGAATATCAATAACTTAACGTTAACAACGTTCGGAACAGCAGAAACCACTTACGTATTATTGGAGAATACTACTTCATCATTTTTTAAACGTTACTACACATGTTACGTATCGAAACAAAAGAATGGAACATGTACTTCTTTTTCATTCCTTCAATTCCAAGTCGAGTAAAAATAAAAAAGAATACATCACAGCGATATTAAATCTCTGATAAATGTGGCTTATTACTAAAACTGATTGATTTAGGTTACGGCAAACTTATAAGAATTTCCGATCCTATTAGACTGGATGATTTCATTCATTTATTTTCTGTTAGACAGATATGATTTAATACAAAAATCTGAAAAACAAAATGGGATACTAGTTTATGCATATTTTGTATTTTACCATATGTAAAAAGGAATATTTTTTGAGAAAAATGTTTAAAAATTATTCCGAATAAAAATTATTTATATTGTTAAAAGTGTGTAAGTAATTTTTTCTTTGTGTGACAGCAATTAAGAAGGCAAATGAACCAATATATTTCATAATTAAGTTCTTAGCTTTATACTATCATCATATAACAACTACTCTGATTTGCATGGAAGATTAATGAACGTTGAAAAAACGTAACTGTGGAACACGTCGAAAAACAGTTAAAAACTTTAAAAAAATACAATATTTAAAATTGTGATAATTAATTTTATTACATTTTTGCAGTGTAAAAGAAATTATTTTATCCTAAAGTTTCAAAAATATGCACGAAAAGCTATTGTACAGTGTGGGGGGAAAGAGAGTGTTTGAGTTTTAACTGCTGCACAGACAACAAAAAAGTATCTTTATACTTAGGTAAATGTTCACTATTATTTTATTTAGTAATTTTTGTCTATTGCAGGGGGGGGGGGGGGTTGTCACCGTTTACACAGCAAATTCTCGGTCGAACGCTCAAACATTCATTGATGTCTCATCAGATACTAACCAAGCATCGCATAATATCTGAATTCAAGTTGAAAAACTCAACCTTGCTGCCTTGCAGGTATAAATAACCTAGCAACTCAACCTTGCAGATTTAAATAACCGAGCATACTCAGTTAACGGTACATTTCGAAAAAAAATCATACGATTTTGGTACATAAGTATAAATAAATTAATTATGTCATGCCTTTCAAAAATTTTTGAATGCCTCTTTGGAAGTTGTACTATGCACCATAATAAAGAATAAACCTGCATCAGTTGCGAAACAACCAGGAAAAAAATCTTAAAAATCGAAAATTTAGCTGGATGTGTTGCTTTTCGATTTTTTTTTTTAATTTCATCTAGAAGATTTTTTTCCAGAAATATTTTTAGGAGGAACCGTTGTTTCATTTACTATGGTAGGTATTACAGCTTATACAGAATCAGCCTGAATTTTTTCGACCACCTGGTGCAATTAGTTTATTTTAATTTGTGTACAAAGACCATTACAAGAGTTTTTGTCTCAGCGAACAACGCTCTTAAAACTTTTCCTTAACTCTTGAAAGGTTTCTCTTATTCTCCTCTTAAAAAAATTAGCTTCCCCGAATTTGTACTTTCTAAGATTTGGCTCTCCTTGCTTTATAGACAAAGGTGTGAAGGGGAAAAGCAGAGTCTCTTTTAGAGGTAAATAAACAAATTTTACATGATGCAAACAGGCAATCTTTGTGGACACTTGACTACTTTTCGATTTCAACCGAACTTTTCGATTTCAACTTTGAATCCCGTTGATTGGTTCCGTTTCAACTAGGTTGTATTACCACAGGTTCAGTGAATACGAATTCTGAATTGACCAGTCGAGTTTTCCAAGCGGTAGTTACTGAACTGTCGGTTGAACCGCCAGTTGAAGTTAACAGTGAATATGGGGTTAAGAATGAAGGATTATTATCGAGTTACCCTCTGAACCCAGTATTAAACTATTCCTTCCTGCCGTTGCAAAGACTAAACATATGCAGATTACATTCTGCATCTAACGTTACCTCTCAGAATCTGTCTTTAAATGGCTTACAAGCTTTTAGCTAGTGAGCCATTGAAGGGTAACACTAGTCTATCCCATTACATAGGTACGCTCCTTACTGACTCACTGACTAGCTCCGTAACGCTGTTATATGCCTTCATGCTATGGATTATGATGCACTTTCAAACATAATGAAACTAGAAAGACAAATAATCCTACACGTGGATGCACTTTCCAACAAAATGGAGCAGAAAAGACGAATACAGCCTATGCATGACTATAATACTGTAAGATGGCGCAAACATCACATAAATTTCGCATGCACGCACACTATCATGAAATTTTTCAAACATTTACACTTTTATATTTTATTTATATGTGCTATGCAATGCATATGAATATTAAAAGAAATTTAATTTTTAATTAATATTGCGTGTATATTTAATTGAAGTGTTCGTTATATTTATCATTTTTCAACGGACGCCTTAGTCACCTACCAACAAACTGGCTGGGGGATAAAAATAGCTTCTAGGTGTTTCCAAACAGCGTAAAAATTTATAAAATATGCTATGCCTCATAAATAAAATTACATCTTTACCTTAGAACAAAAAATTTACTGGAACTGAATCTCAAGAGCTGCTGATTATTAGCGGGGACTTGTATAAGTCTGTTAAAATTTTATTCAATAGCTGTTAAAAGCTGGCAGCTGTTAAAATTATATAAGTTCGGCAGCTGTTAAAGTTATAGCAGCTGTTAATATAAGTTCGGCAGCTGTTAAAATTTTATTCAATATAGATTTCATTTATTTGATTATCAAAGAACCACAGATTCTTTAATGCTTATCTTAGGTTGAATATAGATTTTGTTGACTATAACATAATATATAAGTCTAGATTACAATACGGAGAGAATAATTTTGACTGAATGTAAAATATATATTGAAATAGTTGAAACAGGATTTCTCTATGCCTCCAGTAATTGCAAGTCCATTGATGATTCCTCAAAACAGAATGTGCGGCTTTGCCCAATCTCAGAAATGTCCATCGCTCAAGGTAATGAAACCAGATCTATTGTCACACTCTGATATAATCAGTCCATTGCATTTATATCGCTTATCTATGCCTTATCGCACTTAATTATATCAAACATATTAAACTATTACTTAGTGGAGGGTTAATATCTGAGCTATACCTCGACTAATTGCTGGAGTCATTAAAGTGTAAGATATGTTTGAAAGCTTAGAATTCCCTTGCAGCTACTCGAGCGATCTCAGTTTATGTCAGTGGCCATGCCATCGCAATTTTCATAGCTGAAAGTTAAAGAAAACCTCAGCAGTAATTTAGAAAATTGATGCATTGTTATTTTAAAATGTAGGGTATCATGGGGTATAATAGGCAGATTCTTTTTATTCAAAACATAAATAGTTTATTTTTAAATGATATTTTTTAGCATTTATTTTCAAAGATATTAAAAAGTATTGAATAAATGTTCTTTTACTGTGTCTCCATAAAATTTTAATGAAACTAATACATTCCTGAAAATTTGAAAAGTTTTGTTAATATTTTCGATTTAGAAAAGGTCTAAATAAGTTTTTACCCGAAAACACCGGGTGTTCCAAAAATGACCGACGGATTTTGAAAATCAATAATTAAAAAAAAGACAGAATGCGATAGCTATGTATCGTTTGCGGCCTTATGCTTAGGAATCAGAGGATTTAATCCCACCAAATTTCAAATTTAGTTAACACTTTCACCCACAGGTGGTGCTGAAAACTATGAAAAAATAAAAACTCGCATGAAATTTTTGCAAGGACTGTTGCAAAAAACTAAACAATGACATTTTCAAGGTAACCCCCGACAGTTTCAATGTTCAATGATCGCTGCAACAACGTGGTGCAGTCTGAGGCAAAAATTTCCAGACATCCGTTCAAACATGTCACTTGGAATTGTCTCACATGCAATACAGATGTGCTGCTTCAGCTCCGCAATTGTTTGTGGAGTTTAGCGGTATACCGAATCTTTCAGGTACCCTCAAAGAAAAAAGTCGCAGGGCGTCAAGTCTGGCGAATAACGAGGCCATGCCATGCCACGCCACTTCCTGTATGCATGTCGTAATCCGAGGCAATTACCTCTCACTCAAATGTTCGAAATCAAATACTGCAGACGTTCGATGTGGACGAGCACCATCTTGCATGAACCAAGAGCCATTCGAACAGTCCTCCAAAGCAGTATGAATCCCCACAAATTTTTCCAGAATCTTAAGATATCGTACAGCATTTGTCGGTTGCTCTCGAAAAAATGGCCCTATTATTCCTTTGGAGGAAACCGCATCCCATACCATTATTTTTGGGGAATGCAGGGATGAAGGTTCAGCAATATGAGGATTTTCGCTTCCCCAAATTCGCGAGTTCTGCTTGTTGACATAGCCATCGAGGTGAAAATACGCTTCTGAGAACCATATGTTGTCAACATCGAGTTCACCGTCATCCACCAGTTGCAGCATGGCGTTCGCGAAATTATAGCCTGCATTAATAGCATTTGGACTGAGGGGTTGGTGAGTCTGGATTTTGTATGGAAACATGTGAAGGCTGTGGCGCATGAGACGGTGAGTGCTCATTCTTCGGAGTCCAGAACAAGATGCAACACGGCGTACGGAAGTCCGGGGCCGCTGCTGGAGAACCTGCAACGTGCTGTACGGCTTCAGCATTCGACTCTGAAACTGAAAGGCGTGGCCGGCCGACATTTCCAATACGGTCATCATTCACGCTCCCCGCTCGTTCGAATTTTCTGGAATAGAGTCCTTACCGCATTGTTGTGTTGACGGTCCGTTTCTCACATGAAATTTTCTCTGGAAACTACGCCTCATTTAAACAAAACAGTTTCCAGACGGTGGAACTCTAACACAATAAATACCCGCTGTTCAACGGAAAAAAGCATTTTGGTAGAGAGGACTTGCAATCTCAACAGCACACGCTATCAGCTTGAAGACGAACTACGGAATGGCGAGCTGAGATACTTCGTTTTAACTCTACCTGTTACAGATCGCTGCAGCGCCATCTCTTGATAGAAATGTTAACTAAATTTAAAATTTTGTGGGACAAAATTCCCTGATTTCATAAGCATAAGGCCGCAAACGATACATATCTATCGCATTCCGTCTTTTTTTTATTGACTTTCAAAACCCATTAGTCATTTTTGGGATACCCGGTAAGAATTTTAAAAAATGATTTAGCGTGATGGGTTAAAATGAATATACTGTTAGGCTGAGTTGATATATATGTTTCCAATGTTCCTAATAAACTTTTTAGAGCATAAATGCTGAATAATAATTTCTAAAAATATAGGCAGAAGAAGAAATATTTAAAATAAATTATTCACATTTTTGATCAAAACTAAATGTCTACCCATTTTACCCTAGCTCACAAGTCTGCAACCCTTACCATGTTCTACCACAATGAGATGTCGCTATAAAATATTTATCTAGAACAGGGATGGCCTAATCGGGGCGCATTGCATTCTTGGGCCTACTTAGTGTTCTGAGACCGATTGAAGACTTTTTACATAACTTCGTGCCGGAAAAATTTATTTCGTTTTAATTAGTGATGCTACGTCAGACAGAAGCATTTGTACACTCCAAAATACATTGCCATCAGAAATCGAACAGCTCTCTGATCCCCTTCCATATATCCAAAAATTTAATTTCAGAATCCTACTTCCCAGAAGAATAATTAGAGTCTCATGTTAGTTACATCCTACCCTAAACTCTAACAGGTATTCTACTCTACAGGTATTGTTATTTTCCAACTCTACACATGTGCGTTAGGAAGTGGAAAAATATATCCAAAATATTATCCAAACAATGCTGAAAATGAAAAGTTTTGCATAAATGCATGCCTTTTTAAAATATCGCCTACCTTTGCAACCGACTGTTTTGATACTAAAATAAAATTTTCGATTCTATTGCATGGATACTCTTTATTTCAGATAATATTTATCGATGTATATTGCTAAAAAATACGCGTGACACTCTACCCTCAGATAACGCACCCCCCCCCTTACCCTACTCAGTATCATCAGAATTACAGTTGTATGAAAAGTTTCATGTCCATCGGACGATAGGTAGTGGGTTGAAAATCGTATATAAATTTTGAACTGAATGAATACACAGACGAAGTTAGTAAAAATCTTGAAATTAACCTCCAATAGATAACAAAGATTACGGTACATACTTAACAATGTACGATAATGACCATCGTCATATCATCACTTTTTTCCTTGAGTGCGATTTTAAACTTGTCGTGAATTCACTATTTCATGGTCTTAAATAGGGAGCGAATTGATAAAATAGCTCGATGCATTTCTACTCCAGATATTGTCAGAAAGATAATGGACTTTCTGCAGAAAATGAAGATATAGCCTTTAAAACTGATTATCTTGTATATTTTTCAACTTGTTTAGACATCTTCACATAAAAGTTTTTTTAGAGACATTTTGAAAAACCTTTTCATCACATTACTCTTAAATTCGAGATGAGCCTTTTTCTATTATTCTTTCTTTTATTTTTTGTATAATCTTGAATTTTGTTTAAAAGAATGCTGTATCAAAATTTCAGATTACACATTTTAGAAAGATGTCAAAAGGAATATATATATATATGCAGATAGCTACACATATTACAAACCTAAAGCATACATGAGCTTATCATTTTAAATGTTTGAATATTTTTAATATAATTCAAAGCTTTTATACTTGGAACAAACATTTATCACTTCAGCTTCTACTTTCTTTATCTAAAAAGGAAGTTTTTCACATCACAGTAGCATTCCAGACAACAAAAGCAAGTTAATTACTACTAGAAGTCATCTATTCGATTGCTTTCGAGGGGATTTTGCATCACAATTTGCTTGATGGTTTGTAATATCGTTTTACATTGCAGATGTTTTGAAAACTCTTACGTCTGAATTATTTTCTTCCTCTGCACTTAGCAATATTTTTACCCCGGCATTTGAGCTTTTAACCGAATCTGAATGTAATGTAAACAAACTGGTATCCGTGAAAGTGCTTTCCTTAAATGACAGTTTGACTTATGAGACTAACCTTTCATGTATTTTTTTTCGCCGAATCTTTTTCCCAGAGAGCCATTTTTCTGCGTTTTGACTTTTCTCGTTCCGAAGGAGCTCGTTTGTCTTTCTAACTTTTAATCTTTTCACGTCAAAAGCCTATAAATGTTCTCCTAGAAACGCTCTCCGAACTTGACTTCAATGTATTTAACGAACGCATAAGAGGTCATAAAACATCTTTTCAAAATTGTGTTGAAAAAAGAAGCTATATATATGTTTCTTTTCTCTAAAAACAGATTAGGCTAGGTGCATTTATCCCCTTTAATAATAGTTTACTGTAATATAAAAGATTTCTGTGAAAAATATAAATATATACATACATATACAATAGCGATAGATATGGAATTTAGTTGTGGCCAAAGTCTATATGTATTGAAAAAGGTACATTATTTTGGTTATTCATTCTCTTTTTTTTTCAAATCAGTCACTTAAAATCAAATGGACTATGTAAGGGAAGGGTGGGCAAAATGGCGTACTTAAGGTTTTTATGGCCAAAAATTCTGTGATAAATAGAAATAAATTAAATAAGTTATATTTATTTCAGTTTTATAATCTTAGTTGTTATTCTGCAGTATTGAAACTTGAAATACGCTGCATATTTTGGGGTCTGAATCTCAATATATACAAACCTGCGAACTACCCCATTTTGTCCTATGGGGTGTGGGGCAAATGTTTTACAAACACAGTTTGCATAGTACACAGTTCACATGTAAACATCATCATCCTGGTCAACACCAGAGCACAAGTCATGAGCCCATTTGTTACATGCATTGCTTTTGATCCACCCTTCTGCTTGTGTTGATCTTGCATGCACATCACTACAGTACAAGAATGTAACTTCTACATCCGGATCACTGTCTGACGATGTGTCGTCTGTTGTGTGACGTTGTCCGAATAATTACGAACAATTTGTGTTTATAGATATATATCTGTGGTGCTCCCTTTTTCTTACCCCTCAATACTTGAATCTCCTCCGATAACCTTTGATCTGGGCGGTATCATAAAGACATCGACAAGAAGCTATAGATCTTTGATAATGTGCAGTTCTAACGTTATAGAACAAATAAATCCCTGAGTGTTTCTAGGGCTCTTCAGAATTTTGTTAGAAGGGCCCCATCTCTTTATTTATGACGACACAGTTGGTAGAGTAGCAACGTGACGTCTTTTAGCTTCTGAACTGTCCGAGATTACACGTTTTAGCCCTTTTTCTGCGTCACAGAACCAGACAAGTTCTGTAGGTAGTACCCCATTTTGCCTTACAAGAAGCCATTCAAAACAACTAGACCTATCTAACAAACAGCACTGAATGTTGTTCTAAATTTTCATGCAATTTACTTAAAAATATATAACTTTTAACAATTGTAAACTGTTACGTTAGTATCTGCATGTGAACCTAACAAAAAAGCATCCTAGCATTATACTTACCTTCAATCAGGTAAATGAAAAAAGTTCTAAATATTAGGCGAGTATCTGTCTGTGAATTTGCAAGCAATTCATAGTAACAGTATATCACACTTGGAAATGAAAAATAGGCATGTTTTGCACAACCTATAGCAATCATATAGACATGGCATCACTTCATAAGAGGGAAAATCAAACACCCCGTTTTGCCCTACCAGCCCATTTTGCCCACCCTTCCCCAATAGATATGCATGTAAATGGAACACCCAGAAACAAATATTTTAAAAAACTGAAAATCCATTGTTGCTCTGAGTGTTCGTATCCAGTTTTTGGCCCATTGTAACTCAATTTTATTCTCAAATTAAGGTTTTTTTTTTTTAATGAATAAAGGGAACATTTCCGTAGCAACAGTCAGTACACACATAATTTTCAAATTCATTTAGCAAGTTTGTCCCTAAATTGAAACTTTTTGTTCAGAATTACTTAACACTATGCATATAGAATTACTATTAAAATTAATTTTATTAAAAAAGAAATTTTTCATTATTTAAGGATCAAAAAAGATGCTTAATTTTCCAGATTCAATATTTTTCGAAAGAAAAAATATTTAACTAACTTTTATGTGACACTTACTTACTTCAGCACCTTATTATAATAACCGTGTCATTATCTTATGCCAGCGATTTACATACATTTCCGTAAATCAATCACGTATTACTATTGCTGAGTAGGAAAGCAAACAATGCAAACCCCATAGATAAAACTACGCCAAATGTCGTCATACGACTTCTGTCAAAATATCGACAAACTTGACGTTAAAATTAACTCCACGAGACAGAACTCAGATAAGTAATATCGCCATAATTTGATCAAAAACTGCCAATTGTAATTTTAGCTAATAAGAAATTCCTTTTAGTGACCATTTGAGTAAATGTTTAGTAACAGTATACGATGAAAATTTAAGTAAACTTTTATATGGTGAATTGGAAAGTATTACAGTATGATATGGTTCATAGATGAAATTTTGGAACTTTCCCGAAAATAAGTAACTTGCAAA
This sequence comes from Cheiracanthium punctorium, assembly GCA_038373885.1. NCBI lineage: Eukaryota > Metazoa > Arthropoda > Arachnida > Araneae > Cheiracanthiidae > Cheiracanthium > Cheiracanthium punctorium. The sequence continues at coordinate 1,985,414 of JAWZYV010011719.1, forward strand.
ATACATTTTCAATAATCGCTGAGTTCTGATGAGAATACCATCCAAAATACCCCTGATGCACGTTTTCTGATATTAAATACTTATTTTTTTTAAGTTACAACAAAAACATTGACCGTTACACAACATGAGATATGTTATATGTAAGTTTAATGAAACGTAAGGACGAAATTTTTCAGGCCTAAATACTTAGCGTTTGGTCAACGACCACAACGTCATTTTAGCAATCAAGTTCAAGTTCAAGTCTATCAAGCACCAGAATTAAAGATACAGCATGGAAAAGGGTAAGTTATATTTCATCCTGATGTGGTTACAGAATCAGTGTCAATGGCATCTCTTTTACATGTGACTCATTTTTGTCAGTTATCATTAAACTTAATTTTAAAAACGAAAGTGCTTTGAGCATTTTCGATGGCATAAAATGCATTTGACCTGTGAAAAGGCATGGCATCAAGTCATTGTGAAGTTTCATTTGTAAATTTAGAAGTTCGATATAATAACAAAAATTGTCTAAAAAATGTCTTTAAGCTTTAATTTTAACTTGGTCTACATCCCAATTTTATTTATATAATTTTTTTCAATTGCATCTCATAATGGAAATGTGGATTACGGCCAATTATCTACGCTAGGGATCTAGTCCGGGGATGGTATTCCCCTCAGTGGAGGACTTTCTAAGGGGTCCTAACCCGTATTTACTCGCAGTTTCGGAAGAAACCAAGGAAAACTCCGAACGGTCAGATCGGCGGACTCGACCTGGTCTCGAACCAGGTACCTTCCGTCTCCCATTTCAGTGCGCAATGCATTATGTCACTGGTGGGGCCAGTTGCATACCTCATATCAACACAAATAAGTGAACGTCTTACCCTGTTAAAAGTGTTCTTCTTACTCGATTAGATACTTACTTAATTGACCTTACAGATATTTATTTGAGATGGTACAGGGTACAGCGTAACTCCAAAATGATAACATAAAAACTGCGTCAGTGTTATTTGAGATCAAAAAGACCATAAAAAGTATTTTGCAAACAAATTATTCACATTCAAAGAACTTCTGCAGGATAAACAGTCATATTTCTGGCTTATGTTCTAAAACAGCATCACATGGTTTGGACAACTGGTTTACTATTTTGCCTTCTAATTCCTATAACGTGAACGATGTGTAATCTCAGGTTATTCTGCAGAACAACTTGGTAATACTTTACTATACAAAAATGTCTTAAAATATTGTTGATATCATAAACATAGAAATATCTACATGAAATATTTATTGTTTCGTGAACTTTTTGGCGATTATAGCTGTCGTAAAAGTAAACCCTAGTGAAGTAATCTTTTCGTAAAGAGCGTTACCCTCATTAAGCTTGCGATGTAATATGAAATTCGTGACATCAAAATGATTGAAGTTCACTTACTATTAGAATTTAAAATTAGAACTAATTTCATATTTATCGTAATTGTTACCATAGAAACAAAACCCATTACCAGTAATGTATTTAATGGGGAAGGTGAGTCGGTCTCCCCCCCTTCCTCAAAATTTCAGTTTTTGTTAACAAAATGATGAAGTCTTTTTGTGAAAAATTCTGTTTTTTCCATTGTTTGGTCTTCTTTCGAAATTAGCTGAATACGACCCGGCCCTGTCGATTACTATCACTTTAGCAGGTAAATTCAAAAATTAAATGAAAAATAAACTAATATTTTTACAGTTATGGAGAATGAATGAATATATTATGAAACAAATAGACATCATTTTACAAGAGTTTTAAAAATTATCATTCTTTATGCTACTGCAGCTATTTTGCGGTTTTTCCTTCGTATGTCTAGCAGCTCACCTTTTTAAGTTACCCGAAGCTGCGCATGCGTACTATGATCTCACCCAAAGGGGTGGGCAGGCTTTTCCAGAGTACAGCTAACTTCTAATTTTTTCAAGGTGTTAGGTCCACGCTATGGAGGAGTTGTCGGTGATAGAAATGAACATTCCGTTGGCCAGTTTACACGTGGTATAGTGGTACAAAAACTCATACGAAAACGCTGAAGATCATGAAAAGAGAGACGACTTCTACTCAATGTACAGGCAACATTTCTTTTTTTGAAGTTGAAAGCACAAACTGTTTTCTACATAAGCTCTGCCTAACACAATCTAGCACTTTGCTTTTTAAAAATATTGATACCAGGTAGTATCTAATTGTGATGCATACCCACATCGCATGCCGGAAACCAAATAATGCCCTTAAAAACAAATGTAACCTCCTCGTTCGGAGAACAACGAAGAAGTGAAATAAAAACTTTTAGCAAAAAAGTCAGTTTTTCCCACCCTGGAGAGAAAAAGATGCGCCACTCATAAGCCACTGTCCACGTGACCAAAAGTGCGCGGTAGGCGTGATAAATATAAAATATTTGAAATTAACGGTTTAAAACTATATCTCCAAGGTAGAAATGCCTTAATTTGGCGAATGGCATTCCAAAAAGCCTAGAAACCCTGCAAATCCAGACAGGATTAGAAGGAAATTCACCCTGAATTCACATTGCTTATGCTAAACCAATATTTAATTTAGAAGGGGAATACCCCGAAATTGCAGGCACATCAGCGGATAAAAAGGAAAATCGAAAGCACTTTAACAAGCAGAAAAGCTAAATGGAGAGAGATTAAAGCTGAATACAGAATATTTGATTTGCAAAATATGAAACAAAAGAAAATTGCTTTAGATCTGAAAAATGTGGGATCTGCACCAAAAACCCAGTGGCGTGGGTGTGGTGAGCTAAAAAAAATGGTCCACAAGATTTATTATAACTTAATAATAAAGGTCCTGTTAGTGAATAATACAATGATAAGGAAGAAAATGTGTATGCCATCGTCTCTGATACAAGCCAAAAATCCATTGACTGTGCCGCTCATTGATGGGACCCCATCAGTTTTCATCGACACAACTTTAAATATGTATTTTTTTTTCTCCTCTGTGGATTTTTAGATAGCTCAGAAAACAACTGGTCATCGTTTTTTTCATCTTTAGAGAAAAAGTTGTTACTAATTCTTCTCTCGTTTACACTCATATCCTTAAAAACCATTCTTATAAAACTACAAAGCTGAGAAATGCCAACATTAGGTCTTAACATCAAGTCATTTTGGGGCGGTTACCCCAAAATGCCTTGGTAGTCCACCGGTCGATCGCGATCGACTTAATTCCCACGCCTGTCCTGCATGATACTCGTCCTTTAATATTAATTCATGCTTTATTTTACTGCATAAAGACTCAATCCTTCCATTGATATGAAAAAAAAACAACTTTTGTAACGGTGTCAAAAACTTCAAGAATCAGCTAATTATATTAAAAATATTGTTTTACTTTAAAATTTGTAAAAAGGCTCCTTTAAATATTTCTTTGTCGTTTAACTTTGAATGAAGTCCTAAATGTGCATTTTATAATTTATAATTAAATATTTAAAAAAAAATTCCGACTAATAGATTTCAGGATGCGATTGTGAAAATTCGCAAATGATACGTTAATCATTCGCTACTCCTCAGTTAATCGGAAATACAGGAATATGCGGAATTATTTCATATGTGGCGTATTTTTTACTTTAGAATCTGCTATTGAGATTCAAAAAGGGTTTCAAACACATTCCATCAAAATGACGCAGATCTCACTTACGAAAACTTGAAGTGAAAATAGTTTTTTTTTTATTTATTCAACGCGCAATTATTCATTTTTCTTTGACAAGACGACAAAACGGCAAAATTCATGACAAGGATGATAACGATATCTTTTACCATCAGCTATTGAATTCAAAATTTTTCTTTACTTAAAAATTCATTTTAAAAATCTCTTAATTTATATTTTTTCTCATTTTCTTTTAAATGAGGGTGAAATAAATGGTTCGTCGTTTGTCAAACCATCTAAAAGTTAGGATGGATAGAATTAAAGATGCAACAGTTTTAAAATTATTTTACGAAAACTTTCGTCAAAAGTCATCTTTTTTTTAAAAAATTCTTAAAAATCTGCATATTATGTTACATAGTCAAAACTGTTTTTAAAAAGAAAAATTTCTCCTCTATCCGATGATGCAATTATCGCCTTACTGCAATTACCGGTTTTATTACGTATTAATTGAGAAAAAAAATGACAAAATCGCATAAAATGTAAACTAAAAAGATTTCTGATTCGAATTTCGAAAAAATCGCTTCGACTTGTGTTAGGACCTCTCCTAGTGAAGCCGTATACGAAATCTGGTAGGTCGTCTGCGTCCAAACGTGTCGGTGATATGTAAGCAAGACATAAGAAAACCGGAGGTCACAAACCTACATAGCCAATGAGTCCGATACAAACTTGGTTTACTTTCGGATTTTATTATACAACTCTCAACATTTATTATTTGTGCATTTTAATTGTTTTTACATCATTACACAAATTCTTTATAGATTATCTTATAAAATGTTGTATTCGTTAATCCCCAGAATAACTAATAATTGAATAATCTAACTAACTAACTAGAAGATAATTTGACTTTTCTCGTATATTTTTAGAATGAATACACGTGAGAAAAGTTCTCGAAATGGAATGCAAAATTTTAAACCATATATGTCCTGTTACAAATACTAAACTTCACAGACGGTGAAATATAATCGAGACTTTTGTACCGTCACATAAACTTCTTACACAGCTATCCGTTATTCAATATTTTCACGAATAAACTCGAAAAACGTACTTCAGCATCGTTTTGAAATTCCATTTATTTCTTGCCTTCAATCTTATGCCAGAATGATAGTGAAAAATGGTGGACACTGCGAGCAAAATAAAAAAAAAAATGGCAGAACATAGAATAAACATCAACAGAAAGCGAAAGAAAAAAGAATCGTAAAAATGAAATGTTACTCCCTAAAGTCAAAACGTCGTTTAAGCAAAGCATTTCCACGTCCTCGCAGATTGCATCTGTTTGCATTCCAATGTTCTTCAAAGCAGAAGTTTTAAGGTCAGAAGTATTCGTATGAGCGGTAGAAGTGAAACAACCTTTTTAGGTGCATTTATTGAATGCAAATTCAGGCAGGAGCTCTTCTCTGTTCGGATGCTTTTTTAAAGTGAATGACAAGTTTTTTTCCCCTTTCTTTTTTATCCTTTTTTAAGCTAGACGTAAACTTTCAAATGTCAGGATAACTTTCTGAGTTTTGAGGAACTGAATATATTTCAGTACGCTTATCATATAAAAAAGGTGGATATTATGTCCGGGACGATTATATAAATATTGAGTCAGGAGGGGTAGATTATTTTTTGCAGTGACAATTTCTTAAATTTTTTCATAATCAGAAAAATCTTGTTTTAATTGGGATAACTTTAATATTTTAATAACACCTAAAAAAACGGATTTCCATAGGCATATTTGAGCTTGATTAATAGAATTAATCACAATTACCTCAACAAAACCGCAAAGTAGTAAATATTTGGAGTAATAGTGACTCTTAATGGGAAAATTATGACAAGTTCGTTTTCTCCTGATAGTTACGCATTACAACTTTTGTTAAAGGAAAATGAAATTGGGTAAATCAAAGGTAATGAACATCTACACCTTGTATTAAAAACGTAACCTGTTTTTATAATAGATTCTGATAGCAAAAATTTTGTGAATTAACGTTCGAGGAAAAAAAAACGAGTGAAATGCAGTACTTTTTTAATTCTTTGGTCACAGAAGTTTTGTTATTATTTCAATTATAAAAAAAAAATAGCTAACTGATATACAAAAAAAAAATGTGGTATAGTTTTTTCTGTGATTTTGAAGCATTTATTTTTATTACGAATGCTTTACTGGCTCATAAAATTTGGGAAACCTTAACTACTCTAGGATTAACTATTTGAGTTTCTTTCCTGAATTTTATGGGTTCTTTTCAATAGCGTTAGAATATAATTAACATTTATACAATAAACAACATTTATAATTTAACATAGGAGCATAAAAAAAGGTTATCAAGAACACTCTCTGAAACATCTTGCGTAAAATATGCTCTTTTGCTCTAAATAACTTCGAACACCAAATCAAGGAATCCATTTGTTGAAAATTTTAAGAAGATTTTTCTATTGTTACTGCTTTAAAAATTCTTGAAATACTATAATTTCAGGCTAATTTTATTTAATAATTCAATTTGTTGTCCGTCTTATATTTTGCGTTTCTTTCTGTCTGTCTCTTTGAATTGACAGTGATATTTAATCATAGTTCACATAAGATTAGTGACTTGGTATTCTTCTTAACAAAGCAAAACACACAGTTGTTTTAGTGATAAAGCATTTGTCTCTAATTTTAACACAATTGCTAAAAGGGGCGGGAATGATCTCGTTCATAATGATTTAACTGGTTGATAAAGATGAAAGCTACTACCCATGATTTCTACCCGTTACGTTTGTGGCTGGCTCCATTATGGACTTTTCTCAGGCAGAAGGTGCTGGTATTTTTGTGGACCTTTTTGCTTTTGTCAGTGAGTTGGAAACTTACTTACACACAGTTGTTTTAGTGATAAAATATTTGTCTCTAATTTTAAAACAGTTGCCCAAAGTGACTGATCTCGTTCATAAGTATTTAACTGGTTGATAAAGATGAAAGATATTACCTATGATTTCTACCCTTTATGTTTGAGGCTGCATATTTACAAGGATTACTCCATTATGGGTTTTTCTCGGGGCGATGGTGCTGGTACTCTTGTGAACCTTTTTGCTTTTGTCAGTGAGCTGGAAACTGACTTCTCAACCCATTTTGATGGAGAACTGGAATCAACATTTATTGCACTTCAGTAGCTCTGCATGCGACAAAAGGAGCTGTGATCCTTTCTGATTCTACGTTAGCTCCAAGCTCTATCATCTACTCAAGACAGAAAAAAGGCTTTGTGCCCAGCGCAGTGTACATCTCTTCTCGGGATAATTCAGCGGAGAGTGTTTTCCAGTTGGTGAACATCCGATTTGGAGTCGAACGAAATGAGGAAGCACAGTGTGGTGGTTTGTTGCAGCAGTGGTTAAAATTTGAGGAAAACTAAAGCCTAAGATGATCGTACAGTGGTATTATGCCGCGCATAACCTGCCTGGCAAGTACTCCTAGTATTATGCTGAAAAAATTGAAAAATGATTGACATACACCAAAACACTAAAAAAAACTAAAGACTCTATGAATTGCAACTAAATACCATTTATTCTTAGTCATTCCACTAATATTAATTAACAGACGATATTGACATAATTTTAAACTTAAACATGTCTGGGGGAGATGTGGTTTTGGAGGATAAGGGGTATCCACAAAAGTTTTGAGACGCAAATAATAAATAGATTACTGTTAATATTCACCATTCTGATGAGGTAGCCGTCTTTACACAAGACACGATCGACGCGTGCCCTCTTGGAACCGCTGTTTTTCTCTTAAGCCATCATCTGGCCTCTGATTCCATGTATCTTTTGAACACAACTTGATCATATTGATTCGAAGCACACACTGATTTTTTAAGTCCGTTCACACCTTTTTCAAACTCTGCTCTGCTTCTTTTTTCTAGCACACTCGTTCTGTCGTCTTTTTTTATTCTCCCACGGGGTTGATTCCTCTTTTCTTACCCCCTCTTACATCATTGGCTGGAGTTTCTGATTTGTTCGTCTCGGGGAATTAATGCATCCTCTCGTCGAATCCCAGACATGTAGGTGGATCATTCGGGAATATACCCCGCCAAATTTGCATATCATTTTCGGCCATAAATATTTTCGGCCATAAATATTTTAACGTTGACAGTTCATTGTGCTATAGTGTCCAGACTGTCCATTGCCTGGCGCCTCTTCTAATTTACGGTCTACTTGTGTGGTCTTCCCATGGGAACCGTCTCAAAATTATATTTTACTGCTGTTTCACTTCACCACATCTCTCCCCCGTGTACATAAAAAAAACAAGAAAAAAAAATATTCAATGTCCACAGTTACTAGTTCATTACACGTAGCTACACATGTGCTACGTTTTAAAATTTGGCACTTGTCCTGTATAGTCCATGCGATATAGTCCATCATACGTAGCAAATTATGTGCTACGTTCTACAGTGTAGTAGTTGGAGTTTAGTCCATATAGTCCGTCACGCGTAGCTACACATGGCAAAAGTCTCAGTTGTGATACATTTGTTCTCCCGTTGTGTCTCAAGCATTTTGTGGTTTCACGTGAACATTTTCGTTCTCCTTTGCGGGTTTGTTTTGTCAGATTTTGTTAAATCTGGCAGTATCGATAATGTTTCCGAACCACTTTGCATTAATAACATTAATGAGTTACCTTTGTATCTTGTTTCTCAATTTCTTCAAAATAATATATTGTACACCAATGGGATTGTACACACATTATTATGTTTGATCACACCTTCTGTACCAACATGCACCATATTTATATTATTAGAGTACCATATTTATATTATATATATATTAAGAATAACATACAATATCATGTGTGTCTATTACTTGTTACACATATATATTTATCTGCATATCATAAAAAATACTCGTCTTCCTTCCCTTTTTTTTTTTTTTTTTTTTTTTTTTTTTTTTTTTTTTTTAAATTTATTATTATTATTATTATTATTATTTTTGCTCAGACAGGGGATTCATTCCTATATTGCACACCCTTTTATTTATACGGTACACCTCACGTACCACTGTTTCAAAATATCTAGCCATAATCATCGATGCGTTCTTATTTACTCATTCAATTCATTTCTAAATTCCCACATTTGTACTTGTAAAAGGGTTTCACCGCTAAACCCGTGCGTTCTGGAACTACCCTCTCTCCTCTTGTATTCCTTTTAAGCAGATCCTTCCGGCTGCGAAACTGTTTGTCGCTTGACAATCGGAACTCATGGTTGAAATTTCCGGTTTTTCACTGCGTATAATACATCCGCGCGTTTGGAAACGGGGGAAACTGCAGCTCGACGACTCAACTCGTGCTGTGGGCAACCGGTAAATGATCTAAATCAAAAGTCGCCTCTTCGAATTCCTTTTTTCTCAAGTTTAGGATATTGTCCCTATCATTAGTTGTTTGTGCACAATAATTCATTCCTACTTCTGTACCTTGTGATGACTCCCGTATCTGCCGAACGTTCTGCGGTTCTATGATTTTCGCGACTTTCATGTTTTTTTGTAAATGTTTCGTGGTGTTGGTGTTATTTTCGAAAATCATTTGTAACGACTTATCTGTTTTTTGTTGGATGATGCATATCTGTTCCTTTTGGAATTTGGGTATCACTTGAATGTTGCTTTCATTTTGTTGCTTTTCAATAGGTCGATCTGTTTTTAAATTTACTATTTTTGTGTCCGCGGGCGGAATCAGTACTTTCCGTGCTATTCGAATGCAATTATTAATCTCCTCCGTCTTATCATTTTCTTCCCTTAGCTCCGTATTTTTGGTCTCTGATTTATTAATTGGAATTTCTTCATTATTTATTGTTATGCTATTTTGTTTCGTATTTAAAATTACTTTATTATTAATCATGAAGTCGTAACCTAGTATGATTGGGTATTGTGGGTTCATTTTGAAGTTTGCCACGAAAAAGGTGTTATTACATTTTTTATGCCCTATTTTAAATGAAAACTTCACGGCTTTTAGAAAAGGTACAGTTTGTTGTGTCACAGATTTTATTGTTACCTGTCTGGAAATAAAGTTTATTTTTATTTTACTTTTTATTCCTTCAAATATTTCGTTATTTATTAAACTAATTCCTGCTCCTGAATCAATGAGTGCAGCATATTCTTCATCCCCAATGTTAAGCGTTACTAGTGGTAATTTAATTACATTTTGCTCGTTGTCACTCACCGACATTATATACCTATGGTTCTCTTGTTGTTTGCGTTTATTATCATTTATTTCTTTCGTACTATTTTGTGCCTCTATCATTTGATTTTTATTCTTGTTTTTATGGTCAATATTTACTTTGGTAGCCTCGAGTTTCGTTCTATGGGACCCCAACCTCTGATTATTATTTATCTGTTGCCTCTGGGACCCCTGTATGAGTTTAAATTCTTATAGTTCCTGTTTCCATTGTTGTTCGTTCTGCGGACATTTGGTTGCTGTCGACCGTCCGCGGGAATTCTTTCCCAGCATGTCTGAGCGGAGTGGTTCGACTTTCCGCATATTTGGCAGATAATTGCAACTTGTTTATAACTACTATTATGTTGATTAACTGGTTGTCTTCTATTTCGGGGATTGAACCAGCAGTCTGTGTCTGTGTGATTTTGTTTTTTACAAAAAGAGCATGATTTCAATGGATTGGATTTTTCATTCACTTGAGAAATCTCGAGTGCCTGAATTTTATCCTCAAACTGTTTTATTTTATCTTTTAACTGCGCGATTTCTAAGTCCTTCAATAGACCAGTAACGTCTGATTTTTGTACGTCAATATTGTTTATGTCTTCTTCTTCATTAAAAATTCTCTCCAGTCTGATTGCCAACTCAACCGCCTCGTCAAAGTGTTTTACGTTTTCTTTTAAAATTTCTCTTCTAATTTCCGGACGTACCGCTTCCGTGAATTTCGCGAGCATGATGTGGTTCTTTATTTTATCTGTTTCCTCTGACGGCTTATCGATCCCTAAAAATGCTTCAGTCTTTTCAGAGATTATGTCCCTTAGTTGTATAATCGATGTTTTCGGGGTTTGCCTAATTGCATTAAATTCCGCGTGAACTTCCGAAGCTGATTTTATTTCCCTAAATCTTTGGAGAATCGCTTTTTTCAGGTATTCGTAATTGTTTCCGTCTTTCGTCTCTTTTAGGCCTAGTATAAATGCTTTTGCCTTACCTTTGAGGCATGTCTTTAAAATTATGCCTTTCTGCTCATTGGACCAATCGGTGAGAGCAGCTACGTTTTCAAATTCGCTGAAAAATTGCTTTGGGTTCTCGAGACTATCGGCCGAATATCGGGGCAATAGAGGGATTAGTCCCGTGTCTGGCGTTTTGTTATGCTGGCTTTGTGCCGAACTTTGGGTATTTCGATTCCTAAGAGACTCTGGCGACTCCTGTCTAACTCTGGGACGACCCATTTTTTTTTTTTTTTTTTTTTTTTTTTTTTACTTTAAATATTTACAGATACTATTTTACCTATTTTAACACTATATGTTCCGTTACCTTATACATATACAAAATGCACTTTGACACTTTCAACATACACATAAATGAAAAATATTGTACATGAATACATACATACTAAGCAAGTATTAATTCAATTGTTCAGTTCTACTGATTGTTGCATAATATTCCATCAATAAAATATTTATTTATTTATTTTATTTATTTACTTAATTTTATTTAATTTAATTTTTCTATATGTCAATACGTTGTAATGACTACAAACTATCTTATTCACAACATTCTTTCTATTAGAGAAATTAATTGTTTTAAAACAAAAATACCTTCTTTAAAATCAAAGTTCTTTCGTATATATATATATATTTTTTTTTTTTGCAGCAGTATATTAACACTTACAAATCACAAATAAAATATTCAAAGAATGTCAATGCATGTTTTTTTTTTTTTTGTTGAAACTGAGAAACAAGATAGTAACTTCGTTATTATGATGCATAATTTCTCTCCCAGACTTTGTTTTATTTTTGAAAAATCTACTATATATATTTATTATTATTATTATCATTAATTTAACTATCATTTGAGTTACTAGGAGTACATAAAATTGCCCTTTTTCTACGGCACCATTATGTGGTGGTTTGTTGCAGCAGTGGTTAAAATTTGAGGAAAACTAAAGCCTAAGATGATCGTACAGTGGTATTATGCCGCGCATAACCTGCCTGGCAAGTACTCCTAGTATTATGCTGAAAAAATTGAAAAATGATTGACATACACCAAAACACTAAAAAAAACTAAAGACTCTATGAATTGCAACTAAATACCATTTATTCTTAGTCATTCCACTAATATTAATTAACAGACGATATTGACATAATTTTAAACTTAAACATGTCTGGGGGAGATGTGGTTTTGGAGGATAAGGGGTATCCACAAAAGTTTTGAGACGCAAATAATAAATAGATTACTGTTAATATTCACCATTCTGATGAGGTAGCCGTCTTTACACAAGACACGATCGACGCGTGCCCTCTTGGAACCGCTGTTTTTCTCTTAAGCCATCATCTGGCCTCTGATTCCATGTATCTTTTGAACACAACTTGATCATATTGATTCGAAGCACACACTGATTTTTTAAGTCCGTTCACACCTTTTTCAAACTCTGCTCTGCTTCTTTTTTCTAGCACACTCGTTCTGTCGTCTTTTTTTCTTCTCCCACGGGGTTGATTCCTCTTTTCTTACCCCCTCTTACATCATTGGCTGGAGTTTCTGATTTGTTCGTCTCGGGGAATTAATGCATCCTCTCGTCGAATCCCAGACATGTAGGTGGATCATTCGGGAATATACCCCGCCAAATTTGCATATCATTTTCGGCCATAAATATTTTCGGCCATAAATATTTTAACGTTGACAGTTCATTGTGCTATAGTGTCCAGACTGTCCATTGCCTGGCGCCTCTTCTAATTTACGGTCTACTTGTGTGGTCTTCCCATGCGAACCGTCTCAAAATTATATTTTACTGCTGTTTCACTTCACCACACACAGTTTTTGGAAAAGAGAAGATGTAATGTAATTCAAAAATTGAATAGAAATTCGGCCTTTGATTCATCGAAATTAGAAAACAATAGTCTGTTAGCATACCTTTCCTTCAACGGCTGCTCACTCTCCTTGTGCAGTAAACCCTGGAATAGTCTCAACACCAGTTCCAGTTTTCTTAATGATGCTTCATCTTACAGCTGCGACAGCCATTTTTAGACTTGACTGGGCCGGGGTCATCGTGATTCTACCAGGCCTGCTAGTGCACTCCGAAAGAGGCCTACGGATGTTTCCTGAGTGCTGCACGTTAGACGACGTATCGAAATGCTGGAACCAATAAGTGAGCATCCGTAGGCCTCTTAGGGATGACTCATCGGAGTGCACAAACAGGCCCCGTAGAATCACGATGGCCAAATCAACTGGGCACGACTGTCACAGTGCTCATCTCTTTTGTTTTAATATTGTCAACTCGCCTGCGTGTATTTTAAGCTTAACCAAACAACATATGTCTGCTGCGTACACTGACATGCCTTGCATTATCTGATTGTAATTGTGCTGTCGAAAATATTGGAGAGTACCTAACCTTATGACTTAATTGTCAACAATCTTGCATTTGATACCTAAAGAATAAAGATGAAGCCCTCTTTGAAGAGATTTAGGATTTTCTCTTCAAAAGTCAAATTTTACACGTAGTCAAAACACGTAGAAGTACCACATTAGAAGACTATTTTTAAAAAAGGTATTGTTCTTGTGCCATTTGAAAAGTCTGCGATAGTGAACTTATAATATAGTTATAGGTGCTTTTTAGTTGTATAGTTTTACTATACTCCTAAATTCCAGTTTTACAATACTACTAAAAAGTACCTTTAACTATATTATAAGATCACCCTCACAGACTTCAAATGGGACAAAAACAATACATTTTTATTTACCTATAGTTAATTTTTATAGTTATAGGTGATAAATTTTTATATCCGAGAAAATTTTGCTTTGAAAAAATAAAGTGAATGTTTCTCAGCAAAAGTTGATTTTTCAGGCATTCTTGCCTAATAAACTGTTTGAAAAATCAAGATTTGAAAACGGATAGAGTTATTTAATGCAATGGCTAGGATTTGTGTAAAAAAAAAAAAAAAATACATAACTCAATTTATTTGGTTTCAAGACTGTTTCAAAGATCTTCGTTTTATTTGTTTGCTATTACGCATTTTCTTCCCCCTGAAAGAAATTTTCCTCTTAACTTTCCAAATCCAGTTTTATTCTGTTTCCAATATTTAAATTTTTAAATCTTTTCCAAAATTATTTTCATGTTGCTCTTCGCTGCAGAAGAATTCCGTATGCTTCCAGAAAGCGGAGATTGAAGAAAAAAAGGAAAGAATGCAAACATGGAGATGAATGTACTACATTTTCAAAGATCTTCAGATTTAAAGAGATAACATTTCATTTCGTAAGGCTTATTTTGTGCGCGGTCGTTCCATCTTTCTTCTGCTACTTTCTTTTCATCATGCCTCTCTTCCTTGCACATACATTTTTCTTCAAAAATCCTCCTTTCTCGAGAAATCGCATATTAAAATTCTTTTGCACAAGCTGGTATACGAATGCCTCAAGTCTAAAACTGTGCAGTTTAAATATTATGAATGTACGCGGATATTTGTCTTAGTATAATACATTACCCATTTATATTTGATTTTGAACAGTTAAATATTGAAACAAGAATTAAGATTTGAGAAGTCGTTACGTTTTCTAAGTCTGATAAAAGTGCTCATGTTATTTTTACTATTAAAAGAATAAATACCTCTTTTTTTAAGGGGGGGGGGAAATCCTGCAACTGAAACAAAGGAATTTAGTACTATTATGTATGCACCGTTTTTAAATGTGCAAAATGTGTCAGGTTTATAATTTCTGTCAAATTATAAACCTGAATTTGTATTCTAAACTCAATCAAACGCCATTTTATTGTTTTAACGAAAAATGTTGAAACTTTAGAGTAAATTACAAGTAACACTTGTCCGCAGGTACATTTGCTAAAAATTCTTTACTACAAGTGCCTTTCCGAATAGGTAAATAGGAAGATACTGGTTGTAGTAGGTTGTACTTCACCTGAATGCAAAAGCTGTGGTAAATTTCAAACTTTGACTTACTGCACAGTGCTTCGAATTTCAAACACTTTAACCGATAGGCAAATGAAAACATAAAACTCATAAAATATGAAGGTATATATTAACACCTTTATATTTAATACGCCTCTTTATTAGTTTGATTATTATTATTATTATTATTTGAGGGGAGAGGAGAGGGGCTATTAATACGATTAAATAAAACTGGCATTGAAGGAAGGAATATATTTTATTGATTTTTTAGCGCTAGTGTTCTATTTCGTTCAGTCCCAGATTTTTGTCTACGTGACTTTGTCGACATAATTTGCGGACAGGTTTTGTAGGCATGAGTTTTAGGCAGGTTTTGTAGACATGAACTGTCACCGTGAAGATCTTTTCAAATGTGTTTGCCATATAATGCGAAGATTGAGGAGGGGAGAGATTAAAATCTTGAAAGTCGCACAAGGTTTGCCATTTTTGATGATTGATCGCCACGTTTGCTGCCAAAAATTAATTCAAAACCAAACTAAGCTTGGCGTTATTTTCCGAATTTGGCTAGAAGACTAATGCTAGAACATGCCTGGTGAAGATTGTAAAATAGTGTTAGTAGGCTATTTTAATATAGATTTCAATTCCAAATATGCGTTTAGTGGAGCAAGAAAGACAAACATGGAACACTCATGGATTGTGATGCCCATTCCAAACAGTATTTAAAATGGTGAAGTATAGAAGGAATATGCTTGGCAAAGATTTTAAAACAGTTTCAGTAGAAGATAGATTTCGATTCCAAAGATGTGTTTTAGGGAACAAGAACGAGTTGATTCCTATTTCAACGCCCCCCACTCTCACCAGCCTAAAAAATCGCGCCACTTTGGTGAGCTTTCCTGTCATGGGTCTCTAGGAGTTATGAGCAAGTTTCAGCGCTCTCAAAGGAGCAAACTGTAAACGAAAGTGCGGTAAACGCACCACTTACAGAATTTGAAGACTCTTAATTTTTAAAAGTACATTAACTGGCAACCCAAATAAATAAATAAACACATAAGTAATGCTGCACTTACATTTTGTTCCAAACCGTCATTTTTATACTAAGGTTAAACTGCCACATAAATGCAAATAGTCGTCATGGTAACTGAATATGTACAGTTATCGCCACCTCTGCGAGAATGGGGAGGGAGGGGTTAAAGTGGGAATCAGCCAACTAAAGTGAACAAATCAGCGATAAATGAATCTCTCTATTCTAAAAAAAAGTAAGGGCTGCTGTCAAAAGCTTGAAAGCGTATCTCCTCCTAAACCGTGGGGATTTGAGTTTTGACTAAGGTGCCCACAAATTCGAAAAATTCCGAGGAACCTGCAAAGCTGACTTAAATTTCGAAAATCGAATTATTTTAGAAGATATTAATAAAAAACTGAAAAAATAAACAGAATGGTTGCCAGATTTGGCATAAAATCATTCATTCCTTTGCAACAAAGCGTTTCAAAGTATCTAGAATCGCGTGAAATTTACAAACATGAGTTAGAATTACGCCCATTTTACGCCAAAATAAAAACTATATGAAATAAGTAACTCAAAATGTGTTACACAAAGTTGACAATTTTCAAATAGTAAGTTCGCTTAGACAACAGGAGTTTAGAATTAGCGATTATTCGTTTTTCCAAAACAGAATAACTAATATCTTGAAAATGAAAAATAATTAGAATGCAGATTATTTTAAAGCCGGTTCTCGTCCAGCTGGATTATTTGCTACCAGTAGAAACATTTGGCGGCGTTAACTATGCCATTATAGCAGTTACAGTACCCTTTGGATATTTGCTAGCACGACGAGATGGTATAATTCGTGGTGCTAAGTACGCCAATCTGCAAACGATTATGTAAATGAAAATATGGATAACGGTTTTCCGGTAACCTTAAATGAACAGTAATTATAGGTTGTGAGCATGTGTAAATCGCCAAATAATGAAAAGTCGCCATGGGTGGCAAGCTATCCTACCTGTTCCGTAGCTTTTATTAACTTTACATGTACGCAAGTCACCAAATAATGAAAAATCGCCATGGGTGGCAAATTCGCAAGGTGTCCAATAGGTTTTACATTATTAAAAATACAGCTGAAACAGATCATCTGATTTTATTATGCTTTAGCTCCTAATTAATATAACTTTTGAATGGCAACATTGAAAATCATTGTGTTTCTGAGTAGTGCAAATAATTTTTAAAGCGATTATAAGCGGAGTCCGCACTTCAGGTGTAGTTTAGCTCAGGACCCGTACAACACGGATTCCCATAACAAAATATCTTTCGTGTTATGAGGGGGAGGGGCTCTACTGTAGTGTGAAGTTTAAATTTTTATGTACCATTGAACATGCAAGAACCAAGCAATGTGTAGCTCAGTAACATTCTATCTGATCCAATCTTCGGGTTTTGTCTACTGAAATTATGTCTTTTTTACGAGTAAGCCTTATTAGGGGCCGAATGCCTCATACGAAAAGCGAGCGTAGCGAGTCTGGGGGCCTTGGCCCCTAGTCAGTTAAAGAATTTGAAGACACTGAATTATTAAAACTACATTAATTGCCAACCCAAAATAAATAAATAAATAATGGATTGTTGTACCTACATGTTGTTTTAATTTGGCATTTTAATTCTAAATTGCGGTTGCCATATAAATACAAAAAATCGTCGTGGTAACTGCAATTGTTTAACTATCGCCACCTTGGAGAGAGTCGCGGCGTTAAAGTAGAAATCAACACAAGAAATACAAACACGGCACACTCATGGATTATGATGCATATTCCAAATAGTATTTTAAAAAGTGAAGTACATTTGGAATATGCTTGGCGAAGCTTGTAAAACAGTTTTAGTAGGATTTTAAGATATATTTCGATTCCAAAGATATGTTTTGTGGAAAAAGAGAGAAAAATATGGCACACTCATGAATAATGATGCACTTTGCAACTTAATGAAATAATGGAAGAAAATAGGGAAGACGCATGGATTATGATACGCTGTTAATATATAGTACTTTGGTGCGTATTTAAAATCTTTTTAATTATCAGAGGAATACATAGATAAGAGCATTTTAAAGCTATAAATTATTTTCCGAAAGAAATTTTGGGAGGTGATTCTCTTCATGTACTTTATGTTACAAAATTGTTCAAATTGGGTTTTTTATCAATAGTTCATGACATACATTCCAGTTAAATGCACTCAAAAAACGAAGAAACTGAACAAACCTTCCCTTGAAAGAAGTCTTATCTTTTTTTTTTTTTTCCTAATGTAAATCCGAAAACATGCTCTCTCGATATTTGAAGTCTTTCTTGTCCCTTCCCCAACTGAAAGTTTCATCTCTTTTCAGATGCAAAAGCAGTTGCAACTGTGTTATCATTGCAGTTTCGAAAATCTTACAGAGTTGATTTTTCTTTTCCGGCAAGTTTAAAAAATCAAGCAGGAGAAGAGAAGTGAAACCCCTTATTGCTCTTGATACATGCAAACATATACTTTATTTCGCTAAAGTATTTAGCGGACTGAAAAGTGATGCTTTTCAGAATGTTACTTTTTCGATCAGCCAAAACTGCTTCAGCTAATAATCAGAAGTTTGGCATGTACGCGAGTTTCTAACACAGATGCTGTATTAGATAGCATTTTCCGATATTCGTAATCTACGGGAGGGGAGGCAGAAAGACAAAACGATCTTTTCGCAAATACTACGTGATCTAAAAATATAGAGACCTATAAAATTATTGCTGCGAAGTACAATAATCACGAATATCTAAAATTCAATTTCATATCATTTTGAATATGTTCGTTCAAGGTGGTTAGACGTGAAGGAAAGGAGATGGTGTCCATTATTTGTGATTGACAAAAACTAATATCTGATTGTCTATATCCGATATTATGTATATCGAACTTAACAACATGTAAACATAAAGTTGAACTTGTTGTTCTGAGGATTCTAGAATTAATTTTTCGAGAGTTTGGTAGGGGTACACAAATGTTTAGTAAGGGTTTTTAGATTGTAAAAGTGCATCCTTTTGAGGTGGTAGCATAAATTGTAATAAAAATGTTTATGAGGGACAAAAATCGAAACCCTCCAATCTGTCTCAAAACAAGAAATAGGCTGAAAAATACAATGTACCAAGTGAAGTCCTCTAATGCGCCACGATTTGGCCACCCCACGTCTATATGAAATTCTTCATTTAGACTGGAACAAATATGATGTTTAGGCACAGCGTATTTGTAGTACAAAAACTTGTTGAAAACGTATTTGTATGAATTTTACTTGAAAAACGACTTTACACTGAAAATAAAATATGCCGCTTACGTCAAAAAAATAATTGTCGGAACTAAAATTTATTAGTCTATGTACTCCCTATAAATACTAGATCTTAAAACGAGACAATTCTGAACCCCTTACCCAATTTTTAGATCTCTCCTCTATCAGCTGGTGCTTGTACTCAGACGAAAATATCTGTCAATCGATGCGTAGGCTAGCGGGTAGACTCACAAACGGTAATTCTAGTTCATGAGTGCATCGAACGATAATTTCTCGTTACATAAACTTGTGATTTCTAAGAACTAGAAATTCTTGAAAATTTCATGCATACCAGTTGTGTGTATCACCTGCGTGCATAATTCTATGACCTGTTCTTCTAGATGAGAGCGGCATTTTTTTTCTCCATGTACTTTTCGACCCCCCTCACACATTTTAGAATTAATGACCATAGTAAAAAAAAGAAATATTAAACTGAATATCGTTGAAGCAAGGAAATCTATTGTTTGATTGGGAACAATTCTAGTAAAAATTCATTGAATAAATATGGAAAGCACTTCAAATTATTCTAAAGAACTCGTTCTCAATAGTTTAATTCATTCAAAGTCTAAAGAATGTACTCGTGGCACTTTTCGAATTGATAATGCTTAGCTGGAGACTCTTTGAATAATTAAATGCACAAGGATATCCCGAAGCAGCTGCCTGTGACAGCTTTGTACTTTAACAAGATCCAAGTCTGATACTCTTGTGTACCATTCGTGCCTTGTGTGATGTCCTTATAGGAGACTTGCTAGCGTGAAACTTCAAAAATTTTGTTTGGAACATTGTAGTTAAGTTTTTGGACTGTGTAATGATGTACTTGTTTAGTAAAATTATTTGGCGATTACAATCCGGCGTATTAATGGCAACTGGTGATTTTTATAAAGCGAACACATATACCATCAACACAATGTTTTTATTTTTTAGTAAAGGTTATTTTAGTAATAAAGGAAGGTAATAGAATAAATTTAATCACAGAAAATGATTTTTTTCAAGGTTAATTACTTCAAAAAGTACTGAATAAAATAGGAAAATTAAACGGTTCAATAAGCATTGAACTTTACTAGCATAATAGTTCTATTTTATGAAATAAGTTTTCTATGTTTCCTATGGTTTACCAATTAAGATTTTCTTTATATTTCTGCATAATATATTTACGAAATACTCGTCAGTAAGTTTAAGAATTTTAATCACAGGAAAAATCATCACTATTTTTTTTATTAGATAATAATAATTTTTATCATAATTCAAACAAAACGTTCCAGGCGCTGCGATTAAAACTGCAAATTTAGCAAAGCATTTACGAAATACTCAGTAAGTAGTTTATACTCGTCAGTATAAACTACTAATTGAATTAAAATGTAAGACTTTTGATGAAAGGAAAAATCATCACTATTTTTTTTTCTTTGATAATAATAATTTTTATCATAATTCAAACAAAACGTAGGCACAGCGATTAAAACTGCTGAAAACTTTTTAAAAAGGAAATTCGTATACACGTTGTATGTAAAGACTGAACTATTTTATTAATAATTTGAGCACTATTAGTTTAGCTGTCACCTAATTAAAAAACAAATAAATATTCTTCCTTATTTTGTCTATGGACTCTGAATTCAATCAACTAAAAATAAAAGTATTTATCAATGGGGTAGCTGAGTTAGTTGAAATTTTCTTTTCAAGTAGATTTCATTTACGTAGATAATGCGACAAGACGACAGCCCTGAAGTTTTATTGCAAGAATACTAAATAAAATGTAATGCATTTCAAATTTAGTGTCATGTTATTCCCTGCTCTAGAGCCTTTTCATATAAATGACATAATATTCATGTATTGTAATATAATCTGCTGATCTCTGTATGTGCGTGTGTGTCAATAAACCTAGTCATTCTCTAAAACAATTATCGTAATGAAAGGAAGAATTTGGATTCTAGTTGGCACATAGAAAAACTAATGTTAAATGTCCTCTGTTATTATAAATTAATTTTTGTCCTTCGGTCTAAGATTTATACCTTTATACATGTTAAATAGAACCCCCCAAGTTTTCAAAATCTAATGACAACCCTATCTATCCTTTAGGTCTTGAAATCGGTATGTTAAAAAAAGGAAAAAGATAGTACCAAAATGCATCTTTCATTATTAATATTAAGTATTTTAAGGTAGTAACAACTGAAAATCAAAAGCATGTCAAAATTTTCAAGCGGATTTGACGGTTTAGCATCCAAAGTTGTCTGGTGCAAAAGGAAAAAAATTTAGGCAAGCTAATTCATATCAAAAAGTATGGTAGTAATGTGTTTAAGATCTTCCGATTTACTTTTATTTTTTCTAACATTTCTCATTTTTTTCTTAATACACGGATACAATTTTTTCACTGTTAACAAATGGTCATTTTGACACGTTTATTCGGACTATAGTGCAGCATACACAATTCATGTATATATTCTGACCTGAAACAGCACATGCTTGCCTTAAATCATTTAAAAAAGGTAAAGGAAAAAAATAATTTGATACATTTTATATTTTTCAAATATATTTCTGAAAACTATTAAAATTAGATTAAAATTAGAAAATTATTAAAATAGAAATTAAAATAATAGAAAATTATTAAAATTATACTTATATTTTGTTGTATTTAACATAAAAATACATTATAAAATGGAAATTTTGCATGGAATTTTTTTTAATTATAAATGCTCTAAACTTACTATCATGGCCTCCAAGACAGTAAAAGTATGCCAGATATGAATTTTTAATAAAAATCATCAAGAAACATAAGTGCAAAAAAATTGATTTGGATCATGAACAGTTCTTTAAAACCAACAGTTGCATTCTCATATTTAAATAAGAGGGCAGTTTCACATTGCGTTACTAACCATTCCTAGAGAAAAGCTGTCATATGAAAACATGATTTCTATGGTTTATTGAAACTCTTGCCATATGTCATTCAGAAAATGTGGAGTTCATTTGAAGTCACGTGGTTTAAATGGATCTGTTGCAAAATTTGTGTCACTACGGCAGGGCCCCCCCCCCCCCTGAGAATGTGAGCTGACAGACCACATGTTAGGAACAGTTTCTGCTTTCAACTTGTATTAAACTGTTATTTTGACTTTATGTTTTAACTTTTTATTTTAATTTTATTTTGTTCTTAGGTCATCATTACTTTTTACAATTTTTTCAACGATTCTTACAATCGATATTATTCTGGTAATAAAAACCAGAAATCAGCTAATCAGTAATAAAAACCAGAATAGTAGTCTCAATCACTCCAACCATTGTTTTACGTGTGTCAAGAGAACGGTATCAAGAGAAATCAAGTGATCATAATTGCAACAAAAATGGTCCTAACTGCTCCGTTTTCTCCACACTTTTGTGATTCTATTGCAGTAATTGGGACCTCGTCCCTTTAATTTTAAGCGAATAATCTTACGGAAACAAAATCTTTTCAGGTGTTCTTAAAAGCTCAGTTCCCCCTAATTTATCAAAACAATCTGTACTTAAAGTAGTGTGATTTTCTGTAATTGAAAGAGTTGCGAATTCAGAAAGTTGAAATTTGTGACAAGTAGCCATAATTACCCCCCCCCCTCCTGACCCTAAACTTTATTTTATAAACCGACATCTTAACCAATGGTTTACTACAGCTCAATTGATTGTTTTTTAGATTCACCTATCCTCATAATCTTATTACATCCAGTTTTCTAGCAGCAGAATAAAGTATTATTAATCCCCAATTACTAATTCGCTTACTTTTCACAATAGTTCAGTAAAATATAATACGTGTGATATTTATTCATACTGAAGAAAACAATTGACCAAATGAAAAAAATAATGTTTTGTGTTCAAAAGTTTAAAATTAAGTTTACAAATTTAAACGACCTCCCAAAAATTTAACATTTTTTATAGAAATAGTAAACCATTAATAGGACCAATAGCTTATTCCTATGGCAACTTAAACTCAAGATATGATTTAAAAATCGGATCATATTTTCAAGTTAGCTGAGATGATTTAGATAAAATAATAGAAATCTACCCAGCTATGATCACCCTAATCTTTCTATACTTGGAGAAACAGAACAAGATTAGAAATCGGTTAAATTTATTAACCCTTTGAAGCGCAAACATTTTCACATCCACATAGAAGACCAACAGGATAGAATAGTCCGCGACTGCACAGCCAGCTATGTCAGAAAACTTCTTCAGCTCTGAGGCGGCAGATGGGCGACTCGATCAACAGCCATGTTGTTGATAGTTAAATGTATCGATAGCAACAGCTGCACATTCTCAGTGTCGGGGCTATTTAACCCTTTAACGCGCAGTGTTCCCGCTCTGGGAACACCAAACTCTAACGTTTTGACTGTTGCCAGTCACAAAAAATAGATTTGATTTCTATAAAAATAGTTTCGGGTGACATAGCTCTACGAGAATCCCTTACTTTTTAGCACGTCATTTCCCGTCAAAAAAAATGTCACGATTATTTTTAACAGCACTGACATCTGCTGAAAAATGGAAGAATGCGAGAACAGCTGGATAGATTGCCCAATGCTGTAAAAAGGGCAGTTGTTGCCATCGCTCGACTTAACTACCAGCAAGATGGCGGACGATCGAAACGTTCATCGCGTGCCACAGATCTAGAGACCCTTTTTTGACGCAGCTGGCTGTGCCGGCACAGTCAGCTGTCGTCAAAAAAGGGTCTCTAAATCTGTGGCACGCGATGAACGCTTCGATCGTCCGCCCTCTTGCTGGTAGTTAAGTCGAGCGATGGCAACGACTGCCCTTTTTGCAGCATTGGGAAAGGGTAGCGCTTCAAATGGTTAAATAAGACAACCAGATTGTTAACTCGGTGACAACAATCTTCATTTAAGAGAACGATTCGGCTACACCGACAAAGAAAACAAACATTATGCATGGCTTTTAAAATTAAGACAGAATTTTATTACGAATGCTGCTTACCACTCAGCAAAATGGAAGATGCAGATCTCGAATTCAAAACAAAAGAGCACAAAACGCATCAAAGGAAAGCTTTTAAGACAGAAACGTTATCCCGCGGAAACTGAGACATCATTTCAAAAGTGCCTTCCTCTTACCCGTGACGCATGGCAACTTTTTGTATTCAGATTACATTCCTATTCCATTTTAGTAGCTTTGAAAGCCGAGATAAAAATGTCGTGTGATAGATGGAAAGCAAAAAACACAGACAGCAAAATGAACTCATCTCAGTTTCTCAAAGAGAACGGAGAACCTTTAACGTTTGCGTTTCATCCAACATTGCAAACAGTAAAAATTTAGGTTCTGTCAGTTAGCGGATCCAGAAAGGTTTCAAGGAAAGAGCAATATGTGGGACGAAACATATTATCAGAGATGGATCACTCTTTTCTACTTCTTCTTTATCTTTTTATTTTTAATTTTAAACCAATGTTTAACCTGTTCGCTGCTATCATTAGAAAGACACAACGGAAAAGAGTATCCTTCGATCGATGTTCATTCCCAGAATGCTCCTCTGGGACCCTGCGCTGCGCTTGCGAAATAGCTGTTATTAAATATTTCTACCACTATTTCTACCAGTCCTCAATTTCTGAAAATTTGAAAAATGTAACATCATTAGACGTTTAAACACCATAAAAATTGATTGAAAAACATCGAAGTTGTTCAATGTTTGGCAAAAATCGATCTTTAATTTGGAAAAAAAAAATTCTTATAGAAAAAGTGTTCATTTTTATTAAAAAAAAAAATGATATTTTTTGAAAGGGGAAATGTTGGGCTCTAAGATTCCGCAAGTATTTTCCATGATGTAACGCGAGTAAACAACGCACGGATTACAATTTCAATACTTTTGAATATCCAGCTGTCGCAATTTTCTCCCATGGTTTCTTCTTTAGGAAGCGGATGCTGTAGGAGATATCTTTCATTACAAGGTGAGAAAAACTCCGTTAGAACGCTTTTTAAGTAATAATTAAAAAAGTAATTAAATTTTAATGTTTATAGAAATATATATGTGGTATTCAATTATTTAGTTATTAATTATGAAATAATTATATATAAAATGAATCATTTTTACTTATTTATAGCATTTTATTATGTTCAAGAAGATTTTAAAAAAATAATGTTTGCAAAAAATCATGTTTGTGCGGTGTTCTTTTGCTGCATCTCTTGCTGCACAACTTTGTACCTCTTCCTGGAGGTTTACTTTACGATTTCAGATGCCAATCAGGTTCTCTGTCAGCACTTGACCTGTTGTTATTGCTTTTCAGAGCTCGCATTTCGTGAGCTCTCATACATGTTGTACTGAGTTCATGTTTGTAGAGTTGCTAGGTCTGTCCAATGCAGTAATGTTTCCATCAGCTAAAAGCTTGCTGTTCGTTTTTGCTTCTGCAAGTAGTTCAGCTGCACATAAAGATTCATTTCTTTTCATCACCAAACCATTGAGCAAGCTAATACCAGAGTTATTCTCCTAAGACTTATTGTGTTGATTTTGTTTCATCGTACCTTACACAATTTGAACATGACCCGCGCCTCTAATATTTATCACAGACCACACCATGATATATGTGGGATTGTTTAACCGCCGAAAAAATAGAGTCAGGATTGAATAGCCTGACAGCCTGAGTAAGCTCACAGCGGTAGTTTCAACAGAAGAGACTTCTTGAACTTTTAAGTATTTTAATCCCCATTTTTTTCAATGGCAGGTGAAACAAATTGCTAAACAGACAAGCTAAACCAAGTGAACATAAATTACAGTAAATTTGGTTATCAAGGTTTTCTCAAAAATATCAATTTTTACCATTCTTAAAAATACTTTGACAAATTTCTGCTTGGTGTCTAGACTGCGTCGATAGTTATGTACATACTAATGCATTTATGATCAGTTTTGACATACCATGCATGTATTTTGACTAGTTTCGAGGTGACGTCCGCAAATGCATTTCTCGTAATTAGAATCCGTAACAATATTGCAAAAAATCATCAATCCTAGTGTTACCCAATGAGAATTTAAAGCCCAAAGAGTAGTTTATCTCCAAAATTCGTATCGATACAAAGCCTTCAATGAGAACTGTTCCAAGTAATGCTTCTTCCGCAATTAATCTTTTTTTTTTTATTGATGAAGATCACTTGGCTAAATAGGTAGACGATGAATATGTATTTTTAAATGCTGTCGTATATTAAATCTAACTTAGCTAAAGGTAAAGACCATGAATATGTATCCTTAAATGATGTCGTATATTGAATCTAACCTGGCTAGTAAACAAATAAATGACAGTTTTTTATTCCGACACGCCTACCACTGAATGAGCAACTTTATTTCTCTCCCTCTATGAAACCTCCATTTCCTAAATAAGTTCCAAGAAGTATTTTTTATTAGAGGCAATATAAATTCCATAATTTTGAAGAAGTTTTATGACATGACGTTGCATAAAGTTTATCCTTGTAAATATTTTAAGCCCTTCCCATTTACTTGAAGCAATGCGCCAAGACCTTGAGAAAAGAAAAAAAAATACTTCGGAACATCTATCCCCCCTCTCAAAATTACCCGCAACAAAAATTCTATTCCTCGTGGCAAAAAAGAGGTAAAGCCAATAAATAATTCATGCGTAGCATTTTTCCAACTTTTAGATATTTTCCTTTTCGCTGCCACCAAACGTTCATCAAATAAGAAAGGTGAGAAGAAATAAACGGAAATAAAATAATCCCGAGGAACGAAACATTTCCATCGAGCCTCCGAGAGTGAGTGACAAGTCCGCAGCGGAGAGGGGTCGGCGCATAATATTCTGCGTCCACCTTTGACAGTTTTTATTTAGAAAAGAGGACATAAACCTGTCAGGATGGAGATGGGTTTACGATGTTTAATGGTGAAGTGGCAATAAATGCAGGGAAATGTTTAGAAACTTCGGAATATTGTTGCACATAATATCTCCATAACAAGCTGTTGCAGAAAAAATATATTTATACTTTAAAATTTCATTCATATATATATTTGACGCGAAAATTTATTTAAACCTTTTATTTCATTCTGTTTACTTGCATTCCGTATTAACACTTAATACATAAATTTAGTTTTTAAATTTAACTTTTTTTTTATTACATCACAATTACTTTTTAAATATTCTAGACTTTTTTGTTTTTCTTTTGTACAATCTTAAATAGAAAACTGCTATAATTTCTATATAACATAGCAGGAAGATAGGGATAAAAAATTTAAATGATTGTTTGTTGGTATTTTTAGATTCAAAGTGCAAACTATCGATACAAACCTTGAAAATCATAAACTTTGTTTGAACGAACTTGTGTTGTTTTTTTACATGATTTCAAAAGAATTTTTTAAGAAGCTGTAAATTTTTCAGTTGAATTATGTATATGTGCAATTTCATTGAGAAAAGGGATAACCAAAACAATTTATAGCTGTAGAGATTATTGTCAGCAAATTTGATAATCTTTCTGTGATAGATTACCTTGATAGTTTCAGTCTCAATTTTCCTGTTAGATGTACAACTTAAATGTATGAAGTACTGTGATAAAATTTTTCATGAAAGATTCTCTCTGTGGATTTTCTTTTTAATCTGTGAACATTTGTGAAAATTTTAAAAATATGACAATATTTAGGATTTATTTACTAATATATTTTAATTGCATGTAATGTATAGTATATATTTTAAAAATAGTATCATTTGGGATATTTGACCTTAAATCTTATTGAGATTTAGGATATGCTATTCCGTTTAACTGAATAACAGCCCAGACACATTTCTTTTTAACTGCGTTGTGCTTATGAAATAATATTGTAAACATTTTTATATTTGAAGAATAATAAAATGTATGACAATGATAGAAATAACAAATAAAAGTATGGTCAGGTATTACATATTTACTTCAATATTGACGATATTCAGCAGGTTTCTCACAAATAAATAGCAAAACCAACTGTTTCAGTAGCATTATTTTATTGAATTAATAGATTTATCATTAGGGATTATCTTAGTTTTGCATTCATTTACAAAAAAGCATGTTATCTTTATGCTTTTACAATCACTTTTAAAATGAAGGACTGATAAGGTTTTTATTTTATCTTATAAATTTAACAAATTTCACGTCTGTTTTGTCTTTTACCTCCTTATATTTTCTAAGTGAAATCTTTTCAACTTTAACGATGAGATTCTTTTACGAAAATTTTATGGCTCGTTCATGAAAAATATGAACTTAAAAATTACCGATATGGCTTTAGCTATCGAAAGCGTAAGTATACACTTAAAAAGAAAACGCAATTACTTTTATACAAATTTGTGCACCGTTTAATAAAGTAATATATTCACATGTATTGCAGTATGATTTGCAAAACATATTTACAGATTAATATGAAATACTTTGGTGCTTAATAAATCATACTAATTTTCCCAAATATGTCAATCATTTATAATACTGTGGTATATTAATTCGGCATTTTACTAATTAAGTTAATGATCCCAGAAAAGTTAAGAGAAAATGTTTAAGTGCTGCTCATTAAGACGCTAATTGCAGCCTTTAATGATTTAATTATTCGGTATCAGTCAATATTATTTATGACGTGCCGTTCATTACAAATTTCTAAGTTCCAGCATTTTTATGAAGCAGAAAAAAATTAATTAAAATCACAGTGTTTGTTTTTCTTTTTAAAAATGTAGTTTTTAGATAGTTCATGAGCTATTTTTTCTCTCACTTAGAAAGAAAGGACTAATTTGTTTGGAAATTTATGTCGTAACTAATTTACTTCAGCTCTAAACTAATTTTCTTCATAATTTTTCATGATTAATGATGAAATATTAAAAGTTTATTTATTTTTTATTTTGAAAAAGACTATAAATTTTTAGTTTTTTTTAAAATCTAAAAGCTGATAAAATAATTAATTATTTTTTCCTAGGGTTTTCAAATTGTGTGAAAATGTTATCAGCAGATTCCACGTGACCTTTTATGGTAACTATTCAGATAACATAGGTTGTTAGCTGAAGTACCCGTTCATCGCACGGAAATGGGGATTTCCAAAACAACTATTAGGAATGAAAAATAAAAAAATATGCTTATCAAGTTTTTGTCTTGTAAATAATTTATATCATCCCATCTGGATCCCTATTTCATGTATGCGA
Source organism: Cheiracanthium punctorium (assembly GCA_038373885.1). Lineage (NCBI taxonomy): Eukaryota > Metazoa > Arthropoda > Arachnida > Araneae > Cheiracanthiidae > Cheiracanthium > Cheiracanthium punctorium. The sequence continues at coordinate 2,014,498 of JAWZYV010011719.1, forward strand.
AATTATCTTGATCGTGGTGTAATTTTTCCGACAATGTTTGTTAGTATTTAACTTACTAATGAACTTTTAAACGCATAACATAAATACAGCGTCACAAAAATTAATTTCATTTACGTTTTAACAATACCATTTAGCTACCATATCAGCAGTGTTTATCGTTGTTACTTAAATGGTCAAATACTACGATCAAACAAAAACTCAAGTAAATTTTTATAGGTCCTAAGAATTGGAAAATAAAAATACATAAATATGCGAACAAATGAAGCATTAACCTTTCAAAAACACTCCGATTTAAGACAATTGTTTCTAATTTTTCCTTTTATTTCCTTCGCATTAGTGGCAATAAATCTTACAAATTACCCATAGATGTGTAGCATGCACACTTAGCGTTTTTTCCTCATCAGATGAAGCGACATCTCGTACTGCTGACAGAATCCGTGAAGTTTTGAAGGTCTTCGACTTTCAAAATGGCGCCTATCGTTCTTCTTTAATCCATGGTATAACCAAGAAGGATAGAATTATTGGAAAGGCGTAATAAGGGAAAAGTTTTAAAGCCATCTGATGTAATTTTGCAGGCTCTGATAAAATCCCGCGAAATAGTTAGTTCTAGGACAGCTGTGGCCTAAGTTGACGCTCGAAGGTATAGTTGATAAATAGTTAAACTCCTCCCGCCGGCTTCATCGCCATGCATCGTAAACGCTGCTTGTGGTGTCTCCCATTCTTGTGTACTCCTTAGGTAAAACGATTTTTATTTTCTACTTTTGACAGTATGCAGTGTGGCTATAATTAAAGTTTCCTTGTTAACAGCATACTAAATCTGAAACGGATGAACAGATCGCAACCAAATTCATCATATGTACTCTACACAAGATGCGCTGAGGGAAATTTTTCAAAAAGTGTACTTCAAAAAATGACCACTAGGTGGTGCCTTGCATATGAAGTCAGCTGAAAAATAACCCAAGATATATGTTCAAAAACTGTTAAATAAATGTTAAAATTGTTTGTACATTTTGAATAAGCCATTTCCATTTTTAACATTTTTCGTTTCTTTCATGTAAAGCATCATTTAGTGGACATTTTTTGAACTTTTTTTTTCAAAATATCATAAGCGCATCTCATTTATAGTCTATAAACCAAATTTGGTTTCAATTTTTTCATCTGTTTCAACTATAGAACTCTGTTTACAGTGAAAGTATAATTATTACCACCCTGTACTTACCATGGAAACAACATACTGATTGCTACTCAATACGAAATTCAACAACAAAACCGAAAAAAAAAATCTGGAGTGACTCCACTCGACTTTCCGAACACTTACGATTAAGATCATTACCAAGCATTTAAATAAATTTTAATCGATGAATAATTCAATCATATATACCAAATTGAAGCTCAATCAAATGCGCCGTTTAAACGCTAGCGCACTTTCAAGAATTTCTCCCCATATGCTATAATGTAAAAGAAATCTTTGTAGTAGACCTACAGAAAAACTATAAGTCCTATACACATCAAAATCAATACCGGTCTTACGATGGTGATTTATAACATATATATACCCAATTTGAGATCAATCGAATGTACCTTTTAAATACTAGCGCACTTTCAAGAATTTCCCCCCATAGGCCATAATGTAAAAGAAATCTTTGTCGTAGCCCCGTAGAAAAACTATATCCTATACACACCAAAATCAATGCCGGTCTTACGATGGTAGTTTATAACATGTATACGCAATCCGAGCTCAATCGAATGCCCGTTTAGGAGCTATCGTGTTCACTACATACACACAAACTCATGTACACACACATAAATATATACATCTCGTAAAAATAGTATAAATGAATTCAGAAGACCTCAAAACGTGTAAATACACCAAAATCTCGAAGTCAAATTTTTCCATGATTGCAATACTTTCCGTACATGGTACATGTTCGGAAAGTAAAAATTAGTTGTAAGGCAGAGGTTGAAAAGTGATGAATAAAGTAACCATTTTAAAATGAATATACACGAAATATTTTCAACATATATTTTTATTGTTCTTTCATTCCTATTATAGAATCAAATTTCCCATTTTTAAAATTCATAATCTAATTACAACCCTTGGCAATCGTATATTGCCATCAAAATGTTCAGTATTTTTACAAAATCTATTCAACATGTAGTGAATTTTCAACATTTGTCGTTTGAGTTGCAACTAATCTCACAATACAAATTTCATTTGCATACCAAGTCTTCAATTGTTGGCAAATTAAACAATTAAAAGACTGAAATGATCAATTTAATAAATCTTGGGCTCAGAAAAAACGGAACGTTTTCGATGCAAAAAATTCCCACAAACGCTCTCATAAAAGAATTCTACACGTTTTTGAAAAGCCTATTCCTGCCATCGAACTGGATGATCTTTTGAAAAAGTCGGAATCTCTGTAGGAGTGTATTTCTCGAAACTTTTGGTTTTCAAAACACACACATACACACACAGACACACATACATACATACATACATACAGATAGCTCATAAGAATAGCATAAATGAATTCAGAAGACCTCAAAACACGTAAATACGCCAAAATCACAAGATCGAATTTTTTCACGATTTTACAATACTTTCCTTGGATGGTACATGTTCGGAAAGTAATAAGAAAAATAGCTCTTTCGACTTTGTGACAGCAGCTACTAAACTAAAACTTTCTTAGATATGTGCTGGGTTGTTACTTCAGGCTATGTGCTGGGTTATGTGCTGGGTTGTTACTTCAGGCTGTTCAGGCCCTGAGGTCATCTAGTGGCTCATTTAAAAGATAAGCCGAGTTAAAAAAAGTTGCTCCTAATTAAAAGGTGCCCCGGTCTCCTCTAATGTTTTTACAAATATTAGCCGCCAAGGCGGCCAGATCCGCCTCCCCATACAGTACTGTTCTGTATACTTTGTATAGTGTTGGCCATATTGTTAGATTCATTTCAACGAAAATCATGCTTCATTGTTTTAACAGTATTCGTAGTGAATTTTTTTTTTTTTAGGTTAGGGTTGCTACAAATTATGGGTGTTATCATAAAAGCCAATGGTGATCATGCCAAGTACTAACATTGCAAAATGCATTTAAAAAAATATTTGGTATCATTATTATTTGTGAAAGGGTTTAAAAATTACTTTATAGGGCGAACACGTATTATAAAAATGTCCACATAAATATTTCTTAATTACAGCAGTTGTGGGCTTCTCAAATTAGCGATCAGTACGCTGTCGTTCTCTTCATGAGCTCCATGGTTCCGCTAAATGGTACTTTTTCGTTTTAATAACACCAGTGTTTATGTGAAAAAGTTAGCAACCTGGTGTTTTTATTGTATGGTTGTATTAGTTTAATACATAGCCATGGCTCTCTAAGATCTCAAGTATAAGCTGCCGGAAAAGCTCCGTTTTTGCGTATGCGCAGTTTCTCCCCTTCGCCGATTAGGCGATAGTACAGCCTTATCAGTGTTGCCAACGCTGCCTGAGAAAAGTGGCTCAAACCAAAGTTAAAAGTAGCCAGAAATGGCTGAAAGTGTTTTCAAGCTGAAAAAAAATTAATTTCTTTGGCGTTTACTTTTAAGTACTTGTACTGTTGAAATATGCTTATCTGCAGATGCTTTTTGAGTTATTTGAACTTTCATTTTGATTTACAGTTTAATATTTTTCCCAGCTTGAAAACATTTTTAGCCAGTTCTGACTACTTTTAACTTTGATTTAAGCCACTTTTTCTCCGGCGGAGTTGACAATTCTGATAGGTTCAGGTACTAGAGCCAAATCGGCGAAGGAGCGAAACTTTGCTCGTACTCAAAATCCCATAGGAGAAACTGGTTTTCGGGCACCCTCTACGTGAGATCTTAGGGAGCTATGATATTAACAATGTTTACAGTGTTATGGATAGACATTGGTATGGATAGACATTGTAAATTTCATGCTTCCTATCCTCCTATGTATTTGTATTTGACCTATTTTTCTGCTCATATATATTGTAATAGCCTACAAAATAATGTGCGAAAGTGTGACAAGAATAGTAACCTCATACGTATGCGTTTTATGTTTACTTTATTACTTCGCTTATTTTAATGGCATCAGGTGCAAATAATTTAACTTGGCAGAGTTATGCGAGGGGTGATGTTATGATAGCGGAAAAAAAACTATAATGATAACGTATAGTTGTTGTCATTCCCAGCTTATAAATATTGTCTATTTTGTTACCGCATACGTTACTGTAATATATAATAAGATTTATTCACTTTGAAGTATGTCAATCATTGATATATTGTCCGTATTTTTTCATCATCTGTCTCATTTTTCAGTGAGCTTCATAATTTTTCATTCTGAGAATAGTCTGCTTATAAACACAAAATTGAATAAAATGTTGATAGCCGATTTTGTCAAAATATGAATAATGCAGTAATAAGAAGAGAGATATGCTTGATAGATACGTTGACATATATTTTGACAGATATGCTTACGCTTCATGTGCTTACACAGCCCCTAAACTCATTTGTTCATTGTGGCTTGTCCTTTACCACTCTGGTCTTTCTCTGTATCACTGTTACAAAGTTATTCAATTTAAAAATTAAGAGAATTCTTCACTAAACAGCTTATCTGATATGCAAATAAGTTTCTTGGTATAGTTTAGATAGTTTTAAACGTGAGTATCCTGAGTTTAGAATAAATAAATAACTATCCTAAGTAGCAGGATTTTTCAGTTTCCATGGAGCAGATTCAAAATATCGACCAACTTCAACTAACGTCATATATAGGCAGATTCATATTTCAAAATCCAGCCAATAGCGTTTGTCATTAAACTGAAAGATGTACTATCCGTTTGGGAGTACTCCATAATGGACATTTGGACTCTTCATAAAGCTTTTAAGGGTTTAGCTTTTAAGTCAACAGTTTCTAGATAATCTCTTAATGCGTTCCCTGTATTTTATCAAATAACTAGGATTAAAGAACTCTGATGATAATCGATTCTATAAACGGCTTTTGTAAATACTTTAATGATCAGGCAGAATCAATCGATTAAGTCTATTGATACCATTTGGGAACTTCGTTAAGCCGAGAGCCATTACAAATACCTCGTGTATTCCGAATTGTTTACTGACGAATGGAATAGAATAATCAATTCCACTCATTCTTTAGCATGGTACCAATGATTTTCGCCGACAGAATGTATAATTATAATGCTGATTGTGTTTTGTCATCTTAAATGCATTAGTATTTAACGTTTACTATATTAAACAGTGAACTATTAAATTCAATGCAGGTTATGTTCATAAAATTATACTCAGACTAGCTGAAGTACCCGTTCTTCGCACGGGTATGCAGATTATTAAAACATCTAACACGAATTGTGCAAACTACATTGCCATCACCTAGAAGCTGATATTGAACGAAATCAATATTCAACCTGTGACATCAAAATGACGTTGAACTCATTTGAAATATCTCTTTGTGTTTACTACACAGTCAGATATCGAGAAGCCGTTATTTAGAAGAATGTGGAAATCAAATTAAGATTTTCACTCATTTTTTTGTACATAAATGTTTAAAATTTTAAGCTCATTGTTTTAAGAATGATTGGGACCTCGCGATTTATTCTGGTAATAATCTCCCAAAATATTTTACAAAATAGCCTTTGTACTCGACGTTGCCCGGATGCATTAGGTTTTACGGCATAATTTGCCGAAAAACAATGACAGCTGGTCGTGAGCATTGAGAATAGTTCCTGTATGGTTAGCTTTCCCCCAAGCATTGGCGTTATCTAATCGAATTATAGGAAATCAGGGGATATTTCTAGTAAAGCAAATTTGGGCAAGCTTTTAAGAATTCTTTTCAGTGTCCCTGTAAAAGAACTATTTATTCTACATCCATGAAAGATATCCTATAATACTCAGGAATACTGTAGCTATCTATCATCGAAAAAAGCTGTACTTACGTATTATCCCGGCGGTCCGCCAAGACGAGCAATTTTTCTCCAAGATAAATGCCGGACACAAGAAATTATTGATGGTTTGGAATACGATTGGCAACAGTTTACCAGCACATTTGACGAAAAAATTGTTTGGCGGGAATGACCGCCGGGATAATACGTAAGTACCAAAAAAAGCTTTAGGATCGGTTCAGTAGTTACAGACATGCCCATACAGCGTAATGAATTAGAAATATTTTGAGTGTCCCTCTAAAACAACTATTTATGCTATATGAATAAGAGGCAGCCTATAATACTCGGGAATATTGTAGCTTCCTATTAGTGAAAAAAGCTTAAGAATCTGTCTAGTAGTTACAGAGATGCCCATAGAGCATAATGTAATTCTTATTAGTGCCCCGTAAAAGAACTATTTATGTATGATATGTGTATGAAAGATAGCCTATAATTCTCAGGAATAGTGTAGCTTTCTATTGGTGAAAAAAAAATTTGAAACGGTTCAGTAGTTGCAAAAATACCCATAGAGCGTAAACTATTAGAATTGTTTTGCGTGTCCCTGTAAAAGTATTATTTATGCTATTTGCATGAAAGGTAACCTATATGTTAATACAGCGTATATACTATCTTCCTCCGAAGTTCAGTCGTTTTTGTGTGATTGTGTCACAAACATACAAACTTTCAAATGTATAATATTAGTAGGATTTGAAAAATTATGAAATTAAAGAAATACATTTGGACAATCCTTTTTATGCTTTTTAATTTGGCGTAAAACTGACATAATTTTCATGCTAGTTCATGTTTTTTAAATTCGCGCGGTTCTGCATTCTAGTAATCAATGTCTGCTTTATTTCAAAATCTTTATTTGAAAATGGAAAATCGCTCGAAAATCACCAAACATGGCAATCTAAAACGGGTTTTTAATTAATAATTAAAAAAGTAAAAAAATTAATTCTGAACCCCAGGTACAAATTACCGAAGTCACGGGCTTAAATTTTCAAATCTACAGCAGGAGAGCATCTCCAGGCTGGAGATGGCTGGAGATGCTCTCCTGCAGGCTGGAGATCCAGCAGGCTGGCTCTCCTGCCTGGCATGCTCTCCTGCCTGGCATGCTCTCCTGCAGGCTCGAGATACTCTCCTGCCAGGCTGGAGATGCTCTCCTGCAGGAGAGCAGGAGAGCATCTCCAGCATTGGAGATCGCACGCATGCAGATTTATAAACATTCATTTTTATTATTATAGATAAGATGAATTTGGAGAAAAACTGACGCAATTTCTATGGCATTTCGTGTTTTTCAAATGCACGCGATTCTTGATTGAAGTAATAGCATTTCTACAAATTCGAAAGCATAAATCATTTTATGCGGGCGAAACTCGCAAGCATGGAACCTAAAAATGTTTTTTAATTAATTATTAAAACAGTAATAAAAATTTAAAAATTTTGAGCCTCAGGCGCACATTACTGAAATCATGAGTGTATGGAATGAATTTAGAATTGGATTCATAATATGTAGAATATCTAGTATAATATCGAATATAAGTAGGATATTGTGCATAATTATAGAATATGATTATCTTCATGATTTAGCTTCGATCTTTGTGAATATAGAGTAAGGTAATTGCTTACCTTTCCTTGATTCTGGACACTTCTGAAATCCAACAGGATGAATAAGTGAGACACTGAGTTAAAGTTGCATGAAATACGCATATGGATAAGTGAATATTGAATTTAATTCTAACATATTAGGAACAGACTATTACTGCCAGTGAGTTGACATCTTTGTTACAATGTAGCATCTGAATGTCGCCTCAAAAGGCTAGAATTAGAACTTAACAATGAATCAAAACTACAACAAACGTGAAGCGAAACTAAAAGGTGAACCAGAAGTAACCCATCAGGGCCTCCCATCCCCTCGTTAGTGGGTCAAGTTCTTAAAGACTAGATCAAGGGTCTGAATGGTGCTCCCATCTGTTGGATCACTTTCGGATTTCATTTCTGTTGTATCTGACAGATTCCGGGGGGGCGCAGACTCAGTATCAACATCTGGAAGTGGCAAGAATGCTATCTGAGAGGCTGGGCGTGTGACAGTTCCTCTGGCAGTCCGGACGGTGACCACTCTGCTGATGCCATCAGCGCCTGGATGGAGAGCGGAGATTCGGCCTAATTTCCACACGGTGGCAGGGGCGATTGGATCCTTGATGAGGACTAACCTTCCTACAGCCAGGAGATGGTTGTTTCTCATCCATTTTGTCCGTGGCTGCAATGTGTTTAGGTATGAGGTGCTCCATTTCTTCCAGAATTGGTCTTTGAGTTGTAGTAGGAGGGACCACCTAGAATTAAAACTTAAAGAGATAAGATTAGATTTATGTTCAGGGAGTTCGAGCAAAGGACCACCAATAAGAAAATGTCCGGGTGTTAATACACTGAAGTCTTTGGGATCAGCTGATAATGGATATAAAGGCCGAGAGTTGATGATGGCTTCAATTTGGCAAAGAAGGGTGGTAAGTTCTTCAAAATTGAGCAGTGCTGTTTTACATGTTTTGATTAAATGCTGTTTAGTTAATTTAATAGAGGCCTCCCAAATACCTCCGAAATTTGGTGCATATGGAGGAATGAATTGCCAGCTTATATTACGTTGGGATGAATAATCTTGTATTAAGGGATCATGAGGAATTCTAAATAATGATTTTAGGTACGCTGAGGCTCCAACAAAGTTGCTTCCATTGTCACTAAAAACGTGCGATGGGTAGCCACGCCGAGCTACAAATCTTCGAAATGCTGCCAGAAATGCCGCTGAAGATAATGCAGAGACCAATTCAAGATGTACTGCTTTAGTGCTCATACAGATGAATAAACAGATATATGATTTGAAGGTACTTGATTTTCGAGTGTGTTGGCACTTCGTGGAAATTGGCCCTGCAAAATCCATGCCCACCTTTTCAAATGCACAGCAAGGATTGACTCGTGCACTCGGTAGATCACCCATCATCTGGGTAATTGGTTTTGCAGATGATTTAAAGCATTCGATACATTTCCGGAGTTCTTTTCGAACGGTTGATTTTCCGTCTGGGATCCAAAATTTCTGTCTTATTAGAGATAAGACCAATTCTTGGCCTGCATGAAGATTTGCATGATGATAGTGCCGAATAACAAGAGTTGTGAAGTGATGATGTTTGAGAAGCAACATGGGATATTTCTGATCAAAAGTGAATTCTTGTTGGTGACGTAGACGCCCTCCAACACGCAGAATTCCTTCCTTATCAAGAAAAGGATTTAATGCTATGAGTTTGCTGGATTTTGGAAGGGGTTGATTAGAGTTAAGTTGGGTGATATCGGAATGGAATTCATCATTTTGTAATAATTTAACTATTGTCTTGGTAGCTGTATCTAATTCATGGGCTTTCAAAGGTCCTTGAGTTTTAGGATCTGATTTTGAGTTATTGTAGAGCCTAAATACCCATGCTACAGTTCGCAGTAGCCTCGTGTATGATGAAAATCTGTCAAATAAATCTAGGAAAGGATTGAGTTGAGTGACAAGAGATGTGCTTTCGAACGATGAATTAAAATGAATATCAGAGGATATATCATACATGTCTTGATTTGGGGTATTTACTCCTACAGAGGTAGGATCAAAATCAATGAGCCATTGTGGGCCATTTAACCATTCTGAATGCTCCATAAGTTGTTTTGGATAAAGGCCTCGGCTTGCGCAATCAACAGGATTCGACTTTCCAGGAATGTGATGCCATGAATCCTTTGAGGTTAGAGAATGAATTTTACATACACGATGCTGGACGAATTGATTTCCTTTAGTTGGTGGATTGTTAATCCAGCACAGTGCAATTGTTGAATCGCACCATAAATAAGTGTTATGAATGGGGAAATTTACAGCCCTTTTGAATGTGTCCACTAATTCTGCGAGCAGGACTGCACCACTCAATTCTAATCTGGGCAAAGTTATAGCATTCAAAGGTGCAACACGAGTTTTGGCTGCCATTAAGAATATACGAGGTGAATTGCAAATGACTCTAAGATAAATGACAGCAGAATAAGCCTTTAAAGATGCATCACTAAATCCGTGAACTTCTATCTTTACTGAATTGACAACATGGATGTAACGAGGAATCTTTATCTCTTTAAAATAATGAACTTCGGCTTGGAAGTTATTCCATCGATCGAGAATGGCTGATGGTAAGTGATCATCCCAACCGATGTTGGCCTTCCACAAATCTTGCAGAATAATTTTCAAAATTATCGTAGAAGGTGCGACAAACCCTAAAGGGTCAAAGGTGCGCGCAATGATGGATAATAACTGTCTTTTCGTTGAAACATTATCTGAAGGGACTGCTCTAATTTGAAATGAATCCATCGTTAAATCCCAAACGAGACCTAGAATTTTTTGAGATGAATCTTCTTGAAATGAGTGTGTAAAGGTGGTAGCCTTTAGGGCATCTGGAAATTGTGCGATGACTTCGGGATGGCTACATGACCATTTTCTGAGCTCAAAACCACCAGCAGACATAAGATCTAAGAGTGCTTGGATTATGGATTTTGCTGAATCGACCGAATCAGCACCAGCTAACAAGTCATCTACATAAAAATGATCTTGAGCTAGCTTAGCTGCTTGTGGAAATCGTCCCTTCTCATCGCTGCATAATTGTTGTATGGTACGGATTGCGAGATACGGCGCACATGCTGTGCCATAAGTGACCGTATTTAATGTATAAATTTTGAGAGGTTCATTTGGAGATTCTCTCCAGAAAATTTGTTGGAATGACTTGTCTTCACTAGCTTTCAGAATTTGGCGGTACATTTTTGTAATAGCAGAAAATGCCACAGGGAAAGTTCTGAATTTTAACAAGACCGCGAAAATGTCTGTTTGGAGTTTTTTCCCTTTCAATAATACATCATTTAGTGATTTGCCGTTACTCGTTTTAAACGATCCATCAAAGACAACTCGTAATTTCGTTGTTAAACTATTTTCATTTATTATACCGTGATGGGGTAACATATAACTTTGGGAAGCTACATCAGATATGAGAGGAGTCATATGACCAAGACTTTGGTACTCTTCCATGAATTGAATATATGTTTGCCTTAATTGTTCATTTGATTGTAATTTCCTTTAAAGAGAAAAAAATCTCATTAAAGCTCCTTCTTTACTGTCCCCAAGGTTTGAATCGTCTTTAAAGGGTAACTTTACGATGTATCTACCCTTGGAGTTTGGTGTATGAAATTTGTCAAAAATCGCGTCAGCCAATTCGTCTTCATCATTAGGTTTAACAGGTTTATGGATTGTTTCGCTTTCCCAAAATTCCTTTAGATTATTTTCAATGTTTGTGAGAGTGTGACATACCACAGATGAATTTTGAGTGGCTGGTGTATTTACACTACCAGACAACAAATGTCCTAACTTGGTAGGTAATGCGGAGGGTGTACCTTTAGGTCCCAATATGGGAGAACCAGTGACTAAGAATAAGAAAATGTCCGCACCTAACAGAATATCGATCTCACTTTCCACAAAATATGATGGATCAGCAAGACATAAATTATTTAGATGAGGCCAATCCTGTTTTTGCATATTGAAATTTGGAAGAGATGTTGTGACTTTGTTTACTACTAACGCATTCACTTGAAATGTATCTCCTGAGAAACATGGAGAAAATTCGAAATTGGTAGAATATAAACATGTTTCAGCATAGATTTCATTTATTCCCACCAAACGGTGCGTAGTTGGTTTCATCGACAATTGTAGTCGTTCTGCACAGTATTTTGAAATTAGCGTGTTTTGTGAGCCGTTGTCGATTAATGCCCGGTAAGTTATTGTTTTACCAGTCTGAGACTTAACTTTAATTATTGCTGTTGATAGCAAAACATGATTTTGTTCTTGCGATTTTGTGTATCTATTTGCTACGGTGCTTACTGACTGAGATTGAGGCACTTGATCATTATTTACATAACTATGCAGTAATGTATGGTGCCTAGCTGCACAATTTTTGCAACTGAATCCTATTCTACAATTATCAATTAAATGATTACTTCTTAAACAATTTGTACACAAATGATTATCATTAACGCACTTCCATCTATCATTTATATTCATCGCATGGAATGTGGGACACTTAAATAACGCGTGATTTTGTTTACATAGCATACAATTATTAAATTTTACTTCACTACTTACATTTTCTCTTTTCACTACAGTATTATGTACATTAGATTTTTTTACTGCGTTATTTACAACTGATTTCGCTTGAACCTTTTTGAATTCCGGTTTAGAAAATTTATTTTCTTGTAGACTTCTAGCCTCTTTCTCAATAAATGATTTAAACGTATCCAGAGACGGACAGCTCTCATTATCCAAAGCCAATTCCCATCGTTGTATCATCGCATCATCGATTTTGGACGTAAGGAAATTTATTATGATTAAATCCGTAAGAGAGTTAGTTTCCAACCCCAATGTTTTCAGATTCCTCACGGCTTCGTTACAAATGTCAATGACCTCTAAGAGTAACTTTGAATTATTTGCTTTCGTTATCTTCATTCTAAAGATTTTATTTATTTGGCTTATTGCCAGCTGTCGTTTGTTCTCATACCTCTGACATAAAATCTCCCAGCAATGCGTAAGGTTTTCTGGCGTAATTGCGAAACCTCGAATTAATTTTGCTGCATCACCGCGGATACACGACTGAAGATATGTCAGCTTTTCAACATCATTTAAAGATTTGTTATCAAGAATAGATGATTTAAATATTTCTTTAAACGATAACCACATTTCACTATTTCCGAAAAAATGTGGAACTTCTAATTTGGGCAACTTCACTGCCAATGAAGATTCTTTTCCTGATGAATTCTCGCTTTTGGTTATTTCAATCGGAATTTTATTTTCGAGGTCAATGACCCATTTTAATAGTAAATCTTTACTTTTGATATAACTATCAAAATAATCAGCGCTTTCATCTTGGGATAATTCTGTAAAATTCTCTACCAATTCCTTTTCAAACTTTTCTACTTTGCCTTTTAAAATTCCTATTGCGCGATAATTACTTTCATCAGCCTTTTCTACATTTTTCTCAAATGCACTTATTTCCTTTAATAATAATTCGAATTTGAAAGAACTCTTAGCTTGCTTAGGAGGCATTATTACTCTTAATATTTGAGAAACTTCAAACTGACTAAATATAGAATAATATATCTTAATGGAAATGTAATAATAATACCATGAATAATGAACTGAGTTATTTTCATACACTTAATAAATGTCATTCATATCCTTCGATAGTCACTCAGGCTCGAACGGACCAGAAATATGTATGGAATGAATTTAGAATTGGATTCATAATATGTAGAATATCTAGTATAATATCGAATATAAGTAGGATATCGTGCATAATTATAGAATATGATTATCTTCATGATTTAGCTTCGATCTTTGTGAATATAGAATAAGGTAATTGCTTACCTTTCCTTGATTCTGGACACTTCTGAAATCCAACAGGATGAATAAGTGAGACACTGAGTTAAAGTTGCATGAAATACGCATATGGATAAGTGAATATTGAATTTAATTCTAACATATTAGGAACAGACTATTACTGCCAGTGAGTTGACATCTTTGTTACAATGTAGCATCTGAATGTCGCCTCAAAAGGCTAGAATTAGAACTTAACAATGAATCAAAACTACAACAAACGTGAAGCGAAACTAAAAGGTGAACCAGAAGTAACCCATCAGGGCCTCCCATCCCCTCGTTAGTGGGTCAAGTTCTTAAAGACTAGATCAAGGGTCTGAATGGTGCTCCCATCTGTTGGATCACTTTCGGATTTCATTTCTGTTGTATCTGACAATGAGCTTATATGTTCACATTTCCAAAGCTCTGCGTGCTATAGATTTGTCTGGAGATCGCACACATACAGATTTACAAACATTCACTTTTATTATTATAGATTTGGCGCAAACCTAATAAATTTAATATTTTTCAAATGTACGGGATTTTGTTTTATTCATTTTATGCGGGCGATCGCCAAGCATGGCAAGCTAAACACGATTTTTAATTAATAATTAAAAAGTAATTAAATTTTCAAATTTCTGACTCCGTGCACATTACCGAAGTCATGGGCTTTTATGTTCAAATTTTCAGAGCTCTGCCTACTGTAGATTTTTCTGGAGATAGCACACAAATAGATTTACAGACATTCGTTTTTATAATTATATAAGATAAGAATTTCATAGATATTTTTTTCAGTTAATTAATTTATTTTGTCTTGCAGTATGACTTCAGTACTGTCGTAACGAAGATATATTATCGTAGAGATAAAATGTTCAACTGACACTGAAAAATCATGGCCAGACGAAGATAATTTTTATTAAAAAGTAAGATCTTTCAACATATTAAATTGATCACATTTAATCAAATGTATATTTTTATTTATGAATTAATTTAACTATAAGCATTTGATTACTTTTCAACTTACCATTTTTACTGGCAAATTTTGTTTGTAAATAGTGCAGTAAAGAAAAGAAAAAGTATTTCTATGAAAATGTACAGAAATACATTGATGTTTCAATAAACGTCTTAAAAAAGGATAATATATTTTATAGTAAATTGACTTTATTTATTTGAATTGAACTTCATCCATAGTTTAGAATTTTATTGGATTTTTTATGTAAATTTTGGAAAAGAAAAACTTAATAAAAATGAATGCAATTATAATATTCTTCTATACGTTGAGTTTCATGTCTAATGTTTATAATTTCGTATTAAATGTTAATATTAATATTAATATTAATTCGTGTTAAATAATTTTATTCAATGAGTCCAAAACTGATTTTCTTTTACTATTATTATTCAATGTTTTTCTTTGCAAATCAGCGGAAAAAAGAAAAGAAAAGAAAAATATATACTATTATAATTAGTTCAAATAACCTCATTAACATACCAGCTATAAAAATTAAGCGCTTAATACCGAATGAGCTAGTTTACCGTGTATTAATTCTAAAATCAAATTTCTAGTTGATTAATTAGTCCTTTAAATTTGTGCGTTAATTTCCTTGCACAACAAATGAGGTTTTTCTTTTTTTTTATGAAATACTTTTAAAATATCAAAGTTTCCTTTTTGAACATACAATCAAGAGTTGACGTGACGTTTGTGAAAAAGTAAATCAAATAAATCATTATGCTTTTAAGGTGATCTTTTCTTTTTCTTCTTTATACATTTAATACTTTACTCAAACATAATTCTTGGAATTCCTTTGAATCTAAAGTATTATCTTCGACATAATTTAATTATTTAAAGTGGACAGTGACTAAAAAAATGTATAAGGCCATACCAAAAATTTAATAATCAATTTAATCCTTAGAAAATTATCTATCAAGAATTCTAATGAACTAATTAGAAAGAATACAACACTGCCATTTTCAATTTCTTAAATTTTTACACTTTCCTCATAAATCTTTTCAGTGTGAATAAAAACTTTTTGAATTGAAAGTAATTAACCTCACAAAACGATTATCAGAATAGAATTCGGATGATTTCTGTATGAATGGAGATGAATCTTTAATCGATAATATTGAGGAGATATTGAAAAAACATTCATTTTCAGATTAAACTTCTGTTCTCTTTATCATATTCTTTACATAGTTATACTTTTAGTTAGAAGAATATGGTTGAAGAAGATCAGTTCTTTAGCCTTAATTATAACAGTTATCTTTAAAATGTTTAAAGACCGAGTTGGTTCTGTTCTTTCTTGTATGGTGAAAGCTCAGAAAACTTACGAGAACTATTTCAAAAACTAAAATTAAGATATTAGATAAGGTATTCACTAATTACTTTTGACAGCTCATTTAGAAAAAAAGTATTTTAAATTTCTGAAGGTATCTAGATTATTTCAACTTGTTTGTCTGTATCAGTATGTCTTTTCTGTAACTGAAGTAATTAAAACCCACAAAATTTATATGTTAATTCTGTAAACTTATAAATTTTGCGGGTTTTAATTACTTCAGTTACAGAAAATTTTAATTCTGTAAACTTTATTGAAAATGGCGTCTACAGCATGAATAATCTTTTACAGAAGCCTAAAAATGATTTCTAAAAATAATTTAAAGTGCATTTAAATACATTCATCTCAAAGAAAATAAAATATTAATGTGTATTATTCATATTTATAAATAGAATACTATACGTGAAAAAACAAAAAAGTGTATGCAAATGTGACAGCTGTTTTAGGATGGCAAACAACATATCTTTAGTAGATTAGTCCCTGTCTGCAATAAATTTTGCAAATACTTTGGTATATTATTAGCTTTCAACAAGTAAAACCTTCGTTTCAAAGTCATGATGTCAGAGATTTCATTTCAGGACCCATCGTTGGTTAGGTATGAGTCTTTGAATGTCTCTTTGTGGGTCAGTGTTGCTCTTGTGCGCTCGTCAAAGCACAACGATAACATTTGAGTAATTTAAAACTTTTCATCCATCAATATTAACGCATTTTAATTTTTATAAAACAGTTATAATCAGAACAATAAATATTCCTAAATGCAAAATGTGAATGTTGATTTTTGCCAAGACTGAAATAATGACTTGGTTTATTTTTTTTTACATTCGCCAGACTAGTTGGAATTAGGTGATGCACTGTATTATCTGTTGTATAGTTGTTCGAAAACTCCAAGAAAGTGAAAGCTGTTCTTCTAACAGTGATGACTTGGTAAGGATTTTCAAAAACAGTCTTCTGCTTCACTAGACTACCTATCACTTTTGGATGATGGCGTAGACTTTGTTAAACAGTTTCAAACGAACTTGGTGAATGTGTCAATCTACACTCTTGAAATTTTTATTATTGCTCTTCATATTTTTTCAGTGATCCATGAGATGCATATGTAGGAGAATGTCTTCTTTGAATTTCGCGTGAACGAGTTCTTCACCCTCTCCACACAATAATACGATTAATTAGGATGCAATGAACGCAACTACGGATAACTTTTTTGACTTCTTGCCGGAGTTGTGGGGTGAAGTAATATTCCTATAGGTGTTTTTAGGTACACTTAATTCCAGTAAATTCTCCTTTGTCATCGTCTTCTGTGACCTTAGTTTGTATACTTTCCTGTATGGCTATAAATTCTTTACCGTCAATTAACTTGTATAATGTGCAATTTATTTTGAATTACTTTTCACGACTTGAGATCCCCAGCAGTTCTTTAATTGCTTTTATTTCTATGTCATTTATTTGAGTAAACCTTAATTTATGTAGTACTTCTTAAACAGAAGCACATAGCACTTTTCTTGGGGCTCTACACAAAATGTCAGTATACAGCATTCTGTCACTTGCCCGATGCTCAACAACGTAACTTTCCTAATAATAACAAGGCCCAGTACGTGACACGTGCTGCAGATCCCGTTTCTCCATTGTTCTTTGTAATGCTTCACAGTGGTCACTATTTCCAATGGAATTTCCAAAAAGGACACAAGGAATTATTTCAATACTTCATCATCTGCAAAGACCGCCAATATGTAACTTGAATGCTTCTTTTCAGCAACCAATTCTCATGAAAGAAGTGGGATGAAAATTACTATTTTCTGTGAATTCCTCCATTAGGATTACTCCGTATCTTTCTAAATCTACGTCTCTGTGTAGGTGAACAAATGCAGTTCTCTGTTCGTCCCCTAATTTGCTCTGGTGACTCCTTTTTAGTAGGTCACTGAGCGTTTCGGCGATGAGAGTACTTGGGAATGAATCTTCAAAAACGCCTGTTTGGTTCTGAGAAAAATCTGGATCTTCAAATTGGAGGATTCGGGAAAGTTTAAAACGGTGTAAATCAGGACGTCTTGCAATTTATCTCCATCCCATATTCATTTGCGAGATGAAGACTTGCTTCAGCCTTTGAACTTTCTTATCTCTAATAAACTAATAACATCGTTTATTTACGACAAAACGATTCCTTGATTAGTTAAAGGTCGGAAAAATGGTATTTACGTATCCTTGGAATAATCCTAGTGAATTGCACACAGGAAATTTTTCGAAATTGATACTAGTTTTCATGTGTGGCAAATGAAGTCACGTTTGACTGCCTTTTCTGACGTCGGCATGTAAAAAAACCGGTACATTGAAAACATGCCCTTCTCGAACGCTGTCTAAAATATCTTCAGTTATGCGAAGGGAAAATGTTTGTCATTTATAACTTTGTTTAAACGATGATAGTCAATGTGTGATATTGAGAGCCTTAAAAAAAGTGAAAGTTGTAGTAGGTCTATCCAACCTTTAATGTTCACCTTTTTTCCGTAAGTTGTATTTAATCTAATGCCTTGAAAATAGTATATATGACGTTTCAGAAATTTGAGAAGGCAAAGGTGCACCGTGACGTCATAAAATCATATTGCATTGTAGGTTCTGGTATGCTTTGCTGACGTGGTAAATGACGTTTCGCAGCACGAAAGTTCTGAGTGGTATTGCAGTTCACCATTTTTCCTGAAGACGGAAAGTTAGCGGTTACACAATCGGGAGCTCGTTGGCACAGCATTCCTATAATCGGACCTTACATGTTTTCTTTTCGCTACTACTAGAATTTTTGCAACAGTTGTCACTTTTTGTGCCTAACAAATTTTGACACATGCGACAGACAATTTGGACCACGATGTTCCCCTGCCAATTTCAGGCGTAAGTTTCGTAAGAAAGTTACTTGAGGTATCTGAAAGTATAGCAACTGCTAGAAATATGAAATTCATCCGCGCTCACAGATTGTCCAGAAAAGATGTATAAAGTTTTCGAAATGCAAAGTTCAATTTCAAGAAAACATCCTTAAAATGCGTTACAGTTGTATGTAAACAGACCGAACTGCTCAATTTTTTTAAAGCAGACATCTTCATTTATGTTTCCATTTTCAAGAACTATTGTTGCTCAATATTTCGCAAATACTTTGCCATTAGCAAGTTATTTATTTTAAAAAATAAACACTATTCCTATAGCTTTTTTAATCTAGATAATGAGTGTACAAATCAATATCTTTAGTAGTTTAGGAAAATGTGTCCTATTTTTTTGTAGTTGAAAGGCTGGGTGAAATTTAGGATTGGACGATTCAATTACATTTTTATTTAATAATTAAAGAGTGAATTATTACTATCATAATATCTTATAATCATTAAAGATAAATGAAACAATGTTAAAAATGCACAAAATTACAGAAAAATAAGATTACAAAAAAATAAGATAAATTATATAAATAATTATATAATTATAATAAAATGTGAGTATGTTCACTAATATCAAAAATTATACCATGGGTCTTTTTCAATTCGAACACCAATACTTTATGTTACATTAGAACATTATGAAGGTTAGAGCAAAACTATACCATTGATACCTGCAAAATGGGGACATACTTTGAAAAGAATACTTTTTAAGTTGTTCTAACCACATTCACTTATGACGGCCCGAACTATGGGCCACTAATTGACAGCCGCAAGAGAGGCCATAACCTGGACCTGCACACTTCAGCCATCTCTCAATGTTCAGCATCTTATCCGCTCGACCATTGGTCGGCTATCCCTCCTAAAAAAATCTAAAAAATTGTATTGAGACACCCTGTATAATGTTTCTTCGTCTATTGGAATATATCTAATCATTAAAGAAAGACAATGCAGAATAAAATGGAAAAAGATATTTTTATACCTGCAATTATTTGCATTCTTTTTGTAATTCATGATGTTACTGAAGCGCTTCATGCAAAAGACAATGATGCTCTTTTGTAACTCGAGAATTGTCAATAACGACAAAATGCTTTCTCATCTATTGAATATAGCTAATCATTACATAAAGACAGTGCAGAATAAAAATGGAAAAAATATTTTTATACCTGCAATTATTTACATTCTTTTTTTAATCCAAGCTGTATTGAAGCGCACCATGCAAAAGACAATGATGTTCTTTAGCAACTCTAGAATTGTCAATAACGAAATGCCAAGCCATAGACCAATTTGTCCACCAATCTGACTTATAATCCGTGTGCTTTCGTAATATGGCAGTTGGTTATAAACGACATATTCAAATATATCATAATATATGTAAACCATCACGGATGATAATTCTGCAATTCTGCGTGATGACTCTGGAAGATGTTCGTAATCTTCCCTATTCTTTAAAGATTTATTTCTGTACCTTAAATAAACGATCACAGCATCTTGTGTAAGAGGTGCAGATGAAAATTGTATGTTATACACATTTTCCTCACATGCAAGGGGGCAATCGCACAGGGATTCGTTGTGGTACATCAAGAGGCAGCACAGAACTGCTTCATTGTCGACATCACACTTTTTCACACCATCATGGATATCTTTTTTAATTGAACAGAAACATTCTTTTTTGGTGATTTCGTGAAGACAATTTTCAAAGCACACATGCTGACCATCATCTGCGGGGTAATTCCTGCAGCGATCTTTGTACGGTGGAGGAAGTCGAGAAAACATGGATTTTGTTATTGCTACATGGTTTTTACTTCCAGGACTGAGGAAAATTCCTTTTTCGTCAATATTGTGCTGTACATGCGCATCGTGCAGCTGAAGTCGAGCTCCTACGGCATCTGTTGCTTCTAAATATTCATGAACTTCTAAATCAAGCGCTAACTCTATAGATCCTGCAGGACCAGCTTTTAATGGACGGCCAAGAAGCTCATCTGGCTTAAATGTAAAGCAATTACCATAATTTTCGCTAATAGAAATTTCAAAATTCTCAGGTTTACTACAATCTAAACCATTCACGGTACAATCTCGAATGAAATTCGATACCTGATGCCCATATTTCATTCGAGAGGCAGTATCTAGAGACTCTACACCGAAGTGGTCTGGAAACATTTGATAGCCAATGAATAATAGTTCAAGTGTTAATTCACATATTGGAAGCTCATCCTGTTCGGCCCTGATTTTTGAGTCTTCACTGTAGTTTGAATTGAAGCATTTGTTGTAACTGAACTGGTTCACTACACAGTTTTCAAATTGACGTTGATACACGTTATTATTACAGACAGTGACTGCAGGAAGTTGTAAATTTTTCTCTTTTCTTGTTCCGATGTTGATAATTACTGGATATTCAAAGTAACTTGATAAAAACACGTATATCTGTGAAATACATACTCCGAAAGAAGAAATATACAATAACATCCAAATTAACTTACTCATACCAGATGAAGAGACTTTAGAATGATATAAGTAACTGAAAATATTTTTCGATGATAAAACTAGCGTATTTTTTCGTGCCAGTTTTGAATTATGCGTATTACGTCTCAGAAAAATTTTACGCATATTTCGTGACTTAATTTTTTTCTTCCTTGAGTTTGAAATGGATGCGTTTTGATTTTGCAATGTAAAAACTTTTGACTCCGGCATACTTATATGTTTAAATTTAATATTATTTTATATTGATAATGTGTATTAGATGATATCAGAATTTTTAGAGCCTTTTTGAAAATCAAATTTAATATCAGTGAAATGTGTTTTTTCCGAAACAGTTTACTTAAGAACCAGTGAAGCTAAAAAGAACTCTATGAATTGTTCTAATATAATCCATCGGATGCTTAGAAAATATCTAGTTTTAAACTGCAACTTTTTGATTAGGAAATATTCCAGACTTACACTTAACATTATTTGTAGATATTTATAATAAATATTTTTTTTATTTCTTTATATGAATTTAAATCCATTAGCACAGATCAGCGTCAGCATGACCATTTAATGATGAAAATTGATCATTAATTTTTAATTTTTTTAAAGAGAAGAAATTTATATGTTCTTATTGCTTGAAAATTTCATGATTTATACTTTGTCTGCCTAAAACAGTAATTCTCATATCGTTTATTTATCATTGCCGGACCACATATTTATGTATCATAATTATTATTTTATTTATCATGGAATGCAGCAAACGTAATTACTTCTGAAGTGTTTAGATTAAATTTCTAATACTTTTAAATTACGGATAAATGTGCACTTACTACGTTTTTTACTCTCAAAAAGGTTTAACTGAGAAAAAGAACTATTTTAAATGTTCACTGTGATGGAGAAATTGCTTGGGAAAATAGCAGCACTCTTTTGCATTTACTTTCCAAGGAACAGTTTTTTCTTTCAAAGTACGTATTTCTTTGGAAGTATTTAAAATTTCACTTCATAAACTATTGACAAAATATTTCGAGTTCTTTAGTTCATCGCTGACGAATAGGGTGGCAATATATTTAGAATTATTTCTGTAAAGCACAACGCATTGATATGAATCGGATCCTATTTCTTTGAAAATATCTCTCGAAAATGCACGATGCATTTTTAGTACTCAAATATAACATTGTACGGCTGACATAATTTGTAGCTACACCATTATTTTCTGGAATTTAAGGAAACACACATTTTTACTGATTGTATTTCAACAAAACCTAATAATGTTTATAATTTTTTTCTTCTTGTTTAGGAAAAAGGGAAGAGGCGTAGACCCTTTAGGGCATTTAAAATACTTCACTGTCACTCAAATAAGGCCAAAACTTACCAAAAATTCAGTCAAAATCTTGAATCCAAATTCCTCTTTATCAATCATTTACGTGTAAATGTCGTTAACTTGTTATTAAGCTTTTGTTCTTTCTGATCAGGGTCAGCACGAAAATATGCTCGCTCCTGTAGAGAGTCTGAATGAACCATACGACGACCTGGCTTTAAAAAAGTAATAAAACTGTCCTCCTACTATAAGTACCTGATATTTAGGGGAGGTGAGTTTCTGCCAGCTTCAAGCCTAAATCTCAAACAAAAGGGATGAAGTACTGGCAGGTACAAAACTATTTCGTAACCTACTATTTTAAGCTAAATGATGTAGAATTTAATGATATGGTGTCGATCTTCTCCCTTCCGTTTCCCAACCACCACTCCACAAAATAACTGAAAAAAACTGAAAAATTTGACAACTTATTGAGAACTGTATTTCGGATACTCAGCGACGTCGTCACGAAAGTCGGATATTCCCTGGATCCGCCACTTTCCTTTCACGGCATACGAAATAGGATTTTTCAAAATATAATGTTATAAACTACAAGATTTTATAGGCAAAATCATAACCAATGATTAACGAAAATACAATTTTTTAACAAATAATATATTCTGGTAATTGAGAGGTGAGTGAAAAATAAAAGAAAAAATTAGATTTTGTTTAAGTTAACGATTCAAAAGTACAACGATGCATGCAGAGTACTTTTTTAGATACTTTGTGATATATTTATATTTTTAACTCAGAGAATGCGCACTGCTTCATTTACCAGTCAAATAATGTTGCATAATTGAATAAGCAGATGCATTGCAGGTCGATAATTTTTGATTGCTCAGTAATCACTTTTACATACAAAATCCTATTTTCTGAGTTGAGTTCGTTCTTTGTAAATAAGCTGCAAGGAAAAAATCAGTTTTTGTTTGTTTCAATAGTTGACTCAATAAACTTGTGAATCATGTCGTGTTTTTCCTCAGCAGTTTAAAAGATAAAATATGTATTATTCCATAATAGCACGCAACTTTCCTCTGGAACCGAACTCAAAACAAGGATACACTTTCCAAATGGTATTTATAATGGTGAAGTATAGTTTGACTATGCCTGAGAAAACTTGTTAAATAGTTTTGCAGGCGATTTAGTATAGATTTCAATTCCAAAGTAGTATTTTTGTGAACAAGAAGGAAAGCACGGAACACTCATGGATTATGATGCCCTTTCCAAACAGTATTTAAAATGGTGGAGGATAGCTGGGATATGCTTTACGAAGATTGTAAAACTGTTTCAGTAGGTGATTTTAAGATAATTTCGGTTCCAAAGATGAGTGTTTTTTAACAAGAAAGCCGAACACGGCGCACTGATGGATTATAATGCCTATTCCATACAGTATTTAAAATGGTGAAGTGTAGTTAATATGCTTAACGAAGATTGTAAAACAGTTTTAGTAGGCGATTTTAATATAGATTTCGATTTCAAAGATGTGTTTAATGGAACAAGAAAGAGTTGATTGCTAATTTAACGCCCCAATTCTCGCCAAACTAAAAAATCGCCGCACTTTGGCGAGCTCTGAAGTCACGGGTCTCCAGGAGTTATGCACAAGTTTCAACGGTCCCAAAAGAACTTTATGAAAACTGAAGTGTACAAATTAGCTATAAACGCACCAGTTAAGGAATTTGAAGACACTTAATTATTAAAACTACATTAATTGGCAACCCAAATTAAATAAATAACTAATGGTATGCTGTACGTACATATTGTTCCAAATCGCCATTTAAAATCTAAATTACAGTTGCCACATAAATACAAAATATCGTCTGCATTTGTTTCGCCATTTTGATAACTACATATGTTTAATTATTGTCACCTTGTTAACTGCATATGTGTAATTACCGCCAACTTGGCGAGAGTCGGGGCATTACATTAGGAATCACCCCACGAAAGACAAACTCGGCACACTCATGGATTATCATGCACATTCGAAACAATATTTAAAACGGTGAAGTATAATCGGAATATACTTGGCGAAGATTGTAAAGTAGTTTTAATAGGCGATTTTAAGATAGATTTGGATTCCAAAGATGGGTTTTATGGAACAAGGAAGAAAAATACGGCACACTCATGAATAATGATACACTTTTCAACTTAATGGAATAAGGAAGAAAAATAGGGGCGACGCTTAATTTTGATACGCTTCAGTATATAGCACTTTAGTGCGTATTTAGAATCTGCAAGTGTTTCAGATTTTCTTACTTTTTTTTTCTTTTTCTAGTGTCGGGCATGGGCGCCGACAGAATATTTCTCAGGGCAGAATATTTCCCCAGTTCCCAGTAACCATACTAGCAAGACTACTCCAGGGGAGGCAAAGTCTACTCAAGGGGGGGCAAAGACTACTCAAGGGAGGGGGCAAAGACTACTTCAACGCATGGTTACCATGTTGGAAAGAGCAAAAAAGCACTGCATACAAAAATCCAGGGGGGCATTGCCCCCCTTCCCCTATGCTGCCAGCGCCCATGGTGTCAGGCACTTGCCGTTTATAGACATTGGCCAATACCAAGGCTGGAATTACTGGTCTCTTTATTATGGAGGCACCTAGCAGGTGGACCAGCATTGCCTCCTATGGAGGGTCGGAGAAAATTACACCCATGCACCTACCAGGAATCGAACCCGCACTCGTGCTGTAGCAGAATGGCTCTCTACTGCACAACCCGGGTCATTTGCATTTTTATTGATTAAAACAATTCTGCAAAGCAGCATTTGTCATTTTTGAGGGCTATCTAGTATTCCAGTTAGACTATACACTGAGACTAAGCTCAGATGGATAGAATACTTTTGATACAAAGAGAGAGTATCCATATGACTACGATATTTACGTTAAAAGCAAAGAACCGAATCAGAAGAGTTTTGTACACGAATTCGTTCTAGGAGTACGGCACAACAAACAAACTTGTGCCATAAATTTAACGGTGCAGTAATGTTGGTCAGGCTGATGAAGTTCTGTTTACCGGGAGAAAAGTACGTTGCCTGCAACTAACTACAGGGCAACGTGGTGCCATTGAAATATGCGCCAGTATAGGGGCGATAACGGTGAGTGTCTGTAGCGGTTGTATGGCTAAATAAAATTAACAGCTTGGTACCGTTTGCAATATACCTGATCAGCTCTATTTTGCAACGATGGACCGATAAGCTTAAAATGTCGTTGTTTTAATTAAATAGCATTGCTTTAGATTCAACTATTGTAAGAGCAATCAGAAGTGAACAGAGAATTTAAGAACTGACGTATGCCACAAAATTATAAATTTCTAAAATGTTCGCATTTTTTACTATTTTTTATGATTTTACTGGAATATCCTAGTAAATATAATTGAAGAATTTTTCTATGCAAAGCCCCATTTAAAATCTACCCGAATTCGAGTGCAGAGATACCCTACTAGCACAGATTGCCACAGAAGATATCTGTGACGTCACAGAGTCACAAATTTAGCAGCAATAGCTACTTACATTCCCCGCTGGCGTTTATTGTAAACTAATGGACTCATCGAATTTCATTGTTGAATTCTAAATACTTAATCCTCTGCTACATGTGATTTTTTATCCGTGCTCAGTACACCCTTCTCAAAAAAGTATTCAAGAGAGAATCGAACTTCCAACGTCGGTTTTATACACATATTGTTCTAGATAATAAGTGAATCAAGTAGTATAAATTGAGACCTTCCTACACTTTTTCGAGTAGCTTGTTTTTCAAAAAGTTAATCTATTGATATTTTCATAGAACTAGAATAGAAAATTTAATATGTATTCATTACTTCATTGAGAGGGGTTGTAATTTAAAAGAAAGCTTACAAATCGTGCGATTTAGTGACAGTGACAGTTTTCGGGGAAATATTTAAGTACTCACACAAAAGCTACAAACTGAGTTAAATACTACTATCAAATTTTTATCCTAGCAAAAATGAAATTTTGGCCAACTATAGTGTCGGCATGGCCAGTTATCACCATAATAATTAGCTCAGTTTTTGAAAGTAGGTTTTAGAGACACGGCAAAAAAAAATTTTTATTGTCGGATTTATGTAAATGACTTGAATTTTCAATTAACCCATTTGTGCCTGGATATTTTTGCGACTTTCTCCGATTTTTGCTGATAACAGAAATAATAGATACATTTCTGATGTCAACTTCTTGAACAAAGGATGATTTCTTTTAAAATCATGATGCATAAAAATCGAAATATCAACATCCTACTTGGTTATGTTAAACTATTTTGTAGAGATGAGGCTCAATACTCATGAATAAAGGCTAGGAAAAATAAATAACGTTTTCGACTAATAGCGAAAATGCCGTCCCAAAAAAGGGACACTAGGCATAAATGGGTTAACATGGTCGCTCCGAATCATCCTACTGATTCGAAACATACATTAACAGATCGACCTCAATCCTTAAATAAATGCTAATGAGACGTATTCTAAATTCACTTGAGTACACGGCAAGTTGGAATTTTCGCGAGCTATTGAGAACGTCTTACAGCAGTCCGCTGACAATTATGATTCCATGAAAATTCCAAATTCAAATAATTTTCATGAAAATTATTTGAGTTTGTGGTGGCCCGTCTTTCAAATGGTACAGGAGTAAGGTTTTTCTCTCTATTCTAAAAAAAAAAAAAAAAAAAAAAAAAAAAAAGTAACGGCTGCTGCTGCCGCCGCCGCTGTCAAAAGATTGTTCGACTTTCTCCTCCGAAACCGCGGGAATATGAGTTTCGACGAAGGTGACCACACGGTTTCGGAAAATTCCGGAGAAGCCGATAAGCTGATTTAAATTTCGAAATTCTAAGCATTTTCGAAGATATTAATAAAAATCTGAAAAAAATAAGCATGATGGTTACCAGCCTTAGCAATTTTCGCCAACATAAAATCATTAATGCCTTTAAAGCAATTCCTGCGTGAATTTAACAAACGTTAAGTATAATTGCATCATTTTTACGCTATATTAAAAAAGTAAGTGAAATAAATAAGTGTGCTACACAAAATTCACAGTTTTCAAATAGTAGGTTCCCTTTGATAACTGGAATTTAAAATTGACCCCAATTCCTTCTTGTAATAATAATTGTAACTGATTTAAAAGCGCCATTTGCCGACCGGATTGTATGGTGGGTAAAGCACTGCACTACGGTTTCGGGTGCAACTCCCGGCGGACGGGGTTCGATCCCCGACTGGGCGTGGTTGTCATTTGTCCGTTCCTTCATAGGGAGCGCCATTGGCCCACGTACTAGGTGCCCCCATAATAAAGTGGCAAACAACTCCGGACCGTTGTGGCCAAAGCCTTCCAACGCAGCGGCCGGCCATTGGGAATAAAAAGCGCAATTTTGGCATCAGATACGATCTGGAAAAACGCTACCTCAAGCAGGGGGAATCCAAATAATGCGTGTATTCCAAAATGTTAGAACCCAGTATTTTGAAAATGAAAAATAATCCAAATGCTTATTATAGTAATGCCGGTTAGGTTCCGTTTGGGTATTTGACACCCGTAGAATATTTGGCTGCGTTAATTATGCCATTATAGCAAGTACAGCTAGGATACTTCCACGTACAGCGTGATGATATATTTCGCGTTACTAAATAAGCCAATCTGCAAAGTATTATGTATATGAATGTATGGATAACTGCTTTCATGGCAACCTTACATGATCGGTTATGAGCATGTGTAAATCGCCAAATAATGAAAAGTCGCCATTAGTAGCAAGATATTATATCTTTCCATAGTTTTTAATTAAAGAAAACATATGAAACACTGTTTTCTTAGAAATAATTATTAACTATACGTATACGTAAACCGCCAAATTATGAAAAATCGCCATGGATGGCAAATACGCAAGGTGTTCCATAGGTTTTACACTATTAAAAATAGTGTTGTTCCAAGGAACAACACAACTGTATAAGTCGATCCAAGGAACCTGTTAGAACCAAGCAATGTGTAGCTCGGTAGCATTCTATCTGATCCAATCTTTGGGCTTTGTCTGGTGAATTTATGCCTTTTACACGAATAAGCCTTATTAGAGTCCGAATGCCTCATACGAAAAGCGAGCGCAGGGAGCCTAGGGGCTTTGGCCCCTAGTATGATGAAAATTTTATGAAAACAGTTCGGTTTTGAATATCTTCGCTCCTAATTAATCCACTGGCTCAAAAGACAAAGAAATTTGTCGGGTTCAAAACGATAAATAAACAGTTTTGGTCAGAACTCCAATTCAGAATTCGGCAAAGTGGGAAAGGAAATAGCATCAATTAAGCTAACGCACACGCAAGAACTCAGAAACATTTTTCCTTACTAAAAAGAAATAAAAATAAGTTATCCTTATTGAACATTGTAATTTTCAATTAAATGAAGTTACGAGAGGTACTCGGACATCACATATTGTTATAATTTTGTCATCAAGTTAGATTGTCGCAAAATAATCTTGTATTAAGATATTTTATCAAGCACTAAGGCAACTTTAAATGTAGCAATAAGTACACAAAATCTTTTGATAACGAAAATGAAAGTGCGAAAGTGCAAATTTAGAAAGAAAAACATCTCATTTCTTTTATCAGCCTGTTAATCATGTCACGGTTTTTCCCCAGCACTTGAAAACTTTGAAGGACTGTGTTTCTTTCTTCTTTCTATAGCAACTAGACAGATAATTTCGCTGAAATATTACTTCAAGTGAAAAAAAATAATAATAAATAATTATATAAATAATACATATCAGTTTTTCTTATCTCAACTTACTAGCCTTTGCTTTTCTATGAAAAAACATTGCCTTCCTCCAATATCTATACACTTAAAAACTATATAAGCTTTCCACTTTATTAAAATTTGTATTATTTTTATATCAGTGGTTACTTAGACCTCAATATGTAAGTTACATTTCGTTTATTATTTAAAAGCTGTTCTCTAATGGTTGTACAAATGTAATCAAATGTTTACTATCATCATTTTTTGTATGAATTGATTGGTAAAAGCCAAAGTGATGTATGTCATATTTTGACTTAAAGTGAAATAAGGTTATCTTTGAAATCTGTAACATTGGTTCTATTTTCTAGAAAATATCATAGGTATGAAGTTACGATAAAATGCCAAGGTGTAGCGACAAAAATTGCCTACAAGGTGTTCATTACATCCTTGAATGTAAAACTTATCTCACTATCTATATTTACTTAACCCCTTATATGTCGTATTATTTTCTAGAAAACGGTCATAAAGTGCCTATTTTTTTATTCAAAAAATATTGTATTAAAATGAGTGTATGTACAATATATGCATCATTTTAAGGTTTTGGATAGTTTGATATAAAAAAAATTCCATGCATCAGAATTGAAATCCTCTACTATTTCTGGCGCATAACTTTTGAACTCTCCAGCCCGGAGATATCACGAGAACGAAGGATTCATACCACTTTGTTTTTCCCCAGTTTATACTATTAGTAATATTTAAAATATCTGCTGACTTTTTTTTTAAACTTTACTGAACCAATGTATATTTAAATGATTTTAGGTTTAAATACTTCATTTTGTTGGCCGTTATTTCTTCGTACAATGTCAACTGTAATCAAACTTCCATTTGCTGTCAGAAAGAATTATTAGCTTCGTACTTAAATACTGCTGCCGATATGATCACAAAAGCAAAGGACATTATTCCTACAAGTAAGTGAACTAACTACACAGTCATTAAATTACTCTTTTACTTATTGACAATAAAAGGCATTTCATCAAAAATCGCAGTCGTAAGTACATGAACTTATGTTATTTAAATGAAGTAATGTGCCGATAAATCAATATTTATTGCATTTTTCATTGCGAGTCTTTATTGCGAATTGTCTTATACGCCGATAATTTCGAAAATGTCCATCTCTCTGATTTTATATAGCATATTTATCTTTCCGTTTTTTTTTCAAGCTAAAAATATTGAACTAACCAAAATTTGATCTATTTATCTGCTTGTGACATACTTTTATTTTCTGAATCTCGTAAAAACTATCGATATTAGTGTTATTAAATTTTTTAACATTCATACTTGGTTAGAAAGTTTAAAATACAATAAGTAAAGTATAAATACAAAGATGCATTGATAATTTTTCAGGATCGCAACTCAAAAGTTTTTTAATTTGCGAAAACATTTTCAGTCAAAATAAAGCAAACTAAATTATTCGACTGAATAGACTAAAAAATTGATAACTTTTATAAAGATAAGTAAGCCAAAAGTATATTGAGTCCCCGATCTTAAATCATAATCTTTTTTTTTAATTTTGCAATAATTCAGCTTCTGTGGCTCTAGAACAATTAAAATCTATCCTTTATGGCTCTTAGATCCAGCAAATTTGGCAAACCTTGACCTATGTTACTCAGGACTAGTGCAGCTTTCTATCACTGAAAAAAAAATCAATTTAGTAATTCTAGAGATTATTCTCTACTTATAAACAAACTTTACCGCTTCATAATATTAGTATATAGATTACTGAAGTTTTTAAATTTAATATTGTATCGACCATTCATTTTTTGACATATTTTTCAAGGCAATGACTGTGAAAGAAACGCAGCCCGAAAGGCTATGGATTGTGATGACTTGCTACTGTTGGGCCATAATAGGAGTGGCGTGTATAAAATATGGCCAATAAGCCGAATTACCGAAAAGAAACCATTGGAAGTATATTGTGACATGCACACTGATGAAGGAGGTTGGACAGTAAGTGCCTTCGATTTTCATAAAATTTATCAAACTATGAGGTCGTCAAGTATGAATTTTGTAGAAAAAAATAAAGAAAAGTTGATAACTTGCAAACATAAGCAGTTATTGTATTTTCATCAAAGTATTCACCCGTAATAATTTCTATAAACTTTATGCATTTAAGCGCAGGTTGTTCAAGCCGGGTGGTAAAACCCTGGTGGACTAGCGTCAGTGAATTCGTGGAAGACCAGTTTTACAGATGATGACGTTTCATTTCCTATTACTGTAATTTTATCAAAGTCATTTGTGCAGAGTGTGGTCTAAAGTTATCGTGCAATAAGATAGGAGTCTATTTGTTGTCCAATCTGGAGTGTTTTTCTTTAAGTTTTTGTATCATTAAAGTCGATAGTAAATTACTCTGGAATGGGTCAGACTCAAGGGTGACCTTTAATTCGTCATTCTTGATCTTTGATTCTTGGCAACTGCGGTTAAAGTTACCTGTAGGAAATTGTTCGAATCAATTTCCTACTGCGTTGCGTAGAAACATTACAGCCAAATACGCTATTAACGTCTGGCGAGGCCCACAATGCAACAGCTGCAAGTAAAAACTCATGCATCATTACTGTGCGAATTTTCCGAACGTTCCATTTCTTAACAAAATTATTTTTTGTGCGTGTTTTTGGTGTTGTTTAGAGTTTACAAAGTAATAAACTGTTAAAGTTGGCAATATTCTTTTCTATAAGTTTTCTTCTTGATGACCTAGTAGTCTAATAAAATATAAGGATTATAAATTTTGTTATTATGTAATCTTCATTCCAAGAAAAGTTCCCAATTTTGCCATGTTTTGTTTTAGATATTTGTAACTGAACATAGTTCGCATTTTCGAAACAGATGCATTAAAAAGTTAATGTTAAAGCAAAGGTGAGGAGCATATCAGGTAACAGGAATAGATCCACAGTAAAGATATTTTAGTAAACAAAAGCTAATTTAACTGCGGTCGGCATTTCTCAAGTTTTGTGCAGTGCCGTAATTTCTTTTTGTGATTTATAAATAAGTAAATAGAAATTAATAAATTTTTTTCCAGATCATTATAGAAACTTGCTAAAGGTAGTTGCGTGAGGTAGGTAAGTTATCTATTCTCATATTTTAAAAATAATTTATTCTAAAAATTGACAGATACATTAAATACAGAAACGTACATAAAACTTCTTCACCGCAATATACTTTTCCTAGTTAGTTGCTTGTTCATTCACCAAAGTGGGTTTCATCTAAACTTTTAAACTGGTCTGGAAAAGAAAATTTTCTCAAAAGTTATGTGTACAAATAAATATAAAATTTTAGTGTATATTTATAGCTCCTTAGAATATCTCAGGGATTCAATGAGATAGCGAATCATCTGTTCGCCAAAGAAGACTAGTTTACTAAGTATATAAATCAAAATGATAAAAATCTCGAGCGATTTCTTTTAAAAAATGTTAATTACATTAGAAATTTCGGTATCGAAATATCTAATGCTTCAGTGTACCTTATTTGAAATATAAATTATAACAAGCTAAACAATATTTTCTGTATATTTATAGGTGATACAAAGAAGAGGAGATTTTCAGAGACCCAAAGACTACTTTTACAAAGATTGGAAAAGCTACAAAGAAGGATTTGGAGATATTCGGAAAGATTTTTGGTTAGGTAAGAAGTATTTAGGAATCAGTATTTAACATTTCAAATCAATGTGAGACATCTGATCTTTTATAGTTTTCTTAATAATGGTCAAAATCTACAGTCAAATATTTTTTGAAGCTCACACAGGGCAGCACTACACAGGGCCCAAACACTAAGTTCAGATAATAAATAAAACAATTCTAATTCTAGCTTGTTATAAGTCTGGGAAGCAACATCGGTCAACGAAGAAGAATCTTCTAGGTTTCGTATTTTTAAGGTATCTGCCTACATCTAAAAAAGGCATTTTTTTGTTAAAAAGATCGACTTTTTGTATTGAAAGAGCGTGTTAAGATTCCAAAACTGCTTACTTTTGTTATTACGATAAATTGAGAGGAAACTACAGCTGTTTGAATGTCACTTCCGTTTGAACATCGATCTTAAAATAAAATCCTTAAATGCGTTTTCTGGAAAACTGTGCTTTTTGTTACATTGCGTCACGATAACTGTAACTAATCTAAAAGTTTTAAAGATATCGTAAAATGAAATTATACATAAACCTTCTATTGATATTAAAGTATGTAGCAAAATTTTTGCAAAATTTAAGTTTTTTATATAATAATATTTGTAGCTAATAAAATTGTGCTAATAAATTTTGTAGCGAAACTTAAGTTATACGTATGAAATTAATAAATTTACGGGTACTTTTAGACAAAAACTGATTTTTTTCTGAAAAATTTCACAGTTTTTGTACATAGTTGGCCATAAATCAGTGAATTTTTAAAATACAATAAACCTTTTGATACAAAACACAGAAAAGTGTTATAGGAGTACACTGTGCAAAGGAAGTTACTAAATATTGAGACACTATAGTGTACAGCAGTTGGCGTATGAAATTTTGCTAAAATTTTCTTCAAAAATGCAGTTTTAAAAAAAAGTTTTGAAAATTTTGTAAATAAATTGTTGTTTTTGTCATTTTTATGACCTTTCAAATAAAAATTCATGAACTGCATGAAAATTTTGCTTTTTTTTTAAAGTGCTCCGCAACGTAGGCAAATAACTTAAATGAGGAGATTAAACAAGGGGTTTTTTAAAATATTAAAAATGAAAAGTTGTTTTTTTTAAAGAAGTAGCAACCTAATGTGCTCAATACTTCTTCATACTTATCGCTCTACCCTTGGAATTTTTCTTGTTCCGCTACAGCTGGATCGGATTTGAAAAGTTTCGGATTATCATATAAGTGATATTGGGAAATTCTTAAACTAGCAGAAAGAGTAGGTTTTTTTTTTTTTTTTTTTTTTTAGAATTAAGAAAAGTTTTAATCACTGTTATTTTTTCCAACTTCTTTCAGGAAATGACAATATATTTGCTTTGTCTAATCAAAAACTTTACTCCGTAAGATTCGATTTAAGAGATGTCGAAGGAAACAAGAGGTATGCTTTGTACGACAAGTTTTGGATTGATGACGAGAGAAACAAATATAAGCTGCACATTTCTGATTACAGTGGAGATGCAGGTACTGTATCAAAATCTTAGTGATAATTTTTTATTTTACACATTTACATTCATATGCAAATTTCCTGCTGAACACATCTTCATACTTGTACTCTATTTTATTCTTTACATAAAAATATAAACCAGAAAATAACATGCTCCTTTATAAGATATAAAAAGTTTTTCTTTAAAAAAGTACCGTTCGCCAATATAGATGTTCCGTATCAGTTTATGAATTCCTGCTATAAAAAAAGTATTTTTAAACCACATGAAATTAATGTATTTTAACTTCAAAGAGATTAAGACATTTGTTATTATTCTGTCATTTTTCAGTATACAGTATTACGTTTTACAAATGAAAGTTAATTAGAAAATTTAATGCTTATATATTTCTCACTGCATACCTTATATCAGAGTTTCTCAAACTTTATCTCTTGTGGAGCACTTTCAGAGACATATGGCAGACAGCCTTGTGCAAATTTGAGGCTAGTAAGTAGGAGGCTAAAGCAAGAAGATATTTTTACATGGTACCTTTGCAATGAGCACTTAATTCTCCACAGAGCAGTATTTGAAAAACTCTGTTTTATTGAGAAAAGATACATACATACATGCATATATATATATATATATATATATATTACTTTTATCATCGCTTTAAATTTCAGGTGACGCCATGACGCCTCATCATGAAAATCAAAAATTTTCAACAAAAGACCAAAAGAATGACAATAACAGTAAAGAAGACTGTGCCCAGCTATATAAAGGGGGATGGTGGTACAATGCGTGTCATTGGGCTAATTTAAATGGTCTGTACCACAAAGGAAAACACGAAAGCTATGCCGATGGAGTTAACTGGGGTGTCTGGAAAGGTAATAAGGAATCTCTTGAGTGGACAGAAATAAAAATCAGACCAAAAAATTTTAGGCAATCCGACATTTCTGAAATGACGCCAATGTAGCTAGCAGAATCAGTTTTAAGCATTTTATCGTCTATATTTCGTGATATTTTCTGTCTGTGAAAAAACAGCGATTTCAATTGTTTGTTTTCTTTTTTCATGTCATTTTCATTTGTGAGAAAAATATTTTTAAATCAGGCTGATTAGCAAGAAATGCTAATCTTATAAATAAAAATTAAAATCTGTGTTTCTTTTTGTTTTTTTCTACACAAATCCACGCCTTTGGACTGTTTGACTTGAAAATTTGAACAAATGCGTGAAAATATACCCGTATCCATACATATTGTGATGTTGTTGCTTGTTGTTGTTTCTCATCCCCGCGACCAGCAAAGCTAGATCAGGTCTATGAGCCCATTCACCCTGAAGAGGTCCAGTACCAATAGGGGGTCTTGAACCAGGTCTTGCCTGGTAAGTCCCAGACAAGATAAAATGTGGCTATGGGAGGCATGTGCAGAAGAGAACTTAGTGCAGACTTCGAAGTGCTTATTGCCAGCAACGAAAGTCATTGATAACAGATAACCACTAATGAAACAGGCAAGAGCAGTTTGATCTCGTCTACTGCTGCCCTGAACCAAGGAGCCGCCAGGGCACTTACTCTTATACCACGGGTGTACTGGCGGGACCATCCAAATGGCCTTATTCATTGCCTTGTATTTAGAAAATAGCTCCATATATGTAAGAGGAGCTGCAGACTTTGTGGCCCCGCCAGCACCAGCTCTAGCCAAACTGTCCCCAATTTCATTTCCAGCAACGTCGACATGGGACGGAATCCACTGGAAGTGGATCCGATGAGAAATGGAAAGTTGTTATAGTTTCCTCAGAATGTCGCAAATTGTGATACTCAGTACAAAAAAACCACATGGTGTCACTTTTTTTTTTTTTTCGCATATTGTAATACTCAATACAAAAAAATCGCCTTTAAAATTCTTACGTTCTCTAAGTTTTTAACAATTTTCGTAAATTATAAGTTTATAAACTTACTCGGATACACTATAACTGTGGGAAAAATTAAGCTTTTTTTACATCAAAAATTTTGTTGTCACAGTTTTACAATTTCCAGATATAACACAATTTATGGCAATGGCTACGTCGCAATTAAAATATAGTCTCAATTTGTGCAATTTTAACTTAATGGAAATCAGAATAGCTCCACGACGTTATTAACTTTGGCTTTCGCTAAAAGAAAATAAATAAAAAAAATTCTTTGTTATGAACCATTTATTAGCATTTTGTTATGAACCATGGTGGCCCGAAATGATCCCTTAAGGGGAAAACTTGCATAAAATAACATAAATGCTAAATAAAACTTTGGCTCTTTGCCGCAATATTTTACACTATATTTTGCATAATAAAAATATTTTAATAATATTTTAAATCCAAACTGAGTAACGAATAAAAAAAAATAGAATTTTGAAAAATAATGCAAAGGAGCACTTTACCCTCACCTAAGAGAAAAATGATGCTTCATTTGAAAATAATTGCAGATTGTTTTTATCGAAAAAATAAAATATATAAAAGTAGTTATAACTATATATAATGAAATAAAATCAGTTTTACAATCATGTAGTATACATAATTTATTTTGTGAAAATTTTAAATTAAAAAGTGTCACAGTCATATTACTGGAACACGCCGAGAAACGTAACAAACTTAGCAAGTGTAATTCACAGCTAAAAACTTACACTTTTCAATAAACCAAGTCATATTTCTGCACATTAAAGACTGTATTTCTAAATAAATAGGAACGTTACCGCTTACCTTATAAGATATATGATAAATCCGAGCTTTCGAAGAATTCTAATTAGGCACGTAATACACCGATCGCTTAAATACAGCCATCCCTTCTTATTCACTTGGCACAAAAGTTATGTATTACCTGTTATATAGCGCTGCCTGTATCTAAGGAAACATGTATGTGGATTGTTTTACCCGCTAAGATCATTTTTGGCCCCCTTCCCCTATATAATGATTATTTACATGCATTAAGATTACAAGATATAAATTACTTACAAGTACAGAAGAAGAATTTGCAAAGAGTCGGAATTCGGCATTTGCGGTGTTTTGTCGAAATGGCAGTTTACTGCAGTAGATAGAATGGAGTTCAGTAAAAATTTTAGTACTGATTTCTTTATCAAACAAAATCGAGTAAAACAGATAATGGAGTCAGAAAAAGTAGAGTTGATACTTGGCAGTACCATATTCTGGAGCGGGCGTTTTAGACTCCATTTTCCAAAACGGCCGACACCGATTTTACGCTTTATATTTATGTCTGCTCCTGTGACCATTACACTCATCATGTAGTCGTTTAAATATATGTTCTTAAAAGCAAGTAATCGATTAAGATGGTTTGTGATGCTGACTGACTGACATCTATTAAAGAAAATCGATTACTTTGGGTTTTAAATAAAAATATGAACAATAGGTAGTCATACCATTTTATTTGGAAAATGATATTTACGCTGCAAAATGCAATTTATTTTACGCAATATTTTTATACACTCAAGTAAACTTGGTTATAAAAAACTAACTGACAAACATTTTTCTCTGTTTATCTTTTGAATTCTTCACGAAATTTGAATATTTTGTGCATGTCAAATATTGTAAATCAAGTGTTTACTGCAAACGAAAGGCAGCTCACGATTAAAGTTTGCGGGGAAAACTGTAAAACAAGTTTTGGAAACAAACACAAACTAATGAAAGAGTAACTTCTTTTCTGAAGCCACTTAAGAACTGACGATTGGAGTAACATTATTTTAATACCAAACGAAAGATATTTTTTTAATTGTAAAAAAATACTTGTAACTCTAAACTCCCATTCAATAGAGCGATCTTCTTTTTGCAGCTAACCCTCCAATTTACATTTACACCCACTAGTACTATGTGCTACTGCGCTTTACAGTTGCACTGTATCAATAGTTTAGAAGGCATTTTGTTAAGGCATTTATCAGGATTGAGCACATTATTTGCATTTTACACCATCTATTATCCGTAAGCTGCAGGCTGTTTCAGAAAAATAGCTTTCTGATAGGTTTAAGCATTTTCGTAAAATAAAAAAGCATCTTATGTCCTGGTGCATCTTATGTCCTTATGTTCTGGTGCATCTTATGTCCTTAAGCTGGATATGTCCATGTCTTACTAAAAGCGAAAAAGGTGGTAGCTCTGGTATTTATTTCTACTGAACAGCGAACATGTGTATTACACTTTGATAAAGTATTTAAAACTTGAACAAGGTATTCCTCAACTTTGCCAGGTGTTGCTTCAGACAGAGTATTATCTTCTGCAAATCGAAGTAGTAAATTTACTGGTGATGCCTTCAGTGCAGATCTCCTTGTTCCAATCTTACATGTGACTTCACAACCTATAATTATGTGAGCTTTAAAGTGCTGCAAAGTACAGTTTTCATTTGCCTCTCAAGTGTGTGTAGCACATAGCGCATTTTCCACCCACTCTCACTTTCATAAACAATTCTTGCAATCCAATACTGAATAGTTTAAATGTATACCAAAGGATTAAAACAACGCCATCGGTGTCGTTTCATAGCACTTTAAAGTATGTTATGCCCAAAGGAAAAGCATGGAACAGATGGATTACAAATGTGCTATCTGCTTTTTTAACAAAGGCTCGAAGGTCCAAGCAACTTTGAACTTCGTTGTTCATTATTAGAAATGCATCCCTGCTAACTTCGTTTTCTGTGGTGGTTCCACGCAACACAGTAGAAAAGTTAGCCACTTTTTCCCTTTTCAATAAAACTTGTAGCAGCAGCCCATTGGAGCATCTCTTTGTTTATACCTACAGACTAGAATCTATCCATCTCTAGAGAGGAATGTGAGTCCCTTGTTCGATTTACATCGGTTCCATTGGATCTCCATTTCCCCGGGTTTCTCTACCACTTTCTTCTACATTATGTCTGAAATCATTGAATCTTATTCTAAAATTTAAGGATTTTTACTAATTGTATTTTGAACAGAGCATAATAATGTTTACGAATATTTATCTTTTTTTAGCAAAATGTGGAGAGGTCAAGACCCTCTTAGCGCATTTAGACTGTTTCTAAAATAAGGCCAAAATTTACCGAACTTCACGCAATATTTTCAATATAAATTCGTCTGTATCAATCATTCATTTCCAAATAAAAGCCGTTAATTTGGAGATATTCTTTTGTTTTCTGATCGGGATCTGCACGAAAAAAAAAATGTGGCTGCTATCGAAACATATGACGAAGTGAGTTTTGTTCTCTTGCTCCAAGTACTTCATACTTGGTGGAGACAAGATTATAACTGTTGCATACTTAAACCACAAACAAAAAGGATGAAGCACTGACAACTAAAATAGCGGTTTCGCAACTTATTTTAGTATTATGCACTGACAGATACATTTAGCGAAAGTGGCGATCGTCTCTCCTCCGCTTCCTAACCATTACTACCCAAAAGAACGAAATAAAACCGAAAAGTTAACGGACAACTGATTAAGAACAGTGTTAGGGATACTCAGCGACGTCGTCACGAAAGCTTATGTTAGCTGGATCCTCACCGCCACTGTTTTTTCACAGTACATGAAATGGAATTTTTTAAAAGGTATTATTATAAACTAAAAGTTTTTTGTAAGAAAAATTATGAGTAACGATTAACGAAAAAACAATTTCTTGTACATGTAATATGTTTAAGAAATATTTGGATAATTTTGAAGTACGTGAAAAATAAATAATACGTATACATATTAGATATTGATTTGATTAAATTCTCTATTTAAAAATACGAAGAAGCATGCAATGTATAGAAAAGTTTTTGTTTTTCGATACTTTATGATGCATATACATTTTTAGCACATAATAAGCTCTGTTTATGTTAAAGTTAAATCATACTACACACACAACACAAAGAGCAGATCTAAAGAAAGGCAGTATATGCATGCAGGAAATATAAATATCTTTGCCTGTAGATTAGCCATATTTACTTAGAGAGTATCCACAAGAGTTTGGTAAAACATATTTGTGTTAAAAGAGAAAAGAAACCATTTGGAGCTCATCGCGTCAGCAATGGGCTTCAGAGTTTTCGACATGAATTTGTTCTAGAACGCTTGTGCCGGAAATATACCAGGACATGACAAGGTGCTGCTTACGAAGAACTGAGTGCACTGCCTACAACTGCAATGCTCAGCGGTGCCAGAGTCGGAAAAATACGTATGCTCCGGCACAGTGCCGATAGCGGCTACACGCCTTTAGTGCTTACATACCCCAAAAAGTTACCATCAGTAGTTGAAAAACGACAGTTCAGCAACATCCCACAAATCCCTCAGCCGCCGCAGTCGCAGTTCTCTACAAATTCCAGATCCCTTTCCCCGTACAGCTACCGCAGCCGCAACTTAAGATATGATAAAGGAAGCCTTAACTCCTTCTTGGTCAGATTTTTCTTCGAATTTCCGACCCAAAAAAAACATTTATTTATTGCTGAAAACTCAGAGTTGCCAATATTTACGGAAAATAAAATGGAAACAGTTTTTGAAAAGAGTATTCATTTTATTTTATTTTTCAAAATAATAACCAACTCACTCAGTACACAAATAATTTTTGCTATATTTTAAGTCAAAAATTACTATTCAACAGTGGGGTGAGTAGCAATCAATAAAATTTCAGTGATTCAATTTTTCTCATCGTTCCTGATATGCGAGGCCAACCAAGAAGGGGTTAACAGCAAAAAATTGCATTCTGGGGAGAAACCATATGCATGTACAATGTGTTAAAAAAATTACGAGAAATTATCATTTAAATATTCACCAAAATATTCATGCAAAAGAAAAACTCCATGTATGCAGTCAGACGAGTAGTTTTTATGACCTAAGCATCGTAAAACACGCAATTCCCCTTCTGAAGTACGTCTGTGTGAACACTGTTCTCACAGACTTTGTAAGTAAATACTTCTTTGTAAGTATTTACTTACAAAGAAGTATTGGATAAACATTGTAAAATGCATAACGTACCCTCTAACGTGCTCCCTCTAGCCTGTGAACAATGTTCAGACATTCACTTGCAAATCAGACCTTATGAGTCACGTAAGATTCAATCGTCCCGTTAGGAGATACAAAATGCCAGAACCTACATTGTCCAATTAAAGAATGAAACGAGGAAACCAGAAAGATTCTTTTGGTGTCTTCATTACATTTAATTTATGCCCATCAGAAGAAAATCAAATAGATGCGTTAATTTTTGGAATTAACATTTGTTCAGAAATTCAGCAAAAGTTAGAAGAGCAATTAACAGAAAACTTAGCAAAAAAAAATAGCATGCAGCTTTCAATGTAACGCTCAGTCCTAGATCACAGGAAGGTGATTTAGATTTCGTCACCCCATATTTTTGGTCAAAATGCTTAGTAGGACTGTGTTCAGAAACTACAGAAGACCTTATCGATCAGGCAATTCAAAATTAATAAAATCATTCGAAGAGTTCACTCAACTGTCCCACTTGTAGTGTAGCAGCTCAAGAACCCTTATATCACATCTTGTTTCTGGGTTCTATTCCCGTCTTGAACTTGGGTGTTAATTCATCCCTTCCTTCATAGGGGGTAACGTTGGCCGCCTCGTGAGTGCCCCTAAAACGACATGGTCAATATTTTGGGCCTTAGTAGAGGTGAATGCCTACTCGGTAAGTGCCCGCACTTGGAGAAAAAAAAAAGATTACTCAATGGGGTCCAGGGTGTATCCTAGAAAATATTACAGAATTTTAGTTGGCATAGTAGCAGAATCTATTGTTGCCACTTAAGTTGTTGAATTCAACAACAAATGAAAAGAAGTACTTCTTACACTCGTAAAATAAAACTCATAAATGTAAAACAAATATAGGGGCGTACTGCAGCAAATCGAAATCCAGAACCCATAAGATTCTGCAAATGCTGTGTCAGGGAAATTCCTTTCATTAAGGAAAGGGTAGGTGCATCAGTATTTGACACTTTAAGAGCAACATAAATATTAACAAATATTAACTAGTTATTGCTAATAACTAAAACTATTCTGAAACAAACTTTTTGTTTTCAAAACTTAAGTGAACTTTGAAAATTTGTGTATGGTATAATTTATTACAGAATATTGGAAATTTCTTTTTTTTCCATATGTTATATGTTGTCATCGTGGTGACACCAGTAATTGACGCCAAGAAAAAAATCTTTGGCTCCAGCAATTGCCACTTCATGTTCCAGTAATTGACACCTAAGAAATGAGTAGAAAATGCGCTCATTTATTTTTATTTCATACTATGACGTAAACATGACTGGAGCAAATGAAATGAAATTTGGTGACATGATAGGTGGTTACTCAACTTAAACTACAGGCGTCGAATTTTTTAAACATTTTGATTAGATTTTGAGAATTTGCGAAAATCGTTTCAAATTGCGTAAATTTTTGTTAACAAATCACGTCGACCAAAGTGAATGAAATGAAATTTGGTGATATGATAGATGGTCACTCAACTTAAACTATT
Organism: Cheiracanthium punctorium; assembly: GCA_038373885.1. NCBI lineage: Eukaryota > Metazoa > Arthropoda > Arachnida > Araneae > Cheiracanthiidae > Cheiracanthium > Cheiracanthium punctorium. The sequence continues at coordinate 2,057,192 of JAWZYV010011719.1, forward strand.
GGCAACGAATTTTTTTTTAAAGTTCAATTAGATTTTGAGATTTTTGGAAAATCTTTCTAAAATACGTAAATTTTTGTTCGCACATCACGTAAAAATGACTAAAAACGGATGATTAAAAAGAATGAAGTGAAATTTGGTCACATAATAGTAAACAAGCAACTTAAACTATAGCCGTCGAATGTTTTTGGAAATTTGGATCAGACTGAATTTTTGCAAAAATTTATTCAAAATGTGAAAATTTTGTTTGTCCATAAAGTAAAATCCACTGAATGGAATGAAATAAAGTTCAGCTTCATCATAGGTGGTCACTTAAACTATAGGCATCTAACTACTTCATTTTTTTAGAGATATTGTGAAAATTGAGAAAACGTTTGTTTCATTCCTGAAAAATGGTAATGAAATAGGATGTAATTCGGAAATATGTTAGGTGGCAAGTTAATTTAAACTGTAGATGTCAAAATTATTTTTAATATTTCATACATTTTGAGATTTTGTGAATATCGTGTAAATGTTTGTTTTCGCATTCCTGAAACCCGGCTTAAGGAAATAGAATGAAATTTAGTGCATATCAGTAACGACTAGAACAATAAATGACGGGATTTTTTAAAAAATTTGAATAAGTTTTAAACTTTGCAAAAACTGCTTTTTTTAAAAGAAATCTCTTTAAGCGTCTGGAGTTAACATATTAGCTAACTATTTAATTTTTTTAAATGTCGTCGATTTTCTTTTTTTTTAATCTTTATAGTTCATCAAACAATATTTAGTTACAGGCGAGCAATGACCTCTTGACATTAAAAGCTCATTCCAGTAAAATAAATGCATTAATTTTGGAAATAAAATGTTTCCTCTGCTTCCTCTGCTGACAATTTCACTCAGCACTTAGGTATTCTCTAACCTGTAATCTTTTAACGTTACACAAGAGTTATAATTTTGTTGTCTACATTTTTGACAAAATGCTACTTCCATTCTTTGTACTACAACTTATGCTAACAAAAATTCAAGCTTTTTGGAAATCTGCATTACATACTAACCCGTCAACGACGGGTACTTCATCTAGCTATCTGATACAATTCAATTTAAATTAATTTCTAAAAAGGAATTGGCTTCAAATAGAAACAGATTGATAATGAACTTATGTTAAATTCAGCATTAAGCCAGCTGGTGAGAATCAGAATTTTTCTAGCACTTGAGTTTAAAATCTCAATTTTTGATTCCTAAAGCCCTGTAGATTAAAAAATATGCTGAATGAAATTGAAGATAAATGTCTAAATTGGTACTAGATAGCATCATTTGATAAAAGTTCTGAAATAAAAGCTTACTATAATAAATTATCGTGTCAGTCATTGTTGCACTTACCCCAGTCTTTTTTACTACCTTAGTTTGAATATTTTTATTCAGGTTACATTGCCCCACTTAACTCTAATAGATAAAAAATTAAAGCTTGTTGCTAACTTTTTGGGACACTCTGTATACTCAAAAACTATCTTTTTAAGATAACACTTTCTGAACAGTTTTTTATTGCATTTCCTAGAACTTTTATGCACACCAATAATAAGCATAAGTGGCAATTATTGGTGAAATACCTTTTTTAACCAGTAATTGACACTCGATCTTAAATGAATAAATAAATTTATTTATTAAAAGACTCTACAGACTAATTTTTTATGTACGAGGGCTGGTTTTATTCAACCTCCGATGCACAGTCAAAGAAAGATAAGAGTGAATAATAAAAATAATTTACTGCCAAAAGTTAGGTACATACATGGTTTCTTTTCAACATAATAGCCATGAAGATTCAGGCAATTTTCGAATCGGTAGACAAGATTTCCGATGCCCTCTTAGTGAAACTTTGGCCCCAGAGATGCGTACAAGGACCTGAAGTTGTTTCGCAAAACTTCATTTGATGGAAAGCTTTGCGGGTCTTCTTACTCTGGACTTGTAGGCAGATGTTCAGTTCAAGTATTGGAAATCACTTGGAGCTAACCCTAGTAGCAATCTTTGCTCGGTCTTTATCAGGTCTGTGATCGGCTATTCATCGCCTGATCACTACTGATCATCCTTAATTTTTCGTATGTTCATCTTTTCCCGGTGATCGAATCTTACACTGAAATCTGATGGGGCTTTCAAGTTTGCGAACGGCAAAGCGAGCAAACAGGTTTATATCGGTCTCTCTACCAAGTTGCTGAACGGCTCGATATCTCCGTTCCTTCATTACTGTGTAAAGAACATCATATGCACACCATATGTTTGTTTTAAGGTTGTTGATTGGCTAAGCTATTACGCGGGAAGACAGGCGACCGAAAAGCTGAATCTTATAGTCTTCCTTCCTTAGTATATCCCTTCCTGCTCAATGGCCAATAGAGATCATTAAAGATCTCCCTCTAACTTTACCTTGTTTTGGAACACCTTATCGGCTTCTTTTGGTTAATGACTTACTCTGGAGGATTTTCATCTGTCTCTTGAAATAAAGAGCTGGCTAAGAGTCCAAAGCTTCCAGACCAATGAAGCATTTTACAACAACGTTCAGACTCATGGTTGCATAGCTGCCCGTAATGTTTCTAGAACAAGGCATTGGGAAGCTCCTCTACCGATTAGACAAATGTTCAAATCTTCATAATGTTGTCGAAAGTCGAAAAGAGACCATGTCTGTACTTAACTTTTGCTAATAAATTTCTTTCTATTCTTTACTAATGTCTTTTACTTATTGGCCATCGGAGGTTGAATAAAAAACAGCCCTCGTACTATTATCTAATGCAATTCAGTTTGAATTGATTTCTAAAAAGAAATATGCTTCAAATCGAAACAGGTTGATAATGAAGTAATCTTAATTTTAGCATTAAGCCAGATACTGAGAATCAGACTCTTTTTTAGCACTGAGTTTAAAATTTAAATTTCTGATACCTAGAATCCTCTGGAGGTAAAATAAAAAAATTGCATAAAATTGAAGACAAATGTCTAAACTGATGGTAGATTGCACTATTTGATAATAGTTCTGAAATAAAAGCTTATTATAATAAATTATCTGGCGACGTGTCAATTACTGCTGCACCTACCCTATTTTGAAATCTCTACAAATGCGTTTGTTTTCACCTAATCGCAATATTGACAAATATCGCAATTGCATCAAGCCTCAATTCCGGATACTCTAAGATTCCGATTTACTGCGAATACCCCCCTTTAGACTGGTAAATATATCCTTCAATCTTAATACATGTCATTAAGCCTTAAATCATTGTTTCATGCAAAAGAAATTATTTTATCTATTTTGATCTCGTGGCAAAATTAACCCATTAAGCGCCAAAGCTCCCGTTACGAGAACATCTATTATATATTTTTTTTCTGAAAATATTTTAACGCAATTTACGAAATACACATTTTATATAAACATTTACACTATATAACACACAAAATGTGTATTTTGTAAATTGCGTTAAAATATTTTAAGAAAAAAAAATATATAATAGATTTTTCCGTAACGGGAGCTTTGGCGCTTAATGGGTTAAGCTTAGTGATTAATATCGAGGAACTATTCCGATTTCCAGCTAAATTAAATGCCAAAAATTGCGACTATATTTTAAAGATGCCGCAGTCTTTGCGACGGAGTAATATTTGGGAGTAGATTTGTTGATGTAATATCTTTGCGATAGAGTTCAGTAATTTTAAAATCATGCTTCAATAATTTTGAGTTCAATAATTTTAAGTAGTAAAAATTTTAAAATATCGACGTCAAACTTTTGAGGCAAAAGAGAGTCCTCACTTTTTCCAGTTTATGGACTCAAAATTGACGAAAAAACGCTTAAAATCATGGAAAGTGTGGATTTTCATATTTTTAAAGTTCGATTTTTTTATATTTTTTTACGTATTGTTTTCACATTTTCAAGCCTATCTGCTCAAAGGTGTATATTTGTATACAAGATAAACAAACAAACAAGCAAATTTTCATTTTTATTTGAAACATTTGTATTTTCTTGGTCATCAATATGACTTTACAATTTTTTAAAATTCAAAACAGGAAATAAGAGGAAAAAAGAAGTAACAGCTGTAATTTTACAGCTATCACTGTTCTTCCAGCGAGAAAATTTCAGCAAATAGAAGATAAGATGCTACACATTGACTTTTTTAAGCATTGGATTGCCTAAAACTTTTAGGTCTGATTTTTATTTCTGTCCACTCAAGAGATTCTTTTTGACCTTTCCAGGAATTCCATATAACTCCATCCCCCATACTTTCGTGTTTGCCTTTTAGGTACAGACCATTTAAATTAGAATCATGGCATGAATTGTACCACCATGCACCTTTATATAACTGGGCACAGTTATTTATATTGGCTCTGTCATTCTTTTGGTCTTTTGTAGTAAATTGTTGGTTATCATGGGTGGGTGTCATGGAGTCACCTAAAAATTAAAGAAAAATAAAGCCTCTTTTCTTCAATATAACATATGCAAAAATAAAATTGAAATATTAAATATTCCTAATGCACTTTAAGTTTTCTAATACACCTTGAGTAATAGATAATGATTTTGTAAGCTGAAAAAAGAAAGAATGTAACAAATGCTGATCTTACATAGAGTGTGCCCGCTAAAGTCCGCTGTCACACCTAACAATTTCTTAACGGCAAGAGCTGTAGCTCTAGGGTCTAAGTACAGTAAAGTTTCCAGGAGCTATTCAAAGAAACCGCTTGCAGCTCCACCTGGCGGCTAAATTGGAAGTAAGCGCTCTTGTCTCAAAAACGATCCAAGATACGGGAAAAAAAGTCATTTACAAAGGTTTTTTTTTTTTTTTCAGTGGGCGGGAACTTGCTTAGCAAGCCTTATCCACTACTAAGGCCTGAATCACTGGCCATTTTATTATATGAGCACCCAATGGGCGACCAGAGTTAATCCCCATGAAGGGACGGACAAGTTAACACACTTGTCCGTCCCTTCATGGGGACGGGACCATGGGGATTAACTCTAGACGGGGATCATGGGGATTAACTCTGGTCACCCAATGGGCGACCAGAATTAATCCCCATGAAGGGACGGACAAGTTAACACACTTGCCCAAGCCGGTAATCGAACCCGGACATAAGGAGTTATAGAATGGTTCTTTAGCCACTACACCACTTGGGAGGCAATTATAAAGTTGCATCATTGATTCTTCAACATCATCGATTTAGTGAGAAAAAGAAACTTACTTTGCACATGATGCTCATTAATGCGCTCAACAATGCTACGGATTGGAAGGCATAAAACACATTTTTAGGCATTTAATTGGTCGAATTTTCCAACATATTAAGCTCATTTATCCTTCACGCTAAAAGTGTTTTCCGTCAGCAGCAATATTCATATGGAGGCTGGTTTGCTGTTCCCGCTGGAAGTAGTTGTACAATATAACTGGTGACATGCTGGCAAAAGTACCAGTAATATGTCTTTACGCCTTCAATTTTTAACATTAATGTGCTCTATATGACTTTTATTAATAAATCGGTGATGCTGAATAACTATATAATTGACTTTTTTCCCGTATCTGTTATTCTATTGGAGTTAGCGTTCTTGAGATAAGTTTTATATTCAAGATATAACTGTAAGAAAGTTTTAAGAAAGAAAGTTGTCAAGAAAGAGTGTCTAACTGCTTTGGCAAGTGAAAATTTTCTGATTTTTTATTATTATTTGAACCGAAATATAGGGATTTCGCGAGGCTTTAATTTTCGCATTACAGCCGGTTCGTGAAAATCAAAGCCTCGAGAATATAACTGCTTTTACTGAACTGTTACGTCTCTAAGATTTAGATGTGTCAAATTGTGACTTTTGCTTCTCAGTTTGCTGCTTTTATTAACATATTACCGTCTAATATCATATTTCTCCATTTCTCCAAACTTTAAAGGTCAAAATTTATTAAGAAAAGATGATTATTTGTTTAAGATTTATAGTAACAAATAAGATTTGCATTAACATTAAGATAAGAAATACAATTTTTTAAATGATTAAAATGTGAATTGGAAATATTGTTAAAAGTGAAAAACCCCATCTCTGAACATTTTATCAAAAACCATTGCACTATCAACTCCCCTCGGTATAAGGGGGGGTTGGAACAAAATGACTTGCCACGTTCAATTCGATTTCGTGCAAAAGAATTTACACTTACACATTCTTTGGAACAGTCATCTGAAAAGACAAGAAATGAGATCTATATTGGCACTCTCATACAATTTGAATTTGTAGAATTTCGCATGCGAAGCAGGATTTCAAAATTGTTTCAACTCCCTTCGGTCTCCCCAAAATCAAATTCATTTTTAAAGAATCTGCTTAGTAAAAAAAGTATTTATTAATTTTTGGCCTAAGCTGGTCCTCAAATGAAATTTCCTCTTTTTGTCTGTTCGTATGAGTAAAAAGGTTGAGAACAACAAATTTAAATTACCCTCTGTTAGCGACACGTTATTCTATACTTTTCAGTATGCATCACAAACTGGTCGCACAATAGACTACGTTTTATAAAATTACTTGCATTCTCACCAGAAAAACTTTATTCAAATATATATATATATATATATATATATATATATATATATTTATTTATTTAATGTGTGTGTGTGTAAAAGAATTATTCCTACATGCTACGTGTATTTGATAATTACTATGTTGAGGGAAGGGTTCACTCATAAAAGTCTGAAAGATCATTAGAACATTACTTTTTTTTCAATATTATAATATAAGTATTATTGTATAATATAAATATTTGGCTCATTGTGACATAGGATTTTGTTAAAGTATTATTTTGTCAGACCTTATTTAAAAGTGTGTTTTTACACTGTTTTCCAGATACTTGCAAAAGTACTCAAGATACATATTTTTTTTTCTTTCTAATGGCAGGGTCCTCGGCCATATGGGAACTTCACCACAACGAGAGTCGCATATGTTAGTCATTTCATTATGGGTTGCGCTTATTCGTCGCCTCCGGTAAACAAGGTCCGTGCACTGAAAAGAGGAAGTGGGAAAGACGCGCATTCCGTAGTCTGAAGATCCGTAGTTTTGAGAAATCAAGAATGTAACTTCGCCACTTTTGAAACATTATTTTAACTTTTCTTTTCTGACTAACGTTAATTAAGGACATTGCTTTATTCATGATTGAACTGGGAATGATTTTCCTCCATCTTAATCTCACGAAACACCACTGTGAGTACTACTATGTATGATAAATTTCCCTGTGACTGAAAATAACGGAGAGAAACCGTTTCGTAAGAGAACATGTGAACGGTCAATAACCGTTTTCTCACACCAGAAATGGGTTATTTTCCGGCAGCATTGCTGTCAGACAATGACCGTTTATTTCAGGAACTTTTTATAACAGTATACATTTTGATGAAATGAATAAAATAGACTACAAATATGAAGATGTGTTCAAAACAGAGAAAATAATATGATTGTGCAAATGTGTAAAATTTGAAATTGCCATTAACATTTTTATACCATACCTGCATCACCACTGAAATCAGAAATGTGCAGCCTGTATTTATTCATTTCGTCCTCAATCCAAAACTTGTCGTACAAAGCGTACCTCTGGTTTCCATCGACATCTCTTAAATCGAATCTTACGGAGTAAAGTTTTTGATTAGACAAAGCAAATATATTGTCATTTCCTGAAAGAAATAAAAAAAAAACAGTCATTAAAACTTTGGTTTAACTGTAAAACGTCAATAAAGCTATACTTTCTGCTCGTTCAGGAATTTCTCAGTAACATATGTAAAGATCATCCAAACTTTGTAAATTGGATAGATAATTGCGATTCAGTTTTTTGTGTCGAAAGGATTCAGATGTGGACATCACATGGCTTCCTTGTACACTTATTAAATAAAACTTATTTTTTATGCAAATCGTTTAAACTTCTTTCATTTGCAAGAGATATATGATACTTCAATAATACTGAAGTTCGGCAATTTCTCAGCAAATACAGTGTAATCTCGATTGCTAGAACGTTGATGTCTCAAAAACCTTAATATTTCGAATAAATGTGTTTATTCTTGCAAACTTATCACGCTTTTATTTTACCTCGAAAACTTGACATCTCGAATTTTTTTCGGTTTTCTTTCGATATATTAAGGTTATACTGTATGACAGATATCGCCAAGCTGGATTCAGTTTCAGAATTTTATTTTTGATTGGACGATATTTCGACAAAACTCGCCACACAAATAGTCAGGAGAGTCGTCAAGTCCAAAATGGTACAGGTGTGCTTGTAGAAAGTCACGTCCAGCCAGCAATCGGAAAGACTGCTGATTGGACATGACTTGATAAAAAGCAAGCTACTTTTTAATCTAAGCAAAACATTTTTCACCACGAGTTGGTAACAAAGTTCAGTTTTAATAAAAAATCTGGAGTGACACCACTCAATTTTCCGAATACTCCATTCTTACCAAGCGTTTAAATAATTTTCATTCAAGTCAATTCAAATGCTAGAGCACTACAAATAATTTGAGTATATAGCCCGCAATGTATAAGAATACTTTTTGCAGTCTTGTAAAAGACAGTAAGTACTATGCGGTATGTAAGACAGTGATCTAATATGCGTACCTAATTTGAGCTCAATCGAATGCATCCTATAGACGCTAACGCACTTTTAAGGGGATGGTGGACACCCAAATCATCAAAATTGGCTTTAAAAAAATGTGTTTTTTCTTTTTTACATACTAATATTCTACAGTTAAAGCTGAACCATGGGGGAAAAACCGTTTATGTCTATGGCAATTTTTAAAAAGATATTAGGGTTTGAAAGAATTAAAAGGGACAGTTAAATGTCCACAAAAATGCAAACAAACGCGTAAATAAACACGTCACAATTTTTATTGAACGCTTTACAAAATAAGCTAATATTCGAATGAAATTATTTTAAAAATTTGTTTTGTTAAGGTAAAATCATAAATAAAATTATTCAGAAGAGACGGTATTAAAGGTAAATGGAAAATTACACTTTAAACTGTATTTTCTCCAAATCAAGTTTTTTGTGATTTTCTTGCCTTCAAAATGCCCCATGCGACTTAATTTTGGTCGGAATTGCACAAAATTTACTACAAACATTCTTCTCATATATTACAATAAATCTGTGTATCCTTTTTAAAAATGGTCAAAATTTCGATTATGAAATTTCACTTTTATTTACGAAAACTGAAAAATTTCGGGAAAGTTTGGTATATATCCATGAAAATATTTCTAAAAAAATAACCACTCGGTCGAATCAAAAACCGATACACAGAGTTTTTTTAAATATATTTTTATATTATTATCAAAGAAAATTACTAAAAAAAAGTTAAAATTAAAACGCATGGAGCATTTTTTCGAAACTAAAAAATTAATTAATTTTTAATTAAATACTAATTTTTTTTAAATTTTTTTCTGTTGTTTATAATGCTTTTAGTTTAATATATTAAAATACAAAATTTCATAATCCTATCTTATTAAATGAAAACTTTTTAATGTCCACCATCCCTTAATAATTTGCATCTATAGGCCGTAATGTCTAATATTCTTTATTTTAGCTCTGAACAAAAACTAAAAATCCTAATCACACCAAAATCAATACAAGTTGTGTGATGGTGTGAGTTGTGTCGGACATAACTTACACAACTTTTTTTATAAAATTGTTTTTTAAAGTCTAAAAAGTTTTTAAAATGCCAAAATACTTTTAATCATCTAATGTATAAGTGTGGGATAGTTGTACCATTAATCAAATATCAATTAGTATTTCAGGATTAATTTTAAATTATGCTGCAGAATTATTATGCGGACGACTTTGGCCATTAGAAGAATTTGCACACTGCATTAAGGGATACTATAAAACGACACATATCTCACTTAAATTAAAAATTTTAAATACGGATTCTCAAATGCTTCTTACCTAACCAAAAGTCTTTCTGTATATCTCCAAACCCTTCTTTGTAGCTTTTCCAATCTTTGTAAAAGTAGAAGTTGGGTCTTTTAAAATCTCCTCTCCTTTGTATCACCTACATAAAAAAATTACATACGGAACTGTAGGCAGATTTGTTGCTAGGAAATTCCTTGATATTATTGATGTTAGAAGTTTTATCCTGGATTTGGGGTGTTAGAATTTTCAATGGAGTGTTTATTTTGTTAGTTTCCATACTTTTAACGTGATATATTGAAATTAAAATTTCTAATTTTATTAACAATTTTTTTTTATATAGTACTCATACCCTCATTGAAATACATACTCATATACTAGATTTCATGCTCTTCCGAATGTTCACAAGCCTAATATTCCGTTTCGTGCCATTGTTTCTGATATTGGCACTGCTTCTTATCAATTAGCTTAAATACCTTATTATATTTTTTTCCCCTCTGATTTCTAGTAACTCTTCCAAGATCGAAAATGTTGTTGATTACCGCAAAATTAATAGTTAATTTTTCTCCTTCCAACCTCACTCTTTCGATATGTGAAGCTCTTTTTTTACTAATGTCCCCCTTTTCTGGTGCTCTTTCCTACCTTGAAAATAGACTTCACTCATTCCATTTTACTCATTTTGAAATAGATCAGTTTCTCACTTCTACAAAAACTTCCCTTTCGCAAACCACTTTTTGTTTCTAAGGTAATTCTTACAAACAGTCTAATGACTTGGTTTTGGGAAATCCTTTGCACTCTCTTCCCTGTGGCAGCTATGCTAAGATCTCCTTTCAATGAAACATTTACAATAGGATATCTTTTTCTTTCTGGGTGTCGCTATGTCAGCGAGTCATACACTCTTATTGGTTGTAAGATTCACAATATGAGCAATATTCTCATTATCATGAACTGAAAACAATACTACTCTCAATTTCCTTGACTCTCTTGCAGCAGGCACCGATAATGGCTTTTCCACTTCTGTGTACCACAAACCATTTTCCGTTTGCTTTCCTGCTTTCCTGAGTCGAATTTCCTGTCATCCTCCTGCCCAGAAAATTCGGCGCTATCCAACTGTTTTGTTAATCGCGCTTTAAACATTTATTCTCACAGTAGTTCCTTCTTGAAATAATTAAAACATGTTAAATAACACGAATAAAAGGTATCTATGAATCAGGACACACGTTTTGATCGTCATCATCTGAATAAAGAACCACTGACAGCAACCGTTGTCAGGAACTAGAGATGTTCCAGATATTGATTTTGCCGGATATCGCATATCAGAACCTCCTTTGACTGCCGGAGATGGTATCCGACACTAGATATGTGATTAGTTCTGGTGTATGTTTATTTATTTTTTTTTATATAATTTTATCTTAGAGCATTAAATTAGAAACATATTTCGCGCATCATTAAAAGTATGTATAATTTAAATGTATATTGGAATATAATTTACAAAATCTATCCCTTTAAAAATATGTATATAGATAATGTTGCACAAAAAATATGAAATTTAATCAGTAAATATAATGTTTATTTGTATAATACTAGCATAAGAAAAAAAAATGTTAACCCCAACACATTTATTAATAAAACTCTAATATTAAAGTGTTTTAACAAAAAATATCCTTTTAAAAAAATTCCCAAATATTTATTTAGTGACTCTTTTCTGTTTTCATTATTTAATGCTGTTTAAGTTATATTAGTATTTTTACTTTAAATTTAAATAGTTGAGCGATATTTGATTTAAAAAAAAAGACAGACTTTTAAATAGTTCCAATGAAGTTATAGTATTCTTCCTAGTAGTTTTATATAGATATGAAACAAAGTTCAGTGCTTGCATTAAAATTCTTTAATTAAAAAAAATAACATGTTGGCTGCTGATCTGGAACTATCAGAGAATTTTCAGTTTCTAGAAGTATCAGAGAATTAGTAAAAAAAATATTTTTAAAAAATTGGAACTGAACTGATGCCATTTTAAGCTAATTTGTAAAAAATAGCCTTTCGTTCCCTTGACATGTATTTATAAAAAAAGTTTGTTGATTCTGGCGTCTTTTTCAGTAGTTAATTTTCCTCTTAATGATATTTTGATAGAAATAACAGATTTTAATATTTAGCATTGTTTTCAGGCACTCACATTTTTCCCTCATAATTTTATTTACAATTATTACATTTTACATTATCTATAATAATAGTATTAATTAAAGTAACATAAATATTGGGCTATCAACTGTTCCGTATTTTGCAAAGTTATGCGAAAAAAAATCATTTTGCTCTTCATTTTCTGCCTTAGTTCACTAAACAAGTACTTGTAAATTTTAATATCTGCAGCTGTTTGTATGATTATGGCAACGCTAACTGAAATAAAACTACCTTGAAATAAAAATAAGTCTTTTTAACTGTTCAACGTATAGAACGATAATTAATATAAAGTCACATTTTAATAAACAACTTAATTTAAAATTTGAAAGTAAAGGTACTAAATTCTGGTTTCAAATTCATTTCAAATCAAAACTTCTGTTCTCATTGGTTGTTTAAAATTCCAAAGAAAATCACATGAGAAAGTTTTCAGCAATTTTTAATTGTGAGTAGTAATAATATTAAGAAAATGCTGATGAAAAAATTTTATCTAATCAATACAGACTCTGTGGATAGAACTTATGTAGTACCTGATAGTATCACCGGATATCCAGAGTATGTGATTCGGATATCGGATGATATTTCAGATATTTAAAAATCATCCGGATATCGGATGTTTTTCAGATATCCCGTCCATGCCTATCAGGAACTGATAGGGTTGCTGTCAGTAGTTCTTTATACATTGTCAGTAGTTCTTGATTTCTATAATGATAACTTTTCTATAATAATAGAGAAAATATTTATTAATTTATATCCCTTTAATTATGCACTTCTTTGTTACAGCTCACAAAAAAAAAACAGCGGCGGCGAATAAAATTAGAGAAATGTCGACTGTAGTAAATGTAGCTTTCGTTTACTGAAATCTTTTCTTTGGGGGTCTATTTCTGTCGGCTGATATGTTTTTCACTTTTGCTTTAACGTCAACTTATTAAATACAACTGTTTCGATAATGAGATCTATCTTTAGTTACAAATTTTAAAAAACGAACAAGCAGGAAATAGAACTTTAAAAATTACATTGAGGATTATGAGGTCAGAAATTATGAGTCAACACATTTTAAAGAGCTATTTTGATAAATTTTACAAAAACTGAATGAACTTACTGTCCAACCTCCTCCATCTGTTTCCATGTCACAATACACTTCCAGAGCTTTATCTTCGGTAACTCGGCTTATTGGCCATATTTTATTCACTCCACTCTTCTTTGGACCCAACAGCAGCAAGTCGGCACAATCCACAGCTTTTCTAGCTGCATTTCCATCACAGTTATTGCCTTGCAAAATACGTCAAGTGAATAAATGATGGGTACAATATTTCAAAAATTCAAACTACTTTCTTAGTCTTGGGATTCACGATTTCAATAATCCCATACATTGGGTCAACACAAATGAATTGATGACCGGATATAAATGAATGACCGGATTTTAAATATTTATATATTTGAAACATATTAACATTACACTATGTTTCAAAAATATATTTTGAAACATATATTTTTGAAACATATTATAATAAATACACATTATAATAAATAATACGCGAAATTAAAGGGGAAATATTCCAAGTTTATTTTCAGTTACAAGTGTGCGGTGTGTGATCTCTTTTCTTACACGTCAAACAACTAATCGGTAATCAAGTTTGTTCCACACATTTTGTAGTATCACACAGTCAATGGTTTCTAATGCTACACAAATGCTTTCCTTAAGCAGTTTCATATAATAAAACAGTAATATACCGTAACAAAACAGGAACCACAAATACCTTCAATCTTGCTTTTCTGTGTGTGTGTAACCGGCAAAGTTTGAAGTCCGCCATTCTATAGAATGTCTAGGCATTGTATATAGTGCCTAAAAGTAACCGGCAACGTACGAAACAATTTATTTTTTACACTCTCCTAGGCATTCTATAGAATGCCAAATGTGAAACCGGCACAGATTAAAATAGTTCTCCGATTCGTTTCGAATATCACATGGCAAGGCAAGTGACTTTTCACGCGAGCCTTAGGCGCAGAATTTGTCAATTGCACTTTGCGGTTTGTTCGAGAGTGTCAAAATACACAAAATAACAAATTAGTTTTTTACTGTGTTGCATGAAAATGGATGAGCAAGATGTAGTACTAGAGAAGGAGTTGTGCCTACAGGCATGAAACAACGATTTGACGATGAAATGTCTAAAGTTCTAGTTAATGCTGCAAAAAAACAATTTTTTCTTAGCAATGTTTTTGCCGAAAGTACTTACCAGAAGTTAATAATGATGTGCAAAAAGTCAAAATGACTTCTAGCATTGTATACAATGCCTAGGAAAAGTATGTAAGAATTCTCATATTTCATACTGGTCTAAAAACTTCCAGCATTGTATATAATGTCTAGCATTCTATAGAATGCTGGCGTTTCACACTTTGCCGGTAACATATACTATAGCTTTATCAGAAGCTTTTTTCATATTTTGCCTAAATAGAATTTGTCATTCTATAGAATACCTATGTATTATATACAATGCCTAGGAAAAGTGTGTAATAATTCCCATATTTCATACTTAAGAACGTGCTTAACGTTCTTAAGGGAACGTAGCTTAAAAACGTGCGGCATTATATACAATGCCTAGGCATTCTATAGAATGTCGGCGTTTCGTATTTTGCCGGTAACATATGTACTTTTCTAGGTAACTTAAATTTAATTGAATACAAAGCTAAAATTTTTACTAAATTTCGTAATAATAAATGTTACGTGCTTGCGTTCATCTCGGGATGGGGACCCCCTTCAGCCGGGGTCCCGTGACATCTTGCTCGACCTGCTGCCCTATTGTTACGCCACTGCCCCTTTCAGTCTGTTGTTCACAGGACATTGTATATCCTCAATGTCGTTGAACCTCTCGTCCCCCCAAATTCAATGTCAATGTCCTGCGGCATCGTACCATTCAGCTACAGTTTTATTAACGCCTTTTCCGTCTAACAGACATTGTCAGGGAACTTCTGTAGATTTAGAACTGCAATAAAACAAATCACTCCAGACTGCTTCTAGATGAGATATTTACATCCACAAAATTACAATTTTGAGGAAGCGTCCTTTCCCTGGCATGCATAAGTACAAAGCTCATTCACAACAACAATTACATGACAGTAGACCCTCCTATAACACGGTAGATACGTTCCCTGTTGAACGATTCAGCTCATGATCAGCACAGCAACACACCATCAGCAGTGCTGACTGGTAATACAGAAACAACTGTCTCATTCTTATACTGTGTTGTATGTGTCATTTCTAACGTGTTATAGAAAAAAGATCGTACTTTTTCATACCGTGTCATACCAATTCGTATTAAATAAACCCGTGTTATAGGGGAGGGGGGGGTCTACTGTGTCTTAGAATCGTTCCCACATTATTTCATTTAAATAAGTTTATATACCTACGTCTTTGATTTTTAATCAAACGCCTGCAACATTTTATCAGCAAATAAGCGAGGAATTAAATGACTCTGACAGTAAAAATTGTTCACTTACTTACAGGAATACTGTTCTTCGCTTTTGCGATAATATTGGCAGCAGTGTCCAAGTACGAAGCCAATACTTCGTTCTGACAGCAAGTGGAAGTTTGATTACAGCTGACACTGCATGCTGAAACAAGGGCTAACGAAACGAAGTATTTAAACCTAAAATTATCAAGGTACTTTTCTTGAGTATGATTTATAAAAACAGTTTGAGCACAAATATTTTAAATGTATGAGTTAGAGATGAGTCGAGTTAACCCGAGCCCGAGCCCGGGATCGAACCGGGCACGAGCTCTGTAACTTACGATTGCGTTCGGGCTCGGGCAGGCTCGGGCTCATGAGAAATTTCAACTTTATTGAACATACTCTTTATAAACAGATTTTAAAAAGTTATTCATGGGAGAAATAAGCTAACTTTCGTTATTTGATAAAATTGAATATAAAGAATTAGAAATTGCATCAAGAGTTTGTTATAATATTTATCTTTAATTGACACTTACAGCAAAATTTAGGATATTCTATCAATGAAGTAATTGACTTTTATTTATCTATTGGCTGATATTTCAGGCTCAGGCTCTGAAGTAAATAATATTTCTCAGGCTCGAATTAAAAATCCTCGGGCTCAAGCTTTAAAAATGAGCCCGAATGCATCTCTAGTATGAGCTAGTGTAAAGCAAAGTGTTTTAAGTCAGGCAAAATCTGTTCTGAGATGTAAAAGGTTTCCCATTCCAGTAAGTAATGAACTCTTCTTTGTTGACAATTTTTATTCCTACCTTTTGACAAATTTTGTAACTTCCGACCTACGAAATTTTTTTTAGAAATAGAGCCCATGGTACAGGTGTCATTGCTCTGTTTTTGTATCATGAAAATAGCTCTGTTCATGGTATAGAATAGCGTTATTTTACTTTTCACCCTAAAATGGTGCATTTTTAAAAATGGGATGAAAATAAAATGCAACTTCATTTAGGCTTACTCATCCTAGGAAAAATATTTTAAAAATATTTCAGCATATAGCTCGTTAGAAAATCACGAAGAAAGTTTAAACTCGAAAATTAGAACGTCCACTCTATAGCTCTCTCAAGACAAAAGAAAGTAATATAGTTTAATTCTACTTTATTTAGTGGGAAAGCTCCTATTTTTTTTAAATTTTGTATTCATTATCATTTAGCAATAAAAATTAGAAGCAATTAAAAATTTGTTCAGCGTGCTGAATGCATATGAGTTCATTATACTTGTTTCGTCAAAAAAGCTTCTCGTGCTTGTTTGGTCATTTCAGTACGTTTTTAAAAACTAAATATTATTACCATAATGGTCTGATATTCATATTAAATGCCGATCTATACAAAGACTAGAAAATTTCATTTTATTAAGGAAAAATGAGAGTGTAGCCAATTGGCTACTGCATGCACTGTAGGGTTAATTAAAATATAACAAACACCACTTAGCTTTATACCAATTCATATATCGAAAATAATATTAGTATGCAATGTCATCTATACTAATATAAAGATTCGTTTGTTTGTATGTAGAGGGTAATCTCTGGAATTCTATAACTAACCTATCTGCTCTCTCTCTATCTTAACACTAAAGTCAAATTGTTTGAACCATTTTTAAGTGTGGGAGACAATTTTGAACACCATTGGACTGTTACTACTCTGTGAGGTAAAACATAAATGTAGAAACACGTAATGTTACTTAATCCAGTGATGATTTAACTTTTGGAAAACACAATTTAATTCAATTTTTTGACATTATCAAAAGTTGAAAATGTCCGCCGCCATTTTAAATTCAAACATGAACACGTCGACACAGTTTTTTGACATTACTGTTGACGTTATTGACGCGATTTCTTCCGTTATATTTGTTTTAATTCATCAATGTTTACAGGATTTTCTGTAAAACCGTGTCTTTCAGATAACACCACAAAAAATTGTAACGAGGCGAGGAATAATTAGTAAGAATGATAATATAAAAAATTTAAATGTTAAATTGTGTTTTCGGAAAGGATTAAGTTACGTTGTGCATCTCAAAAATAAAATTGTACCTCAAAATACTAAATTTACCTCAAAAATAAAATTGTAACTGTACAACAGTGTTGGAAGTTGTCTCCAGTACTTAAAAAAAGATTCAAACTATTATACTTTAGTGTTAATATAGCAGCCACATCCAGAGATTGAAGGGTAATAAGAAAAACCAACAGGTACGCTTTTAAATTGATCACCCTGTAATAAAATTTTTCACCAACTGAAAGCTACACTATCACTAAGTAATATAGCTTATAATTCATTTTGATGAAAAAAAAATTCTTAATTTAAACTAGTAATCTAACTGTTGTACAAAAACGGAAAAAAAACTTACTTGTTCTTTACTCGGCCATCACTCGTCGTACAGCAAAGTTAAGGATTTATTGTACAATATTCTACCTTCTAAATTTAAAGGATTTACAAAGAGAGCCGACTTCATATTTATCCTGCATCAACTTTGTTTTTTTTAAGTAGCAACACCCTATTTTGACTTTATTAAACGAAATAAAATCTTCAAATTACCTTAAATATAAATTTACACAATTTTTATGCGATAATTTCCGGAGATATTGCAAATTCTTTCTGGCGCGATTTTAATGGGTTATCATCTAATTGAGAGCTCTATACGAACGCTCCAAAATTTTCGCATGATAACAATTTCGCTCAGGAGAGTTAAAATACGTATCTCTACAAGGAAAATAATGTATATAGTCTTAAAAGTTTTTGTACTGAGATTGAGATATAATGTTATTTGTCATTTCATCTAATTTCATATCGGTAATTTAATATTTTAGTTTTTAAAATGATTTAGGCAAAGCTTTATAGAATATTGTACAATAAACAAACTTCTTTTACTGATAACTTTTGAAAAAAAAATTCTTTGAGAAATTTAATAGTTAAAATAACTATTTTGAAAATTTGCATTGGAGCATTTGCATTTTATTTGGATTGCCGTTGGAAACACATGGTCAGTAGTACATGTTTTAGAGAACAGTTTTTAATAATAAGCCAAATATAACTTACATCCTACTGAAGTCTAAGTAACTGCTGATATAAAAAAATGATTCAAAATTTATGTTTCAATGAAAGTGAAAAGGTTATATAGTTTTATGCTAACAGATACTGCGAAGGTAATGTCCACAGAATAAAAATAGACTGGTAAATTAAGATAATAAACGCTGATATGCTTTGTTTATATCATGATTTTTGATTTCATTTGAAATAATATTTCTCCAATATAATCTGCCTAGTTGATATGGAAAGAAAAAAGACAATAGTGCTTCTAAGTATAGCATTTCAGTCTTCTAGTACAAGGGAAAGCCGTGACATGATAACAGACAGATAAAAGAAATAAGATGTTTCACAAACCAAATCCTGAAAGCCTTCTTTCAAATTTTCATTTTCGTTTATCAAATGTTTTTGTTTACTTCTTCTTTTATTTTATTAAAAACTCTGTTAAAATTCTTGTGTCTGATAAAATGTTTGAAAACAAGGTTATTTTGTGACAAAATAATTTGATAGCTTCTGATTCCAGAGTGTCTTTTGTGTTGCAATTTAGTGGAGATTATATTGTGCAATGGATATACTCCATATTATTATTGTTAATAATAAAAGGGCGCGTGTCCCCGTGCGAGTGAGTGAATGTGACACTATGTCCTCTTTGCCGAATTGGGGAGTTTAGACCGTAACGTTTGATTTGTGGTTTTCACGTAAGTGGATTAACCCTTTAACGCGCAGTGTTCCCGCTCTGGGAACTCCAAAGTCTGACGTTTTGTCTGTTGCCAGTCACGAAGAATAGATTTGATTTCCATAAAAATAGTTGCGGATGACATAGCTCCACGAGAATCCTTTACTGTTTCGCACGTCATTTCCCGTAAAAAAATTGCCACGGTTATTTTTAACAGCATTGACACCTGCTGAAAAATGGAAGAGTGCGAGAACAGCTGGATAGATTGCCCTATGCTGGAAAAAGGACAGCCGTTGCCATCGCTCGACTTAACTACCAGCAAGATGGCGGACGATCGAAACGTTCATCGCGTGCCACAGATCTAGAGACCCTTTTTTGACGGCAGCTGGCTGTGCCGGCACGCGATAAAAGTTTCGATCGTCCGACATCTTGCTGGTAGTCGCGATTTTCCCTTAAAAGCGTGATAAATGTGACTTCAGTTTTACCGATTCTGTCACACAAATGATTAAATTCTTTTTTCTCTTGGGCATAAAATGTAGTTGAAACTAGCGGAATATCGCTTAAAAATTAGGGAACTTGTGGATTTTCAGATTTTTAAAGTAGCTTAGATCTTTTTAGTACTACATTTTTATGCATAATTGTGAAATACTTCAAACGTATCGTACAAACCGTGTAGATGCTATTACGCTTTTTGTGTTTAACCTTTTAGTATTTTTGCATTAATGGTGGTAAAAGTTTTATCCTGGAGTGATTACAGGGAATTATTATCCGGCAGAGACTTTCTTAGAGTTCAATACGATGGTATTGTACGGCTAATGCTTACATCCAGTCGTTGCCATTCGTAGTGAAGAAATATCATCGATTTTATACAGCTTCTTTCCCAAGTTTCACTTTATTAGTGCAGCTTCTTAAATTAATTCGTAATTACTAAACAAATTCCAACTTAAATATTCCTTAATAACAGTAACTGTAGGCCTTCTCATTAGTGCTCGGTGCGCTGCTGTTCAGTTCATGAACTCCATGTTTCCGCTAATGTTTACATCTAGTTGTTGCCATTCGCATATCGTCGATTTTGGTACCCCATACGTTAGAGTAATAGATATATATATAAAATTATCAATTATGCGCATGCGCAACTCGTCGAAGAATGTGTTGTGTTGTATTGTATGGTGTGGGATCGCGACCATTTACCTACACGTGGTCTCCAGGCCGAGGAGTGGTGTGCCCTTTGTGGAGGTCTTTCTAAGGGGTCCTAATCCGATTTTACGTAGTTTTGAAGGAAACCACGGAAAACGCTAAACGGTTGGTTTTGAACCAGGTGCCTTCCGTCTCCCAGTTCAGAGGGCAATGCGCTCGGCCACCGGTGATCCAAAAGAATGCTATGATGGCATGTGTGGCAAATACAAAAGCTGCTACATAATTTTCCTTCATTGACACTAAATCGCTTTGGAGCTTTTTTTTTTAAGTACACCCACTGAAAAAAGTAAAATTCCTATTTTAGTCTTATGAATAATTAATGCATACAACTCGAGTTTTAATCGAGCTTTTATTTCCCTGGCAAGAGTCCGCTCTTGGAAAAAGAAGGTTTCTATTATTTATTACATGATCCACTCTTTCTGGAGATCAATACTTTGTGTATAAAACAGACATAGGAAATTTAATCCGCACTCGAATCCTTTTTAGAAAGGATTAACTAAGCCTTCAATAAAAATTCATAGTTAGCAGATGATCAATTCTCTAGCCAATGATGAAATTCGAGGAGTCGATTAGCTCAAAATGAACGGCAGAGAAGAAAATCAGCAGCAATTGTTGCTAAAGTTGTGACTCTCTCTGACGTCGCAGCGACTCTCCTGTGATCATCTGTGCTATTAGATACCCTAGTTCGGAAAGATTTTTTTTTAAAAAGCTTAGCATAGAAAAAGTCTTCAAACAGATTTTCAGAGAAATTGCCAAAAAATAGTAAAAATTGAGTAAATCTTACAAATAAAATTCGATGCTCCGATATCTTCTATTTTTGGCCAGAAATCGCCAAACCCTACTATTTTAAAATAGGAGTAATGTCAAAGCCTGGATATTTGTTACCACGGCGAAATGGAAGATTCCGCGGTGGTAATTCTGCCAATCTTCAAAGGATTTTGCATAAGACTATATGGACTGGCAAACTGCCAAAGAACTAAAGTCGCCATTCGTGGCAAATATCTAAGATATTCTGAAATAATATTTCTTTATGGTAAATTTGAAGTCGTTTTATTTTTAAATCATAATTGTTTTGTGGTGTAATTTACAACATTAATTACCATATTTATTGTAAAACTTAAGTAAATTTCTGCTTACCACTGTACTTGTATTCAAAGTAATAATATTAATATCAATAGAAACAATTAAGAAGTCAATATTTTTTTTTTAATTTAACGTAAAAAATAACTAAAACGAAAGAAGCACCGGAGCTGAGCCTCCCGTGAGCTCCTATAAAAATCAAGTCCCGATAAGAACACTACAGAAAAGAGTACGATTAATTTTTAAAAATTATACTTCGATTCGCCAAGAACATAGTTTCTCAAAATGTTTGTTATCGTGTAAAGGGTTTTTCCGCGTGTTGCAAACTTTCCTTCCAACTTCCTTTTCCCACTTTATCAGTTTAGACACTTAATCATTGCACACTAAGAAGTATTACTTAAGAAAAGTGAAAAAGAAGTGTAATAAAAGAAAATTTTTTATCACGGATTTTTACAACATACTCGTCTATTTAATCACTGTGTACTTATTCCTCCCAATTCAGTAAAAGACAATCTCCGCAACTTTTCTAAGTTTTAAGCTCCTAGTTTCGTTCCTGCATTAAAGACCGAAAAATGTAAGTAAAGTGCACTTTTTCATTTTATTAATTTGCTTAGTCATTGGTATTCATGTGTGTAACACTTAAATAAGTATATTCCCAATCATAATATCGTAAATTTTTATTTATTTATAGTTTTTAAATAGATTTTTATATTCTTTTAAATATATATTTTTATATACTTATAGTACATATTTTAAATTTACATAACATCTCTTTTTTTAGGATTAAATGCCCAATTTTGGTTACGCTAGCTTTGGCATGCAGTGTGAGTTGCAATATAACGTCCCTTTGTAGCCAGAAAGAAATTTCGACTTCTTACTTGGACATAGCAGTTGATATGATCACGAAAGCTAAATATAACATTCCCACATGTAAGTGTGCTATATATATACAAAAAAATACGTTTTATTTAAATAATCAGGAGATAGTTAACTAACCACAGTTTTTAATATTTTTTTAAAAAGGATGCATCATTATCGAATTCGCAAAGCTTAATCCTAAATTTCTTCTTTCTATTTAGACTTGGTTCAACAGTTCATTCGTCTTGAGTGTCAAACTTATTGAATTAATTTACCTGTTCCTATTTTCTAAGAATTAATCTAAGAATTAATCTTAATTTTATCTAAGAATTAATTCATTTTGAATAACTAAAAATACCATTAACTTTCTTCTTATTATCACTTAAGCAGTGTAAATATAAGCAATATGTACACATATAAAGCGAAGTATTTACACATACTACAAATCGGCCGCATCGCTGCTGCGTGCGGTGTACCGAGCAAATGCTAGTAGGTATAACTTGGAATGAAAGTCATTTTTTGAGTATTGTCATAAGAATATTGGAGGAGTGGGGAGTTGAGTCCTCACTAGAGTGATTTTTTGCATTTTCTAAAAATATTAACATTTCTATTGCAAGAATAGCAGATAGGCCATCTTGGGGAGCTAGACTTTTCTCTAGAAATACGCAAAAAGTCTACCCATTTACGCCAAAGCTGCATAAATTACTGCTTTAAACAAATGTCCTTAAATAAACTGCACTGAAATGTAGTGGCCGAGTGTGAGGTCCGTTCGGGTCCCATCGCGCGGCTGTCGATCTAACGGTCTAGATTTTGGTAGGTTTTCTCCAGATGTAACGTGTATACGCGTTAGAACCCTTAGAAAGTCCTCCTTCCAAGGCACCTCCCTGGCAGATCGCTCTAGTGTAGCGTTGCCATAATCACACATAATCAATTAAATAAAACAAATGTAGCATATAAATTTCCAGGTGGTGTAGTGGTTAACGAGTCATTCACCCACACTTTGAATCCGGGATTGATTCCCGGTATGAGCTTGGGTATTTGTGATGTCCTTGTTAGGTGCAATGATGCTCGCCCATTGGACTTCCTGTCAACAAATAGCCATCACGTTCAGCGTAAGGTTACAGCGCCGCGCCATTGGACAAAAAAAATTAAAACAAATGTAAGTGAAATTGCATACATTTTCAGTGATGTAAAGGTTCTCCTACTGCTTTGTGTCTCCCTCATATAGCTATTGGGTTGTTCGGAAAGTATTTCGTTTTTTAAGAACATGACAGAGAACCCATATGTTGAGCTTTAAGGCGTTTCAAATTATCATGAGGGGATGAATTCGATAAATCTAATCTTTCACCGATCTCACGAGTTGTTATTCGCCGGTTTTCATCAATTAATGCATTTACTGTGTCTTCATCAGTTTCAAATGGCCTTCCAGAACGCGGTGCGTTCAATTTTGATGTAGAACATCAAAACTGTCAGACCAAAATTTTGAAAATCAGTTTGGACATTGAAGTTCTCTGAATACATCTTCTCCATACACATCAGATATATTTTTTTTTCTTATACAGTATTTTTATCTTTTCGATAGAGAAAAGCAAAACATGTCGCTTTTAAGTTTCCGTATTTGAAGGTATACCAACCAAGAACTACTGCTCAAAATCAATCGAACATTTTCCGCAAGCAAACTTGCTATATAAGCTTTTAAAATATATAATGAGTGTGCGGCTTAAGTATGAAGTTGGCTTTGGAAAAATACTCCAGTTTGATAAAACACCGATATTCATTCGCTTACATCAGCCGTCAATTTATAGTTTTTTAAAAATTAGATGGAGCCTGCGAAAAATTAATGACCAATAACTGTTTCAAAAATCAAGAATTTATTCCATGCAACATTTTTTTTTTAATTCACATTCATTCATTTCACATTTCCCTGGTGTTATTTTCACATTCATTCATTTCACACTTTCCTGGTGTTATTTTACAAGATTTTATTTTTTTATTTTTAAAACACCAGTTTCTTTTCAGTGTATGTTTCTTATATTGCCAGTTTATTTGCACGTACAAGTGTTTTATGTAATGTTAATTTAGTTTAGTGATTAACACACCAGTTTCTTTTTACTGGAATTCTTACATTATTCTTATTATCGGAAATGCAATTAAAATAACATAGAAAATTCGATTTTTTCTATTCAAGATGTCCAAGCGCTCAAATTTCATAAGATGAATTGTATCACTTTTTCGTCATCGCATTCATTTAATTTCAGCTTTGAACGCTTGGATGCAGCACAACCAATTCTACATAGTTAATAAAAAATAACTCATCAGAATTTTTTGTGTGCAAATCATCACAGGCGGAATGTTTTTATTTGGTGAAAATTTTATGGAAACTTTTAATGAGTTAGAAATATTTTGACTAATAAATCTCAATACCCTAAATTAACAACAAACGCATTGAAAAATAAGTTATTTAAATAAATAAACTGCAATCGCACCATGTAGTGCTTATACTGACATCATTTTCAATGAAGTGTTATACCAAGAATATAAAACCGGCAGAAGTTAATGATGTTGAAACAAAATTAGTAGCATCTTTACATTCTTCAATTTGTATATAGAAAATTATATGCTTTCGAATTTAAACGACACGCAAAACGCAATCTAAAATAATACGTGACTTGGAGAATGAAAACATTCTTGCATAATTTGATATTGGCCCTTTTTTTCCTCGTCATTTTATTCGGAGTGGGCGGGGGAGTTTCACAAAATATTTCATAATAGATTTAAAAATTTTATTCAGCACTGTACTGATTAATTTTTCGCTTGATATTTTCTTAGGCAACAACTGTGCAGGTAATGCAAGTAGTCGGAAAGCCATAGATTGTGAGGATCTGCTACGTATGGGTCATAACAGGAGTGGAGTGTATGAAATATGGCCTGTAAACCGAGTGACCGAGGGAAAATCGTTGAGAGTGTATTGTGACATGCAAACTAGTGGAGGAGGCTGGACAGTAAGTTCGTTTAATTTTCACGGCGTTCAGATTGGCTTACTAACTTTCTAATATTATTTTACTCATCTTACATAAAAAAATATCATATGTATTACAAATCTGTGCTTTAAACTTATCATAACATTTTTTATAATAGAAAGCTGTACAAATTATTGAAATTCAATTTTCAATAAATTAGTATTACGATGATTGAGACGATGACAAATTAAAACATCGTCATCTGGAGGAACGTAATATCAAAAGAATTAACTGTGATATATCTAAAGATGATGTATATAAACTACAGTTCTAGACAGTTTTGTTTGATGAAACAGAGTTACATCAGACAGAAAAGGTATTTTGTAACTCAAACACAGACAGAAAATGTCTGAACTGTGACTGTATAAGCAGACATTACATTTAAACTACATCGAATCTTTAACTGTAACTTCAAAACGCCGTCCCAAGACCGAATATAAAAGCAGGAAAGTTTTTAATGTCTCTTAATAATTACTAATCGGTATTCTGTAGAAATCTGAAATATTTTAGTGAGATTCTACTTATTATTTATTTATTTATTTAGAATAACTTTTAACCATCAAATTTTGGTGGGTTTCATTTCATTTTGTTTTGATGTGTTTCATCTCAAGGATTCATTCGCTTACAAAAACCGACAATTTATAGTTTTTAAAAAATTAGATTGAACCTCTAAAAAAATTAATGACCAATAGCAGTTTCAAAAATCAAGAATTTATTCCATACAACAATTTTTTTAAATTCACATTCATTCATTAATAAATATGAATGGTCAATTCGTAGGCTTGCACATATTTTAGAAATATTTATAAGCAGTTGGATCTGTAATTTTAAAATGCGTTAAAGTTAACAGATCTTTTATTCTTTTCCCGTGAGAAAATATCACATACAGAAATTAATTTTGTTTAAAGACTCTTGACAAAAGTCCAGCAGGCAGAATGAACAAAAAAATCTTTTAAGGGAGCACAGTACCTTAACTTAGCCGAAATGATCTGCAAACATGATCATACTCGAGCTCCAGTGTTTCGAATAACATAAACAGAGGATTTTTTTAGTATTACCAAAAATACACTAATGCAGTATTATTATACATAAAAATAAAAATGGAAGATAAAAAAGTAATTCTTTAATTTAAGTTTTGAAAAGTACGTTACAACGGTAATCACAAAGTACTGCGCGCACTGTAAAATTTGGGGGAAAAAAGCAAACACACTAATACTTCTTGATAAATTATATTTGTAAGAAACTTATCGTCAACTTAAGAACACATTGAAACTAGACTAAATCGAAGAAAAGGGATTAAAATTTAAAATTTTAGCAAAATTTTGAAAATTTATCAAAAGTAGTGTAAAATACTTAATTTTTTTCAAATTAAAACAAAACAAAAAGTAATAATGAGATTTTTTTGTTTTAGTATGTACACTAAAAGTAAACACACTTGGAAAATAAATTTCAGAAGGTTAGCGTTTGCAGTTTTAAAGTAATCGTGCGCGCAAGTTGAAAATTGGTCATTCTCAGAAAACACGATTTAAGGTTTCATTTCTACATTCTGCCGGCTGCACAATGACCTACGAAAATCGTTATAACTCATGATCTAATGGGAATTTTTGAATGCGGTTTTTGTACAGTGTTTATAAATGTATGAATATTCAGAATATGTTAAAATATGAAAATCGATATTTTGACGGTTTTAAAGGTCCTGGGTCCTGTGTTCCCGTATATCTGTTTTTGTAACTCATCAGTCAAATAAACTCTAGTATCCAAGCATGAAATATTTAGTGAGAACTGAATTAAACGATTCTTCATTTTTAGTATTTGGTTCATAGAGGTTGACTCTGCCTCTTTTTCCTCTCCAACTCAAATATACTTAAACGTCCACGACAAAAACGCTTTAGCATAACTTTTTTAACTTAATGTTATACCAGGGGCGTAGCCAAGGGGGGAGTTAGGGGGGGTCATAACTCCCCCCATGAGGAATTTTTTGCCATACAAAATGTATATTCTTCACTACATTATCACACACACGTATACATATATATGAGTTTTAGTAGTCGTAACCCCCCCCATGAAAATTTTCTGGCTACGCCCCTGTGTTATACTATCTAATAAGATCTAATGTTGTTTGCCATGGATTGAGCTCTTGCATCAGTAAATTTAGAGTATTCCAGTTCGAAATACAGATTGAGTTCAATTTGAAAGTAACTATAGATCTCGGTTTCAGCAAGTCTTGGCTCAAGAAACAATGACATTAAACAAATTAAAGATAATTCAAGGTAAATAAAAGATATTCTTTGCTAAATGTCTCTCACAGAGTGTGAGGATGTCTGCCCGTTCTTCGTACGGGAAGAAGCGAATATTTTACTAAAATCATATCTGCATGTGACAAAACAGAATTTCATTTTTCAAAAAGTTCAAGTAATCTCCTCTGTTGAAATTACTGTGGGGTATATTAATGCAAATTAGAATTACTTATCGTTTAATTGATTGTAAGACAGCCGTTGAAGAAGAATGAACAGAACACTTTTAATTTCATGAAATATTTATTGACGTGGTATATTGTGGTTTATTCATATTATCCTTACAAATCTACTAATACTACCCATTACGTATATTAATACTATCTATCTACACTTCTCCCTCTTCAAGGCTCCATTTAAAGAAGCACTTAGATTATTTGTCTCAAATGGGACCTATTCAATGGCGATTCTTTGTAATTTACGTATTAGCATAAACAATAATCTTTTCACATAATGTATATTGAGCTCTAAAACGAATTTTGCAACTTTTAAAATGAAGGGCATTTTCAGCTGCGTTAAAACATTTTACGAAAAATTTTTTTCAAATGCCACCTTTAAATAAAAAATTCCTAAAAATCTGCAAATTATGTTACATATTCAGAAAAAAAACGGTTTTTAAAAGGAAATTTTCTCCTCTATCCGATGATGTAAATGTCGTTTTGCCGCGAGCATAATTACCGCCGTTATTACGAATTATGTGAGAAAAAATACGAAAAGTCGCATAAAAGATAAAATAAAAAAATTTCTAGATCAAGTTTTGAAAAAATCTCTTCGAGGTGCACAACTTCATGTTTAGAACTTCCTGTGTACCAAATTTGGTGTTTCTACGTGTAGCGGTTTGTTCGTAACGCCGCGGACACACACACACACACACATCTTCTTTTATAATTAGTAGTGCTTTAATAACCGTCTCATTTTAGAGACTTAACAAATGTTAGAAAAAAATAGCCGATACATAATATAAAACTTTTTATTGCCATCAAAAATTGCCGTACGTAATAATTTCAATATTAACATTTCTTAAATTGATAATAATAAGTGTTATTTTTAAATAATGTTGATTGTTCTTTCACATGCTTCGATTTACATTTTTAACAAACAGCTTCTGCAGAGAAGGGGAGATTTTCAAAGAGCAAAGGACTATTTTTATAAAGACTGGAAAAGCTACAAAGAAGGATTCGGAGACGTGGAAAAAGACTTTTGGTTAGGTAAGAGACATTTACAAACTACTCCTTGAAGATTTAAATTTCACTTTAAAATCATACTATTTTACAGTGAAACGAAAAAAAGATAATTTAACTAGAAAAATTTTTTACTAATTCCTTTTTTTCATGAATCATACCCTAAATTACTTTCCAATTCGTCACGTTATTAATCTGTAAATACTACTTTTTTATAAGCATTCGATTTGCAAGAAATCGATTCAACACACATTCATCATCTACGTTTTCTACACTGAAAAGCATTTACATTACTTTTACTGTAACTGCAGGATAAACTTTACTTATAAATATACCAAGTAGAGCTTTACCAACAATTAATTACAACACAGTATGTGGGTAAAAGTGGCGTAATTTTTTTCAATGTACAGTCACTTAAATTCAATACGTGATTTAACACTGCAATTTTTAGAACTCTGAGTTAATATTACATCATAAATACGTAACTAAACATTAACCAAAGTTTGAGTTTTACTATAAAGAATTCAATAGGTATTTAATTTTACCCATTTATATATTTCTTTGCATAGTGTGATATATTTACAATTTTTCATATTAAAATATGTTTTCAAATTATTTTTAATATAGATTTAAAAATTCTAAGATTTATATCATGTATCAAAAAGATGTAGTAAGTTTTGTGCTACTGAAACAATGCAGTAAAATATAAAATAGGAATGCAACACTAAAACTTGAATATTTTATTAAAAAATTTCTGCTATTTTCGGAAGATTTACGTGCTTTTAAATTTTCATCCCTGTAGGTAAATGTTTCTAGTTATGTACGTAAAGTCATAAATTCACTAAAGTGTTTTGTTTCATAAATTTGAAGGAAAATATGTTTGTTTTTTTTAAACTGACAATATCAAACCATGTTTTTTTAAAGATATTTTTAAAAAAAGAATGCCAACTTTCAATTGCTCCATCATAACTACATCACGGTTACTCAGATATCCCGATACTCAAAGAGATCTCCCTGAGTATCGTTTATGTACTATAAGAATCAGAGAGTTCAGTTGTTTCGCCATTTATATCATCAGAACTTGGTCAAAATAATATGGGACCGCCTCTAAGATAATCTCATTCCAATAGAAAAAGGAATCATCGAAATTGGTACAACTGGCAAAAAATTTTCGCTAAATAATATTAAAAACATAACAGTAGGGTTTGGCAATTTCTCCCCAAATAGAGAGGATACCGCCAATCGGGTTTCAGTTTTGGAAACTTATTTTTGGTGCCAAACTTGACGACAAATCAACAAAAGTGGCCACCTTTAGGCGACGCTTGACATACAATGACCACCTCCGCTACCGGCAGCCCTTTAGGCCGTGTCTTAAAAGCATGGTGTTTTTCGATTTACTGAATGATAATATCCTTCAAAGTTGATCAAACTTATATGGGAAAACCCCTTTCTAATAAAAAAAGAATAATCGACACTGAAAATCTCCACAAATCACCAACATTAGGACCGATTTGAAGCAGTGATTGGCGTAGTCAATTAAGTTTAATAATTGTTATAGTAATACAAAGTGTTTTATTGTGTAATCCTTAGTCTAACGATCTCTTTAAGTACTATTTTCTATTTTTATTTAAGTACTATTTCAGTACTAAGTAAGGAATTCAAGTACTATTATCTATTTCTATGTTATGCGTACAAGTACTATGAATTTTATTAATACCCTTCTCAATATTGCTATTAAGATAGCATACTATATGTTTAAAGAATGTAATTTTAAAATAAATTATAATAAATGATATTTCACACGTAAACGCAAATGTAAATTGTAATGTTTTGAATTTCTTTCAGGAAATGACAATATATTTGCCTTATCAAATCAGAAAGTTTATTCCGCAAGATTTGATTTGAAAGATGTCGAGGGAAACAAGAGATATGCTTTGTACGACAAGTTTTGGATTGATGATGAAATTCACAAGTACACTCTGCATATTTCTGACTTCAGTGGAGACGCAGGTACTCAAAATTATTTAGCTAATAATTCATATAGTATATCAACGAAAACAACACTTTTTTTTGTTATTAAAACACTTTCAGTCTAAATTCTATTTACTTTGGTACGTTTATGATTTATATGTGTGTATATATACTCTCACCCCCACATATATATTAGGATACAGATATATATATTATATATCCGGTCTAGGTATCAAGGAATAGTTCGTTGACATACCATGTAGTGACCATGAGTGAAAACCAGCTACCCCCGTAATAAACATGGCCTTTTAATTTGCTTTCCTCATAAGTGTATTATAGGACTTGAACGCACACTTGATTTCAACGGCCTGATTATAAATCCTAAGATTTTAGTTGCACAGGGAAGATGGAAATCACAGCCATAGGTCAAGGTATTTGAAGGAAAGCATAAATAAATTTCTCGTAATAAACTTTAATTGGTGAAATCAAGCATAGGAAATCGAAAAATTGTATTAATTTTAAGTTTTTATTGCATTTAAAAAAGCAATTCTCTGAACTTTCCGATGATATAAGAAATATAGTCTTTGGATGAAAATTCAGCTTACCACGGCATAAAATTGGCGATCATCATGATGGCATAAAATAATCGCACGGCATAATATAAGCGCACTACCACTGATGTAGCGAGAAAAAATTTCAGGGTTTCCCAAGAGGTTAGAAAAGTAGAATTTCTCACAAAAATGCTAAAAAAATCCAAAATGTCGGGGGGTGCTCGGGCCCCCAGGGCAATACCCCCTGACTACGTCCCTGCGTACTACACTGAATTGAATTTGGGAAACAAAACTTTCGACTTAACTTTCTAAAAATATGTTGACATGGTTCAAGATAGTTTTAATTGATATTTTCAAAATACTAAGAAAATGCAATGTATCAGTACCAATGATCAGTACCAAGGAAAAACAATGGCGAAATCTGTACATAATGATGTCCATTATGTTATCACTCAATTGATGTACGTGTAACGTCATGTCAATACGATTTGCATAAGTCTACTCCCGTAATTTCGATTTAGAAAAGTAGAAAATATCCCGGCTAATATGTAGAAATATACGGTATGTCCAATACTAAGAAAACACTTAACATGTGTAATATGAATAACATACACTGTGATGTACGCTAGAAGTAGATATTGCTACTTTTTACATGTTTCTTGGATATAAACATCCAGATATCCAATATATTATATTTTTCATTCATAAAAATATAATTTCCTGTAACAAGATTCACTTTTAGAGTTTTCCTTTTAATTTTAGGTGATTCTATGGTATCTCAGCATAATAACCAAAAGTTTTCCACAAAGGACCAAGAAAATGATAACCAGAAAGAACAGAATTGTGCCCAGCTATATAAAGGTGGATGGTGGTACAATGCATGCCATCACTCTAATTTAAATGGCTTGTATTTAAAGGGAAAACACGGAAGTTTTGCCGATGGAATTGAGTGGCATTCCTGGAAAGGATACCATGAATCTCTGGAGTGGACAGAAATCAAAATCCGACCTAAAGACTTCAAACATACCTCTACTACGACTCCCATGTAGTTGAAAGAAGTATTTTATGTAGTTGCAGTTATTCATTTTGTCTCCTCCTATGTAAATAAAAATTTTATAATAATTGTTATAGCTTTATTTTTGAAATTCTTAAAAATCAAAGATGTCAGACTCATAAAACTGATTAAATATTCTGAAGTGCAGTATTAAATATGGTAAAAAAATATCAAATTTTTAATTTTATAAGGTAGATGTGTAAATAATTATAACGATTCCGGCAATAATAATTAAATATAGGATCTGATTGTTTATCTGAATTTTGCTATGTGAAACTTTATCGAAATAAAATTAAAATATGGGACTCATAATACAAATAGCTGGAAATTAAAATTCTGAGTAATAGTCAACTAATGTTCATTATATCAGTTGATCTTTTAAACCTTTCTCTTGGACTCAGGAATCTTCAATTTCATTCAAATCAAGTACTTGTATTTATTTATATTTCTCGTCATTAAACTGCAACAAAACAGAGGGTTATTACAGTAGACCTTTTTACTGAAGTGATGTAATGATTTTTTTCCCTCAAAATGCTCAAAATGTTTTTAATTAAATTATCTAAAATATTAGTAAAATATTGCATTCCTAAACCTATTGAACCTGCACTGAACACTTAAAACATCGAGAAAAAAAATCCGACTAATCTAGCGAAGTATGAAAGTTTAACTGAAATGCAGTTTGAATAAAAGAAGTTTTCAGTTTTTAAGGCCACTAGTTTTGAATGTGAAGATGGACTATTCGTAATTTGTATGTGACATCACTGTACTCACGATTTCGAGCTTGGCGTCGGTTTGCTGGCGTAAAATTGCCTTCCTTCACCTCTCTGAAGCCAAAATTGCTATTTGGAAGTATCCGTTGTTCTTTTGAGCAGTATAAAAAAAGCCTTCTGCCACACAATTTTGGTGGATTAGGTGAAGATATAAAGGTTCAGAATAAGCGTCAAGGGCAGCAAGCTGTAATCGAACATTTGCAGAATTTTTTATGTGACCAATAGGATTAAAACATCAAAGTATCCTTCATTAAACCTAGAGTGAACAGAAAAGCAAGCACGATGGATGCCACATTGATGCACTTGAAACTCAGGAATAACTATATCACCAATCTTGCTCGCAAACAGTTACATGCGTGTGAGATCTAGACATTTTTTTTTAATGTATCGATGTTTAGCAGTTTAAAGCTCTGCATATCGGTTCTGAATATTTTTTTGTAACTTCTGTCAGTTTATAAATACATGACTCACACAACGTCATCCCAAGTTTGAGCAGCCATTGAGACTTATTCATGCACTAGACATGACAGGGACAGAGTTCTTCGAAAAGCTGACATCCTACTGTTTTGGTTTTCTGCTTTTCACGTCAACCTCTTAATTTAGTGTGTCACTACAAACTAGCTCCATCTCAGACTGGTTGGAGTTGGAATATCCTCTTTATGGAAAAGTATTATAATAATAGAATTAATAAAATTTTTGTTGGATCCGGACAGAGCAAGAACGCAATTATTCAGAACAGCACAGAATAAGATAATTTAGAATTTAACGTGATGACAATAAAGTAAAATTAAATAAAAGGATTTTAGATGATTAAAACTATGTAAACAAGTACATTAATGAGAATAGCTCATATGACAGAGAAAATAATCACAGAGGTCAGAATCAGTAATGAATAAATATAGTATGAATCAGTAATGAATAAATATAAACGTACTACTCTATCACACTTTGGATCCGGGTTCGATTCCCGTTAACAGGTCTGTCCTTTCATTGGGGGTTGGGCTCCCCCTGGTTGCCTCTGTAGTAAAATGGCCTATACTTTGGGTCTTAGTGGAGAATGACCAATGGTCAATGTGTCCGCCCTTGGAAAAAAAATAATAAAATAAATAGAAACATTACGATTTTGAAAAAATAATTTGTTTTTTCCTGTATACTTAATTTAGTATTTTCGAAGTTATTATTTAAATTGTAGAACACCCAATTAGATTCTGTTGATAAAGAGCTCTTTTAATCTTATAATTTTGAGTCATAGGGATGTCAGTAAAATGGTATAATGATGATGAAATTTTATTGCAAACACAATTTTCTAAATTGTGCTAGGAATTGATTAAAGAGGCCATGTTTAGTGAAAAATAAATATAGATATAAGGGAGACAAAGTTGTATATTTACATAAATGTGTTATAAGTACACCGTTAGCCTCATGTTCCACTCTGGCTACCAGTTTGCTACAGCTTGTTTCTTAAGTTTCTATTTAATATACGATAGGGGGATAGGAATTTCATGGTGTCTTTGTTGACAGCTCCTTGTTTTGCAAGGCAATCTGCCAATTCATTGACATGATTGCGATCGTGTGATTTAATCTAGTGCAGAGGTTTCCAACCTGTTTCTCCTACGAACTTCTTCGAAAATCTTAAAGAAATTTGCGAATTCCGTATTATAGTCACATTGTACTGGTGTGACTATAACACGGGGGAGGGGTAACTCTTTTGTACCCCTCGCGAACTCCCAGGGGTTCGAAAACCACCGGTTGGGAATCACTGATCTAGTGGATATTATGTTTTTTACTATGGATTAAGAAGTTTTGACTATGGGAGGTTTTGTGCGTATCTTCAAGAAGTATATTGAAATCTGATATGTTATCATTATAAATTATTGCTATTTTTTGAATCGAGTCCATAAACCAGTTTTAAGCTTCCTGAATCGCAATAAGTTTAGCTTGGGAAATTCAGTAAAAACTTTTAATTTTGTCAACCATTAAGATGTATTTTATCATTATTAAAAACACGAAATCTGATTCATCTTCTGTTGGACTCTCAACCACCTGTGTAAATTTGAATTAGTTCTACAGAGGAAGGAGAGGAAGAAAGGAGAAGCTGTTTTGCTAGTTGATGTAGAATGAAGGAACCATTTACAGATGATTTATGTTCAGTTTAGTTTGGGAAGAATGTTACATTAAAGTTGTTGGAGTTTGTAATCTTGAAATGAAGAATTATTTTGTTAGTTTGTAGGGGGGGGGGAGATGATACCTGTCAATACCCCAAGTGCTTTTGTGGATATTCTTTGGTATGCTCTTAAAATAAGTACTAAAAAAGGGCATTCGATTGAAATTAAATATTTTTTAACTTTTGTTTCAAAAGTAGAAACCAACAGGAGCTAGCATGTGCAATTAGTCTTTCTTTTATTGCAGTTTACCAAAATTTTAAAACCTGTTTATTAACCCCACCATTTGTCGATGCATATTTAAGGAGAGATTGCGGTAGTAAGAGTTATTGCCTTTCGTGTTTATAGTATGTTTATATATGATCTTATGCAATTCCAAAAAAGTTTACGAGTTCTCCTAATTTTTAATGCTTCGTTTAAGTTTTATGAGTGGTGGAAAGTGGAGGTGTTTGGGATTAAGTCTCATTCGGCCCTGACCAGATTACACGAACGTTATAGCTAGACATTTAGATGGTGCTATTCTTAATAGACCTAAGAAAAATATCTCATTTAGTGTTTTATTTGTTAATTGTTCTAATTAAACTCTATTAGTGGCTGAGGAGATTAGCAACAAGTCGTCTGCATAGGCGATTAGTGTACAGTCAGGAGTAAATGGGGAGAAAGCGAAAGTGGGACAATCACGACTCTCTAAAAAAAAGATCCCAAACAGGGCTCTTGAGGACAGTGATTGTTGGAGTAATATTGTGAGTCTGGGAATCTCACAATATTACTATTATATTAGATTTATAAAGGGCTGATCTATTTAAAAATGGGGCAATTAAGTTTTGAAGATAGGGATACTTAGTTTTCTTTTAATTTTATAAAAGTATTGAGTCAGAGAAGATTGCCAAAAGCACCCTTGAAGTCTGTGGAGATTTGTAAAGTATTATCTTTATTATTTTAATTAATTTAAGTGTAAATAATATTCACGCACTCCGAAACTTTCCCAAAAGTTGGAATAAGTGTAATATACCTGAATGATAATTCTTCTGAAGAGTCTTTATTTGGTTCGGGGAAATATCATATATCAATTCGCCTCTATTCCATAGGGAAAGGAGGCAGGACAGGAGGAGTTAAAATCCCAGTCGGGCAAACACCGTACCCTTGGATTTTAACTAGTACGCAATCACCTATATTTTGCTAATTAAATTAATTTTTCCTATTCAAAATAATAGCTTTAATTTTTTTTCGAATCAGTTCTAAACTCTGGAAAAACTTTACACTTGATAAAAGAAAACAGTTATTTGTGGCAATGAAAGAAATGCTGCTGGAATAGTCCTTTTTGTTGACTGTAATTTCTCTACAGATCTATAAAGAGAGAGGTAGCTTGTCATGTGACACATACATTCAAAATACATATAAATGTTTCGCTACTCATGGTGGCCAGAAATGTGCGTAAAATGTGAAGATATCGTTCCCCTGTATCAGAATTAGTTGCAAAATTATTGTGGTTCAAAAACATTATCGTATATAGCATCTTTAATGATGTCTGTGACATTTATTTTGCCAGAGTAAATAAAAGTAATTAAACTAATAAATTAAGAACAATTAAACTGATGTGCAGTTTTCGCAAATGCGCTAATTCTACAAACCCTGCACTGTTAATAGAACTAGTTCAACATTTCTTTATACAATACAGCTAAATTAGTTGCAACCTTCCTAAGATAGAAACGTAAAACCATGATTTGGTGCTTAAGATTTTC
Organism: Cheiracanthium punctorium; assembly: GCA_038373885.1. Lineage (NCBI taxonomy): Eukaryota > Metazoa > Arthropoda > Arachnida > Araneae > Cheiracanthiidae > Cheiracanthium > Cheiracanthium punctorium. The sequence continues at coordinate 2,094,277 of JAWZYV010011719.1, forward strand.
AAAGAACCAAATCATGGTTCAACGTATGTCCACCGAAAGGTCACAGCTAATTTAGTTCCATTTTATCGTGAAATGTTGACTACTTCTATAAACAGTGTGAGAATAAGATACTCTGGCTCGATTCTCTTCATAAAATGTTTGACCAACTCAATGTTTTTAATAACATTATACATAAAAATATCGTTTAAAACTGCAAAGCGACATGAAAGAGAAAGAAATAAATGCAGCATTTTTTTCCGCACTGTGTATCATGAAATTCCTGGTTTCTCTTTACAACCATATGTTATAATGTCAGGATTTTCCCTGACATTTTTGCTTACGAAATTCCATTTCTGTTTCCCTCTATCAGCATAGCAGACGATGGCATTCTGCATAAAAATTATCAAATATGTGTAAGTGATATAATCCAAATAAAGAATTCACTGCTTATCACAAAACAGCTGTTTTTTTTTATTCTATGCGGATTCTTTTCACACAGCCTAACTGATATAAAACCTTCATGGGTTTTACTTTTTATTACACTTTTTGTCTATCCCTGGTGACCCATGCTATAAAATGTAAGTAATACTTTATTCTAATAACGTGAATAAGGTTTTTTATTTGTGTGTTGTATACATGATAAACGTGATATTTACAAACTCCTTTAAGTCCCAATCGCATTGTTATACATGCCGTATATTACTCTATAGGCAGTCATTCAAATAAATGCTTCAATTGTTATTCTCTCTTCTAGAACACATGTGTCATTTGAGTTTTCAAAGTGTTTCATAATTTAATTACTTGCCATTATTCATATTATATTTTACTTATATTTTCTAAATACCACATCACAGGAAATGCTTTACAGTGAAAGGTAAAATTTTAAGCAAAGGTAAAACTATTTACTAAAGCATACACTGCCACTGTTAATAAAAGTAGTTCACCATTCGACCATAAAATCGTGCTAAATTAACTGGAACTTTCTATGGGGAAAGTTTTCACCAAACTTTTTCTTCATTGATGAGTTTAAACACCAAATCATGGTGCTAAGTTCATCCATAGGAAGGTTGAATCTCATTTAGTACCATTTTTGATGAAAGATTGTACTACTTCTATTAACTGTGAAATTTCAGTTTACGTCAGCTCTTTAAGAAAATACTCTTTCTAAATTCTTATTCCAATGTAGGGCATTCAACCACATTGATATTTTTAATGTGTCATTTTAATAACATATTAGCGTATTGATATTGTAACCATGAAATTAGAAATGTATAATTACATCATTGCAATCTTCATAATCGCTCTGTAGATTTAATACTTTGTGTGTACATAAAAGAAATAGGAAACATGTAGAAAAACTACAAATTATTTTTAAAGGAAATCAAATTTTAGAACATAAAAAAATCAAACCTCTTCCGAGTTTCCCTTTCCCACTCTATCTGCTCTGCTGTTTAGTAAAACACTGTATATTAAAAAAAGTATGTGAAAGGATGTAATTAAAACAAAGTGTTTATCATTGCTTATCCCAACTATCTCGACTATTTAATCACTTTGTACTAATTCTTCACTTTAATATAAAAGACAGACTTCACAATTTTAAGCTTTAAGCTTTATGTGTTGCCTTACCCACAACTGAAATAATGACCTGAAAATATAAGTAAAATAGACCTTGTCGTTTCTTTTAAATTTCTAATAGTTAGGTCATTTCTAATAGTTTTATCTGAAAAATAGTTGAAAGAGTACTCTCAACATAATACAGTAAAAAATTGTTGTAAGTTTGTTTAAAATTTTTATATGCTTTTTATAAACAGTTGTAATGCATGTATTGAATTTCTGTCTCGTCTCTGTTTCTAGGATTAAATATCCAATTTTAGTTGCGCTAACATTGGCATGCAGTGTTGACTGCTATGTAACTTCCACTTGCAAGCAAAAAGAAACTTCCAATAAGTACTTGGATATAGCAATTGATGTAATCAGGAAGGCAAAAGATAGCTTTCCCACGTGTAAGTGTATTATTCATAAAATAATCAGTTTAGATAGATCTCTTTTAATTAATAGGTGGAAAGTGATTTATTAATCATTGTTATTAATTGCTTGTAGGACTTAATCATTTCATACATGCGCTGTTCTTTTTCAACCTCTGGACAGTAAAAAAATAAAGAAAGAAAGAAAGAAAAAAATGAATGAAAAAGTAACCACAAAAACAAAATGTCAGGTACAAATGACAGGTACAAAATGTATTACAAAATGTCAGGTACATACACTGCGTATACATTTCACCAACAAATGGTGCTAAATTAAGCGCAACCTTTCTATTTAGAAACGTTGCACCATGATCTGGTGTTTAAATTCGTGAATGAAGAGAAATCTTTGTGAAACCTTTCCCCAAAGAAAGGTTGCAGCTAATTTAGCACTGTTTCATGGTGAAATATTGAAGTATTTCTATTAACAGTGGATGTAGTTACTTTTTCATATCATTTTCATGAAGATACAAGCTTTTCTAGTGACGGTAGGCGAGTGTTCCTATACTTTCTTCAAGAAAAGTTGCCGCCAATGGAGCGAGATCGGCTGAACATTGTTTTGAAATAGTAATGCATTCGTGCGTTGCGTGCGGCACTAACAAGGGAAGATTCAGATTTTTTTAACGAGGGGGGGGGGGAGGTAGCGTTTGATTACCAATTCAGAATTGCATGAAATATACCATCATTATCATAATGCCCATTTTATCTAGTTTAAAAAACATTTATTTCGGAAAAGGTGAGGGCCGCCTCTGGCCTCTACCGGAATCCGACTTTCGACATTAAAATATCGAAATTCTCCTGCTACTGCAGCGGAAAAATCTTGGCATGTCCCAAAACTAAAATATAGTTAGTTCATTTTACGCTTACCTGTGTTTTATATATTTAATTTAATTGATTTTAACACTAGTTTGTTTTCAGTGTATTTTTAGATAATTCTGCTCATCTGAAATGTAAATGGAAAATTTGAGTAAGATCGTTTTCCTTTTTTTTTTTTCTATCTCAGAAGGCTTTAAGTTATTAAGATGAATTGTTTTTACTTTGCATGAGAAGTTCAAGGATGCCTTGTAAGTTATGGAGTTCTTTAAAATACAAGTGGTTTTATAAAGGAAAAAAATCGACCTATATAAAACTTTTCTTACGGCAAATCTGTACAACACATATCAAAAGAACAATACAAGATATAAAAATTACATAAGTTAATGACATAAGTGTTTTATTTATTCACTTATATGTTAGGAAAATGCTAGTTTTAGTTGGTGCGGCTTTTGCTAATGCTTATTTTTTAAGAAATTTAATTTTTCGGGTAGCGGTGTCATAAAGTCCAGCAAAACCTGCTCCGCCAGTCCGCGGACCAGAGTGGTTAGAAAACACTGCACTAGAATGCTATATATTCAAAATGTATCATAATCCATATGAGGATCCTACTTGTCTTTCTTGTTTGATTATATTGTAAAGTTTATTTTTTTCCTATATTATCTATATGAAAAGTAACTCCAAGCTAATGTTCACAAATTTTGAGGCTTGAAATGTCACTCGAGTGGTTTCCTAAGAATGTAATCTTTGACTTAAAAATGTATACATATTGATTAGGACAAATTATTTAGATTATAAGTAAAATGTTCGTTAAAATTAAAAGTATTTTGGTATCGATAATTTTTTTTTCAGATAATCTTCTGTAAGGATTGATATAAAATGTTAAGATATTCAATGTTATTTTTAAATGCGATAGTATACAGAATAAATACCCTGTTAAAATGGTAGAGAAATACCTGGCTTTATAAGACACGATATACCATGTGTAATTCGAAATGAATCTTTCGAATTGGAACTTGTAGAAGGCCTGAATTTACATTTCTTCTTCGTGACATTATAAAATAAAACCCAGTAATAGAATGTGATACATTACCCTAAAATTATTTTATGCAATAACATATTTAAGTGCACATGGAACATCTCGACAAGTAAAAAGAGGCAGTTTTTGCAAAAGATTTAACATCATATGTTTTATTTAAAAATAGAGATGGAATCAAATTTTTTGTCCATTGTATGCACATGCACTACAGTCCTTATATAAAAAAAATAATTAATTTTATTCATAAATTAGTTTTTAAGAACTAACTACCTTTTTACATATCTCTGCGAAATTTTTTGAACAGTATATCCGTTTGGTACTCTTTTCTGAAAAACTACTGCGTCTATCATCTTAAAATTTGGTTTGGTAATAGAGAAAATACTATCTGAGAATAATAAGTGGCGATTTTCGTTTGGCTAAAAAGAAATCAAATTCAAATATTTTACTAAAACGCTTTTAAAATCCTAATAATTAAAGAAACAAAATAAAATCATTATTTTTTAAAAACTTTTCAGCCAGAAACAAGTTAGGTGAAAAATTTTGGAAAGTTTCAACTGTTTACCTTAAACAGATTTTACCAAAGCATAAAAAACACATTTTGAGAAAAGGGAAAAAAAACTTGAAGCGAAACAATGTTTGTCTACTTTTTAAATGCCATATTTTGTGTGCTTCTAAACCAATATAAATTATACACGTATAGAATCGTCTCAGTCTGCTCTATATTTTAGGCCGATAGTTGAAAATTGGAAAATTTGAGCGAATTCTTGTTCCATGTGTCCTTAAATTGAATTTATCTCTTTACCAAATCGAAAATTTACATCAGCAATTTGTACTGCAACAGAAAACAATATCATCCTGTAAATTGATTCATGGTACTGTATATACTCATTCTAACCTCTTTTCTCAGCTATTCATACAACATGCGCATTTATGGGACATAAAAGTTAATGAGAAAAACTGGAGGAGTAAACTAATCTAAAATTTTCTTGCTATCTATAATAACCCGGCAGCACTGGCGCAAGGTATGATATACCGGCTACCCTTTTCTTTTTGATATACCTTCCTAATTTTTTTAATGTATGAGATCTGGTGTATCTGACTCTAATATCATAATCTTGAAGGGAAAAACTTGATTTGAAATTCTTCATATAGGTTTTCGGATATCACCATGTCCGGTGTGCCATACTCTGAGGGAGTACTTCTGCTATTTTCTGTCCTTCCCTTTGGTTTCATGTTGCTTCCTAACCTTTTCCTTTTAAATTGTTTTTTTTTTCTTTTCTACCTCTCGTGCATCGATTTTACGGTAAAAACATAAAAAAACACCCTTGGATATGAGATACCCTGCGCTAGTAAATCCATTAGTTTTTGTCGCTTGAGTAATCCCGGGTTAATATTACAATTTTACAATAGATTATTGAAATCGTATATCGCAAGTTCAAGAAAATAATTTTAAACTGTTTTTTTTTTAAATCTAATATTGTACTGACCATGTACTCGTTTGATATATTTTGCAAGGTGATACCTGCGAAGAAAATGCAGCTCGAAAGGTTATGGATTGCGCTGACTTGCTGCTGTTGGGCAATAAAAGGAGTGGAGTGTACAAAATATGGCCAGTAAGTCGAATTACTGGCGACCAATTTCTGGAAGTTTACTGCGACATGCACACAGATGGAGGAGGTTGGACAGTAAGTTCGTTTAGTTTCTATAAAAATCTCAAAATAGCTCATCAAAATGCCAAGGTTATTACTCTCTTATAAATCCTTACAGTGTAATCCTCAATGCAAAAAATTTCGATTTCCTGACATATGTTGTTTTAAACTTGCAATTGAAGATAGTTATCGTTTTCGCGAAACAGTTTTATTTAATAAATTAACGTTAAAACAAAAATGAGGAACATATTAGCCAACAGAAATGGATTCTAAAAAAACTTTTGACTACAGTCGACATTTCTCAAGTTTTGTTCAGTGTTGTAATGTTTCCGTCTCAGCTGTACAAATAAGTACATATATAAAGGGATATAAATTTAAAAATAAATCTCTTTTCAATTACATAGAAATCTCGTTCAGGTAACTACGGCTACGGTTACCTATTTTACCTATTATACGGTTACCTAATCTTATTTAAAAAATAATTTACTCCAAAAATTGTCAGATACCTTAAATGCAGAAACATACAAAGCTTTAATGTTTCTTTTTCTTTTTCCTTTTTTGCCAGTTAATTGTTTGTTCAGTCAACAAAGTAGGTTGCAGCTGTATTTTTAAAGTGCTTTGTAGAAGAATATTATTCTTCTCAAAAGTTGTGAGTTCAAATAACTGTAAAATTTCGGTATATATTTTTGTAACATTGAATATCTCAGAACAAAATTCATGAAATGACGAACCAGCTGGTCGCCGAAGTAGGCTACCAAGTATAGAAGTTTGTCCCCTTAATTTTGAATCGTGCGATATAGGGAAAAGTGTTAAAAGTCTCAAGCAGTTTTTAAAAATATTAATCAAATTAACGGTTTTCGTACCAGTTATCCAATGCAATCAGTGTATCACATTAAAAGTATGGAATATAACAAAACAAACAATCCTTTGAATTTTGGTAACATTTACAACATCACTAAATTTCAACAAACTTCCAAATAACTATTTTGCTTACGATCCCATGTGCAATTTTATAGGTGATACAAAGGAGAGGAGATTTCCAAAGGCCCAAGGATTACTTTTACAAAGATTGGAAAAGCTACAAAGAAGGGTTCGGAGATATACAGAAAGACTTTTGGTTAGGTAAGAAGCATTTAAGAATCAGTATTTAACATTTCAAATTAACGTAATATGTGTTGTTCTATAGAGCTTTTTTAATTCTGTGGTTAAACTTTAATAATGGTCAAAGTGTTCCGCAAAATATTTATCCAGGATTTTTAAAAATCTAACCCTGAAACGCTGATTGATATTTCATTAGTGGTTCAAACATCCCACTCAAACTATATGATTAAAGTACTTTAGCACTTTTGGATGATAGACTTTTTTAAAAGAATTTCAAATTAAGTACTCTTAAAAAAGTTCTTTTCCTTTGGTCATGTCAAAAAGATGGTTGTATTAACACTTTCCAGTGACGTTCATTTACGGGTGTATCGGGAAAGAGAATAGCATATTGAAAAAAATTAAAATCCCCATATAATTAGTAATTTTCAAGAAGCATTGCTTAATTTCCATAAAATGCAGTTTTAGAAACATTGCATATATATTACACCAGTACGGTAAAGAGTTTAAATAGAATAAGTTGCAACAGGTGAATGCAACAGTATGCATGACAATAAGACATTCAATGCAGTAAAATTTTGGGGTATGTTCGACAATGATAACGTATTTATAAATTTACATTTAATTGTTCATATATGAAGCATAATGAAATTTTCAAATTATTACTGCAGTCATTACTACAGTAAACGCTCGAACATAAAAATGTAACATCCATTACATCAATTCAATGATTAACTTTTGAGAAATATTTATCAGAATGTGTAGTAAACTTATATTTTACTTAACTGTATTATTTTCTGCTTCATGCTCTGCAAATGAAGCATTTTACTTTCTAAAAGAGACATTACGAGTCACAGAATATATTTACTTATACAGCAGTCGTATACTTATCTGAAAGTTATGCATAATTAAGATTTAAATAATATAATTAATTCAATGAAGAAATATTAGAGAGTATAATTTTCTAGCGTAATATATTCGGGCCTGGTTTAACTTATTAATACAGCCCGGATTATGATGACATAAAAATAAAAAATGGCCTTAAAAATGCAATAAATGCTCTTAAAAATATAAAACAATTTCCTTAAAATAAAAAAAATGCCCTTAAAACAAAAAAATGTCCTATTAATTAAACAAAATTTTCAAGCTAAACAAAAAATTCCTTACTAAAAATGCACTTTTTGCAATAAAACATATTTATTTAAAGACATTATAGAATATTAATATTTGAAATAAATATGCTAAAATAATAAAAAGATAAAGAAGAAAGAAAAAATGTATTTACATCTGACTATATATTTACATCTAACTAAAATCTATTAAAAGAAACTAAGATGATTACACTGAAAAAAATGTTTTGTTAAATTAACAAAAATTTTATTAAATCAACAAAATCATCCGGTTGAAATAGTGCCAACAAAAGTTTTGCTAAAATAACCAAATAATTTTGTTAAAATTATTTGGTTATTTCAACAAAATATTTTGTTAATTTCACCAAGCAGCTTGGTTGAAATAACCAGATGTTTTGTTAATTTAACCAAACTATTTGGTTAAAATCCACCAATTTATTTGTTTGAATTAACAAAATTACTTTGTTAACTTGTGTTGTGCTGGCTCATTTAACAAAATTATTTTTGTGGATTTTACTGCTACATTTTTTAAAGCTGCAAACTGTTGTTGAAAGTTCCAGATAAGACTAAAAAATAATTTATCTATTCATCAAAATTCACATTTTTATTTTAGTGTTTTTACCTATTTATAAATTTAAATGGAAGAAATTCAATTTCAGGTATCTTTTTCTTCAAACGAAAACTTAGTAAGGTGATCAAATTTTGCGTTCTTGATAAGTGAAATAAATTTGCATTTTTTCTCAAACTTTCCATTGTAACGAGAAGTCTAGTTTATTTGATAATGTTAAAGATTTCAGTGAAAACAAGAAATGGAGTATTCGCTTCAGCTGCTTTAAAGCTGTGTTTTGAAATTCCAAACCATCCAACACGAAAGCAGTAGTCTGTTTTATTTCGTAGACAATCTCTCATTTAGCAGAACTTAACCTCTTTTATAAACGTAATACAAAGCTAATAAATAATCAACGTAATATAATCAACGTAAATAAATTCTTTCTAAAAAGATAAAATGCTAACCATAAGTGATTTATTTTCCCAACATATGCGAATTAAACTGTTTGTGACACAAAAAAAGATATGGATTTTAAAATTATGTGCATCGCTTTAAAATTTAAACTACAAAAATATTTTCGAAATACATACAAAAAAATTGTAATTCGTTATTGTTCAGCTAAGCCTGTAAAGATTTTTTTCATCGAGCCTATACATATATTAATATACTTACGGAGGAAGATTTTTACATCTTTCGACATTTTGCGACCCATTACACTGTTGAAAAGTGAATATGCTTGTTTCAACTAAGTTAGTCTAATGGGCATAGAGTGGTTTTAAGTTTAATCTGTAAAAACTTATAAAAACACTGAAATAAAAATCTAAATTTTTATAAATAGATAAACTAATTAAGCTTGTCTCGGAAATATTCTACAAACTGAGTAAAGACCCAATTTATTTTTGTGTTTTATATTATCCATTTTCAAATATATTGGCAGACTGTTCTTAAACTTCCTCGCTCTTCCCTGTTCCTCCGTAAATTGACTGTCGAGCGATTTCAAATTTCATTCGTTCTGAGTTTCCACAAAAACGTTTGGTTAAAATTGAAAGTATTTTGTTAAATCAGTTTGGTTGATTCAAACAAACTTTTCAACAAAACAAAGTTACCAAACTGCTTAACCGAACGAGGTTTTTTTTAATTCAGCAAAACATTTTTAGGTGTGTATTCACTAAAATTATAAAATGTTAAAAGCTAAAGTCCCAAAATACTAAAGAAAGGTAAAATGTATTGGCACCTAAACCCCTGTGTATAGCCATAAATTTTAATACACTTAAAAATTTCAATTTTATAAAATAACAAGAGATCAGAATTACAAAGGTCAGAAATCTACTTATTAGATATTGAAAGTTACTAAAAAAATGAAACATTATTAGAAAACTTTTACATTTCTTTAAAAAAATGACCCAAAACCAAAGAAAAGAATCATAGAGTTGAATATTCTTTTTCTCGTAGGCATTTCGTGCAGTTCTGTTGAACAATTGCAATATTATTTCAGCTTCACTATTCTTTGTTTAAATAATGAATGGAAATTCACATAGTTTTTTTTTAACTGAGTAGAGTTTGCAGAAGATATTAATAGTTACCTAAAAAATGAAACATTATTAGAAAACTTTTACATTTCTTTAAAATAATGACCCAAAACCAAAGAAAAGCATCATAAAATCCAAAATAAATCTGAAAAATCAGAAAAATACCTTTAAAGAATTTTTAATGCCCTAAAAAATAAAAAATAAAATAAATAAAAATAAAAAAGGCAAATGTCTTCAAAATCCGGCCTATACTTATTACTAAGCTACATTCTATAAAAAAAAAGTTTATCTTTTAAAGTGATTATGCACTTCCTTTCTGTAGATCATCACGTTACTAGATGGTACAAACTGTCACACTGTGACAAAATAAAAACTATGTTTCTTTAAATTTAGCTGAGCCCATTTCGGTTTTGGCCTTGAGCTAAACACATCTTTTTTTCTAATGTTTCCCGTCAAATATAATGATTTCACAGCTACGCAGCCAGAAGTCTGGCAATTGGAGATATCGTTTCACTGTAAGATACAGTAGGATGCAGTAGTGCTGCTTTATTTGCAAACTAACAACCGAAACCAAAACCTTAGAATCAGCTATCACCATTGTTGAAGACTATTTTTTGCTGTTGTTTTGTTCGGGTAAACTCCGACGATCGATTAATATTGGCGACTGGCATTACACCGTGGTGTAGGTTTGCTTTCGGTTTGCGATTCGTGTATTATAACTACGACACAAACGATATTCGAAAAACACAAGAAACCGGCATCGGTTTGCGATACCTACCAATGCCGCCAAAAAGGGTTACGTCATCTGCATTGAAATGGTATTGCATTGCATTGAATACACGCACGGCATTGCATTGCCGTGAGACATTGAGTCTCCAAATCTCAACACCATTAATTTCCTTTTGTGAGTAATTACTGGAAAATCATGATTACACAGTAGGGTGGATCGAAAAAAATTTTTTTTTGAAATCTTTATCTCCTGAGGTCTCAAAAGTTGTATATTGATATGAATAAGACGTGTGTAAAATTTGAATGTTCTACGACAACGTCTTGGGGTTGCGCATCGAGCTTGAAATTCTAGAAATTTTTGAAAAATATAACTTTTTTAAAAAATCGACCAAAAACATTCTTTTGCTAATTATTAGGCTTCCGAAGTTTTAGCAGTTGTATATTGTTATGAATAACACGTATGCAAAATCTGGAGGGGCTACGACAATTTCTATGTATTGCACATCGAGCTTGAAATCTATAAATAACTGAAAACTATGTGTTTTTTTGATAAAATTATGTAGAAAGAAAACTTTATTTGTTAAAAATAATTTCGTCCTTTTATATGTTAAAAGATATTTAAAGAAGCTCAGTAAATCACAAAAGAATGGCTTTACGAATAGTTTGATACAATGCACACGTTATGCGGTCGTTTCGTCTTGGGCGCAGTACGCAAGCTGTGCTCTAGACAACTAGCGCCGGTTTGACTGCCGAGTGATGACGATGCACATGCGTTCAGTTAAACCAGGCAAGAGATATTTCGTTGAAACGCTCATTTAGTTTAACGTTTCAGATAGATGGTTCTTTCAGTTTACTCTCAAAAAACGCTAAAACGTGGTTACCTTGCACAGCTACGATTCTGAATAGAGTGAAACTGTCTGCAACAGGACATGGAACAAAATTGGGCGTTCTTAGAAGAGCTGGGAATATCGAAATTACCTTGAACCAAGTTACCAACCCGAGAAGACATACTCGTACTTCTATATTATAGGGCAGGATCCACCGGAAGGAGAAGTAACCTTAGTTGTGGCGATCAAAATACAGGAAATGTGGATCAAGGCCAGTATTCCTACTGTGTCAATCCAAGGAATTCAAGAGATAGTTAGAAAATGTCATGAGCAAGTTCAGCAGCTAAATAAATCGTACGTTAGAGATGGACATAAGGAATTGTTTTTGAAGAAAGTTGGGAAAACTCTCCCTTACCGAGCTATTGAATATCGCACTTGCAAATGTACTGACTTTTTCTAGAGCAAGTGTGGCTCAGAGCCTCACATACCTCACACAGAACGGGGTTAACTAGCAAACCAGAGGGGAGCTAGATATATGACAATCGATGGAATTGTAAAGAATAAAAGTTATGGAGAACGAGAGAAATGTTAAAATGTTGGAAAGCGAAATTTCGAGATTGGTGGAGAAAGAGGGGAAATTTCCAATATCCTGTGTAGGTTTCAACTTGAGTCATTGATTTGGAAAGTGAAAATAACGAAAGAGAAATACGAAAGACTGAAGAAAACGCTGAATGCCTGTCTACCGCCTCTTTGGGTGATGCGTTCATAAATGACAAAGTTAGAATAAAAATCTCAGAGCTTTCACAAGTTTGCGACACAAAGTTATTACGGACTAGGCAGCAGAAACTCTGGTATCAACTTTATTTCCCAATCTAGAAAGCGGAAGGAATGTAGATGGAGAGAAACCTTCTCAACTCATTATTGACCCATATAAAGTTAGAGGAAGGCTGAGATGACTCGCAGTGAAAGAAACGGAAAAAGGATTTAAAAATTCCTTTGGATTGTGTTTTGATAGGAGGAAGTACAAAACCAGATACATAGAAAAATTTCTTGACGGCAAATTACTCTCAAGTGTTTGCGACAAAGAACATATCTCGCTGATAATGGAACCTGGTTCAACATACTTTGGCCATAAGTCACGATCTGATTTAAAGAATTTCACTGGAAATTTAAGAACGTTTGACACAAATTCCATTGATCTTGGGACCCTCACAGGCACTGCCGGTGGTGGCGAATTATCGAATTCCGGCAAGAACAAAGGCGTCATCCGAAATCTAATAACGCAATTCTCTAATCTAACCAAATCTCTGCAATGTTGAATTGCCAGCTTCACACCATAGCAAACAGCCACTCCGAAATTTGCTGTCTATCCATCTATCAGATGATGGTTTCTTACGATCTAGTTTATTACACTTGACATAAAAAGCCACAGTTTGATCTGAGGCCGGGCTTTGCATTATTCATTAAAACGCATGCTCCAATAATTGGATGCTTGGGCTGGCACGGTCAGGACTCGGATCGCAGGCAAATCAACTAGGTGGGTCCTGGGTAAAGTAGTTACGATTGTGGTTGTACTAGAGAAAAGCTGCGAATCTTACTGACTATTTTTCAACGGGACTGATTCATTAAAAATATAATTTTTGCTTTATGCATATTTTTGTCAAAAACGCATATTTTTCAGATATTTATAGATTTCAAGCTCGATGTGCAACTCCTAGAAATTGTCGCAGCCCCTTCAGATTTTGCATACGTCTTATTAGACAATATACAACTTGTAAAACCTCGGGAGCCTAATAATTCGGAAAAGAATTTTTTTGTTCGATTTTTTAAAAAGTCATATTTTTCAAAAATTTATAAATTTCAAGCTCGATGCGCAACCCCAAGACGTTGTCGTAGAACATTCAAATTTTACACATGTCTTATTTATATCAATATACAACTTTTGAGACCTCCGTAGATAATGATTTCGAAAAAAAAAAAAAAATTCGATCCACCCTATTACACAGTGTAAAAGTACAGGTTTGGCACAAATGAATGACCGGATTTTAAATATTTATATTTTTTAAACTGTTATACATATTACAATAATTGATGCACGAAGTTAAAGAAAAATATGCCGAGCTTTTTTTAAAGTTACAAATGTTTCATGTGTGACCCTTTTGTTACACGACGAATATAGAAGAGAGCAGCGGAGGGGGGATGCGAATGTAGGCAATCGCCTATGGCCCCACGCTTGAAGAGGCCCCCACTCCTAGGCTTTTTTTTTTTTTTTTTTTTTGCTATCACATTAGACCGAACTTGGCAGATAGTTGCGATAGATCCCGAAAAAAGCCGATAAATAAAGCTAATATATACTAGCACTGATAGTAGTAACTTACATAAGACATGATAGAAAAGAGGTCCACCTCTTGCGCTTTTCCTGGGGCTCCGCACGCCCCTTGGCCCGCCCCTGAAGAGAGTCGTGTAATATAGACCAGCGTCGTAACTCTCGTTCCACCCGGTAGAAGGAGAGAAAACAGTAAAAATGGAAATCCTGGATAATCGATATAAGAGTGGGTTGATTTTTAATTTATGAATCTTCGCGGTCATTAGAGTTCGAAATAAATTTGAGCAGCACATAAGAGGGTATTAACCTTCTTTCCGGGAAGAAAAAAGTTCTTTTTATGACTCATTAAAATGGCAGTTGTTGCGATCGTATGTCGTTCTAAGTGTCGTGTAATGCGGACTACTGCCGATCGTGTAGTATGAACCGTGGTCCAAATTACACCTGCGCTAAAAAAATTTTAGGCGCATTTAGAGAGCTTCATTGTTCAGTGGTCCATATTACACGGCTCTCCCTTATAATCTGCAATCAAGTTTGCTCCACAAAATTCGTAGTATCGCACTACAAAACTTGTGGAGCTTTACTTTTTGCGACCCCATGAACAAACTATCACCTCTACACACACCAAAATAGATGCAGATCATGTGACCTTGACAATATGTATACATACTCAATTCCCGCTCAATTCAATGCACCGTTTAGACCCTAGCGCCTTTTCAATAATTTCCGTTCATAGGCTATCAAGTAAAAGAATACTTTTTTGCAGCCCTGTAAAAAACCTCTAAGTCCAATATACACCAAAATCAATACTGTTCGAGAGATGGTGGTTTATAATATGTAAACCCAATTTGATATCAATCGAATGCACCGTTTAGACGCTAGTGTCCGTTCAAGAATTTTCGTCCATGGGCCATAATGTAAATGAATTCCTTTTTGTAGCCTTGTAAAAAAATTATAAGTTCTATACACACCAAAATCAATACCGGTCGTTCGATGGTGTTCTATAATAGATATGCCAAATATCAGCTGAATCAAATTCACCGTTTAGGGGCTATCGTGTTCATTCACTCACACACACACACACGCACACGCACACACACAAAAATCACCTTAAAAACAGCATAAATGAATTCAGAAGATCTCAAAACGTGTGAATACATCAAAATCTCAAAGTCGAATTTTTTCATGACTACAATGTTTTCCTTACAGATATATGTTCAGAAAGTAAAAAGAGCAACCCGTATCTGATAATATGCTTCGTCATAGTTATCGTCCCTCCCTTGAAATTTTTCTGGATCCACCACTGCTTGATCGGATTTACAAAATTTGGATTGTCTCATCTAAACTTTTAAATTTTCATTTATAATATATATGATACTGTGGGATATTCTCAAACTAACAGAAAGTACAGATTTTGGGTGTTCAGTTAACCAATTAATGACTATTTTTTTTATTCTTCCAGGAAATGACAATATTTTTGCTTTGTCAAATCAAAAACTTTACTCCGTAAGATTCGATTTAACGGATGTCGAAGGAAACAAGAGGCACGCTTTGTACGACAAGTTTTGGATTGAGGACGAGATAAACAAATATAAGCTGCACATTTCTGATTATAGTGGAGATGCAGGTATTGTATAAAAATCTTATTTTTTTTTTTTTTTTTTTTTTTTTTTTTTTTTTTTACATATTTGCAGTCAGATTATTGAACACATCTTTATATTTTATTGATTACATCAAAATGCATGTGCGAAAAAATTTTCACTAATAAATATTTTGGCAAAAATTATGCAAATTGTGAAAAGCACACTTTTAAATGGGGTCTCATGAAATAATATTTATTACAAAAATCCTATATTTTTTAATGAGCCAAAATAATATTTTTCTTATAACAAGTAATGCTGTAGTGATCAACCTCAAAAAAAAATTACGTGCGTTTGTTCTTTTTTCAAAAATTCTAAAAGAGAAAACATTTTTTTTTTTTTTACTTTTTCGCATTTCTGAGTGAACTCTTCCCTTATGATGGTAATTATCAAATACAGGTTGCATCTACTAATAATTCTGTTTCAAATTTTCTAAAATAATTTAATAACTTTTTCAAAGCATGCATTATAAATTATTTCTACTCTTACGAATAAATTTTTATGGTACGAGTTAAAATTTCATTAAATAAGTGATTTTATAAAACGTATTTCTATTTTGCTAGGAATTTGATACGCATACTAAAACGTATGTAATAACGCTAACACAATTAAATTTAAATTTTTATAAGCAGATTCAAGCAAGAGATTATGTATTTCTTTGCAGAATATTCAGTACTTTCGTTTAATTTATTGGAGGTCATGAAATAATGCAATCAATTTACTCTTAATAATGGTTTTTAGTTTCTTCCTTAATGACTTAATTGAAAGCCAATATAACATGAACCATTATGAAATACAAAAATTTCCCCTTTAAAAAAGGGTGAATCCTTAATATCAATTTTCTGTAAATTTTACGAACTGATACAATAAAACAAATATTTTTAAACTTCGTAAAATAAGAATAATTTTCATTTATTTAGAGTTTTATAAAAGACATTTGTTAGTATTCTGTCATTTTTAAACATACAATATTACGTTTGATAAGTGAAAGTAAATTTGAAAACAATATTTAATGCATAAATATTTCTTATTTCAGGGATTCTATTACTGATAGAAGAGGGCATTTTTTCTTTTTCTTTGACTTTTATCATTGCTTTCAATTTTAGGTAACGCCATGACACCCCATCATGATAATCAAAAATTTTCAACAAAAGACCAAAAGAATGACAACTACAGTAAAGACTGTGCCCACCTATATAAAGGGGGATGGTGGTACAATGCATGTCATTGGGCTAATTTAAATGGTCTGTACCACAAAGGAAAGCACGAAAGCTATGCTGATGGAGTTAACTGGGGTGTCTGGAAAGGTAATAAAGAATCGCTTGAGGGGACAGAAATAAAAATCAGACCTAAAAATTTTAGGCGATCCTATAATTCTACAATGTAGATAGAAGAATTAATGCTAAGCATCTTACCTTCTATTTGGTGTCATTTTCTCTCTGAAAAAACAATGATAGCTGTTGTGAAAATACTGCTCTTCATTATTTTTCACTGTCATTTTCTTGTTTAAGTCAAAAATTTTGTAAAATCAGCTTGATGAGCAAGAAAAAACAACATTTATAAATAAAAATGAAATTCTGTATGAATGTTTGTTTGTCTGTTTATATTGTATACAAACCCACAACTTCGGACAGATCAGCTTGAAATTTTGAACAAATCTATAAAAAAAAATATCTATATCAATACATGTTGATATACTTGGAACATAAAAAAATACTATCACCATTAAAAATATGAAAATCCACCCATTCTCTCATTTTTAGAATTTTTTCGTTATTTTTAAGTTTTACTTAATCAGAGTATTATAATGGGGGAAAATGGCACTTTTCGTTTCACCTCACGATTTTAAAATGTCCACATATTATTGAGCTCTCGCAAAGATTACGTCATAGTCAAAAATACAGTCCCAATTTCAGTGATTCTAGTTGAATGGAAATCGGAACAGTTCCTAGAGATTACTCAGTTTTACTTCTTTCGTGAGATTAAAATGAATAAAACATTTTCATTCGCATGAACCATTTATACAAGGTTTAATGACAAGAATTAAGACTGTAAGATATGAACAATTTACCAGTCCAGTTGGAGTATTCGCAGCAAATCAGAATCGAGATTTTAGGACTTTTGTCGATATGGCGCTTAACTGAAGCACAAACACACTGGCGAAGAATGGGAAATTCAATGTTAGAGATATTCTCCTGTTATAGCTTTTTCGGAATCCTATCAGATTCTAGATTCCGATTTGCCAGTATGCCCCCCTAGATTTCTTTTATATATGAGTTCTTATTTTACGAGTATAATAACTACTTCAGTTTTTACTGAATCAGCAACTTAAGTGGCAACAATAGATTCTGTTACTATGGTCACTAAAATATTAAAAATAGAAAATATATTTTTACTCTTTTTAAATAGACAAATACGAAAGCTTTGGGCTTAGTTTTCAAAAATTAAAATATATTTAAATTCTTCTAGTTTATCTTAAATATAATAAGTATACGCACTCATTTAGCTATTAGACAGCTGTATTATTCTCAAGAATATCAGTTGCTGTATACTAAACTTTGTGAAAGTTACTCTTATTAAATTGTGTATGCATATATTCGTTTTCAAACCACGTGGAAAACAAACAACTTTATCTGCAATGTCGAAGATTTCAGAATTCCCCCCCCCCCTCCCAGAATGCTTATGTTTAAACTAATACCGTAAATTAAACTTCAATAAAGACAATTAGTAGTGAAAAGCAAGTAACAATTTTTCACCGAAATCAATATGTTATGAGGAACTATAAATTGGTTCGTAAGTGATGTTTGCAAATTGTTTACATTGAAATTTCTGTTGTTTAATCCAGCAAATTCAATTAAATTCTCATGTATAAATGCAGTTAATATAAAGAAATCTAAGACAGCAAAATGAGAAAAAAAATTTAACTCTCGACAGTTTTCCTCTACAGTTATTTGCACTTGTGTCAATTACAATTTCTTCAAAGCAGCTCAATCAACGTATATAGTGTTCTGGGGAAAATTCAGTAAATTCTCTGACACGGCATATACCTGTCTGGCAAGCAATTATTCGGCATTTTACAAAATTTAAAATGATATATCACCCCAGTTTTGTGCAATTAAAGCCAGCTGCGGATAGAGAAAAGTTTAAGGGAGAGGCGATATGTATGACGAAGCATATTATCAGATATGGATTGAGAAAGGACTTCACATCGACAGCTAGCAGAATTTTCTCGGAGAGCAGAATTGTTTTTTGATTTCCTTTTCCGTCCCAATAACTCGCCACCCGGACTACATGTAAACAGGTTGAATTGATGCAGACGCCATATATCGTCTTCACTTTGGTTCGTTTGTTGAATCGTACATTTGATGATTGAAAGAAGCGCAAAATAATACATGGATAACGAATATTATCTTCTTAAAATGAGTTTGCACTTTATGAATCTGGTGTCTTCGATTAAAGCATATAAAATTTTAAAAAAGTAAACATAGATTCTGGGTTCAAAGGATTTTCCTAGGAAGAGAGAAATATTGAATGCACAACATTTAATTAGGACTTCCAGCTGCACATACGGAATTATATTTCGAATACGGTAAAATTTGTTTTTTTAAAAAATTTCTTTTTCTCCTCTTTCTTTTTATTGCATAAAATTTTGTATCAATGAGCATCAATTGTATCAATCAGCATCGAACCGCGACGCCATCTTTATTTCTGCTTGGACCTAGACGAATTCCTATTGGCTGGAACATGACATAAAACGGGGTCAGAAACTGAAAAGATCGACATTTTCAATTTCACTTTTATGCCGTGATTCTGCTTGCCAAAAACGGAAGTTCGTCGATTTTCAAATATTTGTTTTGCGTTTGTCGAGTTTTATTTCAATGTGTTCTTTTTTTTTACTTGTTCATTCTTAATTGTGGCAGAGATAACCTACGTTTAACTTGTCATTAGAAATATTCAAAAGAGAAGACTTTTCTTCTTTGACCAATCTTGCTACTCAGAATGGCTCGTTTAATACTGTGCTAAGACACAGCTTTGAGCTTGCGCAATCATTCAAAGAACCATTCTGGGAAATAACATCTGTCGGATAAAAAATCTTCTCCGTTTCGTCTTCAATGAGTGAGAACAGGCTTAACCCTTTGAGGCGCAACCCTTTCCCAATGCTGAAAAAAGGGCAGTCGTTGCCATCGCTCGACTTAACTACCAGCAAGATGGCGGACGATCGAAACGTTCATCACGTGCCACCGATCTAGAGACCCTTTTTTTGACGACAGCTGGCTGTGCCCGGCACAGCAGATGGCAGACGATCGAAACGTTCATCGCGTGCCACCGATCTAGAGACCCTTTTTTTGACAACAGCTGGCTGTGCCGGGCACAGCCAGCTGTCGTCAAAAAAAGGGTCTCTAGATCGGTGGCACGCTATGAACGTTTAGATCGTCCGCCATCTTGCTGGTAGTTAAGTCGAGCGATGGCAACGGCTGCCTTTTTTCCAGCATTGGGCAATCTATCCAGCTGTTCTCACGTTCTTCCATTTTTCAGCAGATGTCAGTGCTGTAAAAAATAATCGTGACCATTTTTTTACTGGAAATGACGTGCTAAAAAGCAAAGGATTCTCGTGGAGCTATGTCACCCGCAACTATTTTTATAGAAATCAAATCTATTCTTCGTGACTGGCAACATTCAAAACGTCGGAGTTTGGTGTTCCCAGAGCGAGAACACTGAGCGTTAAAGGGTTAAGGTACGTTTAGTGGTGAGTTTCCTTTGAAATGTAACTTATTGTTAACGATAGACCCGCCGCCCACCCTCCCCCTTATTGATCCGCCACTATTTTCAGCTTGTACCTGTGTTGATCTAAAATGTTGCAATTTCTATGGAACTGGGAAAAACAATGCTCTAATAATTCTATCAGTTTTGAATAAAATTTGTCAATTTACAAGTGGCAATTTTCAAAGTAAAAGTCTCCAGCGTATTGTACTGAAAAATATTTGTGCGTGTGTGAGAAGGAGAGGTACCAGGTGTTTCAAACTCTTTAACCCTTGCGACAATGACCGGGTACTTGTTGTGGGTGGGGTCATAGTAATTTAATCATTTCTAATTAAGCCAAGGTAAAATCGCTTTTAATCCTCGTTATTTACATGAATCTTAACTATACATACAATTTTAACCCCTTTTGGGAGAAATTATTGTTGAGTTTTATGCGTTATACTTTCCGATATACTTTATAAATATATCACTACTCAAGATCCTGGTACTGAGATACCCATTATTACATCTTTTGTACATATAGGCTGTAAATATTATAACAAAGTTATTTGTTATGGGCTATATTATAGCAAATATAAGCAAACATCATCACAATTATAATTATTATTATGAATTATTTATTTTCCTTTAAATTGTTTATTATTTTTATGGTTTATTATTAGAGTCGCGCAGAAAGTTATTACTTGATTATAAAATCGGTAGCAGGTAATGAAACAAACGTAGAGCCTGGATATTCGAAATGGGTAACGTGGTATCAGTTATTTTAAAAATACGGGTTGTATGTGGTCATTGACGCAAGGGTTAACGGTGCGAGTCACCGTCCGTAATGGCTAAGAATCTCTAAAATTGGCATTGAAAATAAGCCTCCAAAACTGAAGTCAGCTTAGGGATATCCCCAATATTTCGCGAGAATTTGAGAATGCCTTGTGTTAAACAATGTTGACAACCAAAACTCCCTATTTCACATTGTAGTTAACCGATTTTCATGCAACAAAATGCAAATTTTAATTATCTGAAACATAGAATCCGAATTTATTCTATCTTTAATCATCGAAGAACAAAAAATTCGTTACAAAATCATCTCAATTTATCATATGTAAGACAAAGTTTATATCACGAATGATATAATTTTGCATTTTGTTATTCCTTCTTCGCAATATCAACAAGACATTCACTATCTTAAATAAGAAAGTTATTTTAATTTTAGAAAGTAATTCTAAAAAATCGGTGAAATTTATGTTGTGCTAAATTTACTTTTTAAGCAACAGTGTCCTACTATTAGAATACATATTCAAATATCCCTAAATCATAAATTGCAATCATTTTTAAGACAAAAACTGCATCACACATTTTTAGTAGTGGTGCACGTTATGCTGTAACTCATAAAGTGAGTAACGTTTTGTAAAATAAAAATTCAAATAATGTTTAAATACGATTATAATATAACAAGAGTAAATTCGATTATTATAAAATACGTGAATTCTTAGAGGCATCCATTTTAAATGAATATTTATTGTTATAAGTATCGCTCTCTTTAACTTACAAAATGAAATACATGTTTGAAACAGGAGTGATTTTAATAGAACATGTATATTTTGGGGAATATTTTATAAATATCACTCAACAGAGCCTATTTAAATATTTTTACTATTAGTAGGATGCCAGACCCAAAAGAGTTAAGCCAGCTTTTCAATGTTTTTCTCCTCATGACGTTTAAATTAGGAAAATGACAGCAGACATGCTGACTGAATTAGGGAAACATTTAAATAAAGACTGTAAGCCCTTTGACAGATGGAAAAGTTTAATCATTAAGATATTTTCTTACGGAAATAGGTCGTATTGCTTTAAATAAAACAGTGTTCTGCAATGTTTGTTTGACTCATTGGATAAAATATTTCTCTAGAATTTAATTGTAACCATTATCAGAGTGTTTTTCAGCTATACGGTAGCTTAATTGTACATTTGTAATGTACTTGAATGCATTGGTGCGTATTTAAAAACACGTCATCGTTAACCATGTTAATTTTGATGTTATATAGCTGAAACTATTATTACTTCCTTGTAAGGGATTCACTGCATTATAAATACAATTTCGGTATTCATATTCTGACCATCCCTGCGTTTACTTTGTCAAATTGCTACGCGACGTTTGTACTTACGTATGCACGCACGCAGGTGATTCCAAAAGTAAAGAAACAAGAGCGTTAACAGGAGCACAAACTCCACGAGAAAAGGAAATCCCACGTCTACGTACAACGAATGATCACACCAATCAAATGCCGCTAAATAGAGATCGATTACACATGGTTTGCTACAGCGCTTCCGGAAGAACGTGTAGGAACATCCTCTTTAGATTCCGGATCTCGCACCTAGCGGTTTTCATCTCTTTGAGCCTATGAAAAAGAACCTCGCCGGTTTCGAAAGATTGGTAAAGATGGAACCAAAGCTTTGATGCCCATGGAGGTTGTGTTGAAAAATAATTTGTACCAAACACCTTGCTATGTTTGTCTATCAGTTGGATTTCGTGAATAAACTTTTTGGTTAAAAAACCTGTTACTTTATTTTTTGAACCACTCTCCTACGTCGTCGCACGTAATACGTATGCGTGTACGATCTTGTATAATACGTGAATCGCTTCGATAAGTATCTTTCATGATCAGTACGTAGCCATGTACAATTTCTTCAAGATATTTCTGGGGAGGGCGAAAAAAGTGTTATACTTTGTTTTGTTTGAAAAATTTCTTAGAACATTTTAGGGCGAATCAATTAAAATTTGTATTGTCGCTCTTATAGATTGTTTTTTTATGATTATTCATTACATATAATCTCTATTACATTTTAAATTTGCCATTTTAATTATAAGTATATATATATATATATATATATATATATGTAACATTAGGCGTTACGGGAGTTGTGTCGTGGAACCGGTGGTAAGGTGAGGGATGTTGAGGTCTCCTGGATGGCTCGGGACTCTGAGCCGCTATTGCGGGAGTGCTGTGTAGTCGTGAACCAGAGGGAGAGGCATTCGTGGCGCATTCTCGGCGTGGAGTACTAGGCGAGGCGTTGACGGGCAGAACAGGCGATGCGGCGCGACTGGGTAAAGACTCTGGTTTAGAGCCGACCCCGGCCGCCCGCTGTTTGTAGTCGTAGTCGGGCCAAGGATGGAAGAAATAAGACGGACTCCAACTGCGATTACATAATTTTATTTGACGACTGGGTACATCTTATCTTAGCAGTTGCGTCACGGGGAAATCTGCTCCTGATCCGTCGCAGGTCCTTATAAAAGCTCTGGACGTCATGACACATGACCCCAAACGCGTTGCAACCATTGGCCAAAAGCTAAAACTGGGCAGCTGTTTTCCCAGGATTTGTTATGACTTTCAAGACGCCTATGTGGCTGGCTGCCGGGACCGTCTACAAAAGTTACAAAGGAATTGTAGGGGACCGTGTATTAATTGCAGTTTTTGAACGCGGATTTCTTTGTTCCAACTGGATTAAACTGCGTAGTTCCAGAAATATGGGATTTTCATAGGCTTTTGACTTGTAATGTTACATATATATATATATACTAGCTGAAGTACCCGTCCTCGACGGGTTAGTGAATGCAAATTTCCAAAAAGCAAGAACTTTCATCAGCATTGTAGGCGTACACAGAATGGATGGAGTATGTTGCCAAAGTAAAGAAAGCGAAGTTATAATTTTTATGTATTGTTAAAATATTACAGGTTAAGAGAGTCACTAAGTAATATCATTTCATTCGCTTTAGTCGTAATTATGTGATGCGCGAACGAATATTTACGAATATAGAAATAATTTTCGCAAAATCTCAAAATCTAATCAACATCTTTGAAAAATTGGAAGCCTAGAATTTAAGTTGAGTTACAACCTATCATGTCACCCAATTTCGTTTCATTCCCTGCAGTCTTTATTTCGTGATGCTGGAACAAAATTTCAGCATTTTAAAACGATTTTCGCAAAATCTCCAAATGTAATCAAAATATTTTTAAAATTCAACGCCTATAAATTAAGATTAGCAACTACCTAAATTTCGTATCATTCGTATTAGCTGTTATTACGTGATGTTTGAAGAAATATAAACGTATTTTGAGAGAATTTTCACAAAATCTCAAAATCTAATGAAAATGTTTAAAAAATTGGATACCTATAGTTTATGTTGAGCAACCATCTATCATGTGACCAAATTTCATATCATTCGCTTTAGTCGTTATTACGTAATGCGGGAACAAAGATTCATTCAGTTTTAAACGATTTTCGCAAAATCTCGAAATCGGATCGATTTTTTAAAATTAGATGCTTATAGTTTAAGGTGAGTGACCACCTATCATTTCACCAAACATCATTTTTTCACCTTTGCAGTTATTACGTGATGTGCGAACACAAATTTACGCAGTTTGAAACGATTTTCGCAAAATCTGAAAATCTAATGAAAATTTACAACAACGCAGTGTTGAACTTGATAAACCTTTCCCCAAACTAGCAGCACGTCGAAGGGTATCGGATCCTCCGCGGCGTCGCCGACTGTAACTGTACACAGAACAGATAATAAATTATTTTTGATTTTTTAAGTTGGCCTCCCCCCCCCTGCTTACACTCGAAACACACTTGCAGACTTCGCCAGAAAACCTGATTGTTCTCATATTACCAAGGCAAGGAATTAAACAGAAATTTAAACAAACCGCCCGGAGACTCAGGTCACGATATTCACGACAAATCAGCGTTTATTACATAACTAATTTACAGACGTCATAATCAATGTCACTCTGGAATCTCCAGCACATCATGCGACTTTCTAGTATTTATTATGCCGCAGAAAGCGATAAAATACAGGGTTCCTAAAAGCCCTTGGCACATTTGAAAAATTCATAGAAAAACATCAAATTGGCCCAAGAACATGCGGTTTGCACAATAATACTTCACTGGCTCATGATTTTTGTTTGACATCGCAAAAAAATTACTTCCGAACTGTGTTCATAGGTGGCGCTGTACGATCACAGAAAGAAAAACAAACGTAATATAAGGTGTTTACCAGAGTTCAATGTGTGCACTTTTTGTTGCTCGAACCACATCTAAACGGTACTCTAGTTCATCTGATGTTCTAGCTAGGATGGATTGCGTTCTTCTTAAACAAGTTACGAAACTTTCTCTAAACTGTAGTTATGGATTTTGATTCGAAATACCAACCTACGCAATGCTCTTTCTCAATTGCAGTCGCCATAGTTGGCATTATTTCATTGTTTGTTGAGAGCAGGCAATCGTCCTTATAGGTTTACGGTTTTGAAAATTGCATGGCCTCCTACTAATACATAAGAGCCTTCCAGAATTTACAAATGTTTAAACTTTTTCGTGGTAACCAGAGCTGGCAGTACGCATGTCCGGGTAGCTCTTTCGCCATAGCTGGCATGAATATTCCCCCACCGACTGTGCTGTTTGAAACTCACGAAAAATCTCTATTGGCTCTCATTGGTGAAAACTGGAGATGCAGCGCCATTTACGAATCTATTTTGGAAGTAATTTGTTTTAAGATGGAAAAATAAATTCTTGATTCTGTGAAGCATTACTGTGCGAACCGCATATTCATACAGCAATTTGTTGCTTTTCTCTTAACTTTTGAAATGTGTAAAGGACTTTTCGGACACCATGCATTTTTATCGCAATTTTGATCTTGCTCTAAAAAGTTATCTCCGCTTTCCCGAACTTTGTATGTTTCAACTATAAAGATTGTTGTTATGACGTAACAATAAAGGATTTTTAGTCTACAACCGTGTACTCTGCTCATTTTCCCAGCGTGTAATATGGTGGGTGTTTCAGAAAGGACTCATCAACTTTCTTCTGACATAATCCTAGTAGCACAACTACTCAGACAGCACACACAGGTTCTCTGAACGGAAATTAATGTTCGGAAAACGTTTTCTGAACGGTAATAGCCGTTCAGAGAACCTGTGTGTGCTGTCTGGGTAGTTCAAAAGACGTTCAAAACACGTTCAGACCACGTCTATTGACGTTCAAAATTCGTCTTTTAAACTAGTTGTGCTACTAGGGAACTGCTTAACAGTGAGAGATAGGAAGGTGAAAAGGGTAGTTTATTGGACAGACAGGTCTAGAATTTGATACACATTCCACTTTGCAGAAAAGTTCCAAGACTGGGCATCAGAGGTAGAGATGGGGAAAAGCGTTATTTTCAAAGAACAGTTGTTCACTGTTCCCGTTCTTTTTTAAAGAACAGTTCTTTTTCCTGTTCTTTTGAGAACAGGTTCTTTGATTTATCGTAGCTTTATTATGACTATATTTTATTCAATTTAAAAATGAAAATATACGTCCTTTTTATGCTTTAATACAATTGCAAAATGTTTAAAAAACAACACGACACTGGCTTTCTTTAATCAAGTATATTAGCAGTAATTTTTGGTAAAAATATTTTAATTATATTAAAGTTCTATAATATAGTGTTAAATATGCACATATTTCTAAAATCAAAATTTTTTCTGTGCTTTTTATTAACTTTTGTTATCCTTACTCATAGTATGTATGTAAAAAGAAATGGAAAAACTTCAATTCTAGAGAGAATTATTTAGGCCAGGCCTAATTTTCAATTACTTACCTGAGTGATACAATATTGCTTACCTGAGTAAACAATATTAAAGTCTGACAGCTCCTAAAATGACATAATATTCATAACTGTTTATTTTGATTAGACTATATTGCACAAAGCTTTGGAAGCAGCGGAATCAATAACTTTAAAATCTGTCCAAACAAAAGATTTTTTTCTATCCATGAGGAAAAACTATCCAAACATAAGCATAACTAAGAGTTGTACCAGTAACAGCGCAAAGGAATGATCTGTTTCAACTAATCCTTGAACGGTCTCATACAATATGCCACGTGACTGCATACCCTTTTGTTTTAGTTTTTTCTTCTTCAGCACTACTGCAGTAAAAGAGCCGGACGCACAACAGGAGCGACCGTTGAAGCTGAACATCTGCAATGAAATCTTCCACCCCCTCCTTTCCTAGCCTCCCAGTCCACACCATAAATTTCATGAAAAAGCGAAAGTAACGCAAGACTTTGACCTTGGATAATGTGCCAGGGTTTCGTCGGGAAGTACATTACCTCGGGCACATAATATCCACATTATCACAATGCACCTAAGTAACACAAGCTTTTACCCTATAGTCGTAACTCTTGGAGGAATGGGAGGTGGGGGGGGGGTTGTAGAAGTTTTTTTCGGACTTTCAAACATTTTAATAAAAAATAATAATGATAAAAAAACTCAAAATACTATAAGAGTGTTCACTATAACGAAAGTTGGAGAGGGAGCACCTCCTTCAAGGCCGTACACAGGGGGTCTGGTCCCCCCTCCCCCCGAAATTTAAAATTTTGTTAACAAAATAATAAAGTTGAAGTCTTTGTGAAAAATTCAGCCTTTTTCTTTCGTTTGGTCCCCCTCCGAAATTTTTGTCTGGATAAATTTATTTCTGGATACGGCCCTGACCCTTTGTCCCTATCTAAGCACTCATGCAAGACCGTATCCAAGGGGGTGAATCAGAAAGTCTGCCCCCCCCCCCAATTTAAAATGTTGTTAACAAAATAATAATGATGAAGTCGTTTGCTGAAAAATTCAGCCTTTTTCACCGTTCGCTCTGCCTCTTAAAAATATATATTGTTCCCGGTCTAGCTCCAAGAGGTTATGGATCTGGCTCGGGTTTGAAAAAAAAAAATCCTTCTTTGGCTACAACTACAAATAAAAATATATGTATCGGGCTCCAGATTAAAAGATATGGCTTTTGTACAACTGACAAACATTTTTAGTTCTAATTCAAAATAAAATATTAAATAAGTCCATCTCAAGTAAAAAAAAAAAAATCCTTTTGTTGCCTTCAGGTTAAAAATACACGGCGTGGACCTGCCCATTTCCAATGGGGGAGCACACAAAATAGTCGATACGCTCTTAGAGCTTAAAAAAGAAAAAAGTTTCAGCTTTAAAAGTACATGCTCCAGCTTAAAAATTAAAGACATTCCGTTTAAAAAGCTGTAAGTATCAGGCTCAGTATTGCTCAGACTCCGAGTTAAGAAAATGAATACGACTTTGGCATATAAAATTGCATGGCTCCGAAAATCCAGCTTAAATGGCTTCAGACCTGGGCCATACCCAGACAAAAATTTCAGGATATATCCCCCACACCCAATTTTCAACTTATGTAGCAAGATTTTTAATTTTTTTTTAACTATTGCGAAAACATTTCGTTCATTTATACATCACTGCAATTCATACCCCTCACCACCCCCACCCCCACCCCCCAAAAAAAATTCTGGCTACATCCCTGTATAAATACACCATATACATATAATGTAATAACGTCGAGGGAGAGACGTCCAAACCCATAGGACCCCCCCTCCTCTTCCTAAGTACGGCCTTACTTCTGACTCCAAGTCTACAACTTAGACCCTGTATTCAGCTCAGAACGGAATTAAAACAAAAGAACAGATCAAAAGAACGCCTTTCACCCCGTTCACCAGAGAACACTTCGTTTACTCCGTTCCCAAAAGAACATCAGCTCCCTCCGTTCTTCGAAAAAACACCTAGCTGTCCGTTCTTTCTCCGTTCCGCGAAAGAACGCTGAACTAGGTGTTCCAGCTCCCAGTCGTGATCAAAGAACTGGTTCTTTTTCAGCCAATAGGAGAGGTCTCCTCGGAACAGGTTCTTTTTCAGCCGAAAGGAGATGGCTGAGAGATTATGAAGGGAAGGCGCGTTTTATATGGAGATAGTGTAATGCTTATATTATTGTTTGACGTTCATAAAATATTTTTTTTCGATTTATTTCTGTTTCAGACTATCATTTTCTTTATTATTAACCCATTTGTGCCTAGATATTTTTGCGACTTTCTTCGATTTTCGCTAATATCAGCAGTAATAGATAAATTTCAGATGTCAACTTCTTGAACAAGGGATGATTTCTTTTAAAATCTTTATGTATAAAAATTGTATGCTACTAGGTCATGTTAAAATATTTTGTGGAGTTGAGGCTCAATACTCGTGAATAAAGGCTAGGAAAAATAAATAACATTTTCGACTGATAGCGATAATGCCGTCCCAAAAAAGGGACGCTAGGCATAAATGGATTAAATTTTTTACTTTGATTGAAATTGCGTAGTTTGGCTGGAATAATAAAAATTGACGAATTGTTTTCCTGTGAGTGCATTTCGTATTGAACATATAAGAAAGTTTCTTATTCTTAGCCCGGGTCCACTGTAAAATTATGGTAGGTTGAGCTAAAAGTTCTATCCCCCCCCCCCAGATAATCATCATCGTTATCATTATTTCTCAAAATAGCTAAGATTCTGCAATTACTTAGAATTTGATAAAGCTAAAATTGTGAACTTCTGTCCCCACCATCAGATACGTAGCCAAGGGGTGAACAGGAGAGGGGGTAGGAGGGGGGGGGGAAGGGGTCTGGTCCCCCAGAATTAAAATTTTTCTTAGCAAAAAAATATTAATCGCGCCTTTTAATGAGAAATTTCACCTTTAAGGCATTTTCCAAAATTTATTTTTACAACGATCTTGCCTGCCATAAAATTTTGAAGTGTCGGACCTTAATGAACTGAGAACATGTTTTTGCCGTGATCACTGAACAGGGTGTTCCCGTTCTTTCTTGAGAACAGGTTCAAAAGAACAGGATGTTCATTCTTTCCCCATCTCTAATCAGAGGGCGGTGCAATCTCAGTGCAGTATCTGTTAATAGTGAATGAAAGTGAGATCCATAAGCAGAGGTCAAATTGCATTACAATGGTTTCGATATGGTCACCTTTCATGTCAATAACATGACGAAACCGAAGGGTAAAGTTTGAAGCACAGACGTTTGAAGTTACTTGTTGCAAGAATGCGCATGGCTTTTAAATGAATTATTAAAACTATTCCAACGTTTGAGGGCAAACAGTGTCTTTCAAGTAGCCCCCAAAACCAGAAGTCACATGGATTGAGATTCGGGGAATATGGAAGACTATCGATATAAAAGCCTGTCACTCGGGAATGATTCAGTGCAATGACTGGGTCACTGAAATATTCCTCAAAGAATTTCACCTTGCACATTATCAGCAATGAAACAGACTGATTAATGAACTCTATGTACTTCTGAGTACTATTTAAATATTCATGTTCTTGTGGAACCAGTGCCTATTAACCAGTATTCGAACTATTTCTGCAAACTGGATTACAACAAATTCCAGACCTTTCGGTCCAACATACCACTTGTTTCATTTTTCTGTCTCTCACCGTTTAGCAGTTATGTCTTTGAAAAGTTGAAAAGTCCTTCCTGAAACTCCCTGTGCATATTAGAAAATTTATCGAATTAATCATTTTTATTTGTAACTATTAAATTAGAAATATGAATAAATAAATAAATAAATAGATAAATATAAATAAATGAATCATTACTAATCGTCACAGTATATCTATCCATTAAATAATAATAAATAGAAAAGAAGTTAAAATTTAATTTTTTAACAGAAAAAAGGTCATGAGCCCTATTTTGTTGTGTCTTAAATTACAACATTAATAATCTTACTTGATGCAAAAATTAAATAAAAATTTGTGTCTTACTGTATTTGTACTGAATTTAAAAGAAGTTAATACGTATGTACATACAGAAATAATTATGAAATCAATTAAAATTTAAAATATAACGTAAAAATTCACTAATGTGTAAGAAGTACAGGAGTTCTGTCCCTGTGAGCCTCCATAAAAATTTACTCCTGATAAGAACACTACACACAAAAGAGATCTAATCTCTCTTTATAAATAAAAATGTCAAACTTTGATTTGGCAAAAAGATAGTTTCTCGTTGTCTGTTATCAAGTATGGGGTTTTCCCGTCTGTTGCAGACTTCCCTTCCTTTTCCCTCTTTATCAGATTAGCCGCTTAATGAATCGTTGCATACTAAGAAGTACTACTTGACAACAATAAAAAAGAAGTGTAATAAAAGCAAAATTTTTATCACAGGTTTTCACAATATACTCGTCTATTTAATCACTCTGTAGTCATTCTTCCCTATTCAGTGTAAGAAAATCTTCCCAACTTTTCTAAGCTCCTAATTTCTTTCCTGTATTAAAGAACTAAAAATGTGAGTAAAGCGTACTTTATCATTTTATTAATTTATTTTGTCATTCATGTTCATATCTGTATAACAGTCAAACAAGTATCCCCAAACTATTTATGTATAGTTTTTGTATATAGATTTTTATATACTTAAAAAAATTGCCTATTACTCATTATAAATTTATGTAATATCTCTGCTTTTAGGATTAAATACCCAATTATGGTTACACTAGCTTTCGCATGCAGTGTTCATTGCAATATAACTTCCATTTGCAGTCAGAAAGAAATTTCGACATCTTACTTGGACATCGCAGTTGATATGATCACAAAAGCGAAATACAGCCTTCCCACATGTAAGTGTGCTGTTTACAAGAAAATAAAATTACTTTTAATTCAATTAATCAGAAGATAGTTGATTAAACATTTTTTTAAAATCAATTAATAAAAACATTTCATAATTGTCAAATTCTCAAAGCTCAGCAAAATATTAAATTTCTTCTTTATTTTAGACTCGATGCAATATTTCATTCCACTTCATTATCAAAGTAATTGAATTAATTTACCTGTTTCTGAAAAATAATTCATTTTAAATAATTAAAAAGTATTATTACTTTTCTTTTTGTTATCACTTAAGCAGTCTAATGCGCAAAGATTTACACATAATAAAACAAGCATGTATTATTATAACTTAAAATGAAAGACATTTAAACAGTACTATCATAACAAGATATCAGAAAGGGGTGGGGGTGGGGGGCTGACTCCTTTCTAGAAATACTTTGAACATTTTCTAAAAAGATTAGATTTTCTCTTTCAAGAATAGGGAGGTAGAGCCATTTAGGGGAACTAAAGCTTTCTCTAGAAATCCACAAAAAGTCTACCCATCTACGCCAAAGCCTGTCAGTTAAATTATTTAACTTTATAGAAAACAAATAACCGTTTAGGTGATACAATGGTTAATGCGCCATTCTACCACACTTTAGGTCCGGACAAATTCCCGGCATGGACTTGGGTGTTTGGGTGTCCTTGTTAGGTATAATGATAGTGCCCATTGTGTTCTCTTCATAAATAGCTATCACATTCAGCGGACTCAGCGAGCCAAGGCTTAATGTAACATGGTCGGGCCATTCTGCAAAAATGAAAATAATTAAAATAAATATAAGAGTGAAATTACTTCGGGTGACTTAAAGGTTCTCCTGCTGCTCTGCGTCACAATAGAGCAAATAACTAGTTTTTTTACACTTAATATATGTTTTATATAATTATAATTTAACTGGTTTTAACAGACCAGTTTCTTTTTGTAGAGTTCTTATATTATTCTTCTCACCTCAAATGTAAATAAAATAACATAAAAATTCAATTTTTCCTTTTTAAAATACCCAAACGCTCAAATTTCATTTGATGAATTTTCACATTTTCTAGTCATTGCATTAATTTAATTTGGGCTATAAATGTTTGGATTCAACAATCCCTCTAATACAGTAAATTAAAATCAAAAGCATGTAATGTATAAAAAGGTAATTTGGGTTTTACTAGTTTGGGTATTGTTCAAGCGGGTACTTTCACTGTAAGTTTTGCTTTCCTGTCATACTTGCCACGCGCGCTCTGGAGCTATGTTTTATTTATTTTGTTATTTGTCAGACATCAGGCCGTCGATTCTGAGTTCTTTAGATGTACACGTGTCCCCACGCCCTTGTAGCCCCGGATGCGGGTCATGTTGGTAAATGTGTGTGGTTCGATTAGAGATAAGCGAGAGGCGGAGTTATGTCTTCGAAAACCACGTGGTGTGGTAAGCGTAAATACTCCCGCACATCGAAAATCGAGGGACTTCTGCCACTGGAACTGCTTAATGAGTCCACGCTGATTTTTGTACCCGTCTCCCCTCCCCTCTTCTCACTCTATATTGTAACTTAAATGTAATGTTCAATAAACCATATTACCTGCCTTAACTCTGGAACTTTACTGGAATATCTGACGTCTCAAATAGTCGACAGGATGACTGCCTGTGTGCCAATTAAAATTTTTAAATTGTAAAAAATTAACGCTCAGTAATCTGGGAGACGGCGTACACTGCTTACCCGAAGATGCGGAGTACGCCGGAGATGTGGCGCTATGGCGACTGCTTGCCGATCAGAGATACCCGACTTGCCTCTTCGCCGACTGCAGATATCTGGACTTCACATTCCCGGCTTTGATGAAACTACTTTCGCCTGACCTCCCATCGAATCCTCCCATGAAGCCCATGAAAAATTTACGCTCCTGAGTTTTCCATAGCGACTAACGACGCTGATGCCGACACGTAAATTAAAGAAGTGCCTGCCCTCCGTTATCTGATAGCATCTTTCTGTACCGCGTTTACCATCCAGAAATCTGTGCCTCCTTATTTATTTATTTTTTCTTCACACGTCCACTGTTATTTTGAAAATCCGATGGAAATCGACGGAGTTTCACTGCCTTCATTGCACCCAAAACAGGCCCCACGAGAAGTGTGTGCAACTGGTGAATTATTTCCCCCTTTTCTCCGTGCCGAATACTTTTGTTTTTGTGCGTGCAACTTAGGTTGACCGAAACTCCTCCTGCCTGCATTGAACTTGTGAGAGAAGATATTTTTTTGTGTGTGTTTTGTTTATTGTTGAAGAATGACGATTTCAAATTGTGGATATTGATTAAGTGAAGTACGTATATTTTCAGAGTTGAAGTGAACATTAGAGCATTATATTTAAATAGTTATTAATTGTGTGTGTTATTTTAAAGTGCTATTTTAGTGTTGATAAAAAAAATATATATATATAGTGATATATCTGCATTTGTTTCCCCATTAGTATAGTATTTTCATTAAGGTAAGATTTTGTAAATTTATTGCAGTATTATTATTAATGTTGCTAAATAAAATTTCTGAATGCAATTATTAAATGCTTCTCCGTTCAGGTAAAAATTTAGAAAAAAATTTCAGTATGTCGTTAGATGGTAAAGAAAATACACAAACTATTGCCACTATGTCCCTGCAAAAAAGTGATGAGTTTATTGCCCCCTTTAATTTTGAAGATAATATGAGTTTTGAAATTTGGATAGCATATTACGAACGGTGTTGCTTACAACAAAATAAAGACGAAGATTGGAAATTTCAAAATATAGGAAAATTTCTTAAGGGTTCTGCCTTAACAACATACATAAATAATATTGCAAATTGTAAAAATTGGCAGGAATTGATTGAAATACTAAGGGGAAAATATATTTCATGTACGACCTTTACTTTCATGGATTTTACAAATTTAAAACTAGAAAAAATTTCGAATCTAATAACTTATTTTCATGAAAAATTAGAAATAGGTAGAAAATTGGGGCTACCTAATAATATAATATTAGAAGGATTGACCAATGGTCATCCTAGTAATGTGAGAGCTCTTTTAACCCTGCAACCACCCAGTAGTGCCACCGAGTGGCTTAAGGTAGCGTCAAAATTAATTAAAATTCACGAACCGCCCCAACAGACAAGCTTTACCTCCTCGCCCAATAATGCACAAAATCCTAGTTACTTTACACCCAAGCTTCGGAATTATAGACCCTACCATGCTCCTGTTTATAACCGACCAAATTGGCATCAACCAATTCATAATTCAACCCAAGGGCGAACCCAAATAAATAATTGGCCCCGTTTTCGACCCCTATCTCAAAGTCCTCAAAGTTTACACCACCAAAATAATGTCAATTACCAAGAAAGCACACTACCTAGAACTCCATGTAGAAAATGTGAGGGGCTAGGGATAAGTAATGCTTTCCATTGGACGCAAACTTGTCTCTTTAAAGGTAACAACCAAATTGCGACAAGCCCATACACGACACCAAATATGACTCACCCGAATATGACTTCGAACACCACTAATTTAAATTCACAAAATAATGGTACTGAGACCTCGCGAGAAGAGAACTTACGACTATTTACTGTACCAGGGTACCTAAGGAAAAAATTAACTCAACCCAAAATCGACAATTTTGAATTTTTAAGTGTTCCCTGTGTCATAGACACTGGCTCTACACTCTCTGTCTTGCCACAAAGTTTTGTTAGACGATTTAATTTAGAAGTACAGAGTCTCACCTTTAAATGTTACTCCGGCAGATGGACTGCTGATACTTGATACAGTGTGTTATGTTAATTTAGAAATTGGAAACATTACTCAGTGTGTAAAATTTTTTATAGTATATACAAACCTACCATATGCCATATTGGGTTTACCAGAATGTAAAAAGTTTTGTTTATGTATTGATTGTGTGAATTTATGTGTTTTTCAAAATAATGTTAGATTACCTTTATACAATTATGATGCCTTACCTATGTCTCTACATTTAAATCAACCCAGTTCTTCAACCGATAGCAAAACCTCTGAGGAAAGCGTTCCCCTCAGGCTGTTTATAAAGCTATCAATCCAAAGTTAGAGGAATTATTAAATAAATATGAGAAAATCTTGCAAAAAATAAATATGATATTGGTCGTATTAATGTAGAACCTCAACGTATAAATTTAACTTCTGACCTACCTGTTTGCCTCAGGCCTTATCGAACCTCTCCTAAAGACGAAATTAATTCTCAGATTGAACAATTATTAAAAGCTGGTTTAATTAAGAAAAGCAATAGCCCCTATGCTGCACCCGTCACTTTAGCGTATAAACGCGACGAGGGTACCAAAACTAGACTGTGTGTGGATTATCGTAAATTAAATAATCTAGTAAAAAATGATGCCGATCCCTTGCCACGTATTGACAGTTTATTAGATAAATTAAGTGGGGCGAAAATATTCTCAACTCTTGATTTGGCGTCTGGATTTTGGCATGTGCCCATCCACCCTCAAGATACTGAAAAACTAGCCTTTGTAACTAATGCAGGTCTCTATACGTTCCAGGTCTTGCCATTTGGCATTAAGACAGGGCCTGCTATATTTAACAGAGTCATGAGAAGAATATTAAATAAATATAAAATTAAATTTGCCTATAATTATTTTGATGACATAATGGTTTTTTTCTTCTTCTATGGAAGAACATATGCAGCATTTAGAAACTATCTTCCAAATTTGTTTGCAGGAAAATATTAAATTGAAATTATTTAAATGTAACTTTGCTAAGGACACTATAAAATTTTTGGGGTATGAGGTTAAACAAGGTCAAATTACTCCAGATAATGCTAATATTGAAATTATCAAAAATTTGAAGCCACCTACTAATATAAAGGAACTACAGAGGTTTCTTGGTTCTGTAAATGTTTATAACAGATTTATTGATCGTTATGCAAAATTAAGATGTCCTTTAAATGATTTGTTAAAGAAAAATGCTAAATGGGATTGGTCAACAAACTGTCAGAAAAGTTTTGAAGCCTTAAAAAATATTTTGATATCAGTAAAGATTATAAACGCACCCGCTGCTTGAATAAATGAGCGAGCCGTTAAAAGAACACGGGCTAGTAAATAAAATAAGTGTGCGCGTTGTTTCTAAAGATTGAATTTTAAAATATATTATATAAAGGGCCTGACTGATGCTAGCCGCCTTGTAAATGGCTAGAGTCTAAGCCTGTATATGTGTATTGTGTAATTTAAATTATCGGTTACCATTTTGAAGATGGTTATGGTGTTTGTAAATGTTCCAATAAAATTTGTAAATTAGAGTGGGAAAACTTTACTGGCGTAGTCGGCAGGATTGGGTTGAATTGGATGCGATACTACAGAATGCTCAGGTGAGAGCTGTATTTCTTCATCAATTTCATGCAACTGTATTTGTACGTAGCTATAGCAGTTGATCTGCATTATTTTGAAGTTTAATAGGCCAGTTTGGCAGGTTTTGAATTAAGTTTCCCTGTTGGTGTTAATATATAGTTGGCCGTCCCGGCATATTTACTTGAAGAATCCTCCTGATTCGTATATAAACATATACCTGTAACCGTAGCTGAAAACTAGCATTTGAAAAGTGAAATGGAGTTTTTTGGTAAGGGAAAGAAACAAGATTTAATAGTTCTTGCTGAAGAACTGGGTTTAATGGTTGATACGACATTTACTGTGGTGAAGTTACGTGATCTGATTACGAACGATAAAAACTATGATGAAGAATTTTGTAAAGAAATATTGGCTAGAATTATTGCTGATAGAAATGAAGAAAAAGAAAGACAGGATCGGAAAGAGAGAGAAGAAAAAGAAAGAGAGAGAGAAGAAAGGAAAGACAGGATCAGAAAGAGAGAGAAGAAAAAGATAGAGAAAAAGTTTTTGAATTAGAAAAATTGAAACTTGAAAAAATGGCAGAAAATGCGATGTTGGGAAGCCAAGTACGGGAAGGAAGCGGTGTTAAAACTAATTTAGAAAAATTATTGCCTAGGTTTGATCCGAAGGAAAGTGATATCTGTTTATTTCTTACGCTGTTTGAGAGACAGTTAAAGATGCTTGGCGTCGATAAAGAAAATTGGGTTGCTCATTTAATTGGGGTGTTGCCAACTCCTGTTTCCAGTTTGATTGCTAGGGATACAGAAGAGGTAGCGCAAAATTACGATGAAATTAAGAAGATGCTGTTAAAAAGATTTAAATTAAGCGCCGAGAAATTCAGACAGTTATTTATGAAACATCAAAAGTCCACAGAAGAAACATGGATGGAATTTTATTTTAAAATGAAAGCCTATTTTGATGGATGGATTCACGGGTTAAAAATTAAAGCATTAGAAGATTTAAAAAGTCTGATGATCACTGATCAGATTAAAAGAAAGGTACCATTTGAAGTGAAAGAACATTTCATGGATGAATGGACGGAGATTGTATCCCCAATAACGTTGGCCGAAAAACTAGATGAATATGACGACGTAAGAAGAGTAATGAAACCAAAATTCGCCAAGGAACGTCCTCTTGCGAAAACAGAAAACGATAATTGGGCAACTAACCCGTACCAGTCAAAATACGGAAATTTTGAAAGTCGCCGAAATACAACGACTCGAAAAGAAAATGATTTTCAAGATAGGAGAAAAGAAAATTTTCATGAACAAAGGAAGCGGAATCGATGTTTTGAATGCGGATCGTGTGAACATTTGCGATCGCAATGTCTGAGATTTAAAAATAAAAGCGATTCACTTAATTTCCATAACAGAAGATCAGAGCGTGCACAGAGCAATTTAGTTCAAATGCAGATTAGTGACGCGAATAAAGAAGATAACACTGAAGAAAAATTGAGCATGCTCACCGCACGGGTTGATTTGAGAATATCAGATAAATTTAAACTCAAAAGTAATTGCGATAATCTTATGATTTTGGAAGTTGAATGCGAAGGGAAAACATTTAATGGTATCGTAGATACTGGTGCACAAATATGAGTCATACGAAATGATTTAATACAGAAACATGAAGAAAAGAGTGAAGGTACTGTAAAGCTTTACTCAGCGTTTGGAGAAGAAGAAACAGTTCCGTTAAAAATAGTGAATGTCAAAATAAATGATGGGTTACATGGAAGAGTACCGGTTATATGTGGTATATCTAGAAAACTAAAATGCGATATGTTAATCTGTAATACGGCATTTAAATTAATGAAAGAAAACATACAGTTGTTTAATGGTATGGAATTAAAATCTGATGTGTGCAGTATTTTAGTTGAAGACAAAAGGTATATAAATCACTTGGTATCGGGAAATGTACAAACAAGGACTGAAAACACTGAAGCAGAGAAGAACGCGAAAGTTCCTGAGACTATAGCATCGTTCCAGAAGCTCCAAAGGGAAGACGAACAGTTAAAACCATATTGGAAACATGCAGAAAATCATCAAAATTCATATGAAGTTTTAGATGGTATTCTTGTACATGCCGAAACAATATGTGGGGAAGATGTCGAACAAGTAGTACTACCCCAATGTAAGAGATCGGATGTGCTTAAAATGGCCCATGAGATTTCATTAGCCGGACATTTAGGAGAACGGAACTAAAGAACGAATTAAATGTACATTTTTTTGGCCATCAATCAAACGAGACGTTAAAAAATTTTGTGAGAGTTGCAAAGAATGCCAAT
The DNA here is from genome assembly GCA_038373885.1 of Cheiracanthium punctorium. Classification (NCBI taxonomy): domain Eukaryota; kingdom Metazoa; phylum Arthropoda; class Arachnida; order Araneae; family Cheiracanthiidae; genus Cheiracanthium; species Cheiracanthium punctorium. The sequence continues at coordinate 2,133,493 of JAWZYV010011719.1, forward strand.
TAAGAAGAGTTGAGACATACCGAGATAGGATTCCCATACAACCTATTGTCAGACCTGAAATACCATTCGAAGTATGGAGTTTAGATTGTATTGGCCCACTAGAACCACCTTCGGGAAGAAGACATCGGTTTATCATATGTGCAGTAGATTTATGCACCCGATGGGCTGAAGCCATTCCTGTAAGAGAAATCAGTGCTAAAACCACATGTGATGTATTAATGAAGATATTTACCCAAACGGGATTTCCTAAAATGATCTGCACAGATCAAGGTACAAACTTTACTTCCAAGTTAACTCAGGCATTTGAGAACTTTTTAGGCGTTTCACCTCGCTTTTCCACTCCAAGACATCCTGAGAGTATGGGAGCAGTCGAGCGCTGGAATAGAACTCTGAAGGATATGTTGAATAAAATTTTACAAGAATATGGTAAAGATTGGGAAATTCACCTCCCGTATCTTATGTTTGCTTTAGCGTTGTTAAAAGATATTTGGACAGGTGAACGACAGATTCCAACGACCGCCTCACGTCCAATTACGGAATATTTGCAAAACTTGGTGGAAAGTTTGAAAAGGGCTCACGAATTCGCTTCTGAGAATAGCAAGAAGGCTCAGGAAGAATATGTCTTCAGATATAACCTCCGGTCAAAAGAAAAGTCATTTGCAGTGGGCGATAAAGTTTTAGTATTGAGGCCGTCATCTTCGCATAAGCTTTTAAATACCTGGATCGGCCCCGGAACAGTTAAGCAGATTACCAGACCACATTCTGTAAAGGTTGAAATGGAAGACGGAAGTATAAGAGAACTTCATGTGAATAAAGTGCGCCCATATATTCAAAGAGTAAATCATGTTGGTATGATTTTTGAGTTAGACGAAGATTTCGAGACCATTCATTATGCACCTACTGATGCACAAAGTAAAAGCATAGAAGATATTAGGACATACCTTGGGAATGCCAAGTTAACGAATAAGCAAGTACAGGAATTATTTCATGTACTTAAAAAATATGCAGGTGTGTTTAGTGCTAAACCTGGCCGCGCTAGGGTAGAAGGTCACTCTGTTAGGGTTACAGGAGATTGTACACCAAAGAGACTTAAACCATACCGAATACCAATTAGTTTGCAACAAGAAGTGGATCGACAGATTCAAGAACTGTTAGACCTGGGTCTAATCGAACATAGTGATAGCGAATGGGCTCATCCTGTGGTTTGCGTTGCCAAGAAAGATGGAAGTGTCAGATTATGTGTCTACTTCAGATTATTAAATAGTTTTACTATACCAGACGTGTACCCTATGAAAATAGCCAATGACTTAATATATGAGGTGGGAAAGGCATCATTTATTACAGTCATAGACCTTACCAAAGGATACTGGCAAATTCCTATGAAGGAAAATTCAAAGCATTATACCGCATTTGTAACCCGCTCAGGTCATTACCAGTGGAATGTTTCAAAAATCAATGGATAAGGCTTTGATCGCACATAGAGAATACTGCCGTTCATATATCGACGATGTGGCTATATTTTCTAGCACATGGGATGAACATTTGGTTCATATAGACAATGATTTCAAGACCTTGAAGGAAGTAGGTCTGACAGTAAATTTGGGAAAGTGCGAATTTGGAAAACCCGATGTGAAATTTCTAGGTCATGTAGTTGGATCGGGACAACATTCAACGGATCCAGAAAAGGTTGAAATTATACGAAAGTTAGCAAGACCCACCACTAAGAAAGAGTTGAGAAGTTTGATTGGGCTGGCTAGTTACTATCGTGACTATATACCTCAGTTTTCACAAATCGTATTACCGTTGACAAACCTGACGAAGAAAAGCGTTCCAATTAAGATACCGTGGAGTTCGGAGGCGGATAAAGCATTTACAAAGCTCAAAGAGGAACTGATAAAAATGCCTTCCTTACACACTCCAGACCTTGAGAAACCTTTTCAATTATACACAGATGCCTCGGCCACTGCAATTGGGGCATGCTTAGCTCAACGTGATGACAATGGGAAAGAATTACCTATTGAATTTTTCAGTAAAAAGCTAAGCACGAGTCAAATAAAGTGGGTGACCATTGAAAGAGAAGCCTTTTGTGTACTGGAAGCATTAAAGAAATTTGACAGCTGGATATTTGGAGCTGAAATTCAAATAGTTTCAGACCATAATCCTCTGAAGTATTTAACGAGAAGTGCGCCCCATGGTGCTAAGCTATCTCAGTGGGCTTTAGCCCTGCAACGTTATAACATGACGATTACATATCGGAAAGGCAGTCAACACAGTAATGCTGATGCATTATCAAGACTAAAATTTGAAGACTCTCATTAATTTAAGTTGAAAAAGTTTATTTATTCCAGCAACATCGCCACTCCTGTGGCGGATGTGCTTTTCCCACATGGGAGCAGTAAAGATTATAAACGCACCCGCTGCTTGAATAAATGAGCGAGCCGTTAAAAGAACACGGGCTAGTAAATAAAATAAGTGTGCGCGTTGTTTCTAAAGATTGAATTTTAAAATATATTATATAAAGGACCTGACTGATGCTAGCCGCCTTGTAAATGGCTAGAATCTAAGCCTGTATATGTGTATTGTGTAATTTAAATTATCGGTTACCATTTTGAAGATGGTTATAGTGTTTGTAAATGTTCCAATAAAATTTGAAAATTAGCGTGGGAAAACTTTACTATATCTAAACCTGTGTTACAATTATACGACGTTAAATTACCTATCCATGTATTTATTGATGCATCAAATTGTTCAGTTGGAGCTGTGTTGAAGCAGCCGGATGCCTCAGGTATCTTGCACCTCTATTGCATATCATTCGAGATCGCTTCGATCATATGAAAAGATTTACACTATAACTGAATTAGAATGTTTGGCTATCGTTGATGCCCTTGATAAATTTTATCATTACCTTCACGGTCAAAAATTTGTCATTCATACTGACCACGCGGCATTGGTTTGGTTAAAAAATGTCAAAAATTTAAGAGGAAGATTATTCCGCTGGTCCCTTAAATTAAGTATGTTTGACTATGAAATAAAGTACCTAAAGGGCTCAACAAATGTCGAAGCTGATATGTTATCAAGGATTCCTCCTTCTCAACATCTCCAACTAATTCAACCTTCGGTTTTATTGTTAGATGCTGAAGAAATTAAAAATCAACAATTAGCAGAAAATATGCATGGTCCTAAATATAAAATCATTAATGATTTAATTACCATAAATAAGAAAGGATTCAAAAAAATAGTGGTGCCTATGAGCTTAAGAAAAACTTTAATGAAAAATGCACATGAAAATTTTGGCTATCCTGGTGTTCAAAAAATGTTAAGTATAATTTGACCTTCCTATTATTGGCCTCATATGACTCAAGATATTTCCAATTATGTTAAACATTGTTCGACTTGCCAATTTAACAAAAAACCTAAACAGAAGAAATTTGGTTTGTTACAGGCTGTACCTGCTACTGATAAACCCTTTGAATGTCTTTCTATTGATACTGTAGGAGGTTTCAACTATTACAATTCAACAAAAAAATATCTACATCTAATAATTGACTATTCTACAAGATATGTTTGGGCCTTTCCTTCGAAAAGTGTCACTACTGAAACCTATGTAAACTGTCTAAAACAAATATTCAACATTCAAGTTCCTCAAAAGATACTTAGTGATAGAAATGCAGCTTTTACTGCTTCGCGTTTTAAAAAATTCCTCAAGAACTACACTACTAAACAACTATTAACTTCAGCTCATCATCCACAGACAAATGGAAAAGTAGAGAGAGTAAATCAATCCATAGTTACTAGATTAAAATGTAAAGTTAACTCTTCACCTTCTAAAATTCCTTGGACTAAGTTACTAGAGCAGGTTATTAGTGAATATAATAACACATCTCATTCAGTAACGAAGTTTACACCTGTGATGGAGATCACATATCTAATTTAATAATCATTTACTTTGGCTTTCTTTAATGTAATCTATTCAAAATTCAAGAATTCTAAATCACTTCTGTTTTTCATTTTACAGCCATTTCGGTTTTTAAATCTGTATTTACTTTTCCCTGTATGCACTATTCTTAATTGTTTCGTCTCTTCAGACCGGTGTGCTAAAAATAGATTATATTACGTCCGTTTGCAAAATCAACATACTTTCTGCTTGCCCTCTTGGCATCCTGCTGGCGTAAGTTATTTAGTTGTTCCCCTGCGACGACTTTAAAATTATTTGCTCGCGATTACGTCATTGTAATTTTAATGGATTAACTGTTAGGATTGCTCTGGAATTGGCGTTATTAATCTCGGCCAAGTTATTGTTCTCGCCAATTTGTAATTCTGTGCTGGCGTAATTTTTAAATTATTCCACCTTAATTTCACTGTCCATATAGGACGTCATTTTATTTTCGCTGAGCCACCACCGCCGTTATAATAATGTTTCAATAGTATATGTTTAATAAAATAGTTTCAAGTATTTAAAGCCTCTTTTTTATATTGCAACTAAGTGTATTTCGTACCTGGTTTATTCATGTCACAACGCAACTAAGTAATTTTAAATCAGCCCAACCAAAAACTTTCTTTACATAAATTGGTGCCTACCCAGGCACTTATGTTGCATTTATTCTGGTGGTGGCTTCGCAAAATGGCGGAATCAAATTTCCCGATCAAGACACTTCTCCAATTCCAGCCCTTGTCTGCTGAAAGCGCAGTCAACGTTTCGGCCCTGACAGTGTTATTTTCTACCGGCTGTAACTTTCGTTTTTACGGAACATGGAGCTCCTTGATGGACTGGCTATTCATTAATGATGAGTTTCCGATCGTCTCCACAATTCATATATGGCTTATCGATGATCTTACTACGCACCACCCTCCGACGAATTGTTTGTACGACGACCACCCTATGACTATTTGGAGACTATTGTGTCGGAGTATGGATTATGTTCTGTTTTCCTGCCTTGCTTTACGCGTGAAACTTACAACTAATGCTGAACTGTGCGAAAAGCCGTCCGATTATCGCAAATTTTTGACTTTGATTTCGGATGTCTGCAGTCTACAGTGGTTTTTTTTTCGTGCATCGCTAGGTATGCCATTAACTGAACTTGGCGAAGACTTTTTTTTTCCCTCCTGTGATGGCAATTGGTTTTGTTTTTAAATGTGCGCGCCCCTGATACACCGACAGCTCATACTATGCAATGCCGTTTGAACTGGTATTTAATGGACATTATATTTTAAGTATGACTAATGAAAAGTTTTTTGCTAAATTGTTATTTACTGAATAAGTGAAGTTTTATTCTTGGTAAATTTGGTAAGTCATTTATAAGTGCAGTTCTTCTACTAATACTATAATAATAATAATCATGTTCATATTGTCTTTGCATCCATTTTTTTGTGTGCAAATAGCACATGCTAAGAGTAGTTTTTTTTTAGACATAACGTGTCAAGGAAAATATTTAATATGCTGAATTTTTTTTCTTTTATTATTTTACTGCTTATAAGGAGTTATATAAAAAAATAATTATTAAATTATGTTTATAAATTAGTTTAATTCTAAATTACTCCTTTTATATAGTATATATGACATTAATATTTTACTGTTTAATACAATTGTTGGATTGCAATTCACACACATTTAATTATTTTAATACACTTACATTTTCTTCTCTTATGCACTGGGTTTCGTTCACTCACGATAAATATCATTATTACTCATTGCTTTATATGTTTACTTTTGTGTACAGACCTTTTTGTGTGTTTAATTTTCTATTTGCTTACATATTCATTATTGTGATTTTAAATTATATTTTCGCTTTTGCTCACATTGTATTTTACATTTTTGTGTTCATTTTTCAGCCTCTATGAGGTACACATACATCGTTATTTTTTCTTTACTCTTTATTTTGATAATCATGACAGTCTTCAATTACATATCTTTTCACTCTCTTCCATTACTTAAGTCCATGGCAAGGCCTTTCTAAGGCACACACTTTTTACTCACTCTTACACACTGCAATTTTGCGTATTAAAGTCCATGGCACAACATACATATTCTTTCAGTTTTTTTCTTACCTCACAATAGACTGTTTCTATTTTTGTCATTTTTTACACATTTTTTTTTTCTTTGAACATGCTATTATTTACAGTCCTCATGTTGACTGATTTTTTTACCCATTATTTGTTTTAAATACTTTTTAAAGTGTACTTTATGTTTTTTATGTTTCACTCTATTTAATATAATTTTTTCAATTGAATGTGCTTATTTTTCTTATGATATACAGATATGTATGTCAAGATACTGTTATGTCATGTACTATTTACAACATTATTACAATTCTGATGCTACAGAACTGTGTGAAAAATTACCATCAAACAAACAAAATTTTTTTTAGTATCATATTATAATTTGAATGTATTGTTTTATTTTGTCAATTGAGTGAAGTATTTTTGATGCATAATTCTGATATTTGAAGGCCTTATTGATATATATATATGCAAACCATTCAACAGCGCTGGTTTATAATTATAATTTTGAGTACTCACTGCAAGTTTAAGCAGTATATCTTTGATGTGCACATGAGCTTGAGATGCTCAATTAAAGAGAAAAGGGTGTGCTGAAATGCCCCTTATTAAAAAAAAAGGGTGTGATGAAATGCCACTTATTAAAAAAAAAAAAAAAAAAAAAGGATGAGCTAAAATGCCCCTTTGTTTTGTGAGCTAAATGCTCCCTTTTTATTTTGTCGACATTTACTTTGTATTGCTAGCAGTTATTTTTATTGTGTCATGACATTTTTTTTCTTCTCTAAACATTTATTAGGTGGTGGTCATCAGTAATTTTGTAATTGTATAATTTTGTCTGAATATGTTTAAGATTTTCTTAATTGTTTATGCCAGCCAAACAGAGCATTTAATTAAAATTTTTTTAAAGACATTAATTGTAACTGATAAAAAAAAATTTTCTTCAAAATTTTTTTCCTGGTTGAGGGGAGTATATATGTGATGGAGATCACATATCTAATTTAATAATCATTTACTTTGGCTTTCTTTAATGTAATCTATTCAAAATTCAAGAATTCTAAATCACTTCTGTTTTTCATTTTACAGCCATTTCGGTTTTTAAATCTGTATTTACTTTTCCCTGTATGCACTATTCTTAATTGTTTCGTCTCTTCAGACCGGTGTGCTAAAAATAGATTATATTACGTCCGTTTGCAAAATCAACGTACTTTCTGCTTGCCCTCTTGGCATCCTGCTGGCGTAAGTTATTTAGTTGTTCCCCTGCGATGACTTTAAAATTATTTGCTCGCGATTACGTCATTGTAATTTTATTGGATTAACTGTTAGGGTTGCTCTGGAATTGGCGTTATTAATCGCGGCCAAGTTATTGTTCTCGCCAATTTGTAATTCGGTGCTGGCGTAATTTTTAAATTATTCCACCTTAATTTCACTGTCCATATAGGACGTCATTTTATTTTCGCTGAGCCACACGCCTACAAGTGGTATTTACTATACCCCATACCTGTGTGACGGTACTGCTGTTTCACAGCTATGGTTTTCGAAATTTTCTACACACTACGCACATTTTTACATTTTTTTACAATGCCTTTACACTTAATAAATTTACTCCATTTTGCCAACTGCATTTTGCCAACTATTTTGCCAAAGAAAATGAATGTAAGCCATGTTTATACCATTTTTTTAAATTATATTACTATATTGTTGTACAGTATTATTGTATCCCACCTAGGTTGAAAATATATTACTTGTGATATTTTGAAAAAAAATTGTGCGCACTCATTGTTTTATTGTTTATTGTAAGATTTTCGTACTATTGCATCATTATGTTTTGTCAAATTTTAGAAACTGCATCCTGCCCCTCAAGTGTTGTACAACAGAACTCCAGAATTCTAGCCAGAAAAATTTAAGGTGTCTAAACTTGAAAATTAGATTAGTTCGCAATTTTAAGATTAGGTTGCAAGGACGCCTGACTCGCAAGTGAGAGACTGGCCACCTCAATGATATTGCTCGTCAGACTTCTTTTGCCGGGGGGGGGGATATTGTAATGTATAAAAAGGTAATTTGGGTTTTACTAGTTTAAGTATTGTTCAAGCGGTACTTTCACTGTAAGTTTTGCTTTTCTGTCTTACTTGCCACGCGCGCTCTGGAGCTATGTTTTATTTATTTTGTTATTTGTCAGACATCAGGCCGTCGATTCTGAGTTCTTTATATGTACACGTGTCCCCACGCCCTTGTAGCCCCGGCTGCGGGTCATGTTGGTAAATGTGTGTAGTTCGATCAGAGATAAGAGAGAGGCGGAGTTATGTCTTCGCAAACCACGTGGTGTGGTAAGCGTAAATACTCCCGCACATCGAAAATCCAGAGACTTCTGCCACTGGAACTGCTTAATGAGTCGACGCTGGTTTTTGTACCCGTCTCCCCTCTCCTCTTCTCAATTTATACTGTAACTTAAAGATAATGTTTAATAAACCGTTTTACCTGCCTTAACCCTGGAACTTTACTGAAATATCTGACGTCTCATATATATATATATATATATATATATATATATATATATATATATATATATATATATATATATATATATATATATATATATATATACATAGTAAATAACAGCTTCGCATTCGTCAATTTGTATACAAAATTATGCACGGACAAATGTAAACCTAATTTAAAATGCAATCTATGTATTTTTCATTTACAAAAAAATGTAAATATTTAAAGAATGATAGTTTTACCTTACTGGTTGTTTTACCTTATGGTATTTTCAAAGGTACAAACTGTGCAGGCAATGCAAGTCAGAAAGCCGTAGATTGTGCTGACTTGCTGCGTATGGGTCATAACAGGAGTGGAGTCTACGAAATTTGGCCTGTGAGCCGAGTAACCGAAGGAAAATCACTGGAAGTGTACTGTGACATGCAAACTAGTGGAGGAGGCTGGACAGTAAGTTCGTTTAATTTTGACAGCATTTTGATTATTTCTACTACTTCTTCTGACTGCTAAATTTCTAATATTATTTTAGTCAGTTTACATGAAAAGAAATATCATTTCTGCAAAAAATCTGTCTTTTACACGTTTGATAATATTTCTTTTAATACAAAAATGTACAAATATTGTTTAAATTTATCTATTTCTAATAAATTAGCATTAAGTTGATTAAGACAAACTATGACATGTCAAGAAATGGCCATCTAGAGGAACATATTATCAAAAGTATAAACTGAAACATATTTGAAGATAATGTATACTTAATTAAAAATTACAGTTTTGGACATTTTTGACTGATGTAACCGAGTTTAGCCAGACAGAAAATGTATGATGTAACTAGAATAAAAACAGAAAATGTCTGAACTATGACGGTATAGGCAAACATTAAATTTAAACTACGTAGAAACTGTAAATGTAACTCTGTAAATGTCGTTATAAAGCCCGAGTATAAAGACAGGAGAGCTTTGCATGTCGCTTAACACTTACTAATCAGTATTCTTTGAAAATTTGCAATATTTTAGTGAGGTTCTAGTCGTTTTTATTAATTTTTTTAATTTATTTAGATTATTAAGTTTTCAATCATAAATTTAAATGATTTACATTTAGTTTTATTTTGAGGTGTTTCAGCTCAAGGATTCATTGTTTTAGGATTCTAAGCGTTTTTTTATTTATCTCAAATAATTTTAAATTAGTTTGAAAAATTCATTCAGATTAAAATATTACTTCGAAGTAAACAACATTATACGATACGATTCTCCGTTAGACTTAATCTCATTTTAGATTTAATAGCAGTAAGAAAAAAATTAGACCATTGATAGTATAAAAATTTCTGTTTTCCTTTAATAAAAATTACAGTATGTAAAAATTTTAATATTGTCAACATTATTAAAAATCATTGAGTATAGTGTAGTTTTAATATAGCGCTGATTATTCTTTTACGTGCTACGATTTACTCTTTTAACAGCTTCTACAAAGAAGGGGAGATTTTCAAAGAACAAAGGACTACTTTTATAAAGACTGGAAAAGTTACAAAGAAGGATTTGGAGACGTGGAAAAAGATTTTTGGTTAGGTAAGAGGCATTTATAAGCTCTTAATTAAAAAATTAAATTTTATTTTAAAATTGTATTCTTTTACGGAAATTTTCATTCTAAAAAGAGAAATTAGCTAGTAATTTTTTTTACTGCTGATTTTTTTTCCATGAATCATACCCAAAATCATTTTCTAAACCATCTCGTTATTAACCTGTGAATGCTACTCTTTTATAAACATAGGATTTACAAAAAAAAATTGGTTCATCAAACCTTCATCATCTATATTTTCTGCACTGAAGAAAATTGCATCACTTTAGCTATAACTAAAGGATAACTTAACTTATAACAGTTGCAAATTGAGCTTTACCTACAAGTAACTACAAGTAAGCCAATGAAAGTAACCCAATTTTTTTTAATATACAGTCACTTAAATTTAACATATGAATTAACTCTAAATATCTAGAATATTTAGAACTGTAAATTAATTAAAACTTCAAAAATTTTCTTGTAATCATAGAATAAACGGTAATTAAACCTGTAAAAAATTATGAAAATTTAGAGTGTTTGGGACGTTTGCGGCACCTGGAGATAATTTTGATCATGCCCAGTTTTGGCTAGATGATATAGATGACAAGTTTATGATGATATAAGAGACACGTTTCGCTCACAATTATGGAACGATTTGACCAAATTCATTTATTTCGTTCCACCCTAATATGAAAGCTTATTAGTTTCAAATCTTTTATTTCATAGGAACAAGAAATATTATTTTGTCGCTCAAATAACCCATAGATTGCTTCCAAAGATTCGACATACTTTTGTAAAATAATGATTTTACAAATCTGCGAAATGATTTTGGTAAAATACTGTTCTTGAATAAATTCGATGCAAAATATGCTTTTTACGCTGACAATGACAAACGATGTTTTCTTTTTTAAAGAAACGTGCAGATTTTTATTTATTTATTTATTTTTTTACGTGTGGCGCATTAGGGATTTTATTTGTACCATTACAAATGCAATTTTTTAAAAAAAGAAATCGACAGCTCATGGTAACTCAAATAATCCGATACCCCGAGATTTGTCCGTGTCCTTTTTTATGTCTTATAAGAATCACAGTTCCGTTGTTTTGTCATTTATTATAACATCAGATCTTGGCTAAATTGATATAGAACCACCCATAAGGTACTCACTCCCCTTCCAATGAAAAGAACCCTCGCAATCCGTACAAGTGGTATAAAAAATTAGCACTAAGTAATATAAAAATATACCCATAGGACTTGGCGATTTCTCTCCGAATGTAGAAGATATCTCCATGCTACATTAAGTTTAGGGAACTTCATTTTGGTGCCAAACTTGAAGATAAATCGACAAAAATGGACAACCTTGTCGACTTTTGGCATGGAACCTCCACAGCTGCTAGCAGCTTTTTAGGTAGTGAAAATCATGATGTTTTCCGATTTTCTGAATGGCAATATCATCGAAACTTGACCAAATTAATAAGAACCACCACTAAGGTAGCTCCTTCCCGATAGAAAGAGAGTAATCGAAATTGATCCAGATGGTAAAAAAATTATCAATGAATGTAACTGTATAAAAATAGATTTCCTCGAAATGTTGACCTCCTCCATTTTGAAGTCGGTTAAAAATGCACCTTAAGTTATACAGTTATTAATAATGTCATTAGTAAGAGTTTTAGAATAGAGTTCAGTGAAAATCTCGGGAAATCATGAAATTTTGCTCCCACTTAAAACATTAATTGGCGTATTCTATAACGTTTAATATTGTTGCAGAAAACTGCTTACTTTTCGAGTTCGTCGTTTAAAAGTCCAGTGTAAGTAGAAAGTTCTAGTAAACAGTCCGCTTGTCATTATGAAACACAAACTATATTGATTCTGGAACGTCGACGAACAATCTGCTACACATAATTCACAGGAATTGATGAGAAATAACTTGACTTACAATAGACAGCTTAGCATGGGATTTGTCTTGGATGCTCTATTTCGCGCAAAATAAAATACTTCCATTAGCTAAAATTCAGTGGAAATTCTCGAGAAAAATTGGCATCTATTCCTCAGCATAAAACAATAAAGTATTCAGTAATAACATTCGAAAACAAGCTTCTAAAAACAAGCGAAAGATCGCTTCAAAAGCGCGTGATAAAACGAAGCACAGCTTCTCAGTCAGGGGCGTAACAAGGGGGGGATATCGGAATATATCCCCCCCCCCGAAAATTTTGGATTAGTGGTCACAAGATTAATGCCGTGTAGAAATTCCGTCTATTTATACACATATAACTTCATATCCCCCCCCGAAAAATTTTCCTGGCTACGCGCCTGTTCTCAGTAGAGCTAGTATTTTTCTGCTCAAGGCGACAGCTGACAATCTATAGCAACTGAACTCAACGAGCATTCGATCACGACTAAACTTCTCTGGGGAAAGCCTGCTCTTTTATGCCTTACACCGATGTTACGCGAAAATTAAAGAGAAATTCCAATCAATAGAGAATTTTGTAATAGAAATGCAAATGAATAATACTAGGCTATTGCGTAATACTAATGTAGGGAAACAAACATTACAGGCCCTATGAGCAAAATAGTGCCAAATGTCCAAAATGTCGCCAAGCTTGGCGAATTTTTGGTGAAATATACCAAAATTTGGCGCCAAAAGGAACGTTATCTAAGCTCTAGCACTATTTCTTGGGAATTCCAGAAAACCGCATGTTTAACAATGAGGGGTGTCCCCAAAACTTCCTATCTTGCGTTCTAGTTAACTGATTTTGATGCAACAAAATGCAAATTTTAATTATTTCACGCTTGGAATCCGAAATTTGGACGATATTAATTTCCAGAAGAGCGGGTCATCCCAAAAATTCCTATCAATATTTATTGAAGTAACGCATTTGTAATTCTTAGTTTTGGGATCGTTTTAGAAATTTAAGTACTAGTTTCTATTTCTATAGTATGTGTACGAGTACTATTTTATTAATACCCTTCTCAATATTACTTAAGATCGCATAAAATCTATTGGCGAATCTATTTTTAAAAGTATGATAAATCATATTACACACGTTGACGCAAATCTAAATTAAAATGTTTCGAATTTCTTTCAGGAAATGACAATATATTTGCCTTATCAAATCAGAAAGTTTATTCCGCAAGATTTGATTTAAAAGATGTCGATGGAAACAAGAGGTATGCTTTGTATGACAAGTTTTGGATTGATGATGAAATTCACAAGTACACTCTGCATATTTCAGACTTTAGTGGAGACGCAGGTACCCAAAATTATTTAGCTAGTAATTCATATAACATATTAGCGAAAACAACACAACTTTTATTGTTTTTAAAATACATTTCAGTCTAAATTCTATTTACTTTGGTACGTTTATGATTTATTTGTGTGTATATACATACATAACCCACACACACATATACGCACAGACATGTATTCGAATATATCTGTAATATTTTCTATCTGAGTAGCCCGGCCTAGGCATTAAGGCATAGTTCGTGGGCAGAACTGAGAATCCATCGTAATAGCCACGACAATATTATTTATTAAAATTTTATCACATTAATAATTTTCAAATAGAGTTCAGTGAAAATCTCGGAAATTCGCCAAAATTAGCAATGATTTGACGTAGCAAGTGGACATATGCATCCTTTTCTTTTGTTTGATTTGCTGGTACATGTTCGTCGAACTTGTATGCTTGATTTCAAAGATCTAATTATAAATTCTAAGAGATTAGCAGCACAGGGATGATAGAAATTTAAGTACTAGGTAAGTACTGGGTCAAGGTATTTGAAGCCGACCATACACAAATTTCTCGCAATAAACTTCAATCGGTGATACTCAGTATTGGAAATCGAAAAATGGTCATTATTTCAAGTTTTGTTTGTATTTGCGAAAGCCAGTCTCTGAACTGTCTGATAATATAAGCGGTATTCGGATGAAAATGCTGCTTACCACAGCATAGAATACGCGATTATTGAGAATTATACACATACTGCATTCAATTTATATAACATGTCAAATAAACCTTGAACTTAATTTTCTAACATTAATTTGAAAGGATTCACGATAATTTTAGCTGTTATTTACAAAATAACTTTTTGGGATCAGTACCAAGAAAAATAATGACAAAAAAATAATCTGAACATTGTGATGCCATTCTGTTATCATTCCATTGATCCACGTTTAATGTCACGTGAAAGCGTTTTACATAAGTCTACCCCAGTAATCGAGATTCAAAAGAAGTTTCAATATCGCGGCTTATATACCCAAAAATGTACGGTATGTCAAGTACTTAAGCACTTGAGAAGCGTTAATATAAATAGCATACACTGTGATGTATGCTTTTGAAACGATTTGGCTACTTTATGCATGATAGTCAGATATAAACATTTAGATATAAAATATTTTGAATTTTTATTTCAGAAAAATTATAATTTTTGTAATTCTTCCGATTTTCTTTCATGTTTAGGGGATTCTATGATTTCTCAGCATAATGATCAAAAGTTTTCCACAAAAGACCAAGAAAATGATAATCATAAAGAGGTGAATTGTGCCCAGTTATATAAAGGTGGATGGTGGTACAATGCATGCCATCATTCTAATTTAAATGGCCTGTATCTAAAGGGAAAACACGAAAGCTATGCTGATGGAGTTAACTGGCATTCCTGGAAAGGATACCAAGAATCTCTGGAGTGGACAGAAATCAAAATCCGACCTAAAAACTTCAGACCTGTATCTTCTGTGACTCCAGTGTAGTTGAAAAAGGGATATTTTATGTAGTTACATTTTTTCTTTTTGTATTCTATTAAAATAAAAGTATCATGATAATGGTTGTAGCTTTATTTTTCAAATTCTTACAAATCAGCGATACCAGATCCATAAAAATGATATAGTGTTATGTAGATGTTTTTATGATGTTTTGTCCCTTTTGTTTCAATTCAGTTCGGAATTTCAGAAACTGTTCTACTTATTGCTAAGTTTTAATCAAAAACTTCCACTCGCCTCTATTTTGATGAAATGGAATCTGACCTCACACATGCATAAATGGGAGGAAGGCTCTGAGAAACGAAACCAGACTCTATATGTAATGATAATAATTATATGATTGACGTTAAATTAGAAAATATTATATTAACTAGCTGAAGTACCCGTCCTTCACGGGTTAGTGAATGCAAATTTCCAAAAAGCAAGAACTTTCGTCAGCATTGTCGGAGTACACAGAATGGATGTAGTATGTTGCCAAAGTAAAGAAAGCGAAGTTATAATTTTTATGTATTGTTAAAATATTACAGGTTAGAGAGTAACTAAGTAATATCATTTCATTCGCTTTAGTCCTAATTATGTGATGCGCGAACGAATATTCACGCATATTGAAATAATTTTCGCAAAATCTCAAAATCTAATCAACATTTTTGAAAAATTGGAAGCCTAGAATTTAAGTTGAGTGACAACCCATCCTATCACCCAATTTCGTTTCATTCCCTGCAGTCTTTATTTCATGATGCTGGAACAAAATTTCAGCATTTTAAAACGATTTTCGCAAAATCTCAAAATGTAATCAAAATATTTTAAAATTTCAACGCCTATAAAAATTAAGATTAGCAACTACCTATCACATCAAAAAATTTCGTATCATTCGTATTAGTTGTTATTACGTGATGTTTGAAGAAATATAAACGTATTTTGAGAGAATTTTCACAAAATCTCAAAATCTAATAAAAATGTTTAAAAAATTGGACACTTGTAGTTTATGCTGAGCAACCATCTATCATGTGCCCTAATTTCATATCATTCGCTTTAGTCATTATTATGTAATGCGGGAACAAAGATTCACTCAGTTTTAAACGATTTTCGCAAAATCTCGAAATCTGATCGATTTTTTTTAATTAGATGCTAATAGTTTAAGGTGAGTGACCACCTATCATTTCACCCAATATCATTTTTTCACCTTTGCAGTTATTACGTAATGTGCGAACACAAATTTACGCAGTTTCAAATGATTTTCGCAAAATCTCAAAATCTAGTCAAGATTTTTTTTTAATTCGACGCCTATGTTTTAAGTTGAGTGACCACCTATCATGTCACCCAATTTCATATCATTCGCTTCAGTCGTTTTTACGTGATGCTTAAACAAAAAAAAAAGCGGACAGAATGACAGAACGACAGAATGACAGACAGACAAACTTTTTTTTGAGGGTCGCATCGGATTCTCGGGTGCTTGAAACGGATAGAAATCGCAAAATTTTTGAATTCCAAGAAATGTACACACAAAAGTCTAATTTTATTTATATAGATATTTTCTAATTTAACGTCAATACAGTAATTTGAAGACGTTTACCGTAACTAAGACTGAAGATATACCGAACCAAAATAAATCGACACTTTTTCCCGGTTCATTCCCGGTTTTCGTTCCAACCAAAATAACGGTTTTTTTTCAGGTTTCCGGTTCAGAGTCTCCTTCCTCCAGATGTAACGTGAATACGCGTTAGATCCCCTTAGGAAGTCCTTCTACCAAGGCACCTTATCTGGCGAATCGCCCTGGTGTAGCGTTGCCATAATCACACACAATCACAATCACAATCGAAGTCCTGAAAACAATACACATTAGGGGTACTTATCGATCATTACAAGTAACTTTTATGTGTGTTATTTTACAAAGTTTTAATTATTTCATCTTTTAAATCCGTGTCTGGTGAGTGATTTTGTTATAGAATCGGAGAGTTAGTCTGAATAATTAAATAATGATAAAATTCAAATATGAATTGGACTCATTACAAATAGCTGAAAATTAAAATTCTAAGTAGTAGTCAGTTAATGTTCATCAGATCAGTTGGTCTTGTAAGCCTTTTTCTGAGAATCGGGAAGCTTTATGAAATTAAAATCAAATATATATATTTATTTATCCTTATCGTCACTAAACCAATAAAAAAGCGGGAAATTACAATTTTCCTTTTTACTGAAGTAATCCATTGTTTTGGTTCTTTCCTTAAAATGTCGATAGTACTTTCAGTGAAAACATCTGAAATGTTAGTAAAATATTGAAATATTAAACCTTTTACTAATATGCTTTGAAAACTTAAAATATCCGAAACAAATCATAGTAATCTGGCGATTTCTATGAAAATTTAACTGGAAAGGCACTTTGAATAAGTGTATTTTTCAGTACTTTTAAGGCCACTCATTTTAAATGGACTGTTTCCGGTTTTGCATGGGACAACTTAGCGACGGTTTGCAGTCACAAAACTATCTTCCTTCAACTTTCTGACGCCCAAATATGTTATTCGGGAGTATCCATTGTTCTAGTGACCATTAGGAGGGATAGGCGGCTCGTCGGAAGAGGAAAAGGGAGCAAATGCCCCCTCACTCCCGAAAATGGAGGATCCTTACCCCCTCCTTTCTTGGAAGTAACGATCCATCGAAAAATGATGGTGGGAAACTCAATGCACAAACGCAGAGAAAAAAGGACGAGATAGAAAGAGTTTGTCATTTAATCAAAAGTTAGGGAAAATCGTTTAATCAATAATAACGT
This sequence comes from Cheiracanthium punctorium, assembly GCA_038373885.1. Lineage (NCBI taxonomy): Eukaryota > Metazoa > Arthropoda > Arachnida > Araneae > Cheiracanthiidae > Cheiracanthium > Cheiracanthium punctorium. Next base: position 2,151,052 of record JAWZYV010011719.1, read on the forward strand.
TGAAATTCAATAATATAGCCCAATTAACAACATTAAAAACAACAAAAATCAGCTTTACCTCTCTTACTCACTCATCTCTTTTGACATCCCACTTTTTCGGTGCACCGTCTGCCTATGGTTGCAGGCCATGAAGGAATTTTTTTTAAATATAGTTCAAGATGAATGACCACCTATCATGTCACCAAATTTTATTTCATTCGCTTCAGTCAGTTTTAGGTGATGTGCGAATAAAAAAAGCGTCGCGCACAGAATGACAGAATGACAGAACGACAGACAAACTTTTTTTTACGGTCGTACTCGAGTTCCAAAAGCTTAAAATGCATAGAAATTGCTTTTTTTTTTTAATTTTGAGAAGTGTACTGGGAAAGTCTACTTATATTTATTTAAATACATAAATGCTCCAATTCTGAACTTGAAACAACAATCACTTCAAACTTAAGACACAACATTCTGAGTCAACTCCAGTCTAGTGGTTAGAATGCTCGCCTACCAAGCCTCGGTTCCACGGTTCAAATCTAATCCTCGGAAGTATGAAAAATGGAGCAAGTTCTTATGTATGATTATAGATGGCAGCACTTGAGGGGAAAGCAACCGACCACGTCCTCTACATTTTTTCGTTTAGGTCCCCAGAGCGCACTTTTTGTGCACAATTTAGTTTGCACTTTTTATGCACAAGCAGAGGTGCCAAATACGCTCGGATTTTGTACACTTTTTTTGTACACTTTTTGTGCAAACTTTTTCTAGCTGGGGGGTTACCAATTTAGCCACTTTGTAGCGAGATCTGGACATTTTTAAAGAACCTAACTTGCCACAAATTTCCTACAAAGCTACTAATAATTTTCTACCCATATTCTTTTTGTTTGAAGAAATCAATTTCTGCTCATTTTTACCCATTTCCAGTCGTTGTTACAAGCTGATCGTTCTGTTTGCTTACCCACTCCGTTACAAACCAGTAGCTCGCTTCCATTTCTGCTATTAAAGGTTATTTATTTTATAATGCGCATGCTCAAACTCAAAGCTATGAAAATTCATCAATATACTTGTCTTTTTAAAATCTCGAAATAAATTGAGTATCAGTAAAGTCAATCTGCAGTGAAAAGAACGTAACAATAATTCACCGAAATCAATCACCTCTGAGGGAAGGCGCATAGAAATAAACTGGTTCGTAAGTGATATTTGAAAATTGTTTGCTTTGGAATTTCTGTTGTTTAACACAACAAATCTATTCAAAACTTTATCTATGCATTTAAAGTAACAATATTCTACGTCTTCAAAATGAGTTTAAAAAATTAATGCTCAACAATTTTCCTCGGCCATTATATGTACTTGCGGCGTGGCATTGTCTTGTTGAATAACCGTGTTGAATGCACACTGCAACAAGGGCAGAACAGGCTCCACAACTTCTGTGATGTAACGGTTGGCTGTCAAACTGCAACGCGCCAGGCGTCTAGTCCTGTGCTCAGCGGTACCTCTGTTGCTGGTGCCCGTGCCTGTAACTGTACTTCATGCAATCTGTTGGTTACGGTTCGGATGGACACAGACTGACCTGTTCCTAGAGGTAAACGCCTTCCGATGTCACGTGCCGTGGAGAAAAGGTCGAGAATAGTCGAATGACGAATACGCCAGTATGTGCGTTACAGCGTGCACCTATGCGCACCACGTCCTCTTCGGCATACACGTAGACCTTCCGTCGTGTGACACAACCTGTAGTTGGTGCTCACATTATGCCACACGAGTTACTATTGTGCGCAGCGACAAATCAAGTTCATGGAATTCGATAATACGAATCACGTTTCCCGGTCGTTAACTGGTGGAACTGAGCTCGCCAGAGGCCTTTTCTACGCTTCTTTGAGAGTCGCAAACGCTGCACAAACACCTCAGATGCTGTTTATGAACAGGGAAAGTTGCTGCCCTTTATAGTGCGAATTCGAATACCACGTGTACAGATGCAGGTGCAAATTAATTCACTTGCGTATCCACAGGGTGCGAACTGAACATTTTCTCCAGGGGGGGACATTTGAAAGTAAACATTCTCCAGGGGGGGGACACTTGAAAAGAAGAAGGAGGGAAGGTGCAAATGCTTCCCTCACATGATATTACTTGACAAATGCAGTCGCCGACACGTGTGGGAACTGACTTATATTCAAACAAAAGTCATAGATTGTTTGTTCTATGGAATCACAGATACACAAGCTACATACAATGTACCTGTATTGGAAGCCACCCTTGAGGGTTTTTAGCTTAGAAAAGAGACGAAATTTTAAGGCAGTCGCCTTAGAGTATAGTAACAAACGATAACATACCACCTTCATTTTGACTTCTTGACTTCAATCCCAAATCTTCACTCACCAGTTTAATATTTCTTCAGCAGGGGATAAATAGTATCCCTGGCAGGGATCCATTAATATTTCTCTAGCCAGGGATATTACATTCTTCAGCCGGGGACGATCCCCGGCATCCCCCCCGTCAATTCGCATCCTGCGTATCCATCTCATAACCATCACTCCTGAAATTTGCATGACGGTACGTGCATTATTTCTTGGTGTTGCAATTTCACTTTTGAGGAGTTTATATAGGAAGTTTAACAACCTCCAGAGAGAATATCTATACAATAAATAATAGTGCATGAAGAAACAGAGTTTAATTTTTAAAAAAACGTAAACCCTAATTCGTTGTATCGCAAACTAAAATATTATTTATCTTATTTATTGTACAAAAAGTGAAACTTTAATTACCACTTCACTTGGTATTCCTGGTAAAAAAAAAAAATTAATCTTTAGAAACAATTATGAAGTCAATTAAAATTTTTAATTAAATGTAAAAATTCACTACAAAGAAAGAAATACAGAATATTAGCCCCTGTAAACTCCCGCGTAAAACAATCCCTGATAAGAACAATTCAGAAAAGAGTACTATGAATAAATAAATGAAACTTTGATTTGCCAAGAAGATAATGTATCTCATAATGTCTGTTATCAAGTGTAGGGTTTTCCCGTCTGTTGCAAACTTCCCTTTCAACTTCCTTTTTCCACTTTATCAGTGTAGACACTTAATGAATCACTAAAGACTAAGAAGTATTACTTAACAAAAGAAAAAAGTAGCTTAATAAAAGCAAAATTTGTATCTCAGATTTTCACAATATACTCGGCTACTTAATCACTGTGTGCTCATTCTTTCTCATTCAATAAAAGAGAATCATCAAAACTTTTCTAATTTTTTAGCTCCTAGTTTCAATTCTGCATTAACGGCTTAAAAATGTAAGTAAAGTGTGCTCTTTTCTTTTATTAATTTGCTTGGTCATTCGTGATCATGTGTGTAAAACAATCAGGTAAGTATTCCCTAACATAATATCGTAAACACTTATTTATTTATAGTTTTTGCCTGTAGATCTTGATGGACTTTTAAGAAACAGTTAAGTAATACAAGATTTTAAATTTACATAAAATCTCTTTTTAGGATTAAATATCCAATTTTGGTTACGCTGGCTTTGGCATGGTGTGTCAACTGCAATGTCACTTCCATTTGCAGCCAGAAAGAAATTTCCACAACTTACTTGGACATAGCAGTTGATATGATCACGAAAGCGAAATATAACATTCCCACATGTAAGTGTGCTATTTACAAGAAAACAAATTTTTAAAAACTTTTCATTCAAATAATCAAAAGATAGATTTATAACAGTTTTTCTAAGCAATTAATAAAAACGATTCATTGTTGTCAAATTCTCAAAGCTTAGCAAAATCATAAATTTCTATTTTAGACGTGATGCAATATTTCATTCGCCTTGAATGTCAACGCTATTGAATCACTTTGTCTGTCTTTGAGTATTTATTCCTTTTAAATGATTAAAAATATTATTAAATTTCTTCTTTGATCCCTTAAGCTCTCTAATATGACATTTAAGTAGATTTACACATAATGACACGAGTGTGTATTATTATAACTTGGAATGAAAGCTGCTTAGTCAGAATTGTCATTACAAGATAGGAGGGTGTAGGAGATTTGAATCCTCCTCAGAATAGTTTTGAACATTAAAAAAAAATTATGTTCTATTGCATGAATAGAATATGGAGCTATCTAAGGAAGCTAAACCTTTAGATTGGAAATCGTCATAAAGTCTCCCATTTACGCCGAAGTCTGTCAGTTAAATAACACACCTAAACAAATATACCAACCACGGTTTTGGTCCGAAATGAATTACCGGAATGGGCTTGGGTTAGTGATTGACACTAATTTTTTAGCTATCCATACTATTTATTCGTGCTATCCACACGGTTCCCCTCACAAATGCACATAACGTTCAGTGACCTCCGAGCAAAAGTTTAATATCTACAGGGTGAATCTAAACTCTTGGGCAAAACTTTTAAGGGGTGATAGGGTACACAATGAGGAATCGTAATCACATAGCAATCTGGGGTGAAAAACGCAGTTTTAACTTACCCGGTAATAATCACTTTTGGAAAAGCATTGAAGTGTCCGTCTAATTTCTTAACCAAGTTTCATAAACAATATAAACAATAGGCTCGTCTTCGAAAATGTCAATCATGAAATAAAAGAGAATTTTTAAACTAGCAATTTTAGTCTTATGTTTTCGTAGAAAAATACATTAGTTTCTGACGAACAATGGTCGGAAAGTGCACTGTTCTTTTCTCACGTTTATCCAAAGTGATTATTAACAGCTACACCAAGACAACGTTGCCGACCCTACATTGCTATGTGATTCGGATTCCTTATTATGTGCCCTTTCACCCCTTAAAATTTTTCCCAAGAGTTTAGATTCACCCTGTATATACAGGATGATTCGCTATCAGACTAACAAACTTGCACGTGGTGCAGAGAGTACAGAGACGGTTCAGACTCACATAGCAATGCGGGGTCGGAAACGTCGTCTTCATTTACCCGTTAATAATCACTTTGGAAGAAGTGTTGAAGAGTGCGTCTAATTTCTTAACCAAGTTTCATAAACAATGGGCTTTCCTGGGACAATTTCATAAATGTAATGAAAGAAACAATTCTGAAATGACAATTTTTATGATGTGATATCGGTGGAAGAGGGATTAGTTTTTGAAAACCATGGTTGGAAAGTTTACTATTACTTCTGCTAAAGTGTTTATTAACAGGTGGTACACGAAGACGACGTTTCCGACCCCACATTGCTATGCGATTCTGGACCATCTCTGTATCCCCTACACGCCCTGCAATTTTGACAGTCTTCTTGTGAACTACCCTGTATATATCGAACCTTGTAGTTCATATACTAACACTGCTTTCAATAAAGTGTTGTACCTAGAATATAAAACCGACAGAAGCTAATGATATTAAAACAAATTCCTACTAGCATCTTTGCATTCTTCCATTTGTTTAGAAAATTATACACTGACGAACTTAAACAATGCAAAATACAATTGTGGCGGCACGAGATCCCCTCCGCGCACACAAGACCCGGCAATTGAAGGCCGGGGGAATGGGTACCTTTTGGCCGAGCCGGATTGCGCCTCTTTCTACCACCCATAAGTCCCTGGGTTCAAACCCAGCTCTCGCCCCACGCTCTCTCCCTTCACAATTAAAAAATAATACTTGAATTTTACCTACAAATGTAAGTTTTCGAAGGAGTAAAATAGTCGCCTAATTTTGTATTAATCTTTCATTAACGTCATTTTATTTGAAGGGAATGGTGGAATAGCGCAAAATATTTTTAAGTAGATCTAAAAATTGTATTCAATGCTATACCAATTGTTTTACCTTTTGGTATTTTCTAAGGTACAAACTGTGCAGATAATGCAAGCCAGAAAGCCGTTGATTGTGCTGACTTGCTGCATATGGGTCATAACAGGAGTGGTGTTTATGAAATATGGCCTGTGAGCCGAGTGACCGAAGGAAAATCACTGGAAGTGTATTGTGACATGCAGACTAGTGGAGGAGGCTGGACAGTAAGTTACTTTAATTTTCACGGCATTTAGATTGGCCCGCTGACGTTCTAATACAGTCAAACCTCTTTAGTACATCACACTCGGAGCCACTTCAAAATGAGTTACGAAGCGGAGTGACTTCTTAAGCGGAGTATAGTATATTATATGTAATAAGAAATTATAAATGTTTATATAACAAGTGTGCCCATTATTAATTTACTTAGTAAATTATGTAAAATAGTATAATGAGTTTAAATCAATAAATGGGTAACAAATTAAGGAAAGTAGTAAGTAAAGACGATACGTATTATTTAATTTTACACAGTGGACGGACCAAACTTGAATTTCGACGCCCCTCTCAGCAAGGCGCTCAGTTCAAAGTTTAATTTTGGCACCTCCTACTTTGGAGCCATAATTGATTTTTCATCCACCTCGACACAGCGTTCGGCTTACATGCCCCGTTTGTGCTTCTCCCGCCTAATAATGTTCCGATCGTACATCTGTCACCGTGGAGAAGTCGAAAAGAGAAAAAATGCAGTAAAAATTTGTTGGTTAAGTCAAACAATATTTGCAAAGGAAAAATGCAGACAGTCCTGACAACAAAAATGGTGTGTTTGTGGAGATAACTTCACTAAGAAATGGGACCCAGTCCGTGCTTTAGGGTGGGCCGAAATTGAAAAAAAAAAAAATTTCGAAATCGATTTTGGCATAGTGCGTAAGAGTTTCGAAATGCACCAGTTAGAATTTAAAAAATTTTTCAATAGTATTGTTCAATATTTAGCAGCGACCCTCCAATATTAAAAAACAGAAGAATAAGAAAAAAATCGACTTTGGTGAAAAGTTATGTTTGGAAAAATACCTCAAACTTTTCACTGGCACACGATGAAAATGTTATATAATAGGTCAATTAGAGCCTACGAAAACATTTATCAATTTCTCTCATTATTTTATCGCGACCCTCTGACGTTGGAAATTGGAAAAAAAAATGAAAAATTTCGGATTTTCTAAAAAACTGTGCTGCGAAATTTAATTTTCGAAATTACAATCGACATTGTTTGATTGACCAAGATGTACAGCTGCGAAAAAAAAGTCCCACTTGCTCTTTATTTCGCCGTCGTTCGTCGTACAGCAAAGTTATATATACCATTCGTTTGCAAATAACGCGTACTTTCATTTACTATTAATTTAATTTGCATCAGGGGCCGTCTTCATATTTAATTCTGCATCAACTTCGTTTTTCTCAGTGGCAACCCCACATTTTGACTTTATTAAACGAAAGAAAACCTTCAAATTACCCTAAATATAAATTTTCACCAATTTTCTACGATAATTTCCGGAGATATTGCGAGTTAATTTTTGCGCGTTTTAAGGGACTTTCTGCAAATTGAAAAACGATATTTGTAGGTTCCGAACTTTTCGCCTTTCATTAATTTCGCTCGCGATAATTAAAAGAAATTAATATTATTTTCAAGGAAAATATTGTTCCCATCTCTCTTAAAGTTTTTTGTTCTGAAAATATCAAAGGTAGAATAGAATATTTAGTCTGTGGTCCAAATGACCCGTGAGTTCATAACTTCCTTGGTTCGTACGCATGATTTAAATGAAAAATGCAAAATGATTGCTCAGGATTTTTAAAATCTTTGTAATTTTGAAATTGTTATTGAGTATTTCCGTTGATGGTTCTCTTAGACAGGTGAAATGTTGGCAGGGGTTAGAGGCTGCTCTCTGCTCTTCTGACTACAAGCTTGAATATTACTCAGCTATGGTCGAACTTGAAGAATGATTTCCTGATAGAAAATTTATTTGTTTGAATTTCATCTAAAAAACGCAACTACTTTTTTGCCGACCCAATATTATCACCGTGTTTGTTATTTCACTTTCTTCGTTTAATACTATATCGTCTGCAATGTGCAACATTCTTCAGACTTTTGGTGGTATTTTAATTTATAGTTAGATGAAAGTTGAGGATGTTAGTTTTTCAGAAATAGGACGTTGTATTAGAAGACATACATCTACTGCATCTAATTCTATAGCGCTGGAAAATATTTATTTCATTTGGGGGAATATGGAGCGGACGCAACAATACACGCAATATAAAATCCCCATCAAACTGTAAAAACCTCTAATTTATTTGCTTCAAAGTTTGATATTTTTAATACTGGTATCTTTTACTGTGTTTTTGCACAAAATAAATCTAATTTACATTTATTTTGTGCAATTTTCAAAAAATTTTCACTTAATAAATTTATATATGGTCCCTTAACTCATGAAAATAACACATTTTATTTAATATAAATTTAACTACTGAACGTAAAAATTTGAAATTTTGCACAGCCATGTAATATTAATTTCTGCATCTATTTCCATCGAAATTTGGCAAGGTCTCTATTCATAATTTTTTAAAATATTAATTTAATAAATCATAATTCATATTAATATTTTATTAAAAATCATAATAACATTAAATTATGTTTGGGTCGTTTAGTTCTAATAGTACGAATAAAAATCAGATTCTTACTACCAACATTATATGAGATATGAATTGAAGTATGAAAAAATACTTTAACATAGGGGAAGGGGAATTATGGGTGCTCATAACTCCCTCATTTTCTGTCCAAATTTATTGAAAATTGGTTTCCGGGGTTAAAATGAGCTAAATTTTTGAAATATGAAGTGAAATCTAGGGGTTGCTATTGAGAAAAAAAAAGTTGGTGCGAATTTTAATATGTAGATGGCTCCTTATGCAATTTTTATGCATAGCAAATTAAAGTATATGTCAATCGTAAACGATTGGTATCTGTAACTTTGCTGTACGACGAACGACGGCCGAAAAAAGTACAAGTGGGACTTTTTTTTCCGCAGCTGTACTTTAAATGATAAAAATAATATTATTATGGAGTAATTTAACATTATATTTTTCTACTAAATTAATAATAACATATTTTTATAATTACACGTAGACAGGGAAACAGATTGGAGCAAAACTATACAAATTTAAGATATATTTATAATGCCACCTTTAAATTGTATAGCACTGTTCTTCTTGATGCACTAATTTCAAGCCTGTTCTTTTTATGCATTATAAGAGATTTTTCTGGTAACAGCACGCTTTGACCAGTCAGTTAAAGCAAAGTAATCGGCTTCTTCGAAATGGAGTTTAGGAAGCTTGGAAAAACGCACATTTTTATCTCTAGTACCAAGAATACGCTTTACTACTAATTACCGGTCAGAAATCGTGCATGACTGTGTTTTAATGGTGGTTTTTTTTTTTTTTCTCCACAGTCTTTCGGCAGCAATCCAATAGGTCCAGAGTATGAATATGCATACATACATGTAAGTTGCATACCATTGAGTTGCCACTAAGGCACCTCATTTTGGAAATGGACGATTGAGCAAAAAAGGACCATATCCTTAACCATATCCTGGACCCATCGGATCGATTGCTTCTTGAAAATTGTGGGGGGAAATCTAGTTGAGAAATTTCTGTCAAATTAACTAACCACCTCAAGCCGTTTGTTACGGTGATACGTTAGATCTTTAAGTCCATTGTAGAATATTATAATACTCGAGAAGTATGTAATGTTGATTTACGCTTTAATGTGGTTTGAAATAAAAATGAAATAAAATTGCCAGTTTGGTGTCCAGCATTTCTGGAAAATGATTTCCCTTGCAAGGCAACTTCCAATATCAAGCGAATTATTTTATCAAACAATGTATATTTTGCTCATCCCGAGATACTAGGAAACACATCAGGGAATTAGCAATTAGACGTATTCTCGTTGACAGAAATAAGAAGACGAACAAGTTGGGTGGTGTGCATGTTTTCAAGCTTCCTAAACTCAATTTTGAAGCAGTCGATTATACGAATTTAATTGATTGGTCAAAATGTGACGTTAGAGAACCATCCCTCACAGTACATATAAAGAACTAAGACTTGAAATTCATATCAAGACACATGCAATCTGATGAATGATATGTAAAATTAATATCTGAAACAACAAAGCGAGTTTGTGGTGAGAAGGAAAGAGATGGATAGATTTTCGACAGGCGGAGTACAATAAGAGAAACGGCTTATAGAAATGGTCGGGACTTCCGAAAGATTAAATAACATGCAGAATGACGTCTTATGCAGGTGAATTACTAACGAGGCCATGCTGTATTATATTAGTCAGCTTACATAAAAAGAAATATCATGTGTACTTCAAATCTCTCTTTTAAACTTATTATAGCATTTCTTCTAGTACGAAGCTGTACACACACACAAATAATTAAAATATAATTTTAATCAATAGTATTAGGTTGATTATACGAGTAGTAGGGTGTTCTCTTCGCTTTAGTATTCTGTAAAAATTTGCAATATTTTAGCAGCGTCCAAGTCATTTTTATTTATTTGTTTATTCAGAACAAGTTTACAACGGTCAAATTTCCATAGGTTTCATCTTCATTTTAGTTTCCTTTTTAGTTTCATTTTGACCATAGGTTGTTTTCGCTTTATTCTAAGATTCATTAAGCGATTTCTTTAATCTCAAATAATTATGAATCAATTCTTAATAATTCACTGAAATTAAAGCTTTACTTCGAACTAAACAATATTATAAGATAGTTGCACACTTCGTCGCTAGAATTCAAATTTAGAGACTTAATTACTGCCAGAAAAAAATTAGACGATAGATAATAAGTATAAAATTTTTTACTGTCATCAAAATTTAACGTACATGAAAATTTGCATGATGACAACATTTTTAAAACTTTGAGTGTAGTGTAATTTTTAAATAATGTTGATTATTCTTTTACATGCTTCGATTTACATTTTTAACAGCTTCTGCAAAGAAGAGGAGATTTTCAAAGAACAAATGACTATTTTTATAATGATTGGAAAACTTACAAAGAAGGATTCGGAGACGTGGACAAAGACTTTTGGTTAGGTAAGAGGCATTTATAAACTATTAATTAAAGATTTAGATTTCACTTTGGACTTTAACTATTTTACTAAGTTTCCCTTTAAAAAAAGAGAAAAACTATTAAGTTTATTTTTACTAGGGTTTCTTTTTCCATGAGTTACATTCAAAATCATTTTCCACTTTAGCACATTATTCACCTTTGAATAGTGCTTTTTTTTATATACATCATATTTATCAAATAAAAAAACCTTCATCTATTATGTTTCACTGAAACAAATTGTATATCTTTAATTATAAATAACTCATACCTTAACTGATAGCTATAGCAAAATTAACTTTAGCTACAAGTAACTACACCACAACAAGTGGGTAAAAGAAGCACAGTTGTTTTCAATATACAAATACCACACTATATATCACTTAACCCTGTATGACAACTTAAGTTTAATGCAGGAATTAACTCTACAATTTTTAGAACTCTAAATTAATGTTACACCATAAACATAAATTTAAACATTAATCTACTTCTATTTGTACTATAATAATTAAGACTTCAATAGGTATTTTATTTTACATATTTATTTATTTGTTTGTGTAGTTTTCTGATATATTTACAATTTTTCATATTAAGTACATGATTATTAATTATTTCAATACTGAAACAATATAGTAAAAATCAAATAAAAATATAAAAATTAATGTTTTATATTTTATGAAAGGAATTCCGGATATTTTCAGTTTCACATCCTTTTAAATTTTCATCACTGGAAAGTAAATAATGCTAGTTTATGCACGACACCCATGAATTTACTAAAATGTTTTGCTTGCTTCCCTCATACCTACGCAGTATTATGGGTTGTTTTATTATTGGCTTACGAATTATATCAGTCATTCAAAATATCATTAAATGTTTTGTTTTTGTCTTATTACATTCATAATTAACTTTCCTATCTGTTAAACAGGACGAGATACAGATAAAAAAGGGTTTTAGAAAGATGGATGCAGTCCATCAGGTTTAAAATTTTTAAATAACGCAAAGTGTTTTATTGTGCTGCTTTTAGTTTTGGGATCTCTTTAAGAATTCAATTATTGTTTCCTATTTTTGTACTATGTGTTCGAGTACATATATTTTATCACAAAAAAAAGCGTGGAATATATTGTTGCAGAAAACTCTGCTAAATCCTGGGTTCTTCATTCTCAAGTCCAGTAGGTGTAGAAAGTTCTAGTAGAGAGTCCACTTGTCAGGATGGAACACAATCTTTATTGCTTCTAGAACTTGTTTGAACAATCAGCTTTACAAAATTCACAAGCACGTAACGTGCTGAAGAACAGTCCGCTTAGAACAGAAGCTTTCACAAATGCTGTATTTCTCAGATAAAATAAAACACATTCACAGGCAAAAAATCAGTGGTTATATACGGTTGATAACACTAACTTTCCCTCCAACTCAGCAAAAAGAATTTACACACACTGCTTAAAAGCAAAGCTTCATTCATAAAGAAGATAAAACACCGCTACCTATAGCGCCAATACAAAACCTTAATCTTTCACGGACATCTGCTCTTGATGGAAGCAGAAGCAAGACTGAGAGAGAGTTGGCAAACATCTGTCCTTTTATAGGTAACGGTGAACACCGTAGAATGTTCCAGAGAGAGCCATGCGTAGAATGTACTAGAACAGAATCGATCATGATTGCGGAGTAGAAGAGTAATATTGGGCTATTATGCATGTTAATGCAGAAAAAACTTAATTTTTCAAGCCCCATTGGAAAAAACGTGCCAAATGACCAAAATGTCCCCAAGCGTGGCGACTTTTGGCGAAATATTGCCAAATTTGGCGCCAAAAACAAGGCCCCAAAAGTGATGTTACCGAAGGCCTAGGACCAATATTTCTCGAAATTTCTAGAAATTGCTCTACGAAATAACTGGGGAAACCAAATCTCTATATCTGCGGTTCTAGTTGACCGATTTCGACGCAACAAAAATCAAAATTTAACTATTGGAAGCGTAGAATACAAATTTTGAACTATTTTGATCCCCAGAATAGCGGGTTTCGCAGAAAATTCGTAACAATATTAAGTACTAAAGAAAATTAGTTTAAAAAAATTAATAATAAATGCCGTTTCACACGTAGACCCAAATGCAAATTACTATGTTTTGAACTTCTTTCAGGAAATGACAATATATTTGCCATATCAAATCAGAAACTTTATTCCGCAAGATTTGACTTGGGAGATGTAGAAGGAAACAAGAGGTATGCTTTGTATGACAAGTTTTGGATTGATGATGAAATTCACAAATACACACTGCATATTTCTGACTATAGCGGAGACGCAGGTATATAAAATTATTTATCTAATAATTCATAAAGCATATCAACGAAAACAACACATTTTTATGGTTATTCAAATACTTTTCAGACTAAATTATATTTATTTTGGTACGTTTATAATCTATATGTATGCATATACACAAATACGCCCCCCCCCCACTCTCATACATACATATATTCGGATATATACAGGGTGTCCAGCCTTAATGTGACCCAATAGCTATTTCCCGAACCATTCGGTTTAGATATGCACTTCCAATTTGAAAAATGTTTAAAAAAAGGTAAAGAATGTTTTTACGTGCTTTTCGAACTAAAAAACCCATTTAGAATAAAATTACAAAAATTAAATTTTTATACGGTCTCCAGGTCCTATCACTTATATTTAGGAAAAGATGCAGTACACAAAAACAAAGTAAACACAAAAAGTTTCATTTTATTACGATAAAAACTGACCAAGTTATGGAACTTTGAAAATCATACATTTCATCCATTTTCTCGGCCAATTTCAAGAAGCTAGTAAGGGACCGTCTCCAAAGTGAAATTAATTGGAACTCTGCCAGGAAACATTCGCTCTTGCACGTCACTCTTATGTAAATCGTTTTTAAATTTAAAAGTACACACATTACGTTAATATTACAATAACTGAGTACTTAAGAAACAAAATTTATTCTGTGTATGTGTAAAACATAGATAAAATCAAATATTTTGGAGGAAGAAAACTTTTCAAAAGCAGTTCCAAAAACTTAGACTTATTTGCCTGCGGCTTCAGACTGATTTGCTGCGGTACTGATCATGGCAAACGTTAAAAATCTGTTGTGTAGTCGCTTGCAATTGCATACAGTCGTATTCTAATATTACGAATTATAGTACAGGAGAACGAGATGTATACAAATGAAGAATACTGCGAAATGGTACTGTTGTATGGGCAGTGTAATCGAAATAAGAGAGAGGCGGCAAGACTTTATGCCACTAAATTTCCCAGTTGAAGACATCTATCTTATTGTACAATTGCCCGTGCTGTTCAACGCTTGTATAGAACTGGGAGTTGTCATAGACGTATTCCCTTGTCTCGTGCCACACCTTCAAGCTTGCGGATACCCGCTGAGGATGTTCTAGGATATGCCCTGGCTCATCCTGAAAGTAGTGTCCAGGATATTAGCAAGGCTTGTTCCTACTCAAAATCGACGGTGTGGAGCATATTACATACGTACGGTGCATTTCCTTATCGTCCAGTCCTGGCGCAGGAGCTAATGCCTGGAGACTAGTTGTATACATCTCGTTCTCCCATACTAGAATTCGTAATATTAGAATACGGCTGTATGCAATTGCAAGCGACTACACAACAGATTTTTAACGTTCGTCATGATCAGTATCGCAGCAAATCAGTCTGAAGCCGCAGGCAAATAAGTCTATTTTTTTGGAACTGCTTTTGAAAAGTTTTCTTCGTCCAAAATATTTAATTTTATCTATGTTTTACACGTACACAGAATAAATTTTGTTTCTTAAGTACTCAATTATTGTAATATTAACGTAATGTATGTACTTTTAAATTTAAAAACGATTCACATAAGAGTGACGTGCAAGAGCGAAAGTTTCCTGGCAGAGTTCCAATTAATTTCACTTTGGAGACGGTCCCTTACTAGCTTCTTGAAATTGGCCGGAAAATGGATGAAATGTATGATTTTCAAAGTTCCATAACTCGGTCAGTTTTTATCGTAATAAAATGAAACTTTTTGTGTTTACTTTGTTTTCGTGTACTGCATCTTTTCCTAAATATAAGTGATAGGACCTGGGGACCGTATAAAAATTTAATTTTTGTCATATTTTTCTAAATGGGTTTTTTGGTTCGAAAAGCACGTAAAAACATTCTTTACCCTTTTTAAAACATTTTTTAAATTGGAAGTGCATATCTAAACCGAACGGTTCGGGAATTAGCTATTGGGTCACATTAAGGCTGGACACCCTGTATATTGGGTTGTTGGAAAAGTAATGTCGTTTTCTTACATAGAACTCAAACAAATAAATTTTCAACAAGTATGGATTTACAAACAAGCTGTGCCTAGGCATAGGACCCACATTTGTTAAATATTAAAGGGATAATTTTATAAATAATGCTTTTTTCTTTAAATTTTTCACGTTTACCCTCCATGAAGAATCCTATTCCTAATGTTCTGAAATCGATTTTTAGCCATTCGTGAGGGCTGTATTTTACAGCAAGAATTTTATGGATATCTCTTTCCTTCTTTGAGATCACGCAGGATATGTGTAAAGGATGTTTTGGCCCCCTATCCCCCATAAGTTGCGAATTTTGGAAAATGCTTTCCAATCTAGCACCTACGCTAAGAAACTCACATACATGCCGAATTTCGTATTATTATCTTGAATAGTTTTGTCTTGGCAAAATATTGACTCACGGAAAAACGACATTACTTTCCCACCAACGCAATATATATATATATTGGACAGACTCGTAACCCGCTACACCTATGCATCAACCTGCACCGTAACAATGTTAAAAATTATTTATCTAATTGTCATCTTTCTAACGTTGAATATTCTCACTTTCACTCACACGGTTTCGAAAATATTATGATTGAGATTCTTGCCATACAAACCAATAATTCTGAACGTCTTTTCTTGGAATCACAATTTATCAATACTTACAACACCTGTTATCCTTATGGTCTAAACCAATTAGTACATAATAAACACTTGCATTATTATTCTAAACACACTGATCCCTCCAAATTTACTCCTGTTTATACCCTTTTAAATCTGTCTTTATATAAACGAACAAGTCGTTCTAAACGAGGAAAACATAAAGCCTCTACGCATCTTATATTGTCCAATAAACACATCAAAAATGAGATCAGCTCACTTAATAATAGTTTTGAGAACGACCATAACTGGCTGAAAATACGTGCCTACATATTCTCTCTCAAAAAGAAACACCTCTTAAAATACTATAAAGTTTTTACCTCACACTCTTTCACTGATCATTTTTCTCACTTGTTTTTTGATTTAATAGTTGCTCGTGCTAATGCACTTAATTACAATTTAGTCTGTAACAAACGCAATAATGCTCAGTTGAACACCAATTTTGTAATTAACTACACCAACACAGTCTTCAATAGGATTAACTTCAATAAACTTTTTTTGTCTCACGCTAATTTTTTCCCGCTACCACATATCTGTACTATAAAAAAAATCTTTCAAATATCCTATACCTATGGGTAGAAAGATCTTCAATTATAACTCGTTTTGTAAGAATTTTGTGTCTGATGAGGAGGCACCCTGTCTTTGTACCAGTGATCAATATAATTCTTTTGTAAATTCTGATTTTGGGCATATTGTTACTGGTGATCTTTCTATAATAAAAGATCCTAAACTTCAACAGATCATGAAAAAAGGTACTAAGTTTAGGTTACCATCTAAACACAGCATTACTGATATTTTAGATACTTTTAAATATGATATAGATCTATATATATATAGAACTTCTATTAAATACAATTTACCCTCTGCTCTCTTTAATGAATGGAAATATAATATTCTTGCTGATCTAAATAAACAATTAGCTTGTACTTTCTATCCAACTAACAATATAATTCTATGTACTCAAATAAAAGAGTTACAGAATAACTTTATTATAACCTATGTTGATAAATCTAGTAACAACTATGCTATTATATGTAAGAAACTATATCATACTCTCTTAACATTGTCCATAAACAATAATCCTAATTTCAATCTAACCAATATCTCTGAGTTAACTATGAACAAAAAGATATTAGCCTTCCATAAATTACTTAAGTTAAAACATGACAATCTAAAATATCCTTATTTAGTACTAATACCTAAGTTTCACAAATCTCCACTAAAATTCAGGACAGTTACTATCGGATGTAACACATATAATAATATAGCCAGTAAAATATTACTTAAAATACTTACCTCTATGCATGATCTGTTTATAAAATCAAATACTTCTTCTATATCTATAGGTAATAGCTATGAACTAAAAAATAAGATTAAAGACCTAAAAAATGTGATTAACGTATCTACATATGATTTTAAAGACCTATTCAATAGCATACCTTTAGACGATTTGTATAATGTTATATTAAATCTATTTATAATTAGTAATAATAACATTAATTTGCCATCTAACATAGATACTAATTATTTCAAAGATCTATTAAAGTTTATAGTTTATAATAATTACATTCTGCATAATAATAAACTATATAGGCAAATATTAGGAATACCATAGGGTGGTTCTAATTCCAGTTACTTAGCTGACCTATATTTATATAATTATGAAAAAAATTACAATAGTTCTCTTATAATATATAGGTACATAGATGACATAATTACAATAGCCACTGATCAATAACTATACTGATTCTGATAATTTCCCAATAGCTTACCATTCAGCCCTAGAATTAATAAAAAATCCCAATGATAATAGAATAATAAACTTCTTAGACTTACAACTAAATATTAATGATGATAAGAGTCTATCATTTAATATATTTAATAAAAGAGATGAGTTTAATTTTCATGTTAATGCTTTTACTCATTTTACTTCTTGTATGCACACTTCTGTTTTTAGAAATATAATCTCTAATCATAAATATAGAATAGAGTCTCTGTGTACCAATAGTATTAAGGCCAATAACTTAACATACCATTCGTTTGCAAATAACGCGTGCTTTAATTTACTATTAATTTAATTTGCATAAGGGGCCGTCTTCATATTTAATTCTGCATCAACCCCATATTTTGACTTTATTAAACGAAAGAAAACCTTCAAATTACCCTAAATATAAATTTTCACCAATTTTCTACGATAATTTCCGGAGATATTGCGAATTCATTTTTGCGCGTTTTTAAGGGACTTTCTGCAAATTGAAAAACGATATTTGTAGGTTCCGAACTTTTCACCTTTCATTAATTCCGCTCGCGATAATTAAAAGAAATTAATATTATTTTCAAGGAAAATATTGTTCCCATCTCTCTTAAAGTTTTTTGTTCTGAGAATATCAAGGGTAGAATAGAATATTTAGTCTGTGTTCCAAATGACCCGTGAGTTCACAACTTCCTTGGTTCGTACACATGATTTAAGGGAAAAATGCAAAATGATTGCTCAGTATTTTGAAAATCTTTGTAATTTTGAAATTGTTATTGAGTATTTCCGTTGATGGTTCTCTTAGACAGGTGAAATCTTGGCTGGGGTTAGAGGCTGCTCTCTGCTCTTCTGACTACAAGCTTCAATATTACTCAGCTATGGTCGAACTTGAAGAATGATTTCCTGATAGAAAATTTATTCGTTTGAATTTCATGTAAAAAACGCAATTGCTTTTTGCCGACCCAATATTATCACTGTGTTTGTTATTTCACTTTCTTCATTTAATACTATCGTCTGCAATGTGCAATATTCTTAAGACTTTTGGCGGTATTTTAATTTATAGTTAGATGAAATTTTTTTACAGAAAAACGTGATTTTGAATGTGTTGATAAAATATGGGGAATTCCAAAGACCTAATGTTTCCGATATTAAAAAAAAGGTCACATTCAGGCCTGGAAAGTTGAGGATGTTAGTTTTTCAGAAATAGGACGTTGTATTAGAAGACATACATCTACTGCATCTAATTCTATAGCGCTGGAAAATATTTATTTCATTTGGGGGAATATGGTAGCGGACGCAACAATACACGCTTTATAGAAGCCCCATCAAACTGTAAAAACCTCTAATTTATTTGCTTCAAAATTTGATATTTTTAATACTGGTATCTTTTACTGTGTTTTTGCACAAAGTAAATCTAATTTACATTTATTTTATGCAATTTTCAAAAAATTTTCACTTAATAAATTTATATATGGTCCCTTAACTCATGAAAATAACACATCCGCTCTTATATTAAACGAGGAATGTTTGTGTGTGTGTGTGTATGTCCGAACGATCTCGAAAACTGCTCTAAGGATTCTTTTTAAATTTCGTACCTGGGGGTTTTTTGGGCCCCTGAAACGATTGAGCTAGGTCAATTGATTGAAAAATCTCTTAAAACGCTCAAAATTTAAAATTTAAAATTTTTGGACGGTAGCGCCATCTATTGAGCGTTTGAAAAACACACTTCCTAAAAGGGACGCTCAAATAAGATTAGGGCGGATTAAAAAATACACGCCATCGATATATAATAGTAAAAATTAATTTCGCAAAGAAACAAAATAAATGGAACTTAATATTCAGTACACAGACAAATAAATATTTTAGTAACTAGATATATTACACCATTCAGCTACATAAAATTGTTTAGAATTAAAAAGTTATTTTTATTTCAAAATATCGTCCTGGCAACCAGCGAAAGAAAAAGAGAAAAAGAGTCTTCGTTGCCATCCCCGCAAGCACCTTGATGGAATATACGTAAATAATTTAATAATTCTTAATTCGTAGTTATTAATACAAAACTATTCGTAAATCTTATGTGAAAACTTGCCTGCATTTATTACAATTATCCTTTTGTAACTAACGTAAAGCTAAATGTATTTTCGCGTATATACTAAAACAATAAATATTTTTCATGTATTTTATTGATCCATATGATGCGAATTTCAAAAGTGCATAAAAGTTTCAGCTTAGCCGAATAATTTAAATGAAAATGACACCCTTTTCAGTCATTCACAGTAAGAAAAAAGATCCTGTGACGTAACATGAAAATTCCATTTTTTTTTAAATAACCGCACTAGGTTGAATTCTATTTTAACTGTCTTATTCCGCCAAGTTGACGATAAATATTTAAATGTAGTTACCCTGACGATTTTTTTTTTTTTTAATGGGTCAACCGTTTATAATGAAACGATGTTCGAAACTCCGATGAAAAAATGATACGATCGATTCCTAAATTGGGCTCGCAGCCGATATTCAAATTAATTTTGCAGATGATCAGCCATCAGTTTAGTTTTCATTCACTGCAGTTGATGATTTCAACTCATTTATTTTATCATCGTATGGACAACCTTTTAAAAGTTGCGGGCAGAACTTTACGATAGTGGCCTCCTGGGCCTGACTTCAGGATGTTAGCGAAATCGCGGGCCGTATAATTCGGATTTATATGGAAGTTTGAATGTTTTATATAGGTTTTATACAGGGTTTTGACTTGCTCTGAGGGCTGGTCCAAAAGCCATGGCGGGCCCCATCCGGCCGCAGGCTGGGAGTTGTCCATATGTGGAAGCAGTAAATTGGGAGGCTGAAATCTGGTTACTAAGATTTTTTCTAATAAATTTTCAATTCTTATTTAGAAGTGGATTAGACTGTGTTGTTTTGTGTTGTATACTATCATTAAACTAAAGGATAAAGCCCTTTGTGGAGACAATTACAGCGGGCGATAGAATGTCTACACTCAGAATATTTAATATTTACCCACTTAAAATCAAATAACTTCATATTCAATTTTTATTATACATCGAAATTCGAACTGTATAATCTGCAGAAACATTTCGTATTCGAAACATTTCGTTTGGTATCAACATCCTCTCCTATATCCATGCTTAATGCATAGAAAACCGTTTTATTTTTGAAAAAAAGTTAAACTGAGTAGTAATTTAGAAAAGCTATCTTAAGCGAATTGGAATCGTAATTTTCCCTCCAAAGCCTGATAACCGTGACTTCAATGTAACGTCAATGTCACTTGCAATAGATAATTCTGACACTCAAATGATTAGCTTTTTTTATTCTCTTAAATGAAATAGAGCTAAAAATACAAAAAAAAAAACCGCTTAAAAATCAGGGAACGGGTGGATTATCAGATTTTTTCTTTCTTTTTTTTCTTTTTTTTTTACATAATTATGATAATTTTCAGGCTGATATTACCAACGAACCGTGTGTAAATTTTAAGTTATTAGACAATACATTTTTAATCTGTTTGGATGGTAAAAGTTTTATTTTGAGTGGTTGAACTGGAATTGTGACAGAGACAGGGATCAGCGTAACTACACTGCTGGCCATCGTAAATGCAACACCCTGAAGGAAGCATGCAAATAATATGAAATTTACAACATGCATTAGCTGAGGTGAGATATGCAAATGATTAGAATTTCAGCGCAGACGCACATCAAGCGCGCCTGTGGCGCCACCTCAAAGCGCTATTTAAGGCTTGGAGATTTCGACGGTTTCAAGTACAGCAATTGTGTTTTTCTTGCTTTTTTTTCAAAAAAACGATAAATTATGCCTCGTAGGAAACAACGATCATCTTTTGATCAAGTATCCGAGTTTGACAGAGGAAGGATAGTGGCATACCGAGATTGTGGGTTATCTTTCAGGGAAATCGGTCGTCGTATTGGACGAAACCAAACAACTGTGATGCGGATATGTGATCGTTGGGTGCAGGAGGGTACGACGGACAGACGTGATCGACCGCATCGACCTCAGTGCACCACGTCACGTGATGACAGGCAGATTGTACGCATGGCAGTGACGGACCGCTCAGTCACATCACGAACCATATCACAGCAGATTCAGTCTGTAACGCATCATCCAGTGTCTGCGCGTACCATTCGACGTCGTTTACAGCAGAATGGTCTGTCCGCAAGACGTCCGTTGCTTTGTCTACCTCTGACGCGGAACCACAGACGTCTCCGCCGCCAATGGTGCGATGAAAGAAGGATGTGGACGACAGAATGGAATGAAATTCTCTTTACTGACGAGTCACGCTTCTGTATGCAACACCACGACGGTCGGATTCGAGTCTGGAGACACCGTGGAGAGAGGATGCTGAACAGCTGCATTATGCACCGTCACACTGGTCCTGCACCGGGTATTATGGTATGGGGCGGTATCGGATATCTGTCTCGCACTCCTCTAGTACGCATTGCCGGTACTTTAACCAGCCAGCGCTACATCTCCGAGGTGTTGGAGCCAGTTGTCCTTTCTTACCTTCAGGGCTTGCCAACAGCCATATTTCAGCAGGATAATGCACGGCCACACGTGGCACGCATTGTCCAAGGGTTCTTCGTCAATCACCAGATTGAATTGCTTCCCTGGCCGGCGCGCTCTCCGGATCTTTCGCCGATAGAAAACATGTGGTCCATGGTTGCTCAACGACTGACCCAGAGTTCATCCCCAGCTGTCACACCAGATCAACTTTGGCAACGTGTGGAAGCTGCTTGGTCTGCTGTACCTCAAGAACACATTCAAAGTCTCTTTGAATCAATGCCGAGGCGTGTGGCAGCTGTGATCTCCAACAACGGCGGCTACTCTGGGTACTGATTTTGGCAGGAACCACGCTTCATAGAATGCTGTAAATTTAATCATTTGTTACTTGGTCAACATGTTATCTACACAATAAATTTTGTTGTGATATCTCTTGTTTTTCTTGGTGTTGCAATTTGGGTGGCCAGCAGTGTATATAGGAGCGATGTATTTTTGATTTATTCGAGGTTAGAAGTCCATTTTCTTCAGTCCATCCGTTTGTTCTATTATTGTCAACGTTTAAGTAGTTGTTAGGGTTATTATAAAGGAATATTTTTGATCTATTCTGTTTTTGATTTCATGATTTCGAAGTGTCCTTTTGTACTAATAATTTAAATTGCGTTACACTTTTTATTTCCTTAAGGGTGAGTTTATAAAATAAAATTATGTTTAAAACATATTTATGTAAGATTATACTTTTATGGCATCTATATTTATGTATCTATAAGATTGAATTTACGTTTGTAGAATTTGTTTAGGCATGATGTATTTTCTTTGAATTAGAAAAAAATAAGTATTTTATGTTTGAATTGAAGCACTATAGAGAAATTTACAATTTCAATCGTAAAGAATTATCATCATAGATGTATATATTGTGTGTATTATAAAGACGTAAATGCATGAAAGTGTAGCTCAAAAACGAGCTGTGGAAACATATGATCACCGACAGCAGCACTTAGCCCAAATGTGTGAACGTGCAGTTAAAACACAAGCAGATGAAACAGATGATTAGTATTTGGAAGGAGAACGACATGGAACAGCTAGACGTCGACAAATACTTCGGGTAAACAGTGTAAGTATCTACAAAGCTGCCACAAATGTGGGTACTTATTATCATAGTTTAAAACTTTTTAACATGGATTGCATTCACCCTGGAGCTTTGCATTTTTCTGAACAGTAAAAACAAAAATTAACCGAAACCCTTTTGGGGACTGTAAGATTGATGTAGGACATTCCGAATTTCCTAATGAATTGGTGTGGTTGTTTCTTCGATGAAACCCACATTTCAAAGAATTCGAAATTTGAAAGCATACTTTACAATGGCTTTGTTCACAGTATATGACGAGTAAAACTATTAACGATTTTGGTGTGTACTGCTACGTTGCGAACAGTGTATAACAGACTTGATGAATTTTTTTTATAAACTCATTCATCTGACAGTTCAACCAACTCAAATTCTTGATGCTGAATTTGAACGTCCTCAATATGGACAGATATATTTCTGAAGTAATGAAGACGCTGTTAGTGAATGCATCGCCCAAGATCTTCGCTGATACCCTTGTTGATCTGCTACAGAAGGAAAGGAGGCACCTTACGTTAAACTACTTTTTGCTCAACTCTGATGGCACCGACCATCGAATATTTAGCATCCCTCTTCAAAACAAAGTATATACCATTGTAACATTGAATGCCGACGAAAGCTTACCTGATAATGTATGGGTGATCCGACAGCGATGAAAATCTTTGGCAACCATGAAGATTATTGATACGTGCCAAGGCATTTACGTATTCATTATTTTACACTTAAGGAGCCTTTAGATTCTGAGCATGGCTCGGTAACCTGGTACTTTTATTTAATATAAATTAAACTACTGAACGTAAAAATTTGAAATTTTGCACAGCCATGTAATATTAATTTCTGCATCTATTTCCATCGAAATTTGGCTAGGTCGCTATTCATAATTTTTTTAATATTAATTTAGTAATGCATAATTCATATTAATAATTTATTAAAAATCATAATAACATTAAATTATGTTTGGGTAGTTTAGTTCTAACAGTACGAATAAAAATCAGCTTCTTACTACCAATATTATATGAGATATGAATTGAAATATGAAAAAATATTTTAACATATGGTGAGAGGGATTTTGGAAGTTCATAACTCACTCATTTTCTGTCCAAATTTATTGAGAATTGGTGTACGGGTTAAATTAGCTAAATTTTTGAAATATGAAGTGAAATCTAGGGGTTGCTATTGAGAAAAAAAAGTTGGTGCGAATTTTAATATGTAGATGGCCCCTTATGCAATTTTTGTGCATAGCAAATTAAAGTTTGCATCAATCGTAAAAGATTGGTATCTGTAACTTTGCTGTGCGACGAACGACGGCCGAAAAACGTACAAGTTTTTTTTTTTTTTTTTTTTTTTTTTTTCCCCCCGCATCTGTACACTTTTGAAATAGATTTCGCTGTTTTCTACATGCTACTCAGATAAACATCCAGATATCAAATATATTAAATTTTTCATTCATAAAAATATAATTTCTGTAAAAGATTCACTTGCAGTGTTTTGTTTACATTTTTAGGGGATTCTATGATATCTCGTCATAATGATCGAGAGTTTTCCACAAAAGACCAAGACAATGATAATCATAAAGTCAGGAATTGTGCCCAGGAATACAAAGGTGGATGGTGGTACATTGACTGTCATGATTCTAATTTAAATGGCCTGTATCTAAAGGGAAAACACGAACGTATTGGCGAAGGAGTTAGCTGGAAAACCTGGAAAGGATACGAGGAATCTCTTGAGTGGACAGAAATCAAAATCAGACCTAAACACTTCAGACCTACATCTACTGTGACTCCCATGTAGTTGAAAGAAGGGGTATTTTATGTAGTTACATTTTTTTTCTTTTTGTCTTCTCCTATAAAAATAAAAATATCTTGATAATGGTTGTAGCTTTATTTTTCAAATTCTTTGTTATCAGAATGGAATGAAAATATAAAGAAACACAATAAGAGAAAATTATGTAGCATTTGAACTTTTATTACTAAATATATCGAAATGTTTCTTTTATAAGACAGATGTATAAATTTCGGCCGTCGTTCGTCTTACAGCAAAGTTACAGATACAAATCGTTTACGATTGACGTACACTTTAATTTGTTATGCATACAAATTACATAACGGAGCCATCTACATATCAAAATTCGTACCAACTTTTTTTTCCCAATAGCAACCCCTAGATTTCACTTCATATTTCAAAACTTTAGCTCATTTTAACCCCGGATACCAATTTTCAATAAATTTGAACTGAAAATGGGTGAGTTATGAACTTCCAAAATCCCTCTCCCCATACGTTAAAATATTTTTTCATACTTTAATTCATATCTCATATAACAGTCATAGTAAGAGGCTGATTATTATTCTTACTATTAGAACTAAACGACCCAAACATAATTTACCGTTATTATGATTTTCAATAAAACAGTAATATGAATAATGAATTATTCAATTAATATTCAAAAAAATTATGAATAGCGACCTAGCTCAATTTCGATGGAAATAGATGGAGAAAGCAATATTACATGGCTGTGCAAAATTTCAAATTTTTACGTTCAGTAGTTTAATTTATATTGAATAAAATGTGTTATTTTCATGAGTTAAGGGTAGGGATGGACGCGAGACGTGCGAGACGAGAATCGGGGCTGTCTCGTCTCGTCTCGCAGTGGTAAACCTCTGTCTCGTCTCGCGTCTCGTCTCGTCTCGCAAACACTGTGTCTCGTCTCGCGTCTCGCAAAGAAATTGCTGTCTCGTCTCGTGCAAGACGCGAGACGTCTAGCGAGTCTCGCAAAATTAAGGACTGCCATTTCGTTACCATTTTATACTAACTTATTATTGGGATTTTATTGAAAATTAATATTAATAATAACAATTACTTGCATATAGCCACATTAGTAGATATATTAATAACTATATCAGCATATATCAGCATATTTGAAGTAAAAGAAATTGAGATTTAATCCGTATATATAATGTCACACCGAAAATATAGCATTTATTTTTATTTACTAGCTGCGTGCCCGTTCTTCGCACTGTAGTAAACGAAAATTTTCCTAACATGAGTAATTTCAATTAATTCCAGTGATGTGGAATCTAAAATAAAAGCAAAATTATTTGACTCTTGATGTAGAGTTTGCGTCATGAGTATTAACCTGGCATCATTGCAATATAATGACTCAAAAAACTACGTCAGTGTCATTCGCGATCAGAAAAGTGAAAAGCTTAGCGATTTGCAGAGAACTCCCGACTTTCAAAATGTGTTATTTCTACATCATACTGTAGTTCTACATTATACTGTTCAAGTTGTAGCATTAAATACCTCAGACACTACATGAAATGGACAACCGTTTGTTTTAAAATAGCTGCGCACCCGCTCTTCATAGGAGAAGTAGCGAATATTTTACTAAAATCATATCTGCATGAGACAAAACAGATTTTTTTTTTTTTTAAGTAATTTCCTCTGTTGAAATTACTGCGGGATATATTAACACAAATTAGAATTACTTATCATTCAGTTGGATGTAAGATAACCCTTGAAAAATTATAAACAGAACAATTTGTCTTTATTAAATCTCTACTATTTACTTTAACGTCAATTTCAAGTCTCTAAAATATGTGTAATTTTTATATTAATGAAAACAAGATTATATTAACGATAATTATAATTATTTGCCTAATATTTCCAATAACATTACCGTGTGTGCATTTTTAGATTTCATTATAGTATCTCGGTTGGTTAATAGACGTCTTATTTTTTGTTTATATTTTAAATTACTGAACAGTTAATTTGTTGACGACTATCCGTTTGTACTTTTCCACAATAATTTTTAGCGATAGTACTACAGTCGTTATGGTCGCCCTGTTTACAGAAAAATTAAACTATAATCCCCCTAATGTATATCCAGTGTGGATTTTTAAAAGAAATGAAAAGACATCTAACAGGCGAAGATAATTTTAGAATAGGAACCCAACTGCAAGATAAAATGATGAGGAGGAAAAAAATTTATAAAAGTTTTGCAAGCCGAAGGAAGGGAAAACATGATAATATAAACGAAAAGAGAAATAGTTTTTTTTTTTTTTAAATTGCTTGCATTTCTTTCCGTCCGATATTAATATATAAGAATAAAAAATGTCATTTTAATCTCTTTAAAATAGGCCAACAGTAGGGATTTAACCGCCCCTAGAAAGTTGTTACCAGGGTGGGCGCCCCCCCCCTACGCACGCCGCAACGTGCGGGAAAGTTTGAGGATAATATCGGTACAAGGATATTTCAACCAAGGATATTCAACCCTATTTCAACCTACTCAGACTAAGCATCAATGCGAATGCAAGTTGCTCTACTTCTAATCTCTCTCTGATATACCCGAAACCCGATTATCACAGGGGCAAGGGGGGCGGTAGTCCGGTGCCCCTGAAGAAAAAGGGGGCCCATATATATCCCGATTATCTAAATTATAAATTCATATGTACTGAAATAGTAATTGTGGGGAAAAAACTGAATTTCCTCTGTAATATAGGTATTACCTAATTGTCTATCACTAGATCAAGTTAGAGATATTTTTTTGGGGTGATAAATACGATTTGATTAAAGTACAAAAACTACAGTTAACTGAAATGCAATTTTCGAGTACAACAACGGTCAAAACTGGGTTAAAATGCTTAAAAAAGGGGGGGCTTAGTAAAGGGGCTTAATGCGTAAAAAAGGGGATAGTAAGGGGGGCCCCAAACTTAATGCCCCGGGCCCCGTCTAAAAGTGGTCAGATTTGAACATACCGTACCTCCTTTCCTATTTACTTATTATTTTTCTTTCAACTCTTCTCTGTTTTCTTTATTTTTCCGCCTCTTTCGTTATCCTCTCCTTTGTGTGTTTTGTATATCTCTCGTCTGTTCTAATTTTAAATGTTACGTGTTTGTGCGTATTGTAGAGTGCTGATAGTATACCAGGACCGAAAACGAAGGAGACGCAAGTTAAACGGTAGAGGCTTCAGGCAAATTGTCGCTTTTCAGATCGTATTTATGCGAGACGGAAAAAAATGCGAGAATTCTCGCGAGAAATCTCGCGCGAGACAAGACTCTGTCTCGTCTCGCGTCTCGTCCCGCAAAATATTTTCTTTCTTGTCTCGCGTCTCGTCTCGCAAAAAAATGCCTGTCTCGTCTCGCGAGACAATGCGAGAACGCGAGACAATGCGAGAATTCTCGCGTCTCACGTCCATCCCTAGTTAAGGGACCACACATAAATTTATTAAGTAACAATTCTTTGAAAGTTGCTTAAAATAAACGTAAATTAGGTTTCTTTTTTTCAAAAACACAGTAAAAGATGGCGATATTAAAAAATATCAAATTTTGAAGCAAATAAATTGGATGTTTTTACAGTTTGATGATGATTCTATAAAGTGCCTGTTGTTGCGTCCGCTACCATATTCCCCCAAATAAAATATTTTCCAAGTATAGAATTAGATGCAGTAGATGTATGTCTTATAATACAACGTCCTATTTCTGAAAAACTAACATCCTCAACATTCCAGGCGTGCAGTGGCGTAGCCAAAGGGGATATGGGGGGGGGGGGTTCATAACCCCCCATGAGGAATTTTTTGCCATACAAAATGTATATTCTTCACTCCCTTATCACACTCGCGTATACATAAATGTGAATTGCAGTAGTCGTCACACCCCCGAAGAAAATTTTCTTGCTACGCCACTGCAGGTATGAATTTGACCTTTTGTAATATTGGAAACATTAGGTCTTTGGACTTTCCCATACTTTATCAAACATTCAAAATCACGTTTTTCTGTCTAAATTTCCATCTGTATATTAATTAAAATTCCGCCAAAAATCTTATAAGAATATTGCGCTTTGCAGACGATAATATTAAATGAAGAAAGTGAAATAACATACACAGTTATAATATTGGTTAGGCAAAAATGTAGTTGCGTTTTTTACTTGAAATTCAAACAAATAAATTTTCAATCATGAAACCATTCCCGTAGCTGAGTAACATTCATGCTTGTAGTCAGAAGAGCAGAGAACAGCCCTCACTCCTGCCAACATTCCACCTGTCTAAGAGAACCATCAAGGTAAATACTCAATAACAATTTCAAACTTAGTAAGATTTTCGAAATCGTGAGCAGTCGTTTTGCATTTTTCATTTAAATCATGTGTACGAACTAAGGAAGCTATGAACTCACGGGTCGTTTGGACCACTGACTAAATAATCTAATTTCTAGCCTTCACATTCTCAGTACAAAAAACTTTTGAGAGAGATGGAAACAATATTTTCCTTGAAAGTAATATTTATTTTTTTAACTCTTGCAAGCGAAATTAATGAAAGGCGAAAAGTTCAAAATCTATAAATAGCGTATTTCAATCTGCAGAAAGTCCCTTAAAAACGCGCAGAAAAATAATTCGCAATATCTCCGGAAATTATCGTAGAAAATTGGTGAAAATTTATATTTACTGTAAAATAAAGGTTTTCTTTCGTTTAATAAATTGCCATTGAGAAAAACGAAGTTGATGCAGAATTAAATATGAAGACAGCTCCTTATGCAAATTAAATTAATAGTAAATTAAAGTATGCGTTATTTGCAAACAAATGGTATATATAACTTTGCTGTACGACGAACGACGGCGACACAAATAGCAAGTGGGCCTTTTTTTTCCGAAGCTGTTCAATCCCAGCAAAAACAATTAAGATCATCAGCTATATCAGATGCATAAAAATGGTATTGTATTATGTAGAATTAGAAAAAGTATTTATAAAATAATATCAAATTTTTAATCTTATAAGGTAGATGTATAAATAGCGTACTATTTCGGCAATAATAATTAAAAATAAAAATTGTTCACTTTAAGGCAAATGTATAAATAACGTACAATCACCACTATAATAATTAAATGCAAGATGTGATTCAATTTGAAATAATTAAAATTGTAAAATAGCGCACATGAGAGGTACTTATCGATCATTACAATAAGTACCTTTTACGTGTGTTATTTTACAAAGTTTTAATTATTTCATATTTAAACACGTTTCTGGTGAGTGTTTTTGTTATAAGATCTGACTTTTTGTCTGAGTTTACTCTATAAAACAGTTTCGGAATAAAATTAAAATAGAAATAGGATTCACACATAACACAAAATAACTGAAAATTAAAATTCTAAGTAGTAGTCAAATAAAGTTCATCAGATAAGGTGATCTTGTAAGCCTTTTTTTGAGGCTCGGGAAGCTTCAATGAAATTAAAATCAACTACCTATATTTATTTACCTTTATCGTCCCTAAATCAATAAAAAAGCAGGATATTACAGTCTTCCTTTTTACTGAAGCAATCCATCCCAGGTAGCACACATACGTTGGGGTATGAATGCATACGTTGGGACAACGTTGAAATGACACGGTGGCTTACGGTTATCCAACGGTTTGCAACTGGTTATTTCTTACGTTGGGCCAACGTATGCTCTAACGTTTAGCCAACATATTTCCAACCGTTGGGCTAACATATGAATTCATACGTTGGGCTAACGTATTAATGCATACGTTATGTTAACATATAAATGCATACGTTGGGTTAACGTGTAAATAAATACATTGGGACAGCGTAAAATCTGTATGTTGACACTCTATTATTCAACTGTTGGAAATTGGTTATTTTTAACATTTAGCTATCATAATTGTTAACCGTTACAGTTATAAGTTAGTTTCATATGTTGGGCCAATGCAGAAACCTAATGTTGGATAATTATATTTGACGAATATTTGACAAATTGATGTGCTATTTCATAACATTTCTGTAGATATATGAAAAACTGTCAAATTTGAAATTAAAGTTTTTAATTATTTTACTAACAGCAAATGCAGTGACGGATTCAGATAAGTTTTAAGGGACGGCAGATATGTAGAACGAAGCATATTATCAAATAGTCACATTCTTTTCTTTCATCAAATATGGTTCCACCTCAACAGTGGGTTTCTGTGCGCTTAGGAGGAGGGCGAGCGGACACCCCACCCCCCTAAAAAGTACTTTTGTCGACAAAATCGTCAGTTGCCAAAGGGCTGTCAGCAAATTTCAGTTTTAATCACCAATCTGTAAAATGCTCAGTGTATAAATTACCAGTTCTGCCGACAGTTTAGTTATACTATATCATGAACATAGTATTGTTCGATTTTCATTTTAGTGATTTTTGTGCCAGTAAACAAGTCCCTTTTGTCCCCTCAAGCCAACTTCATTCCAGATCATGTAATTTAGTGTCTATTTAAGGCAAACATGCACATTAAGTATCTGCCTGGGGTGGGGGGTGCCTCGGGCGAAAGACTTTTAGGAGATTTAATGCGTATTCACGCTACATCTGGAGGAAACCATCCAAGAGGCCAGAAAATCGGTGTATATATTTGAAAGCATATTGGTATATATCGTCGGAAAATGTTGTCTTTACACCCCCCCCCCCCCTCCCAACATTTTTGCTTAAAACCGGCTCTAGTCCCGTCACTAACAGAAATGTGTTATTTTCAAATAGTAAACGATCTGTCAAGTTACAAACATATATTAATCTGTAGAAAACTAACCTATTTTGCACTATGAGGAAAATTAATATTGCAGGTGCAACTTATGAACTGTTAAAAAAAAAGGAGGGGGAGAGATCGGAAGCAGGAAAATATTTAGAAGGTCCTTTCAGAAGCTATCCTTTACAGTTTTAGAGAACCAGGACGGCAGGCAAACCAAAATCATAAAAGCTTTTCGAATTAATTAAAAGAAAAAACATATAACGTTAAAGGAAAGAAAGCTTATATTTTGAAATATGATTCACATCCCTCCTTCTCCTTTGACAGTTACTTTTGTAAAGTGTCCCTCA
This sequence comes from Cheiracanthium punctorium, assembly GCA_038373885.1. Taxonomy (NCBI): domain Eukaryota; kingdom Metazoa; phylum Arthropoda; class Arachnida; order Araneae; family Cheiracanthiidae; genus Cheiracanthium; species Cheiracanthium punctorium. The sequence goes on from JAWZYV010011719.1 coordinate 2,183,072, forward strand.
AAACCTCTGAAAATTTACTCCATTGAAACTTTTGTAAGGAGGCTTAATCTCTTTTTTTTTAATATTCATGTGGGGAAATCCAATAGGAGTATAAAGTCACTGGAGAATGTCACAGAAATAATTCATTACTAAAATATTTATTTATTATTTTTTACATTTATTTCAATTTACGTAATTTTTTAGATTCTTAATTTTTAGTTTGCCCGAATAAAATTGGTATGGAATACAATGACATTTCGTAGTTCGATTTTTATTTTCAGTTAACTGTAGATATTGACTGCAAAGTAAAAGAAAAAAAAATATTGCATGCGCAATGCATATGCATTACGTATGCAATCTCAACACATGCAAGTATCGCAAGAACGCATGCAAGTATCTAAACACGGGTGCATCTATATTATCTGACTATAAGAAAGATATCAGTACAACAGAATGTATTAGTGATGCTGCTTACATGCTATAGCACATAAAATGAAAAAAGTCGTTGATGGTACGCAAAAAAATGTTACGACGCGTCCTGCATAATTACCATTGCCCAAAATTTTGAAAAAAAAAAGAGAGAAAGAGAGAAATTTTTTCCCATAGCGCATCCTTTCTCTAATGCAAGAAATAGAATGTCTGAAGAAAAGTTTTTAAAAATTAGTATTGATTTCAGTTCAGGGACCTGAACTCTCAGTCACAGCCTATTACTTAAAGAGCTATACTGATATTTTTCATTCAACTAAAATATGCAGAAGAGACTTGTCAAAGCAATAAAAATGTTTTTTCTTCCAGTACTCTCAAAGAGTATTTGATTGCATATAGATTATGTATTTTTCTCCATAAAATTTGAGTCCTGTAGCATATAACAGGTGTAGATACAAAAATCTCTTCTAAAATAATAAATAAATAACAAAATGAAGTTGGTAAATATAGATATATATATGAAATGTAAAGTACTATAACACATTTGTAAAATATTAAAATAACTGAATTCTTAAAACTGTAAAATATTTTATACATACCTTTAACAACAAAACAATTTTGATGCACAAATTTAAATCCTTGTTGTTGATTAACCACTGTCAACCAACAAGATTTCAAAATTGAAGTAGTGTTAGTTGAATAACTACTTCTAAATCTGAAATCTCATTAGTCAATATAATCTTGCAAAATATAAGCACGGATCAATTGATTTTTTTTCATAATAAACTTATTAGGAGAAAACAATTGTGTCCAATTTTACCTTCTCGACTGCTGTACAACTATGAGCAAATAAAACTTTATTATTAAGCTGTCTAGCATTGTTTAGTAATCCAAAAACGCATCTTTTAATAAGCACTGTGCAATCATTATATATTTATTACCATAGCTGCATAGTAAGTTGTTTGTTTACATACTTTGAAGATCGTTAGACTTATGGACAATCGAACTATATAATCAATGCATCAATAATAATAGTTATCATGATTCAAATTACTTCGAATCTATGCAACGAATAAAATTCACAGAAATATAGCTGAAAAGATAAATATTCGTTTCAGATTTCAACTATCAATCACTTTATAAAAGTGTATAAACACATCATAACAAGCAATGGCGGAAACGGAACGGACATGAATCTATCGCTTCGGCTTCCCGGTGTCCTGAATGTGTGTCTCTGCGCATGCGCAATCGTCGTTGTTAAGCTACAGTTATCCAACACAACATTCATCCATCGGATGGTCAACGGTTGTTTAACAACGGTTGCCCAACACAACATTCAGCCATGAAATGGCCAACGGTTGTTTACCTACGGTTGCCCAACACAACATTCAGCCATCCGATGGCCAACGGTTGTTTACCTACGGTTACCCAACACAACATTAAACCATCCGATGGCCAACGGTTGTTTACCCACCGTTTGCCATCACAACCTTTAGCCAGCAGAATACCGACATTTCCATATGGACATCCAACGTTTGCTCAACGTAACAATCTTGTGCCAACCACGTGCCAACAATAACCCAACGTATGTGTGCTAGTTGGGATTGTTTTGTTTTGCTTTTCCTTAAAATGCCAATAGATTTTATTTCTAATGGCATGGTAAAAGACAACTGTTCTAAGAATAACAAACATTAAAAGTAGAACAAAGAGCAAAAGTAAAGAGGAACACACAACGAGGGAGCACTGGTAAAAAAAACTGAAACTACAGTAAGTCTACAAATGGTTCATCTTGTGCCGAGTTCTCCAGTATCTCTCCCACATGTGTCCCGAGTTCAGCGCGGGGCAGTGACTCGTATGATTCACGTCCATTTCCTCTTGGATGTTATACAGTTGGCAAAGAGGACTTGACAGTATTTTCATACGGTATAGATGTTTGGAGAGGCAATCGTGACCAGGCGAAACTATAACGCCAAAAGTTGTCGATCATTTAGCGTTACCCAGGGTGCACCACGAGGAGGTAAATCTACGTTGCACCCCAAAATAGGTCAATAGTGCTTTTAATGAAGATATCCTGCTATATAGTTACACTGATCCCTGACTCATTGACTCACTCACTGACAATTCCGGGCAACCACTCGAAGATAGAGCTTTTACCGCCAAGTTCAAAAAGATTAAAAGCACAAAAAGCGTAAAAACATCTACTCCGTTTGTACGATCCGCTTGAAAATATAGAAAACAATCTGCGGTATTTTAAAAATCCGAAAATCCACCCACATCCTCATTTTTAAGCAATTTTTCCCTCTTTTCAGCTCCATTTTATTTCCGAGGGTGAAAAAAGTGAATCATTTGTTTGACAAAATAAGCTGTTTCAAGTGACAATGACATCATACTGAAATCACGGTTATCACACTTTGAAGGGAAAATTGCGTTTCATATTCGTTAAAAATAGTTTTCCCGGATAACATAGTTTAATTTTATTTTCATTAAAATGATCGTCTGCTTGAAGCCTTGATATAAGAGGGTCTGTGTAAGCAAAATGAAATCGTTCGAATGCGCAAAGTTTCCGCGCGTTTCCAGAAGAACATGAAATTCGATATGGGTATATAATAAAAATTGTATATGAAATTATTCTATTTATGTGGACTAATATTAAATATATTAAGTGTAGATATATTTTCGTGAAATTTTTTTTTCTAGCTCGCGCTGTAATTGCCTCCACAACAGGCTTTGACTTCTAGTCTGAAATATTAGTAAAATATTGCATTCCTAAATCTATTAATAATATGCATTTCATTGAACACTTAAAATATCGGGGGGAAAAATCATACTAATCTGGCGATTTCTATGAAAATTTAACTAAAAAGGCACTTTGATTAAGTGTATTTTTCAGTACTTTTAAGGCCACTGATTTTGAATGTGAAGACGGACTGGGTTCTAATTTGTATAATTGGACAACTGCGTTTAGAATTTTGAGAGCTTAGCGACGGTTTTCTGTCATAAAACTGTCTTCCTTCAACTTTCTGACGCCAAAATATGTTATGTTAGTATCCATTGTCCCCTTCTGAGCACTAGCAGGCGTAAGCGGCTCGTCTGGGGAGGCAAGGGGAACGACTGTCCCCTCACTTCCAAAAATTAAGGAGCCTTACACCCTCCTTTTTTAGAAGTTCATAAGTAACGATCCATGGAAAAATGATGGAGGGAAACTCAATACACAAACCGACAGAAGAAAAGGAGTACCAGCTAACAAGGGTTCATCTTTGTCATTTTATCAAAAGTTAGGGAAGATCGTAAATCACTAATGATGTTAATATTTAATCAATAATGATGTTAATATTCAATAATATAGCACAATCAACAGCTTCAACAACAACAAAGATCAGCTCTACCTCTCTTACACACTCATCTCTTTTGACGCCCCCCCTTTTTCGGTGCACCAGCCGCCTACGATTGCAGGGTAACCAATTTAGCCACTTTGTAGTGAGATCTGGCCATTTGTAGAATCTAACTCGTCACAAATTTTCTAAAATGCTACTAGCAATTTTCTACGCATATTCTTTCTCTCTTGAGTCATTTCTGATCATTTTTACCGATTTCAAATCGTTGTTTCAAACTGATCGTTCTATTTGCCCACCCACTCCGTTTCAAACCGATAGCTCGCTTCCATTTCTGCTGTTAAAGGTTATTATTTTATAATGCGCTTGCGCAAACTCAAAAATATGAATATTCACCAATTTACTTGTCTTTTTAAAATCTCGTAATAAATAGAAAACCAGTAAAAACAATCAGTAGTGAAAAGAACGAAACAATTCTTCACCGAGATCAATGAGATCTGAGGGAAGGCGCTTTGAAATAAATTGGCTCGTAATTAACTGATGGTATTGAGCTCGCCAGAGGCATTTTCTACACTTCTTTGGGAGTTGCAAATACTACACAAAACCTCAGATGCTGTTTATGACAAGGGAAAGTTTCTGGCCTTTATAATGCTAATTCGAATACCACGTGATCTTTTGCGGGTGCAAATTAAATCATATGCATATCCATCTCCTGAAATTTTCATGACTATACGTGCATTATTTCTTGGTGTTGCAATGTCTCTTTTCGGGAGTTTATATAGGAAGCTTAACAATCGCCACAGAGAATTTCTATACAGTTAATAATAGTGCATGAAAAAAAAGAGTTTCTCTCTATTCTAAACAAAAGTAACGGACGCTTCTGCCTCCGCCGCCGCTATCAAAAGCTTGTTATGCCATCTCCCCCGAAACCGTGGGGATATGAGATTCACTTGCACATAATTTATAATTTATGAGAAATACAAGCGCGTTTGTTTGTATCCCTTTTGCGATCACCCGTCAAAAGGTTATCGAAAAAATAAAAATGGCGTTATAAAAATATTTTTTTTTAATAAAAAGGGTGGATCTTGGGAGAACATTTTTTTCTTGGAATAGACACTCAATACTGTAATAATTACGATTACAGTTGAAATTAGGCGCGACAATCCCCGACACCCCTTCAAAAAGCTTTCTGAAATGCGGATTTTTGAAAAATAAAAATTAGAAAAAAAAAGTTTACAATTTTTTTAATAAAGTCATTATTCACGACGAAGTAATAGAAATTGCTGAAATCTCTTGCCGTTGTGAGATTTCCCACGTGCTGTGAGATTTCCCACGTTTTGAGAGCGGTTGGAATTTTCCTAGGTACATGTGTACCGAGTGAAGGACAGGTCGGCGGCTCATCAAAAAGATTCCAAGCAAGATGGACTTACAAAAGGGGAAATTCCAGAGCCGCGAGGGGGAACTCGTCGGACAGGTTTGCACGAGGAGAAGAAGACAGGTGTGGAGAGAGAAGAAAAAGGGAGTCTAGCTTTGGTACGGGGAAGCGACAGGTCACCAGGACTGCTCTCTGCCGCGTGATTCTGATTTTTTCCGACCTTGCTTCGGAAACGTTTTCCTTCGTGAAAATTTATCGGTCGGCCGGGGACTGAGGTATCTGCTGAACTTTTCCTGAGAATAAATTCTCAACCCTTCTTTCTCACGAGAGAACTTTGCTCTGGAACGACGTGACACACCAGTGTCTCAGTAAAGACTGCCCGGGTCTTGTTTATCGGTCGGCCAGTGACCGAGGCCTCTGCCGAAAATTGCCCTGAGAAGGGATTCTCTAGTTTGGTTTCCCGCGAGAGCACATTGCTCTAGAACTGTGATACACCAGTGTTTCAGTGACGACAGATATAGTCCTGTTTCTCCCTCACGGAAATTGAATACGAATGTCTTCGAGCATGTATAAAGCTACCTATTTCTCCAGAGGATTCTAATCAAATCGAACTCAGGTTGACTCCGAACTTTATTTAATCAAGAATGATTTAAGGAAGTTGTAAATAGTGATGTCTGTGTGTGTCTAATGTGTAAATAAAATTCTCGTCTGAGAGAAAACTGTGTGTCCTATCTTCAACACGCCACACCGTAAATGAAGAAACTTGCTTTTAAACCGAGTGTTGAATATTTTGGATATGAATTATGGTCGAGAGATGCATCAGTTACTAGGCTATCCAAAAACATATATATTACTGTTTTTAAGCAAATTTAAAATTTTCGCTTTTTTGGCCAGGATTTTGATACGAATACTCCACTGTGCGGCGTTAACTATATGCCATTATGGTAGCTCTAGTACAGCTTGGAAATTTGCCAGCGCGGCGAGATGATATATTTCGTCGGGCTAAATACGCCAATCTACGACGGATTATGCATATGAATATATGGATAACAGTTTTTCCGGTAACCTGACATGACTAGTAATTATTGGTTGTGAGCATGTGTAAATCTCCAAATAACAAAAAGTCGCCATTGGTGGCAAGCTGTCCTATCTAATCCAAAATTTTAATCCACATAACATATGAAGTACTGTTTTCGTAAAAGAAATTATTAACTATACATACCCTAATAGCACAACAATCCCCTGTGACTGAAATGCGACCACACAATACTGTCACAATAGAGTTACAAACAGTCGCCGCGACTCCGAAGCAAAGTCACGCCAGAGTCGCTATGTCCTCTCGCTGTGTAGTCGCATTGCGACCGTTCAGAGAGGTTACTTTGGGACAGTTTTGCGACAGCGAAAAAATTCGGGGAAAAAGAGTTACCGAGAATATACACCAGATGGCAGCGCCAAACTTTCAGGTAAGAAAAAGTTCAGGTCCAGAATCGAACACTCGAGCCAATGGTTATTAGGCCAGCATCTTATCTCACGGCTGTGATTACCTTGCTCGGGATCCTTTAAAAGTAAACTAATTGCTTAAAAATCTATAGTTCTGGCATGGCTTCTTTTGGAAATTAAAAATTTTTCTGTGAGCATTTTATAAATGGAGAGAAAATACCATAATTAATAAATATAAATTAAAAATCTTGGAAATCTTTCTTTTTCCACATAAATTATTTTCAGGAGATAATGTGCTGTTTTATTTAAGTATTCATCCGAAAAAACTAATGATTTATTGAAATTTTTTATTCGGTTATGAAATAAATTTGTAATGTGCGACATGTGGGGTTTGATATATATTAAGGTATGAGGGATAGTATTTATATTTTTGCTATATTTTGCCTAAAAGGGATTTCATATAAAAATAAATAAAATTAATAGGAAAAACATGCATTAGATAAAATAAATAATAGACATACATACCAGGGACGTATTTAAAGGGGGGAGATCTGAAAACTTAAAGCAATTATTAAAAATCTGGAGTGACTCCACTCGACTTTCCGAACACTTACGATTAAGATCATTACCAAGCATTTATATTTTGATCGATGAATAATTCAAACATATATACAAAATTGAAACTCAATAGAATGCACCGTTTAAACGCTTACGCACTTTCAAGAATTTCACCCCATATGCCATTATGCCATAATATAAAAGAAATTTTTTTCGTAGCCCTGTAGAAAAACTAAGTCTCATACACACTTAAATAAATACCGGTCTTAAGATGGTGATTTATAACATATATACCCAATTTGAGCTCAATCGAATCTACCGTTTAAACGCTAGCGCACTTTCAAGAATTTCCCCCATAAGCCATAATGTAAGAGAAATCTTTGTCGTAGCCCTGTAGAAAAACTATAAGTCCTATACACACCAAAATCAATACCGGTCTTGCGACGGTGGTTTATGACATATATATCCAATTTGAGCTCAATCGAATGCTCCGTTCAGGAGCTATCGTGTTCACTCACATACACACAAACACACACACATACATACATACATCTCGTAAAAATAGCATAAATGGATTCAGAAGCCCTCAAAACGTGTAAAAACACCAAAATCTCAAAGTCGATTTTTTTCATAATTACAATACTTTCCTTACATGGTACATGTTCGGAAAGTAAAAAACAGGAATTTTGAGACATTTGTATAGTAACAATAAGGTTGAAAATACCGGATAGTCCCCCCCCCCATCCGAAATTTAAACCTACATACGCTATCGAAACATATATGCCATGTGGATATGAAAGAAATTGTTAATTTTACTCACAGATACTTAGTTTTCACCATTGTGATTAGAACTCTCAATCTAATATTTTTAAGAATAATATTTTTTTATAAATAATATTGTCTTGTTTAAACGAAATAATTTAAAAATTAATAAATTAAACTAAATTCCATTACTACATAACTGCGAGATTTTATTGAATTACTATTTCCGGATTTATTTATTAAATGTTTCACGAAAGAAATTGCCACAAAATATTAGAAAAAATGAGTCTGTTTCCAAAGTCGCAAAAGCGGCCAGTGTGACGTCATTTTGAAGTCCAAAAAATCAGTAGTCACAAAATAGTCACACAGTGACTTCAGTCACTGAACGACCAATCACATACTAGTCACATGGTGACTTCACAGTGGAGTCACTTAGCGACCGATCACATACTAGTCCCATGGTGACTTCACGGGTATGTCACCTGGTGACTGGTCACAAATAAACCTCACCTGGTGACTGGTCACAAATAAACCTCACAGTAGAGTCACATCACTCACAAGTCACAATGTGACTAGTATGTGACAGTCCTGTGACAATTGTGACCCTCTGTAACGACACAGAGACTCTTTTGTGACCATCCGTGCTATTAGGGTATACGTAAGTCGCCAAATTTTGAAAAATCGTCATGGAGGGCAAACATTCGTCTACAATGTTTGCACGGTGAGGACGGGCGTTGTCATCCATAAACACAAATTCAGCACCCATGGCGCCCCGAAACAAACGTACATGTTGTTCCAGAATGACATCCCGATAGATGTGGCCTGTCATCGTTACACTCTGAACATGCAGGTCAGTTCTGGAACCAAGAATAATTCCTCCCCAAACGAGCCATCCTGCACCACCGTAACGGTGTCTTTCAATGGTGTTCTCTTGGTGGTAACGGGTACCTGGCGCTCTCCAGATGAATGTCCGGCGAGAATCAGACTCCAAACTAAACCTGGACTCGTCGGAAAACATCACACAAGACCACTGTTGCGGTGTCCACAATGCATGCTCTCTACTCCAGGTTAATCGCAGGCGACAGTGAGTTGCGGTAAGTGGAACACATCTGACAGGCCTACGAGCATATAGACCAATGTGCCCTAAGCGTCTGTACACGGTCTGCCTTGAAACTGTCGTACCGGTAGCTGAAGAGAGCTGACGAGACAGGTCTGATGCTGTACTCCGTCTGTTTCTTTTGGCAGTAACTGCCAAATAGCGGTCCTCATTCGGCGTTGTAACTCGGGGGCGACCTGTGCTGTAACGTCTACTCACATTACCATCATCTTGGAATCGTTGCCAAAGCCTGGAGATGACACTCTGGGCGATTCCAAGTTCCTCGGATACTTCCAGCTGGGTACGTCCACATTCCAGTCGTCCGATAATTCTGCCACGTAAAACATCATCCAAATGCCTCCTTTGTGCCATAACTATGCGGTTTTTGCACTGAAAGGCTTTCACAGCGCTTGTGAACAATTTTACTTCTTTGCCACCATTCCTTATATACCCCTCTCTTACACTCTCGTCATTGTGACGTACCATCCAAGCCATCTGGTGGTTTCCTGTAATTTGCATATTCTTCTTCAAGATGTGTGTGATCATTCCACAGATGAAATTTTTATTTTAGAGATCAATTTCTGTGTGATTCTGAATTATCCTTAATTTATGGACATGAGTGTATGCAAGGTGTTCCATAGTTTTACATAATTAAAATTAGTGTGGAGTTTAAATTTTTATTTACCCAGCATCATGCAAGTACCAAGCCATGTGCATCTCGGTAACATTCGATCCGATCCAATCTTTGGCTTTTGCCTGTTGAAATTATGCCTGGTTTTTTCTTTTTTACCAATAAGCCTTATTAGGGGCCGAATGCTTCATACGAAAAGCGAGTGTTCGGGGAGTTTTGGGGCCTTGGCCACTACTAATTTCAGAAAAAAAATCATAAACTTTATTTTGTTGCATCGTAAATTACAACATTAATTATCTTATTTATTGTACAAAAAGTAAAACTGTAAATACTCCATTGCTTATATTCCATGTAAAAAGTAAATTAATATCTATAGAAACAATTATTATGTCAATTAAAATTTTTAATCTAATGCAAAAATTCACTATAACGAAAGTACAGAAGATGAGCCCCTGTGAACTCCCGTGAAAATCAAGCCCAGATAAGAGCACTTCAGAAAAGAGTACTATGAATAAAGAAATGAAACTTTGATTTCCCACGAAGATACTTTGTCATAATGACTGTTATCAAGTGTAGGGTTTTCCCGGCCACCCGTCTGTTGCAAACTTCCCTTCCAACTTCTTTTTTCCACTTTATCAGTGTAGACACTTAATGGATCACTACAGACTAAGAAGTATTAAGTAACAAAAATGAAAAAAGCAGTTTAATAAAAGCAAAATTTTTATCTTGGATGTTCACAATATATGCGTAATGACCGTGTGCTCATTCTTCGTCATTCAATAAAAGAGAATCATCAAAACGTGTCTAATTTTTTAGCTCCTAGTTTCAATTCTGCATTGACGACTTAAAAATGTAAGTAAATTTTGCTTTTTTTTAAATTAATTTACTTGGTCATTCGTGTACATGTGTGTAAAACAACTAGCTAAGTATTCCCAAACATCATACCGTAAACATCTATTTATTTATTGTTTTTGCTTATAGATTTTGATATACATTTAAGAAACAGTTAACTAACGCAGATTTTTAATTTACATAACATCTCTGTTTTTAGGATTAAATATCCAATTTTGGTTACGATAGCTTTGGCATGGCGTGTCAACTGCAATGTAACTTCCATTTGCAGCCAGAAAGAAATTTCGACAACTTACTTGGACATAGCCGTTGATATGATCACGAAAGCGAAATACAGAATTCCCACATGTAAGTGTGCTATTTACAAGAAAATAAGTTAAAAATACTTTTAATTCAAATAATCACAATATAGATTACTAAAAGTTTTTTTTTTTTAATCAGTAAATGAAAACGATTTATTGTTTTCAAATTCTGAAAGCTTAGCAAAATCCTAAATTTCTGTTTTAGACATTATGCAGAATTTATTCGCCTTCAGTGTCAACGTTATTGAATTAATTTTCATGTTTCTGAGAATTAAATCATTTTAAATAATTAAAAAATATTATAAACTTTCTTTTTGTTACCCCTTAAACAGTCTAATATGCTATATAATCAATATAAATATCAAGTCTATATAATAATCAATATAATTATCTATATATAGTCTAATATATCAAGATAGGAGGAAGTGGGAGAGTTGAGTCGTCTTTAGACTAGTTTTGAACATTAAAAAAAATTAGATGTCTCTATTGCATGAATAAAATATGGAGCCATCTAAGGAAGCTAAACGTTTAGACAAGAAATAGGCATAAAGTGACCCATTTACGCCAAAGTCAGTCAGTTAAATTACACAATCTAAACACCGAACATGGAATGAGTCAGAAATGGATTTCCGGAATGGGCTTAGGTTAGTGATAGCCTACTACCGACAGGGTCCCCTCATAAATGTATCATCTTTCCATGTAACATCTTTGCATTCTCCATTTCGTCTAGGAAATTGTACACTGTCGAACTTAATGCAAAACACAATCTAAAAAAAGTATTTGAATTTTACTAAAAAATGTAAGCTTTCGAAGAATGAAAATTGTCTTACCTAATTTGTATTCACATCTTTTATTCGCGTCATTTTATTTGGAGGGGGATGGGGAATTAGCGCAAAATATTTTATAATAGATCTAAACATTTTAATTCAGTATTATACCAATTGTTTTACCTTACGGTATTTTCTAAGGTACAAACTGTGCGGATAATGCAAGCCAGAAAGCCGTTGATTGCGCTGACTTGCTGCATATGGGTCATAACAAGAGTGGTGTATATGAAATATGGCCTGTGAGCCGAGTGACCGAGGGAAAATCACTGGAAGTGTATTGTGACATGCAGACTAGTGGAGGAGGCTGGACAGTAAGTTTGTTTAATTTTCATGGCATTTTGATTGATCTTCTAACTTTCTAATACAGTCAAACCTCTTTAGTACATCACTCTCGTGGCCACTTCAAAATGACTTTCGAAGCGGAGTGACTATAGTATATATTATATGTAATAAGAAATTATAAATGTTTATATAACAAGTGTGTCCATTATTCATTTACTTAGTAAATTATATAAAACAGTATAATAAGTATTTAAATTAATAAACGGGTAACAAATTAAGAAAAGTTGTAAGTAAAGACGGTACGTATTATTTAATTTTACGCAGTGGATGGACCAAACTTGAATTTCGACGCCCCTCTCAGCAAAGCACTCAGGTCAAAGTTTAGTTTTAGCACCTCCTACTTTGGAAGAATAATTGATTTTGTTAGTCGACGCAACACAGCGTTCGGGGCACGTGCCCCATTTTTGCTTCTCCCGCTACACCTGTTCCTGATCGTACATCTGTCATCGTAGAGAAATCGAATAGAAAAATAGTCCTGGAAAAGTTCCTAAAATTTGCTGATAAGTCAAATAGTATTTGTGAGGTTAAATGCTGACAGTTCTGCGGACAAAACTATCGTGTTTGTGGAGATAACTTCACTAAGAAATAGGACCCAGTCCATTCATTAGAATGGGCCGAAATCGGCCACAAAAAAAAAAAAAGAAATCGAAATCGATGTTGGCATAGTGCGCAAAAGTTGCGAATTCCTGCATGTAATTAAAGAATTTCAGGTGTTTTTCAACAAAGCACGATATAATTTTTACACCTGAATTCAATTATAAAGACATCTGAAATTTGTAAATTTTTGTTCTAATCTGTTTTCTGTCTGCGTGTAATTAAAATCAATATGTTAGTATTAATATAGTTAAAATATGTAATGCTAAATTACGATATAATTATAGATTTATTGTTATTTCGAATACCGTTAAATCAATCATATAATGTCTACTGTAATTTCGAAAACTAAATTTCGTAGTACAGCTTTTTTAGAAAATCAGAAATTTTTCACTTTTCTTCAATTTTCGACATTAGATAGACACGGTGCAATATTGAGAGAACCCAGCAAACACAGCCCTATCGGATAAGTTTTGGGCCGACATCGGCATGCCGACGCAGAATGTGCCGGGGCGATATCGCTCAGCCGGTGCCGAAAACGACAAATTTGCGTCCGCCTGGGCGTGTGTCGGGCCGAAAGGATGGGGTGGTTTTGGATAGGTGTCGGCAAAAACGACAACGGTGTCGGCCCAGCCCTATGCCATCTTTGAACCAAAGCCATAACGCTTTTGGTGCGGTATCGGCAACGACAAAATATCGAAAACCGGCCAGCACCTTACATATTTACAAAATACCGCAATTAGTTTCATAATTATTTCTCTAGGGCAGTAAACAGCCCATTACAGTAATAATAATTATTATTAATATATAAATAACTTTCCACCACTGGGACTAATTTTGTTAAAAATACTTAGCTAAATCAATAAAATTATTTGTTTTTTAAAAATGTTTGATTAAATTAAAAGCTTTTTCTGAAACTAAGGGTATTATTTGAAGAATTAACCAATATTTGTTGAATCACCCACTAATTTCGGTTAATTTCACAAAAAGCTTTCCTTTTTAATTTCATCATACATTTTCCTGAAAGCATACAAATATTTTTTGATTTAACTAAGTATTTTTAACAAAATTAGTCCCAGTGGTGTAGTCATTCATATAATAATAATAATAATAATAATCATTACTTTTAATGGGTTGATTGTTGCAGTAGAGAACTAATTATAAAATTAATTATTAATAAACCCATGTTTATTATGATAAAAGTACTTATTTCGTGTAAATATTTTATTTTATATTACTTAACTTTTATTTTATGAGCAGTTCCTCTTACCCACGAAAAAAAAAAATGTACATGATTTGTTATTAAAAAGAAATATAAACTTCAAGCAAAGATCTATTTTCATATTTATGTACTTTTATATGTCATTGTATAATCTTCTTTCTAAAGAAGAAAATAGCTTTTTGTAACAATTTTTCCCTTGTTGAATACAGACTTGCTAAGTTTCCAAAATTGAAAAACCTCCTATTTTTTCTAAGTCAAAAAGCTTGATATTTTTTATGCAGATATTTTCCGATTAAAATGCACATATATTGAATGCAGATACAATTTGTGTCTTTTCTTAAGTGAGATTAATGTCAGTATAAACAGCACTGTTTTATTCCTTATTTTTATGATCTAAATAAATTTCAAAATTTAAAAAAAAAGTCTGAAAATAAAGATCCTTAAAAACAGATACAAGAAACTATCTATAACTAAAAAATGTAATACAATAAACGTTGAAAATTGGAGCTAGCACAATGTACATTAAAATAAATAAAGAAATAAATTGCTTAACCCCATGTACCTTATAAAGAAAAACAAAATAATTTTTAATGCAATAGTTAGATAAATATTTCACTTACTGTTGTTGAAGCTCACCGTTGTTACCAAGTTATATAGGGCTAACCAAAAAGATTAAAACAATGTTAAAGAACTTAATTATTCATTTAACAATTGTCTTAATCCAATTAGTCTTAGTCAAAAATATTTTTTACTTGTCTCTTTACTTTTTAATCCGAACAACACGAAAGCCAGGAAACTGGAAGTCTTCCTTTACCTCACACTCTCATACTCTCATCTCATCATACCCAAACATAATAAACAACTAACAAAACAACACTGAAAGTAAGCGTTATCAGGATTGTTATCCGCCGCTGTTAAATAGTTCCTATCGTATTAATACTTGGGAGGAAAAACTAAGATACTTTTCAACTATTAAGGTCTGAAATAAAGTTTATATTTCATGTCCGGGTTACTTGAGTGAAATAATTAAAAGGATTTAGAAATTAAGTGTGAAAAAAAAAAAATTATAAGTAAAGCTTCCATAGCATGCCAAACTTAGGTATTGGCGAGAATGTACTTTGTTGATTTCTTGTAACCCCGTGTTTCACGGTTTCACACGCATGGTGTAAGGGGGTAGGGTCGTGGGGTCACAAAATCTTTCTTTTCCCCAAGCTGGGCCAAAAAGAAAAACCTGTCCACCACGATTCACATCGGCTGTACTCTTTTTAATTGCTTTCTGAATTTTTTAGGGCTTATTTTATTTATTTAAAACGTTTATTTATTTATTTTTATTTTTAATGCAATACAAAATATTTTATGCAAAAAAGGTATTTGTTGAAAAAAGTAAATAGTACTCTCCCCCATATATATATATATATATATATATGAGAGTATTATATATATATATATATATATATATTGCTTTACTGTTTTCATATTTGAGGTTCAATATTTGATAAGTTATCCTTCTAATTATTTATATATCATCATTCTTGCGTATTTCAGCATATTTTTTTTAAATCTTAAAAGTTTAATAAGTTATAAGCCTTATAAAGAAGGAAAAGGGAGCTTTATAAGATATAAATTTATCTTATAAAACTGTAAAAAAATTAATCAAGTAACTTTTACATTATAGTATAAATAACTTTTTCAAATTTCATGACAGTTGATAACGACTAAAGTGTGAATTTCTGGGTTGCGGCCTACCGCGCGGCTGTTTTCTCCAGATGTAACGTGAATTTGGGTTAAAACCCCTTACAAAGTCCTCCGCCAAAGGCATGCCTTAATTAAGCAGACAGCTCTCGTGTAGATCTGTCTTAACAACAAAATCTAAATAATTTTCATGAAAATTTACAGTGAAAGTAAAAAGTTTAATATGTTTAATATTAAATAAAAATCATAATCACTTCCAATCCCTATTACTGTCTGAGCGTGTCCAAAAACCCTGACCTACGGTTTTCTTCTTTAAATATTGATCATAGACATTTAGAATAAATTACAATGTCAGTTTATGGTATCGAATAAAATTTTCATGAGATTTAATGGAGATAAATACAAACTTTTATTTTTTATACAGCACTCTTACAAAAATCCCCGATAAGTAAAATATACCCTCATATATTAGTGAGGTGATGTAGAAAGTTTGAGCTTTTCTCATAGAAAATGCCTACAGATATATTTATTAAAAGTTACTGAGGGCCAATAAGCTTTGCAATATCAATAATAGTAAAAAAATATATAATTATTAAAACTATTCTAATAAAACTAATAAACCATTAATTTTAATCACAGTTATATATAGCCAATATTTACATTTTAAGAAATGAATTTAAATTATTCTACAACAGTTTCCTTTAAAGAGATTTTTTTTTTAAGCATTTAGAAATGAAAATTTGTTTAAAAACATTACAATTACACTAGCATTTAATTTAGAGGTTTTTTTTTAATGCCTCATTAATAGCATAATTTAAGTTTTTTTAAAAGCATCTTCAAAAAAAAAAAAAAAAACAATATCAAAATAACAGCACTAATGTTTAAAATGAATATTTTCAAAAACAAAAATATTTATATATAAAGTCGTGACCAAAATTGTGGACACTTTTGGAAATTTTTTAGATTTTTTAAATTTGTATGCTTATAGGATGTGTTAAGTTTCACAAAATACAAATTCATACAGCATTTTAAAGAGAATTTATAACTAATTTCAATGCATAAAACTAAATTTAAATATGTGCACTAGAGTAAAATTTATAATTACTGTAATCTGAAAAACAAATACAGTGATGAAGTTAATTGTAATTTCTAACTTTCCAAGTCAATCACTGTTACTTTTCTGAGCTTGAATAATCTCTCGTCAGCTCAATAAAACATCGATGCCAAGCTGTAATAAAAAATTAAGGCTACCCTACGAACTGCTGATAACTCACTGCAATCTTCAATATCTAATACATCCTCGATAATTATCTCTGTTTTAACTTCTTTTGTACTACAAATATTTTAATTTTGTTTTTTGAATTGAAATCGCTATTAAATTTATCTCTAAAATGATGTAAAAGAGTTTGCATTTTGTGGAACATAACATATTTTTATACGCGTACGAACTTAGAAAAAAAAAGTTTCCTAGAAATGTCCACAATTTTGGCCATCACTGATATACTTAGAAATTATTCATTATTCTAATAATTATTATTTAAGACAAAAAAAGCTAACAAGATAACTTTGCTAGCGCGTAGTTGGTTAGAAATCAATTGTCCATGTGCCGCCAAATTTTAGTCCAGAACCGACAAACAGTTCTTGGCGCTCATAGCGAAATGAGCATACATACAAACTGACAAACAAACAAACAACAAAAAAAAAACCTGTTTATTTTATTTATTTAGATTATCGCTGTTTCGTTTGGGAACTAATAAAACAGATTTTAATTAATATTAATTTGAAGTAAATAACAGGCCATTGATAGGAGAATTTGACTATGGATCTAAGAAAAACATGTACACAAGATAAATTGTGCCCGTTAAATCTGATGGGCCGATTCCTAGATCATCAATTCTAGTTCTTGTTCAAAACACAGCAACAAATAAAATAATTGAAAATTTATAATGAATTTAATGAATTAAGTTATGTAACGAGTTTAAGTATTTCTTTAATTGATTATTTTAAAGATGAAGTGCTTGTTTGGTTTAAAAATGAAAAAGAAAGTTATGTTGATGCCTAATCTACAACAGAACATGTATTTATAGGCATGAATCATTTTACACTGTAAAATTTCGTTGTATATTTTGGATACAAAATAGAAAGTAATAATAACAAATACTATAGTTTCAGAAGTTTATTTTAAATTTTATTTATATTATTTATTTATTTGTTGTGCGTGGTGGGGGGGGGGTCTTGCAAAAACAGATAAAAGTTATGGTGATTTATCTGGAAGCACTTTAAATGCTGTCAAATAAATGAAATGAAATGCTTAAGCTATTTAAAAAAGCATTTAAAGTGATACACATAATTAAAAATAAAATAATTTTCAGATACAATTTTACAGCTAAGCCGAAGTACCTGTTAGAAAAAGTAAAAATGATTTAAAAGATTAGTTTCTTTTTAATCAAAAATTTGTTAATTTGTCTTATTACTGTGAAAATGAATAAAACATGAAAGTGACACAATTTACAAAAGGTGATTTAAGTCATTAAAAACTGACCGGGGATAAAACTAATCTAAAAAAAAAGAGTAGTGTTTATTATCTTTTTTATTTTTAAGTTCATAAATACTTTAAAATCCAAACACATCTATCTTTATTATAAAATAAAATGTATTACTCTATTTATAGTAAAAAAAAAAAAAAATAATCAAATTTATTATCTTTCAAGTTTTTGTGAGTGTGTGCGTGTGTTGATGGGGGTGGGGGATGGGATGGGATGTAGACTCTAGAAATATATACTTGCGCATTAGTATTCAAGAAAATCTATGAAGTTAAGGGTAGGGCCTAGTTCAGATTTGGGGGAGGGCAGCATGCTCAATGGATTCGATGTGATTTATCTTTCCGGTTTTTATACCTTGATATTTTTTAATTGATGACTTATGCTACCAAAAATAATTTTGATGGAGTACTCTTGTCGCCCCTAAAATTTTGGGTGTCCTAGACCGTGGCCTAGTTTTCCGGTGTCGTTTTATCCGCTCAACGGTCTACCTATTAGGTGTCTCTATAATAAAGTGACCAGTATATCGAGCCTTAGTAGCGCCGAATGACTGATGGTCAACTGCGTCATTAGAAAAAAAAATGTTTTAACTCGACTGATTATGCTAACCATATCTTCGGTTCTGTTGTGCACGGGTATTTTCCAATACGCTATTGGTAATTAATCTCAGCGATAGCAAAAAATCCAGTACATTTACTTTTTGGCTGTGCGGAATCTGCTTGAAGAATTGTAATGGAAGTTAATTTTGAAAATGTTTAACTAATTTGATCAAAAGCAGTTAAGAGCATTCAGAAAGGCCGATGCCTTAGCCATTATTTTCTTTTGGGTGGTGCAACATACACGCCAATTATCATATTGGTTTGTTTGTTTGGAAGAATACGGCCAATTATCTGCGCTTGAGATCTAGACCTGCAGGGGGGATAACCCATACTTACGCTAAGTTTTGGATGAAACCACAGCAAACTCCGAACGGTTAGGTCCATAGAAATAATATCTATCGGTGTATTATATCTATGGTTAGGTCATGGAAACGACCTGGATTTGAACCAGGTATCTTCCATCTCCCAGTTCAGAGCGCTATGCGCTCGGCCACTGAGCGGGCGATTATCATGTTGGAAAGAATAAAAAAGTAGGAAGACAAACGTCATACAAAAAGGCATAGGGGGTCAAGTTCCGCCTTGCCCTATGCTACCAACGTCCGGGCTCGTAGCCAGGAGGTGCGTTAAGGGACAGCACTACCTGAAAAAATCCCCCCCCCCCACGGAAAAATTTTACGTTTCTTCCAATTACTTTGAAAAATAGACAGAAAATGTGATTTGAAAAAATAAAAATGTTGAAGTAAAAAGCCCTTTTGAAGAAATTAAATATTTTTAAAAAAGTTTTTAAATCTTGATAACTAAGACTAAAGTGTGTATACGACAGAGTGTGCATTTTGAACATTAAACAAAGTTTTAAAATCCCATTGGGATTTAATCTTGGCCGAGTAGATAAGACACTGAACATGATAGACGGCTGAAAGTCCAAGGTTCGGGCCCATCGCGCGGCTGTCGATCTACAGTCTGGAGTTTTTGTAGGTTTTTTTCTGCAGATGTAACGTGAATACGAAATAGAACACCTTAGAAAGTCCTCTTACTAAGGCACCCCCCCGATCCTTGGCAGATCGTCCTAGAGTAGCATTGCCATAATCAAACCAAACAGAAACATTTTGCTTTATCGTGTATGGAAACAGGAAATGGCTAAAGTATGCTTCAGCCCACTCCAAAGCGTTTTTTTTTTTTTTTTTTTTTTTTTTTTTTATGTGCGATAAACGTGAAGTAAAAAGGTCCGAAAGATTTTGCTTTTTCGAGTATGCATTGTTATTTTGTAATCTAGTTACTGCGTGACATACGTAACCAGTAACGAATATGCCTGCTTCACTTGACGTCATTGAGCTGTTAATTTGGATTTTTGCGTGTGTGTTATTGCTATTGCGCTAATGTTTACATCTAGTTGTTGCCGCTTCCAGCATAAAAATATCGTCAATTTTGGTACCGCATACATTAGCGTATTATATAAGAAGATACTAAATTAAAAAAAAAATAGTATCTCTAAATAAAATATTAAAATTGAATGATTTCAATGTCCACATAAGTATGGCAACAATTAAGTAATTAAAAAACTTTGTAAAAAACACACATAAGAAGAAATAGGTAAGAGGATACGCAAGTTTCGTTCAAAAATTGTTTTGAACGACAGTTTCAGTTCCCTGTGTTCTTTACGACGAAGGGCTTGGACTGATGAGGTTCAAAACAATTTTTGAACGAAACGTGCGTATCCTCTTACCTATTTCTTCATATGTGTGTTTTTTACAAAGTTTTTTAGTTACTTTATCGTTTAACACTATGGCAACAATTGTTTATTTACTTTGTTTTAATTATTTTCAGAAGAAACATTAATTTTTATTTGAACATCTTACAAAAAATTTTATTTATAAATATAAACCTGGTTTAAACCAAAAAACCCGTTTTTTTTCCAACCCTAGGTGGGAATGACGGCCGGGATAATAAAGTACCACAAAACCATTTTGGGGACGCATTTTGTCATAGTGTCTTCCTGGTACAGGTACCAGAGATTTTTTTTTTTTAAAGTTGGCTTCAAAAAGACATTTTTTACGTATCCTTACAAAGTAGCTTAAAGATTTATTATTTTTCTATAAGATATTGACCTGCTTTCTTTTAACCGAGATATTGTTAAAAATCTCATCCTATCCTAGAGAACTTTGTTGATCGGTTTGCCAACGAACAGGAGCAAATGGCCTAGATTGTTGCTAGAGTAAATCATATTTCTAATATTTAAAATATATATATACATTATATTTCGTCTTTTCGCACGAGCTGAAAGAACGAATTGCGCTTCCTTCCGAGTCCGTGCTTCCGTGAAAACAAATGGTCAAGGCAGGACTGGTTCCGCATCCGCAGGTCATTTCAAGGGCGAGAGGGAGATGCTTTCAACTTTTTCTGTTTCTCCTTGAGGGGGGGGGTGTAGTAAAGGCATTACTACACCTACAACCCCCCCCCCCGCCCACAGGGGCAGGCAGGGGCTATGGACATAGAAATAACACTGGTGGCTATTGAGGGGTGTATCACTCCGCTTATTTTATCCCTTGCTGACGTCTAAGTATTTGGCGTGTAATATTTGAAGTAACCCCCATATTTGGCTATTAATGAATTCGAGTTTTTGATAATCTGAGATGTTTTTATATCTGAAGGAATAAAAATTTGAAAGTGAAATATGAATATATATCTGACTGACCGAGGAAAATTTGATTAACACATATTATTTATTAGTGTACATTAATTTGCGTATTTTAAAGAACTACACATGCGCCTTTTATTACCGTGTTTACTCGTGTAATAGTCGCACCCCCGTTTTGAAGCAGAAAAAAATAGTTTTAGAGTGCACAATATTATGTAGTAGATTTTCCTCGCGTAATAGTCGTACCCAGTGGCGGATCCAGAAAGTCTGTTTTGGGAGAGGTTACACTTTGAAAAATGCTTATTTCACCCAAACAAAATGTACAACAAAGCAAAATTTTAGTCAAAACCAATGTAAAAACTTTTGGGAGGGTCTAAGTGATTAAAAAAGATCACTTTACATACTCAAAGTGCATAATGAAGTAGAATGTTACTCTTTAGCAATCTCTTTTGGGGGGGCTGAAGCCCCCTAGCCGCTCCTATAAATCCGCTACTGGTCGTACCTAGATTTTCACCATGCGAAACTGGCAAAAAAAGTACTACTATTTAGGGAGTAAACATGAATATAATTTCTTTACCCCTTGGGGTAAAAATAAAACTTTGGTGTCGTTTCACAGGAAAATTTATAACATCCTTCTATTATTGAATGGTTTCAATTCTGTTTTACGTAATGACAAAATAGCCAAAATTACCTAAAATAATTTTTAACGGTAAAAACACTGTCTTAAAGTGTATTTTAATCATTTGTAATCATTAGGTGTGGTTGGGTGCTGCACCCCCCCCCTCTCTGCAAATGCAAGAGTCCTATTAAAAGCAAAATAAGTTTATATCCAATATTTAAGAAAATCAGGGTCGAAAGCACATTTTTGTACTCCTTTATCTCATAAATGCATTATAATTTTAAAAATAAGTCCATCTTTTATTGTCAAAATTTGATTTGTCATGAGGGTGTACGTACCCCCGTCCCCTCCTCCTCCCCTTTTGAATCCGCCATTGAAAATTGTAATTCTGAGGGGAGTTTTCCCGGGCGGGTATTTTCTCTGGTGGTGGTATCCCCCCCCCCTACATTCGGTTTCACCAGTTTATACTCATAACTGTAAAGACGCAGCAATGAAAATTCTCTTTCAGTGACTAAAGTTACTTCAGAGAATAAATCTTTCAATGCAGCATTTAAACCCAAACCCCTAAAATCGGTGACTTCGGTGACCCTACAGCACAGACACCACAAAAAGCACAGGTTCTAATTATCCTGATTTATGAACCTTCATTTAATCGGGAGGCTTCATTTCTGCTAGCAACTATCTATTATATAGAAAAGTTCCTTAACTATAAATTGTGCTGATATTTTTAATTTTTTATGGCAATACAAATGAAACTATCTTTTTTCTACAATTTTAATCCAATTTAATTTCAGAAAGTTCTGTTGTGTAAGTCAGACTAGGATGTCGGTGTCCTGAGCGGAGGAATTCTTAAAGGGCTCTAACGTTTATTCCTAAATATAAAGCAATTAATAAAGAATAAAATCGGGGTTGAACATTAGTTATAATGATTTATTCCCTAATTTTATGAAAATCAATCACATTTCCTTCATTTTATGAATATTAGATAATGTTTTGAATGTATAAAAATTTTATCAAATTCCCCCAATTTCTGTTCTAGAATTGGGGATACAACGGTGATTTATCCTCAATTATATGTTCAAAAATCTGGTTACCTTATCGAACGCACATTCACATTCATTTGGGGAAAATCACCCAAAATCTAAACTGTAGATTGACAGATACGCGGTAGACCAGAACTTTGGACCTTCACGCTTCAACCATGTTGGGTGCCTTATCCTCTCGGCCATGGTGGGAACTATTTGTGAACCTCTAAAATGCAACGTTTTATGTACTGCTTTGCAGGTATTTTATTTTTATTTATTTAATTTTTAATTTTTTTTTTATTGGAAGTACTTAAGAACAACTATTACTTTGTATAAAATGAAATTTATAGTCGTATGATTTTAGTTAGAAATATGAATAACTAGACAGAAACTGCCCCCTTTGAGGGTTGAGGGGGGCGGCGTTAGAAACCCCTTCAATACCAAATTATAAAAAGCAAAGTCGGTAAATTAACCAGATATAATGATTTTTTTTTCTTTATTTGTCTGTGAAGGGGACACTTCAATCCTACGGGCTCAAAACATGTAAGTATCGAAACCATAAATTAAAAAGTATTACTTTAACAACATATATGTGCTCCTTGCTGGTTCTATACCGTTCAGTTTAGAAATTACACTTCTGGACCGGTATCGGTTATGCAGTGCATCGCCGAAATCGCATGTTAACCCTAAAAGACTTGCCGCAATCGGACCGTTGCATGCCCGAAATCACCTTTCTTTTGCCTACGCCAACGCATTTTGCCGACACGGAACCGACACCGCTCCAGTTACCATCATGCCAATGCCGACATCGAAACGGTACTGCCGATGTCGGCCCATCCCTTACCCGATACGGCTGTGTTTGCTGGGAAATTACAAAAAAAATTAGGCTGTAACTGACCATTACGTAACATTTTGATGGTATGCCTGTAAAAAGCTCGAATTAGTTCTCCAAACATAATTTGTAACAAAAGTTGATCTTTTCTCTATTATTTCTGTTTTCCAGTGCCGGTAGTCCACAGCTAAATATTGAATAATATTGTTGAAAGTTTTTGTGAGATCTAAGTAGCCCATTACGCAACTTTTCCGCACTATGCCAAAATTGATTTAGATTTTTTTTTCATATTTTGGCCCCTTTTTCATATTAGCGTACATCGCACTCTTAAAAGTGACTTCTTAAGCGGATTGCTGGAAAAAATAGCGATGAAACAAGCGGAGTACAATACGTGAAATGGCTTATAGAAACGGTCTGGACTTCATAACATGCGGAGTGACGTCTTATGCAAATGAACTACTAAAGAGGCCATACTGTACTATTTTAGTCTGCTTACATAAAAAGAAATATCATGTGTACTTCAAATCTGTCTGTTAAACTTATTATAGCATTTCTTCTAATTAAAAGATAAATAATACAATTGAATTATAATTTTTAATCGATTAGTATTAGGTTGATTAAGACTAAAGAAAATCAAGTAATCATCATATCTAGGGGAGTATATTATCAAAATTATAAAGTTTTACAGATCTAAAAATAATTTTTTACTTACCCAAAAGTTTTAGACATTTTTATCTGATGTAGCCGACTTACATTCGAAAAAGAAATGCCCCACCCCACGCCAATAAAAATGATATTACTGGAATACAGTCATAAAATGTGTAAACTATGGTCTTACAGGCAGATATTATCTTTAAACCACTTAAAACTCTTAGTGTAACTCTGTGAGCGAACCAAGCCCAAATATACGAGTATAGGGGATTTTCTCTTCGCTTCAGTATTCTTTAAAAATCTGCAATTATTTAAAAATCTGCAATCAGCCGTAAAATTTCCATAGGTTTCATTTGGTTTAATTTGATGTTTCATCATTTTCATTTTAGTTTCATTTTTAGTTTCATTCTGACTCTAGGATCCATTTGCTTTATTCCGAGATTCATTAAGCGATTTCTTTAATCTGAAATAATTATGAATGAGTTCTTAAAGATGCCCTCACATTAAAGCATTACTTTGAAATAAACAATATTGTACGATAATTGCATAATTCGTCGTTAGACTTAAAGCAATTTTAGAGACTTAAAATCCGTCAGAAAAAATTACACAATAGATAGTATAAAACTTTTTACTGTCATCAAAATTTACCGTACTTGAAAATTTCAATATTGACAACATTTTTAAAACTGTGAGTGTAGTGTATTTTTTAAATAATGATTATTCTTTAAATGCTTCGATTTACATTTTTAACAGCTTCTGCAAAGAAGGGGAGATTTTCAAAGAGCAAATGACTATTTTTATAAAGACTGGAAAAGCTACAAAGAAGGATTCGGAGACTTGGACAAAGATTTTTGGTTAGGTAATAGGCATTTATAAACTATTAATTAAAGATTTAGTTGCACTTTAACGAAGTTTCCCTTCGAAAAAAAAGAGAAAAAACTGTTAAGTTTATTTTTACTAGGTTTTTTTTTCACGAATTACATTTAAAATCATTTTCCAAATTATCACGTTATTCATCTTTGAAATAGCACATTTTTATAAATATCATATTTATAATAGTTTTGGAACGTTTTGGGCCCCCACGCCCGTCTGGCTTCGAATTTTCAAAAATCGCTTCTTAAATGACGCCTTGGGGACAAAAGCTATAAGCTCCCAAAATTCCATGTCTGAATATGGGTTAGATTTGGCTATACGGGGATCGTCAATCAGTCAGGATATCTTTCTTCACATATAGAGATTAAAGAAAATTAGTTTAAAAAATTAACAATAAATGAATTTTCACACGTAGACGAAAATGCAAATTACTGTGTTTTGAACTTCTTTCAGGAAATGACAATATATTTGCCTTATCAAATCAGAAACTTTATTCCGCAAGATTTGACTTGGGAGATGTAGAAGGAAACAAGAGGTATGCTTTGTATGACAAGTTTTGGATTGATGATGAAATTCACAAATACACACTGCATATTTCTGACTATAGCGGAGACGCAGGCATGTAAAACTATATTTAGCTTATAATTCGTAATACATATTAATGTAAACAGTATATTTCAATAATTATTACATGTAAAATACTTCATCAGTCTATACACACACACACACACACACACACACATATATATATATATATATATATATATATTAATTTTCTATCAGTTTCTTGCAGTATTATACAAGGGCTTAGTTAAATTTATTTTCAAACAAACGATCTGACTAAGAATCTAAATTTAATAAAAGGCAATTAATATATCTCATCTGAATTCTGCTACCCATATTATCTTGGGCTATAGAGGGGGGGGGGGGGGCTCTTACAAATTTCCAGGAACTTGAGACCCAAGCATTATAATACCCAATAACTGCAAATCAAAAAACGCGCATGTGCTCAGACCTACGTGGCATTATAAAAACACCGACACAGGCAAGAGAGCTAATTTTCCATAACATCTCTGTTTTGATGGCACTGTACTAAGTTGTGCTAAGATTAATAAAAATAGTTAACATCTAAGGTCAAGTGGGTTAGTTACGACTACTTTTTACCAAATTCAATTTTTTTAAACTCTTTTAATGATAGGGAAAATATTGTTTTAATTAATTAGAGGAGAAACTTTAACTTTTTAAGAAAACATCTAGTAAAAGTTTTGTTTCCGCTCAAATATTTGCTTAAAATGTAAACGGGGTGGTAGTAAATACCTAAACAAAGTTGGGAGAAAATGAGGTAATTGCGACCACTATTGGAGTAGTTATGACCACATGATTTCTTTTGATAGTTACGCTTACAACTTTTGTTGGAGCAATGGAGACTACTAACAAGAAATACTCAAAAGAACTGGCATTTAAACGATAAAATAATTTAAACTTTGTGAAATAACATACATAAAAGATGCTTACAAGCTAAACACGTGTTTAGATTCCCCCCCCCCCCAAAAAAAATGTCAATCTTCTTCAGTAGCAGTTGAAGTCCGCACACAGACTGGGACAGGGAATTGTTCCCTTTCCCCATAACCATAAACATAAGCACCACTTTGTTGCCGCCCACAGAACCTCCAGTTCATACCTCTAAACAACCATATCTAAAATCTTATACTGATCAGTTGAACGGAACTGCTGCTAGGGGTCCATATATCTACAAAGTATTTTTATGGCCACCCTGTAAATAACATTCTACATACATTGTGATAGACATTTCTGAAATAGATGTGGCTACTTAGTACACATTACTCACATACTAGCATCTAAGCATCCATTATACTAAATTTTTCACACTTAAAAACATAGTTTCTGCGACAAAATTCTCTTTTTATATAGATTGACTTTCTTCGTTGTTTTCCTTTTAGATGACTCTATGATATCGCAGCATAATGATCAAAAGTTTTCCACAACAGACCACGAAAATGACAACAAGGAAAACGAAAATTGTGCGCAGAAACATAAAGGTGGATGGTGGTACAATGCATGTCATCATTCTAATTTAAATGGTCTGTACCTAAAAGGAAAACACGAAAGCTTTGCCGATGGAATTGAGTGGCATTCATGGAAAGGATACCACGAGTCTCTTGAGTGGACGGAAATGAAAATCAGACCTAAAAACTTCAGACCTACTTCTGCAATGACTCCAATGTAGTTCATGGAATATGGATTTCACAGTTTCATTTTTTTTCTGTTTGACTTCTCTGATTAAATAAAAATGTCATGATAAGGGTTACAGCTTTTTTTAATTCAATTTATTTGTTATCAGACTGGAATGAAATTGTAAGAAACATTATAAGAAAATATATAGTAAGACACCTTATATTAATGAACATCGAAATGTTACTATTATAAGGCAGATGTATAAATAACGCACAAATAATGCACAATGTACAAAAATACAAATAAGATCTGATCTTTTATTTGAATTTTACTCTTTGCAATTATCCACAAATAAAATAGTACTCATAGAGGCTATAAATAGTACTCATAACTATCTGAAAATTATAATAATAGTTTACCTAGGTTCGTTAAATGATTTGATCTTATAAGTTATTCTGTGGATCTTAGGAAATTTCAATTAAATTAAAATCGGGTATCTATATTTATTTATATTTCTTGTAATTAAATTTCAACAAAATTTTAGGATATTTTATCCTCTTTAACAACAAAAAACATGTTTTCCTTAAATTGGCGGGAATAATTTTACTGAAAATATCTAAAATATTAGTAAAATATTGCATTCATAAACCTATTAATAATAAACTATGCAGTATACACTGAATGATTAAAATACCGAAAAAAAATTCGTACGAATATGGCGATTTGTGTCAAATTTTAACTGAAAAGGTACTTTAAATTAGTAGAATATTCAGTTTTAAGGCCCCTCGTTTTATTTTAAATGTTAAAGATGGAGTATTAGTGATTTGTGTGTGACAACTTTAACAGTTTCTAGAGTTTGGCGTCGGTTTGGAGGAAGCCGCAAGCAATTAATTAGTTCATATAAATAAAATTGTCCATAATAACAAACATAAAAAGGTACTTATCAAATGTTACTTATCAGACCTTTTGATAAGTACCTTTTTATGTGTGTTATTATGCAGAGTTTTTATTTATATCATCATTTAACACCAGTTTTTAGTGCTATTTGTTATTTGAATGAATTAGTAGTTAAGTGAATGAAGGTAAGCATTTTGGAAATGTGAAGTTCTATGAAAGCTATGTCGGGCGTTAGTACGAGATTCTAACACGCTTTGAGTTGCAGATTTGAAAGACAGTACCTATCTTGAGAAAGATATTCCCTTTTCATTTTGAATGTTGCCATAAATTTGGATTGCTCCACTCATTTGACGCCAAAAGATATAGTTTGGAACTGTCCATTATTCTTCTTTCTACACAATAGAAAGAAAGCATTCTGCCACAGAATTCAAGTGGGTTAGGAGACATACGAACTCAGAACAAGGCCCAAGAGCAGCAAGTTGAATTTTAATACCATGGCATCACATTATGGAAGTTTGATCGTCTCACTTTCGTGTATCAAATTCATGGAATTAAAAAACAAGGTAATCCGAACCCCCCCCCCTTTTTTTTTTCAAGAATACGAATTCAAGCCCTCAATCAAAATAACAGGTTTAACTTGTTTTAAGGAATGCAATCGCATTCCCGCAGGAAGACTTATTATGACTATACTTTTCATATTTATGTAAGGTATTGTACAGGTTGATTCAAAAATAATGTGACCAATTTCAGAGCCTCATAAATTTTTATTGAATTAAATTATTTGAATTTCAATGTAAACGTTTATTGATAGAGTGCGAAAATTTATTTTCTTTCGTATTTTCTGTACGACCCCTGAAACGGGATCATCGGACGTGAATATTTTCCCTGTGGGAGCCACTGAAAAGTGCTTTAAGTCAGCATATATTTAACTTCATATCTCCGACACTCTTTAGAATGAAATTCTTACGTTTTGTGCATCACCTCATTATAAACATGCGGAATATTTTGCTAATCAAGATTTTTTTTCTACGAAGGCCATTTACAAATTTAAAAGGTGTCACTTTTATAAAATTAACGAGAGAAATTATTTCTTAAAGTAGTCTTTTTCGGTGTTTTGAACTTCTTTCAGGAAATGACAATATATTTGCCTTATCAAATCAGAAACTTTATTCCGCAAGATTTGACTTGGGAGATGTAGAAGGAAACAAGAGGTATGCTTTGTATGACAAGTTTTGGATTGATGATGAAATTCGCAAATACACACTGCATATTTCTGACTATAGCGGAGACGCAGGTATGCAAAATTATTTATCTAATAATTCATAAAACATATCAACGAAAACAACACATTTTTATAGTTATTCAAATACTTTTCAACCTAAATTCTATTTATTTTGGTACGTTTATAATTTATTTGTATGTAAATACACACATACAACCCCCCCCCCACTCTCACGCATACATATATTCGGATATGTATACATATTATGCTATCTGCGTCGCTTGGTTTATGCTTTAAGGTATAGTTAATTGGCAAACCATGTCAATGAACCAAGCAATTACCATAACTAGTTCTCTGCCAGTTATCGAAATTCGACCATAAAGCATTATTTTTTTTTAATTTGAGCTTGAATAAAGTTCTTCTGTCAAATAGTATGTCTCACCATTTCATATACAGTGGAACCTACTAAAGTGACCATCTTGGCTAAGAGACCATCTGTCTATAGTGACCACTTTTGTACAGTTTCACTTTAAAACCACCACACTTTCTGTGAAAACAATGCTTTTGTGAAAACTCTATCATTGCTAAATGCAAAGGCAGTTTCAGTGAGTGGGTCATAGGGGTCATCTCCCTCTATCGACCTTGTATTTCGCAGGTTCCAGTAAGATTTCACACATTCAGTTTGCGTTTAGAACAATTTAGTCTAATCTAAAAATTCTAGTGACCCCCCTCCGAAAATTCAGCCTGGAGCCGTCCTCGCTAAAGGCCCATTACGTTCGGAGTTATAAAATCTTAAACCGTCGAATGATTGAACTCTACTTGCTGAGGCGTACTACTTACCATGTATATAAAAACTGGCTGCCTCAATAAATTTGCAATTTTTTCGAATGATTGTCCTTGAGATTTATTAACTGTCATCGCAAATACAGGTATATCTGGAAATTGAGTTTTTTGAAAGGATACGGTAAAATAGTACCAGAATATTTTATAAGTGGAACTAAAATTCTTTTGTTTTTCTTGCGGCGCAATCAATAGCATTACGGTATGAAAACTTGATGCGCATTCTTGTTCCATTGACTAATGCTTCATTTTCATTTAAGTTACTGATTAATATAACAATACAATTAACTTTCAATACTAACTTATGTGGTGGTATTTATAGTATGGTAATGTAAACCTTCCAAACTGCCTAGCGAGGCGGGAATGTTTAAAGAGTGCTTCTGCAACACTATCGTTCCCCAAAACAAAGCCAGAAATTTTTATCCGTACACAAAGTATTATTTGTATACAGAATTCAATGTATACAAAAATATCAATATACTAAAAAGAAATTCGTATGCTTACTGGTTACATAATGTGGAATTGGAGAAAACGTGTGGAATTAAATTAACCCATTTATGCCTAGCGTCCCTTTTTTGGGACGGCATTTACGCTATCAGTCGAAAACGTTATTTATTTTTCCTAGCCTTTATTCGCGAGTATTGAACCTCAATTCCACAAAATATTTTAATATGGCCAAGTAGGATGTTGACATTTCAATTTTTATACGTAATGATTTTAAAGGAAATCATCCCTTGTTCAAAAAGTTGACATCAGAAATTTATCAATTACTGCTGGTGTTAGAAAAAATCGAAGAAAGTCTGAAAAATATCCAGGCACGAATGGGTTAAAATAAGAAATTAAATTAAACTTCCAAAATATGGAAAGGGATAAATGACTATCTACTGGAAATTGCATTAGGTTTGTAAGCATTTGGCGCAGATCACAGTTATTTCGCAATATTTCACTTGCTGCCGGCCGACCGAAAAAAAAAAACCAAACCCCTCATATTCAAAGAATTCAAAAACTCTACTGGATAGTTATTGATTTCATTGTCATCATAGCAAATTATTTTATCGTAGCTGTGGTAAAATGTTCACTATTCGTCAGATATTCGATTCAGCCAGCATCAATAAAAGTTCAATCATCATTTTTAGGTTCTAAATGACTCCAATACATAATCTGAGAGAATGTTTTCGTAAATACTTCCCTACACTTCATTAATAATATTATTTTCATTCCCTATTAATTGCTGAGGAATTTCTCGAATACAATTCAATTAAAATTTAGGAAAATCACCAAAATTAGAAGATATTTGAAGCAATGTATGAATTTTTTGCTTCTTCTTTCTTTGATTTCCTTATACATGCATTTTCGGACTTTTACAATTGATTTTAAAGATCTGCCTATAAATTCTAATATTTTAGTCGCACAGAGATGATACAAATGTCAGCTTAGGGTCAAGGTATTTGAAGCCGAGCATAAACGAATTTCTCACAGTAAACTTCAATTGGTAATATTCAGTATTTTAAATCGAAAAATGGCACTAATTTCTAGTTTTGATTGCATTTGAGAAAGCAATTCTCTGCATTTTTTGATGCTGTAAGCAGTATTCGGATGAAAATTCAGCTTACCACAGCATAAAATAAGTGGCCTTTATGAATTGGATATATACTCATTGAATTAAATTTATTAAACCTTCGATTTCATTTTCTAACTATATTTTGAAATGATTCTAGATCATTTCAACGGATAATTTCAAAAAATTTTTGGGGATCAGTTCGAAGAAAAATAATGGCAAAATTTGAACGCGGTGATTAAATTCATTTATCACTCAGTTGGTCTACGAGGAACGTCACATCTACAAATTTTACATAACTCTAACCCAGTACATTAGATTTAGAAAAAGTATGAGATACCGAGGCTTGTAGAGAAAAATATACATTATGTCTGATACTTAGGAAACATTTGACATCTGCAAACACAAATAACATACATTGTGATGTACACATTTGAAATAGACTTGGCTATTTTTTGCATGCTACTCAGATAAACATCCAGATATCAAATATATTAAATTTTTCAGTCATGAAAATATACCTTTTGTAGCAAGATTCACTCGCAGAGTTTTGTTTTATTTTTAGGTGACTCTATGATCACTCAGCATAATGATCAAAAGTTTTCCACAAAAGACCAAGACAATGATAATCAGAAAGAACAGAATTGTGCCCAGTTATATAAAGGTGGATGGTGGTACAATGCATGTCATTTATCTAATTTAAATGGCCTGTATCTAAAGGGAAAAAACAAAAGTTTTGGCGATGGAGTTAACTGGTTTTCCTGGAAAGGAATGCATGAATCTCTGGAGTGGACGGAAATCAAAATCAGACCTAAAATCTTCAGACCTGCATTTACTGTGACTCCCATGTAGTTGAAAGAAGTGGTATTCTATGCAGTTACATTTTTTTCTTTTTGCCTTCTCCTATAAAAATAAAAATGTCATGATAATGGCTGTAGCTTTATTTTGCAAATTCTTTGTTATGAGAGTGGAATGAAAATATAAACAAACACAATAAGAGAAAATAGAGTAGTAGCACAAGACCCTTTATTAATAAATATCGAAATGTTACTTTAGGCAGGTGATACTTAGGCTTACGAAATAACGTAAGGCAGGTGTATAAATAACGTACAATCCCAGCAAAAACAAATACAATCATCAGCTATATTAGATCCATAAAAAGGATACTGTATTACGTAGAATTAGACAAAGTTTTTAAAGCATAATATCAAATTTTTAATCTTATAAGGCAGATGTATAATAGCATACAACTTCGGCAATAATAATTAAAAATAAAAATCTGATTAAATATGAAATAGTTGACGATTTTTAAAACAACACGCATATGAGGTACTTATCGATCAGTACGATAAGTAGCTTGTATGAGTGCTATTTTACAAAGGTTTAATTATTTCATCTTTTAAACACCAGTTTCTGTAGAACATATTTCGTTATAGGATCTGATTATTTACTATATGAAACCGAGTCGAAATAAAATTAAAAATATAAATGGGAATCATAATACAAATAGCTGAAAATTTAAGTTCTAAATAATAGTCAACTAATGTTCATCATACTTGTTGATCTTGTAAGCCTTTCTGTTAGTTTAAAGAAACTTCAGTTAAATTAAAATCAAGTATCTGTATTTATTTTTGTTTTTCGTCACTGAACCATGACAGCGGGATATTACAGTTCGCCTTTTTACTGAAGTAATCCATTGTTTTTCATTACAATGCCGAGAATATTTTTAATGAAATATGTAAAATATTAGTTAAATATAGCATCTCTAACCCTATTAATAATATGCATTGAAAAAAAAAATCATAGTGAACTGGCGATTTCTATTAAAATTTAACTGAAACGGCACTTTCAATCAGTAAGTTTTTCAGTACTTTAAGCCCACAAATTTTAAATGTCTCCTTCTTGATTTGAATGTGACAACTAGGGCTGCCAACTGTCCCGCTTCTAGGACTTTAGAGAGCATGTCCCGCGGAAGGAGTATGCAAAACGCCAAATGTCCCATTTTTAATAGAATAATTAATTTGATAATTTGATAAATTATAATGATCTCAAAAGAGAATTTGAACATTTATTTTCTCTTCTAAATAAATATGATTTCTTCAGAGACCATTATATACTCGGTAGTTTCTCTGCTAAATAATTAAAAATAGTTTAATGTTTCCTAAGTTTATTTTCCAATAATTATAATAATCTTAGCAGATTTTATTAAAACTAAATTTCTCTTATAAAGGTATATTATCGGTACCTACTTATTGGTTTTAATTATTTTTTTAAATGTCAACGGGAAAAAGTTTTCTTTTTGTTTGTGAAATCAAATAAGCAGTTTATTTAATTTAATTGTAAATGATAGCACTATTTACTTTGACTATAAAGAAGAGAGATGGAGACCCTAACAATTAATGTCAATTTTTGTGTTAGTTTTCCATATTTATTTAACTTTCCTGTAATAAGTAATCTGGATCCCATGTTTTTTAGCTACACCCCATATTTTAATCGCGATAGTCCCGTAAATCCGTGCATAAAAGTTGGCAAGCCTAGTGACAACTGTGTTAACAATTCCGTGAGCTTATACTCCGGTCAATTTAGACATCAGAGGTTACAAAAATTCACACCCAGCTGAAAGTTGGTAGGATTGTTCAAAACACCATCATAAACGAAATCTGAAAAGTCCTCATTGATCTGACAGCTGGAAAAAATTTACTCGGGGTCAAAGGTCCCAAAAACGGGTTTTTCTGGATTTTCAGCAAAACTATAAGTTTTATCATAAAATTAGTTCAGACAAAAATTTTAGATCAGATATTATTAATCTAATTCAATTATCTAATCTATCTAATCTATATACTATTAAATTATCTATCTTAAGTAATGTCTAAATCCTTTTTTCTAAGAGCCACCGTTTCTGAACGATTCGAAGGTTGAAAGAGTTGTAATCGCCGTAATATGCACGCGTTTCCACGCCACCTTTGATGTAGTGTACTCAGCGGGTTTTGCTTAACGCGGTTTCCCCAGAAGCCCGATTCCGCGGATCTGTTGGGATTCTGTTTAAATTGAAACTATTGAATAATAAAAGATATTGGCAAGGGATGAAAATGATAAAAGCGGTGTAAATTTAAAAAATTGGGAAATTTATTCGTCTGATTCATAATTCTCGAATACTCCTGCTTCCTCTTCTTCTTGTTCTTCTTTTTCTCTTTGTTCTTCTTCTTCATCCTAGGTGCAAGTAAATTGCCTCAATAGTGATACATCGCAGGTTTCCTCGTTAGTATCAAACGAATCCTCAACTGTTGGTGATTCAACATTATACCACGACCAGCCTTGGCAATTTCTATATGCTAGAGAACAAAAGAGTCGAACTTTTTGCAACCACATTTAGCAATACATCCCATTTTTCAGTTGCAAAAAATTGCGTTTAGCAGTTTTTCCGGCCCAAGTTTTGAATATGAACTGCCTCCCAACCCTTTATCATTGTTTGATGACATTGTAATACGTAAAACTCAAAAGTCTGCCATTTACGTTTGTTTTCAAAAGGTAAATATTGATATTAACAACATAAATGTGACATACATCATTGATGAAGGATATTTATTACACCGCGTTGTGTGGGATAGCGAAGAAACATTCAACGTCATCTTAGATAAATACGTTCAGTATGTACGACGACATTTTGGTCCCACAGTTACTGGCGTATTTGATGGCTATAATGATTTTACGAGAAATATTAAAGCCGCAGAACGACGTCGTAGAACTTCAGCTACATTTTCATCTTCTGATATTATGTTTGATCAATCTATGACGATTCCTACCAGTCAACAGAAATTTCTTGCAAATACTCAGAACAAATCTCGGTTCATTTCAATGTCGAAATAAAAGTTTACTGTTGAAAATATTTTGGTAAAACAAGCTAATAATGATGCTGATGTAATGATAATTGAAACAGCAACAGATCAATTCAATTTTAAAAAATACAACTATTGTTGTAAGTGAAGATACAGACTTACTCATATTACTCACTGCTCGAACTCCAATCGAAAAAACTATTTTTTTAAACCTGGAAAAGCTCAACATCAATCGAAATATATTCATCGAAAAGTTTATCTACTTTTGCAAAGTGTAAAAATCATGTACTATTTTTACATGGAATAACTGCCTGGGATACGACATCTGCACTTTTCAGGAGGGGTAAAGCAGCAGTTTTTAAAATGTTTGAAAAACAATATTTAATTCAATGTGCTGAAGCTTTTAAAAAGAGTAATTCAACTCCACAAGAAATTATCACCAACGGAATTCGCTTTCTTCTCTCTATGTATGGAGCTCTTAAAAAACTACATGCTTAGATAAGTTTCTATATGCATGTTTCGTTAAAAATACTCGAAATAAAAAAAAGTGTAATTCGCTTGTCTTACTCCAACCTCAGCGGCTTCTCATCAACATCTTTTACGGGTATATTACCAAGTTCAAGTGTGGCTTGGTTATCAGCTAGACCCAAAAGACTGGGGTTGGAAGTTGATCGACAATACATTAGAACCAGTTCAGACTTTACTCCCACCTGCGCCGGAAAAACAGCTAAACACAATTTTTTGCAACTGTAAAATGGGATGTAGTGCTAAATATGGTTGCAAAAAAGTTGGACTCTTTTGTTCTCTAGCATGTACAAATTGTCAAGGCCGATCGTGCTCCAATGTTGAATCACCAACAGTTGAGGATTCGTTTGATACTAACGAGGAGACATGCGATGTATCACTATTGAGGCAATTAACTTGCACCCAGGATGAAGAAGAAGAAGAACAAGAAGAAGAGGAAGCATAAGCATTAGAGAATTGTGAATCGGACGAATAAATTTCTTTTTTATTTACACCGCTTTTATCATTTTCAACCCTTGCCAATATCTTTTATTATTCAATAGTTTCAATTTAAACAGAATCACAACAGATCCGTGGAATAGGCCTACCGGGGAAACCACTTTAAATAACCGTGCCACGTTAAATAACCTTTTTTCCAGGTATCGGATCGATGAGGACTTTTTAGATTTCATTTATAATGGCGTTATGAACAATCTTACCAAAATTCAGCTGGGTGTGAATTTTTGTAACTTCACTCCTATTTTTTGGTCTAATTTTACCGGGCTATTACCTCATAATCAAAGTACTGTCGGAATTTTTGCGATTCTAATTCAGCAGAATAGTTCCTCGAGTTTAAAACAAATAAAAAAAATTCTTTCGCATGAGCTGTTATACAAATGTAATGACATATATTAAGACTGTAAGATATGAATGGCTTACCACAATTCAGCAGGACAATAAAGGGGAATTCGGGATTTCTGGACTTTAGTCGGTATGGCGATTAGGTGAGTAACAAACACACTCGCGGAGAGTGAGAAATTCAATGTAATGAATTTTTCCTGTTATTTCTTTCTTGGAATACTATTAGATTTTGAATTCCGGTTTGCTACAATGCGCCCCTATATTTCTTTCATATTTATGAGTTCTTATTTTAAGAGTAAAGTTTTCCAAGAAAGTACCAGTTTTCACTTCATCGTTAACTTTCAAAGCAAGTAATTTGCTTAAGGGGTAAAAACAGGTTTTGTTACTATAATAACTAAAACGTAAAATAAATATTTTACCCTTTTTAAAATCTACAAATACGAAAGCCTTTTGTGTAGTTTTTAGAAATAAAAATATATTTAAATTCTTCTAGTTTATTCTAAATCTAATAACTATGCACACTTGGGTATTTAATTATCTGTAAAACATTTGCATTAATCTCAAAAGTATTTATTACTGTATGCTAAACTTAACGAAAATTGCTTCTTACCAAATTACATGCACTCTTTTGCTTCTAAATCCAGCGGTAAGCAAACAAGTTCACTGTTGAAGATTTTAGAATTAACTCCCCAGAGTGCATATGTTGAAGCTATTCTCGTAATGAATTAAATATCAGTAAAGGCAGTTAGTAGTGAAAAGTACGTAAAAATATTTTTCACCAAAATCAATGAGCTAGGAGGAAAGGCGCATAGAACTAAGTTGGCTTGTAAGTGATGTTTGAAAATTGTTTTGAGTTGGAATTCCTGTTGTTTAATCTAAAAATCATTGAAAACCTCATCTATGTATGCATTTAATGTAACAATATTCTACCACTTCAAAATGAGAAAAAAAATTAATGTTCAACAATTTTCCTCTGAAATTATTTGTACTTGCATCAATTGTAATTTCATCAGAGCAGCTCAAACAACGTTATGTAGCGTTCTGGAGAAAATTCAATAATCTTCTCAGGGCTTCAACTAGCAAGATGATCTGTTCTCTTTTGAAAATCTGGAGAGTTGTCAGATAAGGAATGACGGACAATTCTTTAAAGTTTCCACTACAAGTCTAAAATGAGATATCACCCCATTTGTAGTCAATTCCACAACCACGTTCAGAATGGGGCGGATCCAGAAAAACTTCAGGGGTGGAGCGATAAGTATGACAAAGTGTATTTTCTGAGATAGGTTACTCTTTCTTTATTTTTTTTTAACCTTCTCATTTTTAATATTAAATCTACGTTTAACTGTTCAATGTTGCTTCCCAGAATGGTTCTTTGAATGCTTTATGGTGATCTGTCAAGTAGTGTTCAAATATATATATAATATATTATAGTACCTGGCGACCGAGCCATGCTCATAATCTAAATATTCCTTAAGTGTAAAATACTGGTTACGTGAATGGCTGCAGCTTATCTATAATCTTCATGATTACCAAAGATTTATATCGCTGTCGGATCACTCACTCATTATCAAGAAAGCTTCGGTCGATGTTCAATAGCACATAATTGTTTTGAAGGGATGATAAATATTCAAAGGTCGTGCCATCAGTTGAGCAAAAGATAGTTTAACGTAAGGTGCCTCCTTTCCTTCTGCAGCAGATCAGCAAGGGTATCAGCAAATATCTTGGCTGTTACAATGGGGACTGTTCATACATTCATTAAAAGCGTCTTGATTACGTCAGAAATATATCTGCCCATATTGAGGACGTTCAAATTCAGCATCAGGATTTTGAGTTGGATGCAGGGCCATATTGTGACTAATAGGTTCCTCGGGCATTGATGAATTTGGATGCGCCCATCTATGAAATTTCTTTTATTTTTCATATAATTTTAGTATAAAAAAATATTTCAGAACAAAATTTGAAATTGGAGGACTTTCGAACCGGGGCCCTGGGCAAAGTTCCGATTTGTCCATGCTATAATAAGGCCCTCGTTGGATGAGACTCAAATGAATGCATTAACTCATCAAGACTGTTATAGGCTGATCGCAACGTAGCTGTACACATCTCTATCGTTAATAGTTTCAGCCGTCATGTATTGTGAACAAAGCCATTGCAAAGCATGTGGATGTGGATGGCATCGAAGAAATAACCGCACCAATTGATTAAGAAATTCAGGATGTCCTACATCATTCTTTCCATCCAAACAACAGTCCCCAAAGTAATTTCGTTAATTTGATTTTTTACTCTTCAGGAAAATGCAAAGCTCCACGGTGTGAATTCCAAAGCCAAGCTCGTTAAATAAGGTTGTTTAAAACTATTGATAGGAAATAACTCCGCCATATGTGTAGATAAAGCTTTTGTAGATACTTAGACAGTTTTCCCGAAGTCCTTATCGACGTGTAGCTATTCTACGTCGTTTTCCTTCCAAATGCCGATCGTCTGCTTCATCTGCTCGTGTTTGAGTTAAGGTGCGTTCAGACTAGCGATTTTAGCGTTCTTCTTGTAGCTAATGTCGCAAAAATCGTAAGCACAAAAGTCAGAGCGTTCACACTGGACTTGAAAGTTTTGTAATGACGTATTCGCATCGGTTGGGGGGGGGGGGGGGGGGTTCTAGGTGAAACGTAAAAGGGTTGAGTACAGTGCATGCGGGAAGAATGATTGATGTTGACATCCTTCCCCCACCTTGAAAACGTATCAACAAAAGAAGAGGGCGAATCATAGAGACATTAGGCACCGATTTGGAAGGAATTTAAATGTCAGGAAACTGGTTTTATCGTCGCTAACTGACGTCATGACTAAGACCGATAGCTACTATAAGAACTCGAACGACAATAAGACGTAGTCTGAACGCACCTTTACGCATTTGAGCCAAGAGCCGCTGCCGGTGATCATAAGTTTCCTCAGCTCATTTTTGAGCTACACGTTCATGCATTTGCGTCTTTGACGTTCCTCAGCAGGTTCATCATTTTTTCACTTTGCTTGGAGATCGTTAATCTACTGAGAATTGGAATCTTAGATGTCAGAACAGCTACCTTATTGAAACATGACGTCTTTCCGGTCTGACTTGGTCTGACCAATGTCGAATTTTTTCTTTAATAGGTGCAAAGTCCCTTGAGGTACTTGAAACAGGATCATTAGCTGAGTGAGTTTATTTAGTCTCGTTCAGTCTATTTATGATGTTACACTTCTGACTTCTTCGAGGAAAGCCTGCTAAAGTTGAAAGAACGTTGATTCTAGAACGTTATATATTCAGAACTTACAGTGAAATGTATTTCATTACTAATAAAATGTTTTTATTTAAAATGTATTTTTAAAGGTGTGAAAAATGATGGGATATAGTATTATAATTTTAACATATATGATAATTCTTTAAGAATGAAATTGTGAATTTCTCTATAGTGATTCATTTTAAATGTAAAATACTTACTTTTTTATTCAAAGAAAATAATTCTTACATAAATAAATTCTATAAACGTAAATTCAATCTTCTTACATAAATATAGATGCTATAAAAGTATAATCTTACATAAATATGCTTTCAACATAATTTTCTTTTATAAACTCACGCTTCAGAGGGGGAAAACTGTAACACACTTAAAATTACTAGATGTCGTCTAGTGGTCGAAATTCGACCGTAAAGAATTAATTATTTTTAATTTCGGCATGAATAAAGTTCTTCTGTCAAAGAGTATGTCTCAAGATTCCATATACAGTGGAACCTACTAAAGTGACCACCTTGGCTAAGAGACCATCCGTCTATAGTGACCACTTTTGTACAATTTCAGTTTACAACCACCACACTTTACTGTGAAGACAGTGTTTTTCTAAAAACTCTATCATATTTTGATAAATGCAAAAGCAGCTCCAGCGAGTGGGTCACAGGGGTCATCTCCCTCTACCGACCTTGATTTCACACGTTCCAGTACGATTGCACACATTCAATTTGCGTTTTGAACAATTTAGTCTAATCTAAAAAGTCTAGTGATCCCCTCCGAAAATTCAACCAGGAACCGTTCTCGGCTAAAGGCCCATTATGTTGGGAGTTACAAAATCTTAAACCGTCAAATGATTGAACTCTACTTACTGAGGCGTATCACTGGTCATACATAAAAACTGCCTGTCTTGATAAATTTGCACTTTTTTCGAGTGATTGTCCTCGAGATTTATTAATTGTCATCGCAAATGCATATACAAAAATATCAATATGATGCAAAGAAATTTGCATGCTTATTGGTTACATAACCTGAAATTGAGTAAAACGTGTGGAATTAAGTTAAAATAAAAAATTAAATTAAACTTCCGAAATATGGAAAGGAATAAAAAACTATCTACTGGAAATCACATTGAGTTTGTAAACATTTGGCGCAGATCACAATGATTTGACAATTTTTTTACTTGCTCCCGGCTAACCGAAAAAAAAACACTCATAGTCAAAGAATTCATAAACTCTACTGAATAGTTATTGATTTCACTGTCCCCATAGCAAATTATTTTATCATAGCTATGAAGATATGTTCTTCATTCATCAGATATTCGATTTAGTCAGCATTAATAAAAGTTCAATCATCATTTTTAGGTTCTATTATAACTGACTTCAATATGTCATCTGAGAGTATGTTTTCGGAAATACTTCCATACACTTCACTAAAAATATTATTTTCATTCCTTATTAAATGCTGGGGTATTTCTTCAATAATATTTTCGGAGAAAAATTGCTTTATCATAATGCGTGGCGAGAGATTGCGAAAAAATTGCGGAATTGGCGAGTTTCTGTGAAGAGTCCCTGGAACTGCACCTGCCCTGTTCGGTTCGTTTTTCCTCAGCTTTAAAACATAGAATTAACAACACTTTTACAACACTTCACTTGTCGATAAGTACTCACACTTATCGACAGTCTAAAAAAGTCGTCAATCACAGGGCTAAAGCACGTTTTAATCATAGACGTTTCACCAAACTGGGGAATAATTTCACTTTTTGCGAATTTTGTTGTAATACTATAACCCTATAGTACTGCGGAAACTTAGTGTTGTTACTTCAAAATTGACACAATAATGGAACCATCGCCCAACTTGGCGCGAAATACTGCGTGCCAAATTACTTCTCTAATTGTTTACGGTGCATTAACATATTATACAAAAATTTTAACTTTCGCACACCCACCACCCCCATTAGAACTTTAACTGTGCCGAATTTCGCTGTCATCCAAACAGATCAAAAAGTTGTCGTCTAATAATGTAAAATGTACAGCGTTCGTGCCGCTATCCGTATGAAAAATTTCATAATTATTTTAAGAAATCTGCGATATTTATACAATCCGAAAATCTACCCGTTCCCTGATTTTCAAGTATACTTTTTTTCCTATTTTGAGCTCTTTTATTTCCGAGAATACAAAAAGCTTATCATTTGCGTGTCAAAATTAGATGCTTAGCGGCATCTTTTCGTGCTTGGGGAATGATAACCAGGATTGGGTTTTTCAACGATCAACACGGCACTACCGTCTAAAACCGTAAATTTTAAATTTTAAGCCTATTAGAAGGCTTTTTCAGTCACTTGACCAAGCGCAATCGTTTAGTGGACCTTTAAAATCTCAAGTATAAAATTTTAATAAAATCGTTAGAGCCGTTTTCGAAATCGTTTGGACAAACATACAAACATACCTCTCTTAATATAGGAACATATATAGTGCTTAACAATCATCACAGTACAATTACTTTTAAAATCCCTTGCTTTAAATAATAATGTACAGAAAAAGTCAGAAACCGGGGTTTAATGTCTAAAAACAAAAAACG
Source organism: Cheiracanthium punctorium (assembly GCA_038373885.1). Taxonomy (NCBI): domain Eukaryota; kingdom Metazoa; phylum Arthropoda; class Arachnida; order Araneae; family Cheiracanthiidae; genus Cheiracanthium; species Cheiracanthium punctorium. Next base: position 2,226,018 of record JAWZYV010011719.1, read on the forward strand.
TATATATTCATAAACCCTAATTTTTTGCATTGTAAATTAGAACATTAATTACCTTAAAATTGTACAAATTAAGTAAAACTTTGGTTACCACTGTGTTCGTATTCAATCTAAAAAATTAAAATCTATAGGAATAATGATGAAATCGATTAAAATTTTTAAACTAAATGTAAAAATTCACTATAACGAAATAAATATATAAAATGAGCGCCTATTTATTTCCGTGAAAATCGAGCCCTGATAATAATGATACAGAAAAGAGTACTATGAATAAAGAAATCAAACTTTGATTTACCAAGAAGATAGTTCCTCATATATCGTCTGTTATCATGCATAGGGTTTTTCTGTCTGTTGCAGACTTCCTTTGCAACTTCCTTTTTGCACTTTATGTGATTAGCCAGCTTAATGAATCGCGGCATACTAAGAAGTATTATTTAACAAAGGTGAAAAAGAAGTGCAGTTTGTATATCTGATAATGGCAATATACCTGTCTATTTTATCACTGCATGTACTCATTCTTCCCTACTCAGTAAACGAGAATCTGCAACTTTTATAAGCTCAGAGTTTTACTGCATGAAAGATCTTAAAATGTAAGTAAAGTGTACCTGATTATTTTGTGAATTAATTTTTTCATTTTTGTTTGTGTGTGAATAACAGCTAAATAAGTATTCCAGTATCGTAAACCTTTATTCCTTTATAGTTTTCGTTAACAATTCCTACTATATAGTTACGCTGATCCCTGACTAATTGCTTCACTGACTGACTGGCTCTGTCACAATTCTGGTCCAACCATTCCAAAAACAACAATTAAAAAGTTATTGTCAAAAAACGTAGTAAAATTCACACTGATTGTGCGATCGGCTTGAAATATTTCATGATTATGTAAAAAATATATATATAGAAAAAAAATGTGCGTTACTTTTAAAATCTGAAATTTCCCTGATTTTCAAACAATTTTTCGCTATTCTGAGCTTTATTTTATTTCCGAGAGTAAAAAAAGCTTATTATTATTTGCATGTCAAAATTACGTGTTGTAAGTAACATTGACGTCATATTGAAGTCACCGTTATCGGGTTTTAAAGCGAAAATTACGATTCTAATTCGCTTAAAATAGATTTTCTAGATTGCCCACTTTAACATTTATTGCAGATAAAATACTTTCTATGTATGAAACCTTGATATAGGGGAAGGTGTTCCCACCAAATGAAATCTTTCGAATGTGATAAGTTTCCGCACAGTTTGCAACTCGTATTTCGGTATATAATAAAAATTGAATGTGAAGTTATTTATTTTAAATGGTCAAAGATTAAATTACTGAGTGTTTTGTCGAATGTTTTTTTCAAGTGTTCCTTGTAATTGCCTCCACAACGGGCTTATTTATCCTCTACTTTTTATATAATTTTAAGGAACAGCTATCTAATGCAGATTCTAAATTTGTATAACATATCTGTCTTTAGGATTAAATATCCAGTTTTGGTTGCGCTAGCGTTTCGCATGCAGTGTTCACTGCAATGTAACTTCCATTTGCAGCCAGAAAGAAACTTCAACAGCTTACTTGGACATAGCAGTTGATATGATCACGAAAGCGAAATACAGCATTCCCACATGTAAGTGTGCTATTTACGAAACATAATAAATTAAAATTACTTATTATTACAGTAATCAGAAATTAGTTGACTAACCATTATTTTTAAGAGAAAAAAAATTGTCACATTCTCAAAGCTTAGTTGTTTTTGTTACTTATGCCCTCTGCCAGATCTCCCAGATAGGGAGGTGGTGGGCAGAGGGGGGCGTCTTCCATTTTTAGCTGGCCCCAGTGGAAGGAAGTCCGACTGTAGCCCGGGGTCTCCTAATTTTGAACCAATTCCAGAGGAGGGGCCAACCCCCTGAAATCGGCACCCCAAGGGCAATCGTTTAACATACTGGAGGACATTGGAGCCACGACAGATTTTAAGTGCACCAGCTCCCATTGGCGTACACGGTCCCACAGCAGTCGAACCGAGAGGATGTCACCCTCCCAAGCACTGGACAAACCGGATGTTGCTTCACTTGGCGTGTTCTTATGGGAACGGAGTTTAGCGCCCAGACCACTGCGGGACTCAAAGCTTAGAAAAATTATAAAATATAATCTTACTTGGTTCAACAAATCTTTCTTCTTGAATGTCAAAATTCTTTTATTTAATTAATTACTAAATTACCTGTTTTTAAGAATGTATGTAAGTTATTCCGCATTAATCGACGTGGCACCTCAATTAAAGCGGACAGCACAATTGACTTTAGTACTCCGGTTTACATAAAGCATCCAATAAGCGCTACTTAGAGAATCGAAGTGCTATTATAAATCAATTTTCTTCTTTCTATAAAACAAAAAAGCTCATAATTTATGGGATAAATTTTAGCATTTTTTTTCATCGTATTCAATTAATTTCCGCTGTAAACGTTTGTATTCGGTAATCACGCTTGTTTTGTAAATATATGTGTGAAAATAATAGCTGGAGAAATTTGTTGCATGAAAATCTGAAATGGCAGAATATTTTCTTTGGTGAAAGTGTTATGGAAAATTATCATGAGTTAGGCGTATTTTCTTATCTAAACACCGTAAGAAAATCTCGCTACAGTAAATTAACATTTAAAAAATTACAAATGAGTTTTCTAAGGAAACATTTCACGCTCAGTAGTGAATATATTTATATCATGTTCATGCACAGCCGTTATAACATGCCGATTAATTATGTTAAAATATGATTGATAACATTTTTGCAAGCATCAATTTGTGTAGATAATTAACGTTTTCAAGGAAAGAGGATATTTTATAATAGGTGTAATAGGTCTAAAAACTTGATTTCTGTACTGTTTTGATTTTTTTAACTCATGGTATTTTCTAAGGTACTAACTGTGCAGGCAATGCAAGTCAGAGAGCCGTAGATTGTGCTGACTTGCTACGTATGGGTCATAACAGGAGTGGAGTTTATGAAATATGGCCTGTGAGTCGAGTGACCGACGGAAATTCACTGGAAGTGTATTGTGACATGCAGACTAGTGGAGGAGGCTGGACAGTAAGTTCGTTTAATTTTCGCAGAATTTTGATTCTCTCTCTGCTATTTCTTTTGACTGCTAACTTTCTAATAATATTTTAGTCAGTTTATATGAAAAGAAATATCTTGTCTATAACAAAACTGTCTTTTACACATATCATATTATTTCTTTTAGTACAAAACTCTACAGATAATTAAAATTTAATTTTTAATAAATTAGCATTAGGATAATAAAGACAATAGCAAGTCAAGAAATGGTCATTTAGAGGAACGTATATAAACTCTGATGTATCTAAGATGATGTATACTTACTCCAAAACTAGAGTTTTAGACAGTTTTGTCAGATGAAACAGAGTTGCATTAGACAGAAAATGTATGATGTAACTAGAACACACACAGAAAATGTATGAACTATGACGGTACAGGCAAACATTAAATTTGAACTACATAGAAACTGCAAATGCAACTCCGTAAATGTCGTTACCAAGCCCGAGTATAAACGCAGGAGGGGTTTTCATGTCGCTTAACACTTACTAATCAGTATTCTGTAAAAATCTGCAGTATTTTAGAGAGGTTCTAGTCATTTTTTTACTAATTTATTTTTTATTTAAAAGAAAGTTTTTAACAGTCAAATTTCGGTGGGTTTCATTTAGTTTTATTTTGATGTGTTTCATCTCTAGGATTCATTCGCTTTATTTTAGGATTCTAAGCGATTTTTTTATTTATCTCAAATAAGTGTAAATTGGTTTTGAAATTTTCACTCAGATTAAAATATTACTTCGAAACAAACAACATTCTACAATACAATTCTCCTTTTAACTTAATCTCATTTTAGATTTAATAACAGTCAGAAATAATTAGACCAATCTTATAAATAAAAATGAAATTATGTTTGTGTTTGTTTGTGGATTTGATTCGTATACAAATCCACAAAAATGGACCTATCGGTCTGAAATTTAGCACAGATATGTAAAATAATATAGAATAAATCGTAGTCCACTTTAAAACTTTGAAAGCCCACCCGTTCCCGGAATTTAAGAGATTTTTTATGCTCTTCACGCAAAAAGCTTTCCGTAATTGTAACCCCTGTAGTGAAAAAAGTGTGAAATAAGGATCGTGGTTGCCATATGTGGCGATTTTGCCGAATAAAATGTTTTAAATTCTCAAAGTAAAAATAAAAGAATAATAATGATTTTTTTTTGTTAGTTTATATTCGTAAGGTTATTTTTTTTTAAATTATAATATCGTGTGCATGGGAAATCAGAGCAGGAATGAAATGTTTTACACGCAAAACAATAAGAATTGAAGATTTCCGAGGCTAATGTGTAAATTTTTTTAGTTTGGCGAAAAAATAAAATGGCTGAAATATCGATTTTGAGTAAGTGAGTTCCAGCGGTTTGCACAGTTTTCGGCTTGGCGCAATTTATTGAGAGCTTAAGAAATTGATTTTTGAAAACAAGTGCAAAGGTTTTATTAGAATACAGCGTTAAATTTTAATGAAGAAATAATGCAGTTATTAAGGGATTTCAAGCGGTCTAACTTCAGAATTCTCGCCAATTGAGTACATTGATTTAAGTTGGGGGAATTCCGCCAAATTTCAGAAAATTGAAATCTTCTCATTTAGTACATCGGAGTAACGATGAATAAAACACATTATAGTTGATAATTTAAAAAAAATTGGCTGTATTAAGGGATTCCAATCTTATCTTATCTTATCTTATCTTATCTTATATATAATAAAATCCGAGAGTAAACCTTGTATGTAGCTATGTAGGTAGGTAAGTTTGTGACCACCAATCTTCTTGCGAGCGTCTCTCGATCGCATTGCGCCGAGACGGTTGGTCGCAGACCCACCGAAGTTTGCATACGGCTTCACTAGGACAGATCCTAACACGCCTCGGAGCGATTTTTTCTAAATTCGAATTAGAAAATGTTTTATTTTATGTTTTGTCCGATTTTTAGCGATTTTTCTCGCTTAATACGTAATAACGTCGGTAATTGCACTCGCAGTAAAACGAAATTTACATCATCGGAAAGAGGAGAAAATTTTCTTTTAAAAATTGTTTGTTTGGACTGTGTAATATAATTTGCAGATTTTTGGGAATTTTTCAAATAAAATTAAATTTGACGCTGACTTTCGTAAAATATTTTTAAAACTGCTGCATCTTGAATTCTATCCGTTATAACTCTTATATATTTTGTCAATACATTTCGCCCTCTTTTAAAAGAAAAACCAGAGGAAAATATAAATTAGGAGATTTTTTACGAATTTTTAAGTAAAGAAGGATTTTCATTTCAATCGCAGCAGCTTAAAATTTCGGTATGATATCTTGCGGTTTGGTTGTCTTGGAGACAGTAACAATGATTAAAATTGCCAGTTGAAAAAAAATAAATAAAATTATTTAAAAATAAGCGAGTTTTCACATGTGAAATGTGCGCCACTTTGACGTCACGAGTTTAAAACCCCTTTCGAAACTCAATCAGAATAACGGACTCACAAGCATAACATACGCCGCGCATGTGAAATAATTCCATATTTTATTTTACGTTGCCAGAAAAATAATTGTATGCTGTTTTTTCACCAGTGAATTATCCAGCATTATTTTCAATTGAGATTTTAAACAGGTCACGTTTTCGAATCGCAAGAAATATATTGCGGTGTTAAACAGGACCTGATTATGACCAACAGGGGTCCCCGGGCATTGTTGAATTTGGGGGGGCCCCGTCTATAAAATTTGTTTTATTTTTCATAATTTTTTTTATAGAAAAAAACAACATTTGAATTTGGGGGCCATTTCGAGCCGGAGGCCCCTGGGCAAAGTCCCGATTTGCCAGTGCGATAATAGGGCCCTGTTGCTAAATACGCCAATCTGACAAGAATTATGCGTAAAAATTTATGGAGAGCTGATTTAGTGCCAACCATAAAGGGAAATGATTATCGTTTATGCTAATGCATAAATTGCAAAGAATCACCAAAGTGTAATAGACTACATTCGTGGTAAATATCTAGACCGTTTCTTTAAATTAAGCATTAACGGTTGCAAAACGAAAATATATTGTATGGGTATCAGTAAAAGATAGTATAAGTAAGTAGATATGATAAGGCAATATTGATCAAAGCAGAATATACCGCATTAATAAATATTTCGTGAAACTAAGCCTTCTATTCATTCTTCAACAACCGTCTTACATCACAGCTAACAAAAAAGTAAGTTAGTCTACGTCGCGTTAATATATCCCGCTGTAGTTTCAACAAAAAAGACTGAACACAACTTTTTTCTTGGAGATTCTCTTTTGTCACAAGTAGTTATGATCGCATTTTAGGAAACTGTTCTCTTCTTGCCTTGCAAAGAGCTGGTACACAACTATTTAATTATAAAATAAAACGGTTCTCCACTTCATGTAGTATCTAAGGTATTAATGGCATAACTGAAATCTAAAAAAGAGTATGATGCAGAAATGAGACACTTTGAAAATTAGGAATTTTCACTACAAACCGTCACGCTTTTTTTTTCTGATCGTGAATGACACCGATATAGTTTTTTGCGTCATAATATTAACAACGGTCACTGGTCAGTACGTATACTAACTTTACGAATAAGTAATGAGTAACTTTACACGAAGAGTCAAATCATTTTGCTTATTTTTAGATTCCAAATCTCTGGAATCAATTCGAACTATACATGTAAGAAAAAGTTTCGTTCCCTACCGTGCGGAGAACGGGTACGCAGCTAGTTTTTAAATAAATGCGTGCTGCTCTTTGGCGGTCCAACCATTTCCCATATTGATTGCTGCTAAGTCAATGCTTCGAAAGATTCCCTGAAAAAACTCTTGCAAAATGGCGTATGTTGGCAATTTGGCGAGGCTTAGATTTGAAACTGGATTTTATTTGAGACTGGTATATATAATAACACTGGTTATAGATAAAAATGAATGTTGGTATGTGTTTATGAGGTTGAAAAACTCCAGCACCGTTGAGCACCGTTGCACGAAAATTTGGTTCACCTAAGTCTTTTATGATGGAGAAGGTTTTTATGCTATCCGTTTTCCTTAACTTGCCACTTGGTGCCGCAGCACAACGTTGAATTCTATTCCGTTTAGCCGTTTGCTATGCGAATATCGTCCAAGCGATTTCGATGAAATTTGGTACACGCAAATATTAGAACACGGAGAATATTTTTCACTATCCATTTTGCTGTAACTTGCCGCTAAATGGCGCTGCAAAGCATCAACTTCTATACCGTTCGACCGAGCGGCATAAATTTTTTTATACTTACACATTTGAGCACGAAGGATATATTCTAACTGCGTTCCTTTTGATGTTACTCACCACTAGATGACACTGCAATGCATTATTATTTTAACTCGCCACTAAATGACGCTGCAGCAGGCCAAATTCTTGACCATTCAAACGGTCGCTATGAAAATCAGTATACATAGCTATTTGAACAATGAGAATATTTTGGCGTTATCCATTTTGCTATAACTCGCGACTTGACGGCGCTGTAGCAAACATTACTTTAATTAACCACTAGATGGCCCTGCAGTGTATCACTTCTTGACTGTGCAAATGATCGTTATGAAAATTGGTATACATAGATATTTGAACACGGTCGCTATGAAAATCAGTATACATAGCTATTTGAACAATGAGAATATTTTGGCGTTATCCATTTTGCTATAACTCGCCACTTGACGGCGCTGTAGCAAATCATTACTTTAATTAACCACTAGATGGCCCTGCAGTGTATCACTTCTTGACTGTGCAAATGATCGCTATGAAAATAGGTATACATAGATATTTGAACACGGGGAAGAGTTAGGTGCTATCCATTTTCCTATAACCACTAGATGTCGCGTCAACACATGAACTTCAGGACTATCCAGCCGATAGTCATGAAAATTCGTATACATCGATATCTGAATGCGAAGAATATTTTCGCCGCATCCGTTTTGCTAAAACTCGCCACCAGATTGCGCTACGCCGCATGGCCTTCCGCACCGTACAAACGATTGCCTTGTAATTCGGTATGCATGATTATTGGACACAATATAACGCGATATCCATTTTGCTATATCTGTTTATTACAATGAATAGTAACCCATTTGTGCCTGGATATTTTTGCGACTTTCTTCGATTTTTACTGATAACAGAAATAATAGATAAATTTCTGATGTCAACTTCTTGAACAAGGGATGATTTCTTTTAAAATCATTATGCATAAAAATCGAAATATCAACATCCTACTTGGTCATGTTAAAATATTTTGTAGAGTTGAGGCTCAATACTCATGAACAAAGGCTAGGAAAAATAAATAACGTTTTCGACTAATAGCGAAAATGCCCTCCCAAAAAAGGAACGCTAGGCATAAATGGGTTAATCACCACAAATCGTAATATCAAAAAGTCCATTCATTCCCGTGCGAAGAACGGGTACTTCAGCTAGTAGATAGTATAAAAATTTCTGTTTTCCTTTCATCAAAAATTACTGTACGTAAAAATTTTAATACAGTCTGTCAATTAAATAACCAAATGTCGGAACCCTTTATGAAAAACACAGTTGTCGGGACATTTTTTTTCGGACCCCAATGCTGAAAAAAAGGGTTCCGAGCCGTTGTGCCTCAAAGGGTTAAACTAAATATAAACAAACTTGATTTTCTCAATTTCATTTCAAGTTATTAATGGAAAGTTTTGAAATTTTGCATATTTGTTGGATGTATGTATGTATGTATGTATGTATGTATGTATGTATGTATATATCTATCTATCTATGCTCTGAACTTCGGAGCGTGATAGGTTATAAAAATTTTAACAGTCTTGAAATTGTAGGACATTTTTTAATTTGTAAGAAATATTAAAATAAAAAAAAAGATAATTTTTAAAAATTTGAGGTATTCCCAATTATCTTTACATGAAATTGTTTCTGTATATATATTAAAAAAAAAAAAGCCGTCGATCTCTACTTGATATATATATAATACAATTTAATAAGATGCAATATTTAACACCCAATTCTTTTAATACATCTTTTTTTCAATATGGTCTCTTTTATACACTTTCTTTAATCGTGTCCATTTTTTTTTTTACGAGAAATGACGTGCTAAAAAAAGTAAAGGATTCTCGTGTAGCTATGTCACCCGCAACTAATTTTTTTTTGTTTTTTAATAGAAATCAAATCTATTATTCTTTGTGCATTTTTGACAGACTTTTTTCGATTCACTATTAACGGGGGAAAAAAATTAAACTTCTTTTTGAAATTAAGTAAATATAGAAACTACTTTTTAAATGTCAAATTAAAGCTAGATAGTATTTTTTATACTACAAACCTCAAATTTTTAAAAATTATCTTTTTTTTATTTTAATATTTCTTACAAATTAAAAAATGTCCTACAATTTCAAGACTGTTAAAATTTTTATAACCTATCACGCTCCGAAGTTCAGAGCATAGATAGATAGATAGATAGATAGATATATACATACATACATACATCCAACAAATATGCAAAATTTCAAAACTTTCCATTAATAACTTGAAATGAAATTGAGAAAATCAAGTTTGTTTACATTTAGTTTAACCCTTTGAGGCACAACGGCTCGGAACCCTTTTTTTCAGCATTGGGGTCCGAAAAAAAAATGTCCCGACAACTGTGTTTTTCATAAAGGGTTCCGACATTTGGTTATTTAATTGACAGACTGTATTGTCAACATTATGAAAAATAATTGAATATAATGTATTTTTAATATAATGTTGATTATTCTTTATATGCTCCGATTTACAGCTTCTACAAAAAAGGGGGGATTTTCAAAGAACAAATGACTATTTTTATAAAGACTGGAAAAGTTACAAAGAAGGATTTGGAGACGTGGAAAAAGATTTTTGGTTAGGTAAGAGGCATTTATAAGCTCTTAGTTAAATATTTAAATTTTACTCTAAAATTTTACTTTTTTTCGGAAATTTTCATTGAAAAAACAGAAAGAAAGTAGTAAATTTTTTAATGATGATTTTTTCCGCATGAATCATACCCAAAATCATTTTCTGAATCATCTCGTTATTAGCGTGTGAATGCTACTTTTTTTATAAAAATCCGATTTACAAGAAATTGGTTCAGCAAACCCGCATCATCTACATTTTCTGTACTGAAAAAATTGCATCTCCATCACTTATACTTTAACTAAAGAATAGCTTAACTTATAATAGGTCCAAGTTGAGCTTTACCTACAAGTAACTACAAGCAAGCGGGTGAAATTAACCCAATTTTTTTTAATGTACAATCACTTAAATTTAATACTTGAATTAAATTTACAATATTCAGAATTCTAAATAAATTATAACTCCAAAAAGGTTTCTTACAGTCATAGAATAAAAAATAATAAAACCTAACAAAAATTATGAAAATATAGAGTGTTTGAGGCACCTTAAGATAATTTTCGATCAAGACCCAGTTTTGGCTAGATGATATAGATGACAAGAGACAAGTTTAGCTCACTATTATGAAACGATTTGGCCAAATTCATTTATTTCGTTTCACCCAAATGTGAAAGCTTATTAGTTTCAAGTTTTTTATTTCATTTTATTTAGGAACAACAAATATTTTTTTGAGGTCCAAATAGCCCATAGATTGCAGCAAAAGTTTCAGCATACTTCTGTAAAATAATGTTTTTAAAAACCTGTGAAATGATTTTCGTAAAATACTGTTATTGTATAAATTCTATTCAAAATATGTTTTTACCCTGACAATGGCAAAATGTTTTCTTTTTTAAACAGACGTGTAGATTTTTTTTTTCATTGTGTACCGTGCATTTGGTTATTTTATTTGTACCATTAAAAATATAACTTTAAAAAAAGAAACCGACTGCTCACGGTGACTCAAATAATCTGATACCCTGAGATTTGCCCGAATACCTTTTTAAGTGTTATAAGAACCACACATTTTGTCATTTATTATATCATCAGAACGTGACTAAATTGATATAGAACCACCCATAACGTACTCACTCCCTTTCCAATGAAAAAGAATCCTCCCGATCAGCACTAGTGGTAAAAAAAGTTATCATGAAATAATATAGAAAATATAACCACAGGACTTGGCAAGTTTTCGCCAAATGTAGAATATATCGCCAAGCTGGATTATGACTAGGGAACTTTATTTTGGTGTCAAACTTGCCGATAAGTCGACAAAAGTTTCCAACTTGTCAACTTTTCACCTGCAACCTCCACTGCCGATACTGGAAAACTTTTTAGGAAGTGAAAATCATGATGTTTTCCGATTTTCTGAATGACAATATTATCGAAACTTGACCAAATTAACATGGAACCCACATATAAGGTAGCATCTTTCCAATAAAAATAAGAGTAATCGAAATTGATCCCGATGGTAAAAATTATCAGTGGGTATACTTGTATAATAATAGATTTTTTTGAATTGTTAACCTCCTCCTTTTTGAAGTCGGTTAAAAAGGCAGCTTAAGTTATGCAGTTATCACCCTACTAGCAATTTTGCTCGGGCTACCACCGGCCACGCAGCCAGCCGATGACGGCCCGAGCAAAATTGCTAGTAGGGCAATAATGTCATTAGAAAGATTTTTCAAATAGAGTTCACTGATAATCTCGGAAAATTATCAAAATTCACACCCACTTGAAGCCCCTTTAATTAACCCTTTATCAACTCATGGTTCTTAGAAGTACTGTTAAATTAAAATTGTAAAAAGAGAAGAAAAATTATTCATTATAATCATTCCTTTGAAAGATTACTACCGAATACTGCATTTAATCAGCTTACATAACGATTGCATGTTCTATTAGAATAAATTGTTTTAAAAAAAAAACCAAATTTCTATTCATGTCGAGCCCCCTCTTCCCCTAAAAAGAGCATTAGTGAATTTTCAGACGTTTATTTTAGGATTAAAAGATTAGATTTGCTAAAAGTTTGCCAATGAAAGTATTACTTGACTCCTCCAGATTGGTTGGACCTATACTCTTTCAAGAAAGACACGTTAACTGTTTAGAAAAATAGTCATCATAGCTTATGCTTAGTAATTTTTTAACAATTTTCTTTTTTATTAAATTAATCAGTATTTGTCATTCATTGCCTAGCTATAACAAGAGAAATAGAGTCACGGTGATATTCTTGGCAACCCTTAATTCAGTAGATAAAGGGTTAGTTTGCGTATTCTATTACGTCTATTACTGTTGCAGAAAACTCTGCTTAGTTTTCGAGTTCGTCGTTTAAAAGTCCAGTGTATCAGGAAAGTTCTAGTAAACAGTCCACTTGTCATTATGAAAAACAAGTTTTATTGATTCTAGAACGTCGTCGAACAATCTGGTTCACACAATTGACAGGAATTAATAAGCAGTAACTTGACTTACAACAGACAGATAGCACAGAAGTTTTCTCAGATGCTCTATTTCACTCAAAATAAAATACTTCCACAGGCTAAAATTCAGTGGAAAATCTCGATAAAAACTAACATCTATTTCTCAGGATGAAACAATAAAGTATTCACTAAAAACATTCGAAAACAAGCTTCCAAAAACAAACGAACGACCGCTTTAAAAGCGCGTAATATAACGAAGCACAACTTCTCAGTTGAGATAGCGTTCCTCTCCTCACGGCGACAGCTGACAAACTATAGCAAATGAACTCAACGAGCGTTCCATCACAACTGAACTTCTCTGGGGAAACCCTCTTTTATGGCTTACGCCGATGTTACGCAAAAATTCCAGCGAAATCCCAGTCAGTCGTGAATTTTGATTGTGTAATAGAAATGCAATTGAATAATACTAGGCTATTGCGTAATACTAATGCAGTGAAACACACATTACAGCCCTTTAAATAAACTCGCGCCAAATGTCCAAAATGTCACCAATCTTGGCGACTTTTGGCGAAATGTTCCAAAATTTAGTTCGCCAAAAATAAGTTCTCAAAAGTGAAGTTATCTAAGCTCTAGCACTATTTCTTCAGAATTCGAGAAAACCGTATGTTGAGCAATTGGGACACCCAAACCTCCATACCTCACGTACTAGTTAACTGATTTTGATGCAACAAAATGCAAATTTTAATTATTTGACGCATCGAATCCGACTTTTAGACTATATTAATCCGCAGAAGAGCGAGTCACTCCAAAAATTCGTATCAATATTTATTAAAGTAATGCATGTGTAATTCTTACTTTTGAGATCGCTTTAGAAATACAAGGACTATTTCCTAATCCTATAGTATGTGTACGAGTACTATAAATTTTATTAATACCCTTCTCAATATTACTATTTAGATCGCACACAATATTGAACAATAAAGAATATAACTTTAAAGTATAATAAATGATATTTTTCGCGCACACACTCATATGTAAATGGTAATGTTTTGAATTTCTTTCAGGAAATGACAATATATTTGCCTTAACAAATCAGAAAGTTTATTCTGCAAGATTTGATTTGAAAGATGTCGAAGGGAACAAGAGGTATGCTTTGTATGACAAGTTTTGGATTGATGACGAAATTCACAAATACACTCTGCATATTTCTGATTTTAGTGGAGACGCAGGTACCCAAAATTATTTGCCTAGTAATTCATAAAACACATCAACTCAATTAACTCTTTTTTTATTGTTAATAAAATACTTTTCAGTCTAAATTTTATTTATTTTGTACGTTTATGATTTATTTGTGTGTTTATACACTCATACGCCCACACACACACACACGCATAGATTCGGATATATCTATAATATATATATATGTATATATATATATATATATATATATATATATATATATACTATCTGAGGTAGCTTATCCTAGGTATTAAGGCACAATTGTCAACGAACCCGATAACTACCTTCTAACTACGTCATCAAAGTCATTAGTATTTTTATGTAATATTTTTCGAATAGAGTTCACTGAAAATTTCAGGAATTCATCGAAATCGGCACCAATTTGAAACAGAAAAGGGCCATAAGCATGCTTCTATTTGCGTTGATTTCCTGTTACGTGTATTTTTAAACTTGTATGCTTGATTTTAACGACCGGCTTATAAATCAGTAGATTTTATTAGCAACAAAAGATGACAATCGCGTGTCAAGGTAATTGAAAAAAGGCGAGCATAAATAAATTCGTAATAAACTTTACATGGTTAAATGTATACTGGAAATTGAAAAATGGTAAATTTCAAATTTTGATTGCATTTGAAAAAGCGATTCACAAAACTTTATGATTATATAGGAGCTATAATCTTCGGATGGAAATTCAGCTTACTACAGCATAAAAGACGTGACACTACATTGAACTGAATTTTGAAAGAAATCATCGATTTAACTTTCTAATTATATTTTGAAATGATTCAAGATAATTTCAGCTGATAATTTCAATATAATTTTTTGGTATCAAAGAAAAACAATGGGAAAATTTGAAAATAGTGATGTCCATTCAGTTTTCACTCAATTGATCTACGTGCAACATCGCATCAATACGCTTTACGTAAGTCTACCCCAGTAATTAGATTCAGAAAAAGTATCAAATATCGCGGCTTCTACGAAAAACCAGAAGGTATATCAAATACTTTGAAAACACTTGACATCTGGTAATATAAATAACATACATTTTAATGTGCGCTTTTGAAATAGATTTGGCTGGTTTTTACATATTACATAGATTTAAACATCCAAATTTTTCATCCATAAAAATATACTTTCTGTAACAGGATTCATTTGCTTTCATTTATAGGTGACTCTATATCTCAGCATAATGATCAAAAGTTTTCCACAAAAGACGAAGACAATGATAATAATAAAGAGGGGAATTGTGCCCAAATATTCAAAGGTGGATGGTGGTACAGTGCATGTCATGAATCTAATTTAAATGGCCTGTACCTAAAGGGAAAACACGAAAGTTTTGCCGATGGAGTTAACTGGAAATCCTGGAAAGGATACCATGAGTCTCTGGAGTCGACAGAAATCAAAATCAGACCTAAAAATTTCAGACCTACTTCTACTGTGACTCCCATGTAGTTGAAAGCAGTGGTATTTTATGTAGTTCCATCTTTTCGTTTTTGTCTTCCCTTATAAAAATAAAAATTTCATACTAATGGTTATAGCTTCATTTCTCAAATTTAGAAATTGACGTTGTCTGACCCATAAAAATGATACAATATTATGTACACCCTCTCAAAAAAAAGTATCGGAGCACAAGAGAAATTTCCTATTTTAGCTTTGCGAATAATTTATGAGGTTTTGAAATATTACGTACATCTCAACAGGAATGAAAAATTATAATTATGCTTAACCTATTTCATATTTTGTAATAAATATTTTTTAGTATATGAAACCAACGTTGAAATTTTAACTCTTACTCGAATAACGTTTTGAGAGGGTGTAGTAGACATAATATTTATAAAATAATATCAAATTATTAACTTTAAGCCAAGCGGATAAATAACATACAATTACGGCAATAATAATTAATTGCAAGATGTGATTCAATTTGAAATAATTGAAATTTTGTAAATCACACACACATGAGAGATACTTATCGATCATAACGGAAGAACCTTTTACGTTTATTATTTTACAAAGTTTTACTTATTTCATCTTTTAAACACGTTTCTGATGAGTTTTATTGTCATACGATCGGACTGTTTGTCTGAGTTTACTATGTGAAATATTTTCGAAATAAAATTGAAATATAAATTTGATTCATAACACAAATAGTTGAAAATTAAGATTCTAATTAGTAGTTAACTAAGGTTCATCGGATCAGTTGATTTTGTAAGCCTTTAGCTGACTCCCGGGAGGCTTCAATTAAATTCCAATCAAATTCCTATTCTGTTACAAAAAGTTGCTCACAGAAACGGCCATTGTCTGGCAGCAATGATGACGGACAATAACCATTTTCCTATTTCCGGTGTCGGAGGAAAAGGTTATTTTCCGTTCACATGTTATCTTATACGAAACGGTTTCTCTACGTTATTTTCAGTCACAGAATCAGCTTTTTCTTTTGTTGTTGTTGTTGTTGTTGTTATCATTTTAAGTCACAGAATCAGATAGATTTTTTTCCGTTATTTTCAGGCAGAAAAGTCTTTTTTTTCTCTATTAGAGAAAGGTGTTTTTCTTTTTTCCCTATATCACAAAGAAGTATTTTAAACATTATTTAAAATTGTGGAATCAGGTTTTGTATCACAATTAATAGATATTATCCCTTATTTTCTAATAAACGACATTACTGGACAAAACCGGGTACCTACATACTTCCTAAAAGTAATTAATTTATCCTAGAGTCTAGAATACAGTTTTTATACATTAAAAAATAGTCATTTTTGAAACCAACGTTCTAATTCATTCAAATACATTGTAATACATTCAAATAGAAATTGAAGCACTTTATCCACGTATTTATTTTACATGTGGCAAAAATCTGTACTAGTATATGTGCTTAGGTAGATGGATACACAACGTTAACAAAGTTTTTTACGTATTCTTAGTTGTTAAAATATAGAATTAGTGTTTTGTAACTCCACCAGCTTCAATAATAATATTTATTTATTTTTTTACGGGGCTGGAGGTGATCTGGTGGTAAAATACCAGAATTGTTTTAAAAAAGTGTACATCCATGTACATATAATGTTATAAATAGTGCACAATTAAAAATATGTTTGAATTGTTCGTTTTCTTCATTTTTTATTATTAGAGCTGTAATCTATGATTATTAGCTCGAGAAAATAAATTTTAAATCAAGGCAAATATATTACATATATCTTAAAACACTATACAAAATATATATTTTTAAGTAAATAGAATATAATTTCATTATAGCCTCTAGTTATAAAACGAATTCACAGTACAGTCGGAATACAGAAATGATATGGTTAAACCAGCTGTGAGATATAATTAAAGAAGTAGCCAAATTTATTTACATGAAAAGGGTAAAATAGTACTTTCTCACTTCTTTCACTGGTGATATCATAACTTCATTTGTTTTACAACAGCTACGAGATTTTTATAATCCAATCGTAAGAAACTATGTACGCTAAAGCAAAATTTTTAGCAAAAGCATCCCCTCCATATTAAGGTTGAATTTATTTCAGAACTCTGAATATGAAAAAGATGTATTTGGTATTCGGATATAAAATAAAATTATCACAAGCGAATACACCGAGAAGTAAACATCGTCGTGTCCACTGCATTAACGTAGCACCCACGGCAAAAGAACTTAGCATTAAGTAATATACTATCCACCAATTATCTGCAGTCGTCTGTTACATGCGTAATGCGACAATATTTTTGAACGTTTAAGAGATCTTAACTCCAACTTGAACTGCAGACAGAATGAACAACGAACATCTTACATTCAGAATTGCTAAAATCAGCTTTGTGGGAATTATTTTGATTACGAGCGGAAGTGACTCGGAGACTTTTCATTAGTCCAAGCAAGCAGGTGCTAGAAAGAACTGAAAATGTCCTTTTAGAGCTGTACTTTCAGAAGAATCACAGATAGTTTTCGTTTTTTAACAGAACTTCCGTTAAAAAACAGCAAAAATCCTTTATTCATCAATAAGGGAGAGTCTCCCGTGAAAACCAGATTGACATTGTCTGTGAAATTCAGATTTTTTATAAGAGTGTATATTTATTTACCTTTATCGTCCCTAAACCAATAAAAAAGCGGGATATTGCAGTTTTCCTTTTTATTAAAGTAATCCATGGTTTTGTTTTTTTCTCCTTAAAATATCAATAATATTTTCAATGAAAACACCTGAAATATTAATAAAATATTGTATTCCTAAACTTATTAATAATAAGCATTGAATACTTAAAATACCAAAAATACATTATAGTAATCTGGCGATTTCTCTGCAAATTTAACTGAAAAAGCACTTTCAATAAGTGTATTTTTCAGTACCTTTAAGGCCACTTATTTCAAATGTGAAGATGGACTACTCGGGGACATCGTGATTCTACCGAGCCTGCTTCTGCACTCCGGAAGAGGCCTACGGACGTTTCCCCATTGGTTAGATTCGGCAGCTAGATGACATATCAAGTGCTAGAACCAATAAGTGAGCATCCGTAGGCCTCTATGGATGACTTATCGGAGTGCAAAAGCAGGGCCGGCAGAATCACAGTGGCCCCGGTCTACTCCGGATTTGTTTGGGACAAATGTGCTTAGAATTTCGAGAGCTTAGAAACGGTTTGCTGTCATAAAAATGTCTTCCTTCAACTTTCTGACGCCCAAATTTGTTATTCGGAAGTATTCGTTGTTCTCCTGAGCAGTAGCAGGCATAAGCGGCTCGTCTGGATAGGCAAGGAAAGCAACTGCCCCCTCACTTCAAAAAATAAATGAGCCATATCCCCTCCTTTTTTAGAAGTTCATAAATAACGATCCTTTGAAAAGTGATAAAGGGAAACTCAATAAACAAACCGAGAGAAGTAAAGGAAAACCAGCTAGCAAGAGTTTGTCATTTAATCAAAAGTTAGGGAAGCTCATTTAATCAATAATGATTACATTAGCTTCCCTAACTTTTTGCACACTCATCTCTTTTGACGCCCCACTTTTTCGGTGCACCAGCCGCTTATGGTTGCAGGGTTACCAATTTAGCCACTTTGTAGCGAGATCTGGAGATTTTTAGAACCTAACTCGACACAAATTTTCTAAAAATCTACTAATAATTTTCTACCTATATTCTTTCTGTTTTAAGAAGCACTTCCAATCGCTGTTCCATACTGCTCATCCACACCGATAGCTCGCTTCCGTTTCTGTTATTAAAGGTTATTTATTTTATAATGGGCATGCACAAACTCAAAGCTATGGAAATTCATCAATATACGTGTCTTTTTAAAATCTCCTAATAAACTGAATATCGGTAAAGACAATCAGTAGTGAAAAGAACGTAACAATTCTTAACCGAAATCAATCAGCTCTGAGGGAAGGCGCATAGAAATGAACTGGTTCATAAGTGATATTTGAAAATTGTTTGCTTTGGAATTTCTGTTGTTTAATACAGCGAATCTATTGAAAACCGCATCTATGTATGCATTTAATGTAACAATATTCTACTACTTCAAAATGAGAAAAAAAATTAATATTCAACAATTGTCCTCTGCAATTATTTGTACTTGCGTCGTGGTATTGTCTTGTTGGATCACCGTTTTGGATGCACCCTGCAACAAGAGCAGAACAGGCTCCACAACTTGTGTGATGTAACGGTCCGCTGTCAAACTGCCATCAGTGTGTACCAGTGGCGTCTTCTGATCAAACATTATGCCACCCCAAACCATGATGACGAAGGAGCGGTGTGACGCTTGTCTAAATGGGCTGGTTCGTAGCGGTCTCCGGGTCTCCACCATACCCGTCGACGACCGTCATTACTCCACTAACAGGAACGAGATTGATCCGTAAAATACCCAATGCCATTCAATGGTCCAAGTACGATGACGATGGTACCGCGCCAGGCGTTCCTGTGTTCAGCGGTCAACCGTACCTCTGTGGTACCCGTGCCCATAAATGTACTTCATTAAGGTGACCAACCGTCACCATTTTCAGAGGACAGTCCCCAATTTCAGGACGTTTTCCAAATTGTGCCCAAAATGTAAAACAGGAATTGGGGACAATCTGTTGAGACCAGTTTTGTTTCAAAATCGAGGACATGTCCCCGATTCCATGTTCAAAAATCTGGTCACCTTAACTTCATGCAATCTGTTACGTATGGTTCGGATGGACACAAGTACACCTGCTCCTGGGCGCAGCCGGCTTCGGATGTCACGTGCCGTGGAGAAAGAGTCCAGAGTAGTCGACTGGCGAATAAGCCGGTATGGCGCTCTGACGTGCACCTGTGCGCACCACTTACTCTTCGGCGTACACGTACACCTTCCTGCATCCGTCGTGTGACACAACGTTGCATGGAACTCAGATTGTGCCCCACACGAATTACTATTGTTCGTAGAGACAAATCAAGTTCACGTTGTTCAATAATACGGTCACGTTTCTTGGTCGTTAACTGATGGTATTCAGCTCGCCAGAGTCATTTTCTACGCTTCTTTGAGAATCACAAATGCTACGCAAAACCTGCTCTTATGAAAAGGGAAAGTTGCTGGCCTTTATAATGCGAATTCGAATACCACGTGTTCAGATGCGGGTGCAAATTAAATCATTTGCATTTCCATCTCGTAACTACTAAAATATCCATGACGGTACGTGCATTATTTCTTAGTGTTGTAATGTCACTTTTGGCAAGGTTATACAGGAAGCTCAACAACCGTCAAAGAGAAAATCTATACATTAAATAATAGTGCATGAAAAAACAGAGTTTAATTTTTTTTAATCATAAGCTAATTCGTCGTATTGTAAATTACAATATGAACTGTCTTATTTATTGTACAAAAAGTAAACCTTTAATTGCCACTTCGCTTGTATTCCATGTAAAACAATGAATATCTATAGAAACAATTATGAAATCAATTAAAATTTTTCATTTAATGTAAAAATTCACTACAACGTAAGAAATACAGAAAATGAGGCCCTGTGAACTCCCGCGAAAATCAAGTCCTGATAAGAACACTTCAGAAAAGAGTACTATAAATAAAGAAATGAAACTTTGATTTGCCAAGGAGATAGTTTCTTATAAATGTCTGTTATCATGTATAGGGTTTTCCCGTCTGTTGCAAACTTTCCTCCAAAGTCCTATTTCCAGTTTATCTGTGCAGACACTTATCGATAATCACTACAGACTAAGAAGTATTACTTAACAAAAATAAAAAAGAAGCTTAATAAAAGCAAAATTTTTATCTCAGATTTTCACGATATACTCGTCTGCCTAATCACTGAGTGCTCATTCTTCCTCATTCCATAAAAGAGAATCATAAAAACTTTTCAAATTTTTTAGCTCCTACTTTCAATTCTGCATTAACGACGCAAAAATGTAAGTAAAGTGTACTCTTTTCTTTTATTTATTAGCTTGGTCTTTCGTGATCATGTGTGTAAAAGAATTAAGTAAGTTGCATGGAACATAATAGTGTAAGCATTTATATAGTGTGAATCTAAACTCTTGGGCAAAACTTTAAGGGGTGATGCGGCACATAATATGGAATCAGAATCACACAGCAATGTGGGGTCAAAAACGCACCCTAGTAGCAAACGGTCATCGGTTCCTGAAACGCCGATGATCGGACAGGGAGGAAGCGCAGCGCGCCATGCAAGGTTCTTCATCGCGTCGGGGGCTCTTATCTCGGATTTTTCTCGGGCATGTCCTCTCCCGAATAGTAGTGTTGGATCATCGGCAAGGGGGGAAAATTGGGCGTACAGCCGTTGTAAAGCCGATGAGATTGGGGTTATATTCATCTCGGAAGAGCAAACACCTTGCAACTTAGGATGTGAAGCCTATGACTTTGATAAAAGTTTTAAACTGAACAATCGATAAAAATTGGGGTATATACCAGCTAGATAAAATTTTTTAAAAGTAAAAAAAAAAAAAAAGCAAATTCGAACTTCTTCCTCTTCTCTTTGAATTTTAATGCTGCCATCTGAACTTCATTTTTCAAGCTTCCGAGACTTGGTTTTGAACTGGAGAACTAACGCTTGGTAACCGGGAATTCTAACCACTAGACAGGGGTCTGACACGTTATTGGTTAGACTAAAATTGGAAGTGATTGTTGTTTCAAGTTCGGAATTGGAACATTTAAGTTTCTATTTAAATAAAGTTTGTCTGTCTGTCGTTCTGTCTTTTCGTATTCGCACATCACGTAAAATTGACTGAAGCGAATTAAATAAAATTTGATGACATGATAGGTGGTCATTTAACTTAAAGTATAGGCTTCGAATTTTTAAAAATATTCATTATAATGAATATTTTAAAAATCTCTCTATAGATTTTGAGATTTTTCTAAGATTGTTTCAAACTGCGTAAATTTTTATTCGCACATCACGTAAAAGTGACTAAAGCGAAAGGAATGAAATTTACTGACATGATAGGCAATCACTCACCTTAAGCTATAACCGTCGGATTTAAAAAAAAAAAAAAAAAAAAAAAAAAAAAAAATAGAGTTTGAAATTTTTTCTGAAAATCGTTTCAAACTGGGTAAATTTTTGTCGGGATATCACATACGACTTAAGTGAATAAAGCAAAATTTAGTGACACGATGGGTGGTCGTACAATTTAATCTATGCCCCTAAAGTGTCTTAAAATTTGGATTAGATTTTGAGATTTTGCGAAAACTGTTCAAACTGCTTCCGCGTAATAGCTTAGCCAATCAGCAACCTTAAAACAAACATATGGTGTGCATATGATGCTCTTTGCACATTAATGAAGGAACGGAGATATCGAGCCGTTCAGCTACTTGGGAGAAAGACCGATATAAACCTGTTTGCTCGCTTTACCCTTCGCAATCTTGAAAGCGCCTATCAGACCTCAGTGTAAATTTTCGATCATCGGCAAAAGATGAACATACGAAAAATTAAGGATGATCAGTAATGATCAGGCGATGAATAGCCGATGCACCGATCATAGGCCTGGTAAAGCCCGAGCAAAGATTGCTGCTAGGGCAGTTTTCACTTAACCGGTAATAATCACTTTGTGAAAAGTATTGAAGTGTTCGTCTAATTTCTTAACCAAGTTTCAAAAACTAGAGGCTCGAACCCAAAAATTTCATCCATAAAATAAAATACAATTTTGAAACTATGAATTTTAGTCTTCTGGTTTCGGAGAAAAATACATTCGTTTTTGACGAACAATGGTAGGAAGGTGCACTGTTGTTTCAGCGCTTTTTCTAAAGTGATTATTAACAGCTACATGAAGACGATGTTGCAGACCCCACATTCCTATGTTATTCTGATTTCTTATTATGGGCCCTATCACCTCTTAAAGTTTTTTCCAAGAGTTTAGATTCACCATGTATATTTATAGTTTTTGTTTAAAGATTTTCATATACTTCTAAAAAACAGTTAACTAATACAGATTTTAAATTTGCATAACATCTCATCTCTGTTTTTAGGATTAAATTTGCGATTTTCTTGTTTGAAGTGTTTGAAAAACAATATTTAATTCAATGTGCTGAAGTTTTTAAAAAGAGTAATTCAACTCTACAAGAAGTTATCACCAACGGAATTCGCTTTCTTCTCTCAGAAGTTATCACCCACGCAATTCGCTTTCTTCTCTCTATGTATGGAGCTCCTAAAAAACTACACACTTAGATAAGTTTCTATATGCATGTTTCGTTAAAAATACTCGAAATGAAAAAAAAGTGTAATTCGCTTGTCTTATTCCAACCTCAGCGGCTGCACATCAACATCTTTTACGGGTATATTACCAAGTTCAAGTGTGGCTTGGTTATCAGCTAGACCCAAAACACTGGGTTTGGAAGTTGGTCGACAATACATTAGAACCAGTTCAGACTTTACTCCCACCTGCGCCGGAAAAACAGCTAAACACAATTTTTTGCAACTGTAAAATGGGATGTAGTGCTAAATATGGTTGCAAAAAAGTTGGACTCTTTTGTTCTCTAGCATGTACAAATTGTCAAGGCCGATCGGGCTCCAATGTTGAATCACGAACAGTTAGGGATTCGTTTGATACCAACGAGGAGACATGCGATGTATCACTATTGAGGCAATTTACTTGCACCCAGGATGAAGAAGAAAAAGAACAAGAAGAAGAGGAAGCATAAGCATTAGAGAATTGTGAATCAGACGAATAAATTTCCGTACCTTTTTTTATTTACACCGCTTTTATCATATTGAACCCTTGCCAATATCTTTTATTATTCAATAGTTTCAATTTAAACAGAATCACAACAGATCCGTGGAATAGGCCTACCGGGGAAACCACTTTAAATAACCGTGCCACGTTAAATAACCTTTTTTCCAGGTATCGGATCGATGAGGACTTTTTAGATTTCATTTATAATGGCGTTATGAACAATCTTACCAAAATTCAGCTGGGTGTGAATTTTTGTAACTTCACTCCTATTTTTTGGTCTAATTTTACCGGGCTATTACCTCATAATCAAAGTACTGTCGGAATTTTTGCGATTCTAATTGAGCAGAATAGTTCCTCGAGTTTAAAACAAATAAAAAAAATTCTTTCGCATGAGCTGTTATACAAATGTAATGACATATATTAAGACTGTAAGATATGAATGGCTTACCACAATTCAGCAGGACAATAAAGGGGAATTCAGGATTTCAGGACTTTAGTCGGTGTGGCGATTAGGTGAGTAACAAACACACTCTCGGAGAGTGGGAAATTCAATGTAATGAATTTTTCCTGTTATTTCTTTTTTGGAATACTATTAGATTTTGAATTCCGGTTTGCTACAATGCGCCCCTATATTTCTTTCATATTTATGAGTTCTTATTTTAAGAGTAAAGTTTTCCAAGAAAGTACCAGTTTTCACTTCATCGTTAACTTTCAAAGCAAGTAATTTGCTTAAGGGGCAAAAACAGGTTTTTTTACTATAATAACTAAAACGTAAAATAAATATTTTACCCTTTTTAAAATCTACAAATACGAAAGCCTTTTGTGTAGTTTTTAGAAATAAATATATATTTAAATTCTTCTAGTTTATTCTAAATCTAATAACTATGCACAAATGGGTATTTAATTATCTGTAAACATTTGCATTAATCTCAAAAGTATTTATTACTGTATGCTAAACTTAACGAAAATTGCTTCTTACCAAATTACATGCACTCTTTTGCTTCTAAATCCAGCGGTAAACAAACAAGTTCACTGTTGAAGATTTTACAATCAACTCCCCAGAGTGCATATGTTGAAGCTATTCGCGTAATAAATTAAATATCAGTAAAGGCAGTTAGTAGTGAAAAGTACGTAAAACAATTTTTCACCAAAATCAATGAGCTAGGAGGAAAGGCGCATAGAACTAAGTTGGCTTGTAAGTGATGTTTGAAAATTGTTTTGAGTTGGAATTCCTGTTGTTTAATCTAAAAATCATTGAAAACCTCATCTATGTATGCATTTAATGTAACAATATTCTACCACTTCAAAATGAGAAAAAAAATTAATGATCAACAATTTTCCTCTGAAATTATTTGTACTTGCATCAATTGCAATTTCATCAGAGCAGCTCAAACAACGTTATGTAGCGTTCTGGAAAAAAATTCAATAATCTTCTCGGGGCTTCAACTAGCAAGATGATCTGTTCTCTTTTGAAAATCTGGAGAGTTGTCAGATAAGGAATGACGGACAATTCTTTAGTCAAGTTTCAACTACAAGTCTAAAATGAGATATCACCCCATTTGTAGGCAATTCCACAACCACGTCCAGAATGGGGCGGATCCAGAAAAACTTCAAGGGTGGAGCGATAAGTATGACAAAGTGTATTTTCTGAGATAGGTTACTCTTTCTTAATTTTTTTTTAACCTTCTCATTTTTAATATTAAATCTACGTTTAACCTGTTCAATGTTGCTTCCCAGAATGGTTCTTTGAATGCTTTATGATGATCTGTCAAGTAGTGTCAAATATATATATATATATAGTACCTG
The DNA here is from genome assembly GCA_038373885.1 of Cheiracanthium punctorium. NCBI lineage: Eukaryota > Metazoa > Arthropoda > Arachnida > Araneae > Cheiracanthiidae > Cheiracanthium > Cheiracanthium punctorium. Next base: position 2,251,531 of record JAWZYV010011719.1, read on the forward strand.
GCGACCGAGCCATGCTCATAATCTAAAAATTCCTTAAGTGTAAAATACTGGTTACATGAATGGCTGCACGCTTATCTATAATCTTCATGATTACCAAAGATTTATATCGCTGTCGGATCACTCACTCATTATCAAGAAAGCTTCGGTCGATGTTACAATAGCACATAATTTGTTTTGAAGAGGGATGATAAATATTCAAAGGTCAGTGCCATCATAGTTGAGCAAAAGATAGTTTAACGTAAGGTGCCTCCTATCTTTCTGCAGCAGATCAGCAAGGGTATCAGCAAATATCTTGGCTGTTACAATGGGGACTGTTCATACATTCATTAAAAGCGTCTTGATTACGTCAGAAATATATCTGCCCATATTGAGGACGTTCAAATTCAGTATCAGGATTTTGAGTTGGATGCAGGGCCAGATTGTGACTAATAGGTTCCTCGGGCATTGATGAATTTGGATGCGCCCATCTATGAACTTTCTTTTATTTTTCATATAATTTTAGTATAAAAAAAATATTTCAGAACAAAATTTGAAATTGGAGGACTTTCGAACCGGGGGCCTGGGCAAAGTTCCAATTTGTCCATGCTATAATAAGGCCCTCGTTGGATGAGACTCAAATGAATGCATTAACTCATCAAGACTGTTATTGGCTGATCGCAACGTAGCTGTACACATCTCTATCGTTAATAGTTTCAGCCGTCGTGTATTGTGAACAAAGCCATTGCAAAGCATGTGGATGTGGATGGCATCGAAGAAATAACCGCACCAATTGATTAAGAAATTCAGGATGTCCTACATCATTCTTACCATCCAAACAACAGTCCCCAAAGTAATTTCGTTAATTTGATTTTTTACTCTTCAGGAAAATGCAAAGCTCCACGGTGAATGCAAGCCATGTTAAAAGGTTGTAAACTATGATAGGAAATATCCGCATCTGTGGCAGCTTTGTAGATACTTAGACTGTTTTCCGGAAGTCCTTATCGACGTGTAGCTATTCTACGTCGTTTTCCTTCCAAATGCTGATCGTCTGCTTCATCTGCTCGTGTTTGAGTTAAGGTGCGTTCAGACTAGCGTTTTTAGCGTTCTTCTTGTAGCTAATGTCGCAAAAATCGTAAGCACAAAAGTCAGAGCGTTCACACACTGGACTTGAAAGTTTTGTAATGACGTATTCGCATCGGTGGGGGGGGGGGGGGGTGTTCTAGGTGAAACGTAAAAAGGTTGAGTACAGTGCATGCGGGAAGAATGATTGATGTTGACATCCTTCCCCCACCTTGAAAACGTATCAACAAAAGAAGAGAGCGAATCATAGAGACATTAGGCACCAATTTGGAAAGAATTTAAATGTCAGGAAACTGGTTTTATCGTCGCTAACTTACGTCATCACTAAGACCGATAGCTACTATAAGATCTCGAACGACAATAACGACTGGCTTTTGAGCCAAGCGCCGCTGCCGGTGATCATAAGTTTCTTCAGCTCGTTTTTGAGCTACACGTTCATGCATTTGCGTCTTTGACGTTCCTCAGCAGGTTCATCATTTTTTCGCTTTGCTTTGAGATCGTTAATCTACTGAGAATAGCAATCTTGGATGTCAGAACAGCTACCTTATTGAAACATGACGTCTTTCCTGTCTGACTTGGTCTGACCAATGTCGAATTTTCTTCTTCAATAGGTGCAAAGTCCCTTGAGATACTTGAAACAGGATCATTAGCTGAGTGAGTTTATTTAGTCTCGTTCAGTCTATTTATGATGTTAAACTTCTGACTTCTTCAGGGAAAGCCTGCTAAAGTTGAAAGAACGTTGATTCTAAGACGTTATATATTCAGAAATTACTGTGAAATGTATTTCATTACTAATAAAATGCTTTTATTTAAAATGTATTTTTAAAGGTGTGAAAAATGATGGGATATAGTATTATAATTTTAACATATATGATAATTCTTTAAGAATGAAATTGTGAATTTCTCTATAGTGATTCAATTTAAAAGTAAAATACTTACTTTTTTATTCAAAGAAAATAATTCTTACATAAATAAATTTTATAAACGTAAATTCAATCTTCTTACATAAATATAGATGCTATAAAAGTATAATCTTACATAAATATGCTTTCAACATAATTTTCTTTTATAAACTCACGCTTCAGAGGGGGAAAACTGTAGCACACTTAAAATTAGTAGATGTCGTCTAGTGGTCGAAATTCGACCGTAAAGAATTAATTATTTTTAATTTCGGCATGAATAAAGTTCTTCTGTCAAAGAGTATGTCTCAAGATTCCATATACAGTGGAACCTACTAAAGTGACCACCTTGGCTAAGAGACCGCCTGTCTATAGTGACCACTTTTGTACAATTTCAGTTTACAACCACCGCACTTTACTGTGAAGACAGTTTTTTTCTAAAAACCCTATCATATTTTGATAAATTTAAAAGCAGCTCCAGCGAGTGGGTCACAGGGGTCATCTCCCTCTACCGACCTTGATTTCACACGTTCCAGTACGATTTCACACATTCAATTTGCATTTTGAACAATTTAGTCTAATCTAAAAAGTCTAGTGATCCCCTCCGAAAATTCAACCAGGAGCCGTTCTCGGCTAAAGGCCCATTATGTTGGGAGTTACAAAATCTTAAACCGTGGAATGATTGAACTCTACTTGCTGAGGCATACCACTGACAATACTTAAAAACTGGCTGTCTCGATAAATTTGCACTTTCTTCGAGTGATTGTCCTTGAAATTTATTAATTGTCATAGCAAATGCATATACAAAATTATTAATATACTACAGGGGCGTAGCCAGAAATTTTTCATTGAGGGGGGGGGGGGGTTACGACTACTACAACTCATATATATGTATACGTGGGTGTGACAATGTAGTGAAGAATATACATTTTGTATGGCAAAAAATTCCTCATGGGGGGAGGGTTATGACCCCCCTAACACCCCCCCCTTGGCTTACGCCCCTGATATACTACAAAGAAATTTGCATGCTTATTGGTTACATAACCTGAAATTGGGTAAAAGGTGTGGAATTAAGTTAAAATAAGAAATTAAATTAAACTTCCAAAATATGGAAAGGAATAAACAACTATCTACTGGAAATCGCATTGAGTTTGTAAGCATTTGGCGCAGATCACAATTATTTGGCAATTTTTTACTTGCTCCCGGCTAACCGAAAAAAAAAAAAACCACTCATAGTCAAAGAATTCAAAAACTCTACTGAATAGTTATTGATTTCACTGTCACCATAGCAAATTATTTTACCATAGCTATGAAGACATGTTCTTTATTCATCAGATATTCGATTTAGTCAGCATTAATAAAAGTTCAATCATCATTTTTAGGTTCTATTATAACTGACTTCAATATGTCATCTGAGAGTATGTTTTCGGAAATACTTCCGTACACTTCACTAAAAATATTATTTTCATTCCTTATTAATTGCTGTGGTATTTCTTCAATAATATTTTCGGAGAAAATTTGCTTTATCATAATGCGTGGCGAGAGATTGCGAAAAAATTGCCGAATTGGCGAGTTTCTGTGAAGAGTCCCTGGAACTGCACCTGCCCTGTTCGGTTCGTTTTTCCTCAGCTTTAAAACATAGAATTAACAACACTTTTACAACACTTCACTTGTCGATAAGTACTCACACTTGTACTTATCGACAGTCTAAAAAAGTCGTCAATCACAGGGCTAAAGCACGTTTTAATCATAGACGTTTCACCAAACTGGGGAATAATTTCACTTTTTGCGAATTTTGTTGTAATACTATAACCCTATAGTACTGCGGAAACTTAGTGTTGTTACTTCAAAATTGACACAATAATGGAACCATCGCCCAACTTGGCGCGAAATACTGCGTGCCAAATTACTTCTCTAATTGTTTACGGTGCATTAACATATTACACAAAAATTTTAACTTTCGCACACCCACCCCCATTCGAACTTTAACTGTGCCGAATTTCGCTGTCATCCAAACAGATTAAAAAGTTGTCGTCTAATAATGTAAAATGTACAGCGTTCGTGCCGCTATCCGTATGAAAAATTTCATAATTATTTTCAAAAATCTGCGATATTTATAAAATCTGAAAATCTACCCGTTCCCTGATTTTCAAGCATACTTTTTTTCTATTTTGAGCTCTTTTATTTCCGAGAATACAAAAAGCTCATCATTTGCGTGTCAAAATTAGATGCTTAGCGGCATCTTTTCGTGCTTGGGGAATGATAACCAGGATTGGGTTTTTCAACGATCAACACGGCACTACCGTCTAAAACCGTAAATTTTAAATTTTAAGCCTATTAGAAGGCTTTTTAAGTCAATTGGCCTAGCGCAATCGTTTAGTGGACCTGTAAAATCTCAAGTATAAAATTTTAATAAAATCTTTAGATCCGTTTTCGAAATCGTTCGGACAAACATACAAACATACCTCTCTTAATATAGGAACTTATATAGTGCTTAACAATCATCACAGTACAATTACTTTTAAAATCCCTTGCTTTAAGTAATAATGTACAGAAAAAGTCAATAACCGGGGTTTAATGTCTAACAATGAAAAACGTATATATTCATAAACCCTAATATGTTGTATTGTAAATTAGAAAATTAATTACCTTAAAATTGTACAAATTAAGTAAAACTTTGGTTACTATTGTGTTCGTATTCAATCTAAAAAAATTAAAATCTATAGGAATAATGATGAAATCGATTAAAATTTTTAAACTAAATGTAAAAATTCACTATAACGAAATAAATATATAAAATGAGCGCCTATTTATATCCGTGAAAATCGAGCCCTGATAATAATGATACAGAAAAGAGTACTATGAATAAAGAAATCAAACTTTGATTTACCAAGAAGATAGTTCCTCATATATCGTCTGTTATCATGCATAGGGTTTTCCCGTCTGTTGCAGACTTCCTTTGCAACTTCCTTTTCGCACTTTATCAGATTAGCCAGCTTAATGAATCGCTGCATACTAAGAAGTATTATTTAACAAAGGTGAAAAAGAAGTGCAATTTGTATATCTGATAATGGCAATATACCTGTCTATTTTATCACTGCGTGTACTCATTCTTCCCTACTCAGTAAACGAGAATCTGCAACTTTTATAAGCTCAGAGTTTTACTGCATGAAAGATCTTAAAATGTAAGTAAAGTGTACCTGATTATTTTGTGAATTATTTTTTTCAGTTTTGTTCGTGTGTGAATAACTGCCAAATAAGTATTCCAGTATCGTAAACCTTTATTCCTTTAAAATGTTCGTTAACAATTCCTACTATATAGTTACGCTGATCCCTGACTAATTGCTTCACTGACTGATTGGCTCTGTCACAATTCTGGTCCAACCATTCCAAAAACAACAATTAAAAAGTTATTGTCAAAAAACGTAGTAAAATTCACACTGATTGTGCGATCGGCTTGAAATTTTTCATGATTATGTAAAAATATATATATATATAGAAAATAAATGTGCGTTACTTTTAAAATCTGAAATGTCCCTGATTTTCAAACAATTTTTCGCTGTTCTGAGCTTTATTTTATTTCCGAGAGTAAAAAAAGCTTATTATTATTTGCATGTCAAAATTACGTGTGGTAAGTAACATTTACGTCATATTGAAGTCACCGTTATCGGGTTTTAAAGCGAAAATTACGATTCTAATTCGCTTAAAATAGATTTTCTAGATTACCCAATTTAACATTTTTGCAGATAAAATACTTTCTATGTATGAAACATTGATATAGGGGTAGGTGTTCCCACCAAATGAAATCTTTCGAATGTGATAAGTTTCCGCACAGTTTGCAACTCGTATTTCGGTATATAATAAAAATTGAATGTGAAGTTATTTATTTTAAATGGTCAAAGATTAAATTACTGAGTGTTTTGTCGAATGTTTTTTTCAAGTGTTCCTTGTAATTGCCTCCACAACGGGCTTATTTATCCTCTATTTTTTATATAATTTTAAGGAACAGCTATCTAATGCAGATTCTAAATTTGTATAACATATCTGTCTTTAGGATTAAATATCCAGTTTTGGTTGCGCTAGCTTTTGCATGCAGTGTTCACTGCAATGTAACTTCCATTTGCAGCCAGAAAGAAACTTCAACAGCTTACTTGGACATAGCAGTTGATATGATCACGAAAGCGAAATACAGCATTCCCACATGTAAGTGTGCTATTTACGAAACATAATAAATTAAAATTACTTATTATTACAGTAATCAGATATTAGTTGACTAACCATTATTTTTAGGAGAAAAAAAAATTGTCAAATTCTCAAAGCTTAGTTGTTTTTGTTACTTATGCCCTCTGCCAGATCTCCCAGATAGGGAAGTGGTGGGCAGAGGGGGGCGTCTTCCATTTTTAGTTGCCCCCAGTGGAAGGAAGTCCGACTGTAGCCCGGGGTCTCCTAATTTTGAACCAATTCCAGAGGAGGGGCCAACCCCCTGAAATCGGCACCCCAAGGGCAATCGTTTAACATATTGGAGGACATTGGAGCCACGACAGATTTTAAGTGCACCAGCTCCCATTGGCGTACACGGTCCCACAACAGTCGAGCCGAGAGGAAGTCACCCTCCCAAGCACTGGACAAACCGGATGTTGCTTTACTTGGCGTGTTCTTATGGTAACGGAGTTTAGCGCCCAGACCACTGCGGGACTCAAAGCTTAGAAAAATTATAAAATATAATCTTACTTGGTTCAACCAATCTTTCTTCTTGAATGTCAAAATTCTTTTATTAAATTACCTGTTTTTAAGAATGTATGTAAGTTATTCCGCATTAATCGACGTGGCACCTCAATTAGCGGACTTCCTTCAGCGGACAGCACAATTGACTTTAGTACTCCGGTTTACATAAAGCATCCAATAAGCGCTACTTAGATAATCGAAGTGCTATTATAAATCAATTTTCTTCTTCCTATAAAACAACAAAGCTCATAATTTATGGGATAAATTTTAGCATTTTTGTTCATCGTATTCAATTAATTTCGGCTGTAAACGTTTGTATTCGGTAATCACTCTTGTATTGTAAATATATGTGTGAAAATAATAGCTGGTGAAATTTGTTGCATGAAAATCTGAAATGGCAGAATATTTTCTTCGGTGAAAGTGTTATGGAAAATTATCATGAGTTAGGCGTATTTTCTTATCTAAACACCGTAAGAAAATCTCATTACAGTAAATTAACATTTAAAAAATTTACAAATGAGTTTTCTAAGGAAACATTTCACGCTCAGTAGTGAATATATTTATATCATGTTCATGCACAGCCGATATAACATGCCGATTAATTATGTTAAAATATAATTGATAACATTTTTGCACGCTTCAATTTGTGTAGATAATTAACGTTTTCAAGGAAGAGGATATTTTATAATAGGTGTAATAGGTCTAAAAACTTGATTTCTGTACTGTTTTGATTGTTTTACCTCATGGTATTTTCTAAGGTACTAACTGTGCAGGCAATGCAAGTCAAAGAGCCGTAGATTGTGCTGACTTGCTACGTATGGGTCATAACAGGAGTGGAGTTTATGAAATATGGCCTGTGAGTCGAGTGACCGAGGGAAAATCACTGGAAGTGTATTGTGACATGCAAACTAGTGGAGGAGGCTGGACTGTAAGTTCGCTTAATTTTCGCAGAGTTTTGATTCTGTTTCTGCTATTTCTTCTGAGTGCTAACTTTCTAATATTATTTTAGTCACTTTACATGAAAAGAAATATTTTGTCTACAACAAATCTGTCTTTTACACATATAATATTTCTTTTAATACAAAACTGTACAAATAATCAAAATTTAATTTTTAATAAATTAGAATTAGGTTAATAAAGACAATGACAAGTCAAGAAATGGTCATCTAGAGGAAGGTACATAAAGTGTGACATATCCAAAGATGATATATACTTACTCCAAAACTACAGTCTCAGACATTTCTTTCTGATGAAACTAGGTTACATCAGACAGAAAATGTATGATGCAACCATAACACACTCAGAAGATGTCTGAACTGTGACAGTATAGGCAAACATTAAATTTAAACTACATAGAAACTGAAATGTAACTCCATAAATGTCGTTACCAAGCTCGACTATAAATGCAGGAAGGGTTTTCATGTCGCTTAACACTTAATAATCAGTATTCTGTAAAAATCTGCAATGTTTTAGTGAGGTTTTAATCATTTTTTTACTAATTTATTTATTTATTTAGAACAAGTTTTGAACATGTCGATGGGTTTCATTTAGTTTTATTCTGATCTGTTTCATCTTTAGTATTCATTCGCTTTATTTTAGGATTCTAAGCGATTTTTTTATTTATCTCAAATAACTGTAAATTGGTTTTGAAAAATTCACTCAGATTAAAATATTACATCGAAACAAGCAACATTCTACGAAACAATTCTCCTTTTGACTTAGTTTAGATTTAATAACAGTCAGAAATAATTAGGCCATTGATAGTATAAAAATTTCTGTTTTCCTTTAATAAAAAATTACTCTATGTACAAATTTTAATATTGATAATATTATTAAAAATCATTGAATATAGTACAGTTTTAATATAATGTTGATTATTCTTTTATATTCTTCGATTTACATTTTTAACAGCTTATACAAAGAAGGGGAGATTTTCAAAGAACAAATGACTACTTTTATAAAGACTGGAAAAGTTATAAAGAAGGATTTGGCGACGTGGAAAAAGATTTTTGGTTAGGTAAGAGGCCTTTATAAACTCTTAATTAAATATTTAAATTTTACTCTAAAATTGTACTATTTTACGAAAATTTTCATTGAAAAATGTGAAAGAAAGTAGTAATTTTTTTTACTGGTGATTTTTTTTCCCATGAATCATACCCAAAATCATTTTCTAAATCATCTCGTTATTAACGTGTGGATGATACTTTTTATAAACATCCGATTTACAAGAAGTTGGTTGATAAACCTTCAAAATCCACATTCTCTGTACTGTAAAAAATTGCATCTGCATCACTTTTATTATTACTAAAGGTTAACTTAACTTGTAACAGTTGCACGTTGAGCTTTACCTACAAGTAACTACAAGTAAGCGGATGAAAGTAACCCAATTTTTTAATGTACAGTCACTTAAATTTAATACATGAATTAAATTTACAATATTTATATTTCTAAATTAATTAGAACTCCAAAAAATTTTCTTACAATCATAGAATATAAAATAATAAAACTTGTCAAAAACTATGAAAATTTAGAGTGTTTGATGCGTTTGCGGCACCTGAAGATAATTTTTGATCAACCCCCAGTTTTGCTAGATGATATAGAGACAAGTTTAGCTCACTATTATGGAACGATTTGGCTAAATTCATTTATTTTGTTCGAAACATTTTTCTGTCGCCCAAATAACTCATCGATTGCTTCCAAAGATTCAACATACTTCCGTAAAATAATTTTTTTTTAATCTGCGAAATGATTTTAACTCGTAATACTGTTCTTACAAAACTCATTAAACTCGTAATACTGTTCTTACATAAATTAAGTCAATATCGATATTGACTCATTAAGTCAAGTCAATATTGATCAAATTTAATTTTAACAATAATTTATTTTAATGTTTCCAGTTTGGAGCATTGGCCTGTAAAGAAGTATCCAGAAAAAAATAAGCAGCAGAAAGTTTATGCATAATTTTTTTTAATGTTTTGTTCGCGGCGCGCCGGCCTAGACCTAGTCGGAGACGTCGTGGTACAAATGCCTGTCGGTGGCGGAGCAGACCTCTAATCACAACTGAACTTCTCTGGAGAAACCCTCTTTTATGGCTTACACCGATGTTACGCGAAAATTCCAGGGAAATCCCAATCAATCGCGATTTTTGATTATGTAATAGAAATGCAGTTGAATAATACCAGGCTATTGCTTAATACTAATGCAGGGAAACAAACATTACAGCCCTTTAAGTAAACTCGCGCCAAATGTCCAAATGTCACCAATCTTGGCGACTTTTTGGACCGAAATTTGGAGCAAAAAATAGGTTCCCAAAAGTGAAGTAAGCTAAGCTCTAGCAATATTTCTTGAGAATTCGAGAAAACCATCTGTTGAACAATGAGGGGTGTCCCGAAAACTCCCTACCTCGAGTTCTAGTTAACTGATTTTGATGCAACAAAATGCAAATTTTAATTATTGGAGGCGTGGAAAATTTTATTAATACCCTTCTCAATATTAGTATTAAGATCGCATACAATAATGAACAATAAAGAATAAAACTCAGCTGTTCAAGCCTCGTCAACCCCCTGAGCCCCTTAATTTAGTTTCATTATTGCCATATTAAAACGATATTAATTGACTATGTCATTTTATATCTCATCTTTCGTGTATTTCGCCTGGTAACCCTGTGTTGAAATTTTTATGATTGTAACCTATTTATAAAAAATACATGTGATGCATATTCTACAGCTTACGAAATATTGTAACAATAGATTAAAGCTGTTGTGAACTAATAGTATTTAAATGCACGCAAAAAATGCATTGAAGCATATTCTACAGCTTACGAAAGATTCTAACAATAGATTAAAGCTGTTGTGAACTAATAGTATTTGAATATATTTAAAATTATGTCGCATTTTTATGTCGCTTTTTTGGGACATATTTTTCGGATAATTTTCAATAAAGGGGGTGAAGGTTAAAATGACATAGTCATTAATAACTTAAAAATAAAGTATAATAAAAGATATTTCACACGTAAAAGCAAAAGTCAATTGTGATGTTTTGAATTTCTTTCAGGAAATGACAATATATTTGCCTTGTCAAATCAGAAAGTTTATTCCGCAAGATTTGATTTGAAAGATGTCGAAGGGAACAAGAGGTATGCTTTGTATGACAAGTTTTGGATTGATGACGAAATTCACAAATACACTCTGCATATTTCTGACTTTAGTGGAGACGCAGGTACCCAAAATTATTTAGCTAATAATTCATAAAACACATCAACTCAAATAACTCATTTTTTTATTGTTATTAAAATACTTTTCAGTCTAAATCTTATTTATTTTGGTACGTTTATGATTTATTTGTGTGTATATACACTCATACGCTCACACACACACACACAAACATAGATTCAGATATATCTCTAATATATATATATACCTAGGCCAAGTAGCTTAGCCTAGGTATAAAGGCACAATTGTCAACGAACCCGATAACTACCTTCTAACCAAGTCAGCAATGTCATTATTATTTTTATGTAATATTTTTCGAATCGAGTTCACTGAAAATTTCAGGAAATCATTAAAATTGGCACCAATTTGAAACAGAAAATTTTCATAAACTTGCTTCTATTTGCTTTTATTTCCTGTTACATGTATTTTTAAACTTGTATGCTGGATTTCAAAGACCGGCTTATAAATAAGTAGATTTTCTTGCACACAAAAGATGGAGATGACAATCGTGTGTCAAAGTAATTGAAAAAATGCGAGCATAAATAAACTCGTAATAAACTTTACATGGTTAAATCTGTACTGGACATTGAAAAATGGTAAATTTCAAATTTTGATTGCATTTGAAAAAGCGATTCACAAAACTTTCTGATTATATAAGACCTATAATCTTCGGATGGAAATTCAGCTTACTACAGCATAAAAGACGTGACACTACATTGACTTGAATTTGTGCAAGAAATCTTCGACTTAAATTTTTAATTATATTTTTTAATGATTCCATAAAATTTCAACTGATAATTCAAAATAATTTTTTGGTATCAAAGAAAAACAATGGAAAAATTTGAAAATAGTGATGTCCATTCAGTTTTCACTCAATTGATCTACGTGCAACATCGCATCAATAAGCTTTACGTAAATCTACCACAGTAATTAGTTTCAGAAAAAGTCTGAAATATTGTCGCTTCTACAAAAAAACAGAAGGTATATCAAATACTCAGAAACACTTGACATCTCGTAATATAAATAATATACATTTTAATGTGCGCTTTTGAAATAGATTTGGCTGCTTTTTACATGTTACATAAATGTAAACATCCAGATATCAAATATATTATAATTTTCATCCATAAAAATATACTTTCTGTAACAAGATTCATTTGCTTTCATTTACAGGTGATTCTATATCTCAGCATAATGATCAAAAGTTTTCCACAAAAGACCAAGACAATGATAGTCATAAAGAACAGAATTGTGCCCAGGTATACAAAGGTGGATGGTGGTACAGTGCATGTCATGAATCTAATTTAAATGGCCTGTACCTAAAGGGAAAACACGAAAGTTTTGCCGATGGAGTTAACTGGAAATCCTGGAAAGGATACCATGAGTCTCTGGAGTCGACAGAAATCAAAATCAGACCTAAAAATTTCAGACCAACTTCTACTGTGACTCCCATGTAGTTGAAAGAAGTGTTATTTTATGTAGTTCCATCTTTTCGTTTATGTCTTCCCTTATAAAAATAAAAATTTCATACTAATGGTTATAGCTTCATTTCTCAAATTTAGAAAGCGACTTTGTCTGAACCATAAAAAATGATACAATATTATGTACACCCTCTCAAAATAAGTATTCGAGCACAAGAGAAATTTCCTATTTTAGCTTTGTGAATAATTTATGAGGTTTTGAAATACGTACATCTCTAAGGAAATATTAAAAATTATAATTATGCATAACCTAGTTCATATTTCGTAATAAATAAATTTTTAGTATATGAAACCAACGTTGAAATTTTAACTTTTACTAGAATAATTTTTTGAGAGGCTGTAATAGACATAATAATATCAAAATAATATCAAAAGTAATAATATAATATCAAAATATCAAAAATAATATCAAATTGTTAACTTTAAGGCAAATAGATAAATAACGTACAATTACGGCAATAATAATTAAATATAAGATGTAATTAATTTGAAATAATTAAAATTTTGTAAAATAACACACATGAGAGGTACTTATGGATCATTACGATAGGAATCTTTTATGCGTGTTATTTTAAAAAAAGTTTTAATTATTTCATCTTTTAAACACGTTTCTAGTGAGTGTTTTTGTTATACGATCTGACTGTTTGTATGAGTTTACTATATGAAACAGTTTCGGAATAAAATTAAAATATAAATTGGACTCATAACACCAATAGCTGAATATTAAAATTCTTAGTAGTAGTCAACTATTCATCGGATCACTTGATCCTGTAAACCTTTTTTTGAGTCTAGGGAAGCTTCAATTAAATTCCAATCAAATACCTATATTTATTTAGCTTTATCGTCCCTAAACCAATAAAAAAGCGGGATATTACAGTTTTCCTTTTTACTGAAGTAATCCATTGTTTTGTTTTGGTTTCCTTAAAATGTCAATAGTACTTCAATTAAAACATCTGAAATATTAATAAAATACAGTAGACTACCTCTTAACCGGTCTCCGTTTAACCGGATCTTCGCTTTCACCAACCGTATTTGACTTTAAAAAAAAAGTTTTTAAAAATAAAATAAATTAAAAATTTCCGACAGTAAATGACACCGACCTCCGTCATATCACATACAGATGGAGCAAAAGTACTGAAAAAAGGCTTTATGCTGTATGGAACAACAAGCATCAGCTTCCTCCATCGATATGAAGCTTTAAAAAGAAAATGAAGCAACTGTGCGAATTTTCAGTCTTCAGCAGAAAAAAGTACTACTGAAGTTTTTAAAACCTTCCTCCTAATGGTCTATAAAACTTTTGTAATAAATTAAAGCAATTATTATATAGTTCCATCAATTAATTATACATCATTTTCCATTCTCCGCTTTAACCGGATTTTCACTTAACCGGTTCAGGTCCCAATTAAGCCGGTTAAGAGGGATTTTACTGTATTGAATTCCTAAACCTATTAATAATATGATTAATATAAAAAAATTATAGTAATCTGGCGATTTTTATGAAAATTTAACTGAAAAGACACTTTGAATAAGTGTATTTTTCAGTATTTTTAAGGCCACTAATTTTAAATATGAAGATGGATGTTATATGTAAGTGGCATCAAGCTGTAGCAAGGAACTGAAGTGAAGAAGGACGCACAGCGTGCACTGAATTGCAACGTGATTGCGGACGCCGAGTATTGTAACTTGTTATTATGAATTGATAATTATTAATGAATATTATGTTAAAAACATTATGACTCATTGAGGAGTGACATAAAACATGGCGTAGTCGTAAAGAAGAATGAATTTGCAGTCTGTTAGTTTAATAATATGAAGTAATGGATTTTTGCAAACCACCACAAGGCTTAAGTTTCGATGGAAATGTCGCAGATAATTGTCGGCGATTCAAGCAGCTATTCGAGATTTGGCTCATAGCATCTGGATATAAAGGCAAGGCATCTGACGTAAAGTTAGCATTGTTCCTAAATGCCGCTGGTGAGGAAGCGGTAGAAATTTTTAATACGTTCAACCTATCTGATGAAGATCAAAGAATTACGATGCTGTGATCAAAAAATTCGAGCTGTACACGACTCCGAGGAAGAACATAGTAGTTGAACGATTTATATTTAACAATAGGAAGCAACAAGAATGTGAAACTTTTGACTCTTTCGTAACTGATATAAAAAAACTTGTGAAATCGTGCGAGTTTTTGGTGATCAAGCAGACTCTGTAGTTCGCGATCGTATTGTGCTGGGTGTGGCTGATGAAAGCCTTCAAGAGAGAATGTTACGGAAGACGGATCTAAGCTTAGTGAAAGCTATTGACATTGGCAAAGCGACTGAGTTGAGTCGGCAAAGAGCTCTGACAGTGCAGGGCCATAATATTGACATGGTGCACAAAAAAGGACCCAAGTTAAGGGAGCCAGCGGAAGTGGTATCCAGACCATCAGTGATGACAGACAGAAAGACAAGGAATGAAAGCTCTGAGAGGGAAATCTTCTTTTGCAGAAAATGCAACAGGAAACATCGAACGAATCAGTGTCCAGCCTTTGGGAAACAATGTTTCCAGTGTCGCGGAAAAAATCATTTTTCGAGTGTATGTAAATTTAAACCTGTACAAGAAGTAAGACAGAATACTGAAGAGAGTGACTATGAAGAAGAATTCTTTATGAACTCCTTAAGTGTAGCAAATATTAAATGTGTTAATTTAGCCTCCACCTTTAAAGAATGGACTAAAAGTCTAATTGTGACAGGGAAACCTGTAACTTTCAAGGTGGACACTGGGGCTAAAGTGAACGTTTCACCTTTAAACAAATTTAAAATATTGAACTCTAATAACATTATAAAAAAATCTAATATTTTATTACAAGCATTTGGGGGATCTAAGGTCAAACCTATTGGATCTGTAGAGTTACATTGTGCCTTGGGTGGTGAGGATCACATATTTGAATTTCTCATAGTATCTAACACTCAGTCACGCCCATTATTGGGACTAGAAGCTTGTACCAAATTAAACCTCATTCAATATGTTAATGTTATTGAAGTTCCAAATAAAGGTAAGTTAGATCATTATATGAGTGTAGATCTTTCTAAAGATCAATTTATTCACAATAATTTAGAAGTTTTTGAAGGTGTGGGGAAATTTAATGGCACGTATAAAATCATAATTGATGAACATGTGAATCCTGTTGTAAGACCACCACGTAGAGTACCATTGAGTTTAAAACCTATACTTGAGTTAAAGTTAAAAGAACTTGAGGGTCAAGGTATTATTGCAAAAGTAGATCAACCTTCAGGATGGGTAAGTAATCTTGTAATAATTGAAAAGAGTAATGGTTCATTAAGAATATGTCTTGATCCTCAGGATCTGAACAAAGCTTTTAAACGAGAACGGGTTCTAATTCCTACCATTGAAGAAATCTTACCAAAACTATGTAACAAATCAGTTTACTCTGTGTTAGACTTGAAAGACAGTTTTTTTCAAATTGCGTTAGATGAAAATAGTAGTAATCTTTGCACTTTCAGCACACCATTTGGATGCTATAAATTTCTGAGGCTTCCAATGGGTGTTTCTTGTGCCCGAGAAATTTTTCAGAAGCGAAATTTAGAGAACTTTGGGGATATACCAGGGGTGTTGATTTATTTTGATGACATCCTTATTGCTGCCAGCTCAGTGCAAGAACATGACAGAATTTTAGACCAAGTCATCAGTCGAGCAAAACAATTGAATTTTAAATTTAATAAACAAAAATTTCAATACAGTGTGCGTGAAGTTAAATATTTGGGGCATTTATTTAGTGTATCAGGCATGCGGCCTTGATCCTGAGAGAATTAAAGCTATTACTGAGTTAAAAGATCCTCAAAATAAACTTGAGTTGCAAAGGGTGTTGGGCATGATTAATTATTTGAGGCGATTTGTGCCAAATTTTTCTGACAAGACTGCAGTGCTAAGGGAACTTTTAAAAAATAAAGTAGAATGGCAGTGGTTGCAGCTTCTCTCTGCAGCTTTCGCAAAGTTAAAAGGATTAGTTTCCAGTGCTCCATTTTTGGGAATCTTTGATACTAGCGAACCTATCACCATACAAGCAGACAGTTCTAAACATGGGTTGGGGTGTGGCTTATTGCAAAATGGGCAGCCAATTGCATTTGTCTCTCGAAGTTTAACTAGTGCTGAAAAAAACTATGCGCAGATTGAGAAAGAATTTCTCAGTATTTTGTTTGCTGCTCATAAATTTCATTATTACATTTATGGCAGAGAGGTTGAAGTACAGACTGGCCATAAGCCTTCAGTTTCAATAATGAACAAAAATATTGCTAATGTATTATCAAAAAGGCTACAAAGGATAAAAATTAAGCTTCTAAAATATGACTTAAGTATTTACCGGCAAAATTTATGTATATTGCAGATTTGCTATCCCGCTCATATATTGATATACACACTAGTGAAGATAATTTTGACATAAATGAGGTTGTTCATACACTAACAAAACAACTCCAAATGTCAGAAAGTAAGAAAAAGGAGTTTCAGACAGCTACTTCAAAAGATGAAGGGCTGCAGATAGTGAAAGAGTATTGGGAAAATGGGTGGCCCATCAGCATTGAAAAAGTTCCTACACAAGCCAGATCATACTTTAAATTTAAAAATGAAATTAGTGTTGAAAAACATTTATATATTTTTAATAATAGGGTTGTAGTACCAGTAGCTTTAAGGAAAAACATGTTAAGGTTATTGCATGAAGCTCACTGTGGGATAGAAAAATCAAAGGCTAGAGCTCGACAGGTAATGTTTTGGCCAGGAATTAACAATGACATAGGTAATATGATTTCTAGATGTATTGTTTGTGACAGATGCAGACCACAGACAATTAAAGAACCACTGATTCTCAAACGATTCGTGAATTGCCATACGAAAAGGTTGGTACTGACATTTGTGAGTATGGCGGGGGAAAAGCTATCTTGTAATTTTCTGTTATTTAACAAGATAGTTAGACATAATACTTATAAGAAACAATGCAATGGAAGTCATAAACAAATTAAAATCAGTATTTGCAACACACGGTATTCTCAAAACCTTAATATGCGATAATGTTCCTTTTAATAGTTTGGCAATGAAAAAATTTTCAAGGAACTGAGGGGTTGAAATAATAACTAGCAGTCCTCGGTACCCTCAATCTAATGGGTTTTCAGAAAAAATGGTAGCGATGGCCAAGAGCATATTTAGGAAAGCTGGAGTTGATAAATTGAGTGAAGCATGACTGGAATTTAGAAACACTCCGATTTCAGACATAAATTTATCCCAGAGTCAAATGCTGTTAAGCAGAAATTTAAGAATACGTTTTCCAATTACACAAACTGAGTTAAAACCAATTGTAAGGAATCCAAATACAGAAAAGCGAATATGTAAACAAAGAAAGACCAAAAATTACTATGATAGACATGCTCAAGAACGACCTGGATTTGCTCCAAGGGAAAAGGTAATGTTAAGGGAGGGAAATATATGGGAACCTGCTATAGTTGTTAAAAAACATTCAACACCAAGATCATATTGGGTTAAAAATAAAAGAAATAGGGGGATTAGGCGGAACAAGTGCCATTTGAGGAAAACAAAGAATCAGAAGGATGTATTGTTCTCAGATTATGATGATATTGGTACTGAATATCCTGAAAATATTAATACTGAAAGCACAGTATTTAATAATGATCCTCACCCTCAAAATAATGATTCTACAACTTATAAAACCAGAAATGGCCGTCTTGTGCGATTCGCATCTAAATATAATAATTTCGTAATTCATTAATACTTCTCTTGTAAAGAGGGGAGATGTTACATGTAAGTGGCAACAAGCTGTAGCAAGGAACTGAAGTGAAGAAGGAACTGCACAACGTGCACTGGATTGCAACGTGATTGCGGACGCCGAGTATCGTAACTTGTTATTATGACTTGATAATTATTAATAAATATTATATTAAATCACATTATGACTCATTGAGGATGACATAGAACAATGGACTACTACTGATTTTTATGGGGCAACTTTGTTTCGAATTTCGAGAGCTTAACGACGGTTTAATGTCATAAATTGGACTTCCTTCAACTTTCAAACTCTAAAATATGTTATTCGGAAGTACTCCTTGTTCTTCTGAGCAGTAACAGGCATAGACCGCTCGTCCGGGGAGGCAAAGGGAGCAACTGCCCCCTCACTTCCAAAAATAAACGAGAATTACACCCTCCTTTTTTGGACCTTCATAAGTAAATATCCATTTAAAAATGATGGAGGGAAACTCAATACACAAACCGACAGAAGAAAAGGAGTACGAGCTAGCAAGAGTTCATCTTTGTCATTTTATCAAAAGTTAGGGAAAATCGTTTAATCAATACTGATGTTAAAATTCAATAATATAGCCCAATAAACAGCATCAACAACAAAATTCAGCTGTACCTCTCTTACACACTTATCTCTTTTCACGCCCCAATTTTTCATTGCACCAGCCGCCTATGTTTGCAAGGTTAGCAATTCAGCCACTTTGTAGCGAGATCTGGCCATTTTTAGAACCTAACTCGACACAAATTTTACAAAAATCTAAATAATTTTCTACCCATATTCTTTCTGTTTTAAGAAATCAATTTCTGCTCATTTTTACGCATTTCCAATCGTTGTTTCATACTGATCGTTCTATGTGCTCATCCACTCCGTTAGCTCATACAAACCGATAGCTCGCTTCCGTTTCTGTTATTAACCCATTTGTGCCTAGCGTCCATTTTTTGGGACGGCATTTTCGCTATTAGTTGAAAACGTTATTTATTTTTCCTTGCCTTTATTCATGAGTATTGAGCCTCAACTCCGCACAATATTTTAACATGACCAAGTAGGATGTTGATATTTCGATTTTTATGCAAAATGATTTTAAAATAAATCATCCCTTGTTCAAGAAGTTGACATCAGAAATTTATCTATTATTTCTGTTATCAGTAAAAATCGAAGAAAGTCGCAAAAATATCCAGGCACAAATGGGTTAAAGATTATTTATTTTATAATGCGCATGCGCAAACTCAAAACTATGAAAATTCATCAATATACTTGTCTTTTTAGAATCTTGTAATAAACTGAATATCGGTAAAGACCATCAGTAGTGACGAACGAGAACGTAACAATTCTTCACCGAAATCAATCAGCTCTGAGGGAAGGCGTATAGAAATAAATTGGTTAGTAAATGACATTTGAAAACTGTTCGCTTTGGAATTTCTGTTGTTTAATACAACAAATCTATTGAAAACCTCATCTATGTATGCATTTAATGTAACAATATTCTACCTCTTCAAAATGAGAAGAAAAAAATAATGCTCAATAATTGTTCTCTGGAATTATTTGTACTTGCGTCGTGGTATTGTCGTGTTGGGAATACCGTGTTGAATGGAACCTGCAACAAAGACAGATTTGGCTCCACAACTTGTGTGATGTAACGGTCCGCTGTCAAACTGCCGTCAGTGTGTACCATGGGCGTCTTGTGATCAAACATTATGCTTCCCCAAACCATCATGTCCCGCGAAGATCCGGCGTGACGCTTGTCTAAATGGGCTGGTTCGTAGCGTTCAGCGTACCATACCCGTCGACGGCCGTCATTACTCCACGAACAGGAACTAGATTGATCCGTGAAAATACCCAATGCCATTCGATGGTCCAGGTACGATGACGATGACACCGCGCCAGGCGTTCCAGTGTTCAGCGGTCAACGGTACCTCTGTGGTACCCATAGCCATAAATGTACACCAGATAGCAGAAACTCGTCCAGAACACGCCTAGAAGACGTCATATAGACAAGCCGACATGTCCATTAAACATCCAGGATTCGTCCAATTCTCGTCCATTTTACGACAATATGGCACTATAGGACGCCCATGTGACGTCTTGTAGACATGCATATGGACGTAATAATGGACGTGTTGTCTATTTATAGAGCTTTTACGGTCGAATCCTGGACATCAACAAAAACCCTTTAATAATTTTTAGCTAATTTTATGTAATGATTAATTTAAATTTATCGTTACATCTTAACGAATTTTGTAAAAATAATCGTACCTAATTTTTTTAAACCAACCTTTAAGTACTTGCCCTGCTTCAGATTCGAACCTTTAATCATGGACTTCACAGTAGAGCTAGTTAGCCACTATACGCAGCGGGACTTTCCCTCATGAGTCAAAATGTTCAAGTAAGGATTTTTTAGTTTCGGACTGGGAACTTAGAAAAAAATATGCAGCTATTCGTTTTTGGATGTTGAGTCGCTAGAGAATTTTCTTTTTTTGTATGAGGATACAAGTTTCTTTTTATACAATACCGCTTTTATAGGAAAAAATAATATATAAAAAGTATTCTAAATTTCAAAAGCTCCCTAACAAGAAAAAGAACTCTAGAATTTTGTTTTTTTTAATTTTTGGGGGTAAAATGTAATATCAATAAAACATAAAGTATAATAAATTCATGCGTCGTAAGTACAGTATTGGGTAAAATGAAAATCAATGACAAAAAAGTAACTTTTCCATATTTTGTCCATTTCTCCATTTATGCACACAGCCATGTTATGTCGTATCACTGACATAGTGTGAATCATCTGGAATACGTCCATTTATGGACTTATTCTAGATATTCTAATTCTAGTTTTGGTCTATTCATGGACATGTTCAGGATTTTCCAGATGATGTCCATAAATAGATGTCTTATGGATGTCTATGTATAGACATGGATGTACTATGGATTAGTTGGATCAGAAATAGACATAAAATGGACAAGTGTGTTATCTGGGACTTCATTAAGGAGACCAAACGTCCCCATTTTCAGGGGACAGTACCAAATTTCAGGGCGTTTTTCAAATCGTCCCCAAAATGTAAAACAGGAATTGGGGACAAATTGTAATTATTGCATTGTTTTTTAATTAAATTACTGTTAATTATTTCATTAATTATAAATGTCCCCAGTTTTGTTTCAAAATGGGGGACATGTCCCCAATTCTATGTTGAAAAATCTGGTACCCTTAACTTCATGCAATCTGTTACGTATGGTTCAGATGGACACAGATTGACCTGCTCCTGGACGCAGACGGCTTCGGATGTCACGTGCCGTTGAGAAAGGTTGCAGAATAGTCGACTGGCGAATACGCCAGTATGGCACTCTGACGTGCACCTGTGCGCACCACTTACTTTTCCGCGTACGCGTACACTTTCCTGCATTCGTCGTGTGACACAACGTTGGAGGGAACTCACATTGTGCCTCACAGCAGTTACAGCTGTGCGCAGCGACAAATCAAGTTCACGTAGTTCAATAATACGGTCACGTTTCCCGGTCGTTAACTCATAATACTGAGCTCGCCAGAGGCATTTTCTATGCCTCTTTGAGAATCACAATTGCTACACAAAACCTCAGAGGCTGTTTATGAAAAGGGAAAGTTACTGGCCTTTATAGTGCGAATTTGAATACCACGGGATCAGATGCCGAAGCAAATTAAATCATTTGCATATCCATCTCGTAACCATGACTCCTGAAATTTGCATGTCGGTAAGTGCATTATTTCTGAATGTTGCTATGTCACTTTTGAGGAGTTTATATAGGAAGCTTAGTAACCGTCACGGAGAAAAGCCATACAGTAAATAATTGTGCATGAAAAACCAGAGTTTATTTTTTTAAGCATAAGCCCTAATTCGTTGTTTTGTAAATTAAAACATTAGTTATCTTATTTATTGTACAAAAAGTAACACTTTAATTACCGCTTCGCTTGTACTCCATGTAAAAAAATGAATATCTATAGAAACAATTATGAAATCAATTAAAATTTTTCATTTAATGTAAAAATTCACTACAACGAAAGAATTTCAGAAAATAAGGTCCTATGAACTCCAGCGAAAATCAAGTCCTGATAAGAATACTTCAGAAAAGAGAACTATAAATAAAGCAATGAAACTTTGATTTGCCAAGGAGATAATTTCTCACAAATGTCTATCATCAAGTATAGGGTTTTCCCGTCTGTTGCAAACTTCCCTTCCAACTTCCTTTTTCCACTTTATCAGTGTGGACACTTAACGAATCACTCTACAGACTAAGAAGTGTATTACTTAACAAAAGTAAAAAAAGTAGCTTAATAAAAGCAAAATTTTTATCTCAGATTTTCACGATATACTCGTCTACTTAATCACTGTGTGCTCATTCTTCCTCATTCAATAAAAGAGAATCATCAAAACTTTTCTAATTTTTTAGCTCCTAGTTTCAATTCTGATTTAACGACTTAAAAATGTAACTAAAGTATGGTCTTTTCTTTTATTAATTAGCTTGGTCATTCGTGATCATGTGTGTAAAACAATCAAGTAAGTATACCCAAACATATTATTGTAAACATTGACATATTTACAGTTTTTGTTTAAAGATTTTCATACACTTCTAAAAAAAAATAACTAATACAGATTTTAAATTTACATAAATCTCTGTTTTCAGGATTAAATATCCGATTTTGGTTACACTAGTTTTGGCATGGTATGTCAACTGCAATGACCTGTACCTAATTTTGATAGTGATAGTGATTTAGATTTTTTGGACTGCTCCTCTGACGGCGATGAATCGGACCCTGATTCAATAAACCTGCAAAGCGTTAGGCGGTGGTGCATTTCCTTATATTATGTAATAAACAGAAATGAACTGTAATTCAATTGAAATTTATTTTAACAAATTTTATGTAGTAACATCTGAAATTTGTTTTTCTGAAGCTTAGTTTCTCATGATAAAAATCTCTATAAAAAATCTTTCCTAGAAAGAAAAAATGCACATTTCAGTTCTCCAATGTATACAGATTTGAAATATGAAAAAAAAAAAAATATTACACAATTTTTGAAGTGATTTTGGTCCACAAATTGAGCAGTCAGAGGGTTTTAATATCTATATACAGGGTGATTCGCTACCAGACTGACAAACTTGCAAGGGGTGTAGGGGATACAGAGGCGGTTCAGAATCACATAGCAATGCGGGGTCGGAAACGTCGTCTTCAAGTACTTGTTAATAATCGTTTTGGAAGAAGTGTTGAAGTGTGCGTCTAATTTCTTAACCAAGTTTCATAAACAATGGACTTTCCACGGACAATTTCATAAATATAATGAAAGAAACAATTTTGAAATAACAATTTTTATCAAGTGATATCGGAGAAAGAGGGATTAGTTTTTGAAAAACCATGGTCGGAAAGTTTACTATCACTTGAACGCTTCTTCTAAAGTGATTATTAAGGGATACTTGAAGAAGACGTTTCCGACCCCGCATTGCTGTGTGATTCTGAACTGTCTCTGTACCCCCAACACCCTCTGAACGTTTGTCAGGCTGGTAGCTCATTACCCTGTATATATTGAACCTTGCAGTTCATATACTAACATCACTTTCAATATAGTGCTGTAATTGGAATATAAAACCGACAGAAGCTAATGATGTTAAAACAAATTAGTAACATCTTTGCATTCCTCCATTTGTTTAGAAAATTATACACTGACGAACTTAAACACTGCAAAATATAATCTTAAGAGTAATATTTGAGTTTTACCAACAAAGGTAAGTTTTCGGAGGATGAAAATAGTCGCGTAATTTTGTATTAATCTTTTATTCACGTCAATTCATTCGGAGGGGGATGATGGAATAGCGCAAAATATTTTATAATAGATCTAAATTTTATACAGTACTATACTGATTGTTTTACCCTGTGATATTTTCTAAGGTAAAAACTGTGCAGTCAGTGCAAGTCAGAAAGCCGTTGATTGTGCTGAATTGCTACTTATGGGTCATAACAGAAGTGGAGTTTATGAAATATGGCCTGTGAGCCGAGTGACCAAAGGAAAATCACTGGCAGTGTACTGTGACATGCACACTGCTGGAGGAGGCTGGACAGTAAGTTCGTTTAATTTTCACGGCATTTTGATAGGCCAACTAACTTTCTAATACAGTCAAACCTCTTTAGTACATCACTCTTGGGGCTACGGCGGAATGAGTTCTTAAGCGGAGTTTACATTAACTGAAATAAGAAATTCTAAATGATTATACAATGAGTAAATTAATAAAGTGTGCCCATTATTAATTTACATAGTAAATTATATAAAGTAGTATAATAAGAGCTTAAATTAATAAATGGGTAACAAATTAAGGAAAGTAGTAAATAAAGACGGTACATATTATTTAATTTTGCACTGTGGACGGAAGAAACCTGAATTTCAAAGCCCCTCAGAGCAAGGCGATCCGGTCAAAGTCAAATTTTGGCATCTCCGATTTCGGAATTATAATTGATTTTGTCATTCACCTGAACACAACGTTCGGGGTGCGTGCCCCGTTGATGCTTCTCCCGCTTGTCCTGTTCCGGATTGTACATCTGTGATCGTGCAGAAGTCAAAATACTATTGAAAAAATTCCTAAAATTTGTTGATAAGTCGAGCAATATTTGCAAGGGAAAATGCTGACAGCCCTGCCAGCAAAAATGGTGTGTTTGTGGAGATAACTTCACTGAGAAATGGGGCCCATTCGGTGCATTAGGATGGGCAGAAATAGGCCAAAAAAACTTTCTTTTTCGAAATTGATTTTGGCATGGTCTGGAAAAGTTGCGAAACAGGCTAGATAGAACTCACCAAAAAAAATCGACTTTTGTGAAAATTTTGTTTCGAAAAATAATTCAAACTTTTTACTGGCATATCATGAAAATGTTACATAATGGGTCAATTAGAGCCTACAAAAATATTTATCAATTTCTCTCAATATTTTATCGCGCCCCTCTAACGATGAAAATTGAAAAAAGAATAAAAAGTTTCGGATTTTCTAAAAAGCTGTACTGCGAAATTTAGTTTTCTAAATTACAATCGACATTATTTGATTGATTCAGTAGAACTTTAAATAATAAAATATCTATTAATATACAGTAATTTAACAGTATATTTTCTACTAAATTAAAACTAACATATATTTTTAATTACACGTAGACAGAAAACAGATTGGAGCAAAACTATACAAATTTGAGATTTATTTATAATGCCACTATATAGCATATATAAATTGTATAGCACTGGTAGCTGTTCGTCACACACTAATTTCAAATCTGTTCTTTATATGCATTATAAGAGATGGTTCTAGTAACAACACAGTTTGACCAATCAGTTAATGCAAAGTAATCGGCTGCTTCGAAACTGAGTTTAGGAAGCTTGGAAAAACGCACACAACTCAAGTTGTTCATCTTTTTATCTCTAGTACCGAGAATACGCCTAGCTGCTAATTCCCGGTTAGAAATCGTGCATAACTGAGTTTTCAAGTTTGTTTGTATGTTTGTTTTGTTTTATTCCTACAATCTTTCGGAACCAATCCAATAGGTCCAGAATATGCATATGCATACATACATGCATGTCGCATACGAATGAGTTGTCATCGGATTGATTGCTTATAAAAGATTGTGGAAAAAATCCAGTTGTCAAAATCTATCAAATTAATTGACCACCTCCAGTGGTGGGAAAAACTACTTTTTTTTGTAGCGCGCTACAACTACCGCTACTTTTCGAAAAATGTAGTTAACTACAACTACAACTACTTTTTGACAAATGTAGTTAGCTACACTACTTTTGAAATGTAGTCGCTACTTCGCTACTTTTACGCTACTTTTAGGAGACAAATTTTGCTAACAGATTCAATTTGCATTACATTCATATTTAAGGATATTTATATCCTAATTAGAGAAAACTATCGATATATAAAGCCTTGGTTTTCTACTCGCGTCCAGCGTGATTAATGACCTCAGCGGGAGTCTCTCGCTTCCAAAGAACGCGTTTATTAAAAGGTGGTTTCCTTGTAGCGTTGAGCGCCGCAGATTTGGTGGACGCATGAAAGACCCCGGGCACCTTTTCGCCTTTAATTAGAAAAAACTATTGCTCTAATAAACAACTACCAGGCGAGTATTTGAGCAGGGGGAGGCGGGCCCCCTCCGAAAATGTAAAGCAATTATTAAAAAGGAGCTATTTTGAAACATTTCTTTTAACTTTAGAACAATAAAGTTTAAAATACCGAATCGTCCCCCTCCCCCCGAAATGGAAGCCTATATATACGCTACTGGCAACTACTGCTAATTATTGAAGTATTGCTGAAACTAATTAAGTTTTAATACCTCTATGATAAAAATAAATTGGGAAAGTGAGCTCTGAAAGCATGAGAAAAATCCTGAGAACTAAAAAAGTTTTTAAAAATATAATAATAAAATGGATGTCTGAACGGGAAAAAAAGGCCCGTTTTGAGACCCCTTTCATGTTGTACAAACATTCTAGTTTCTTGAGCACAAATCAAAATTAATGAGTATAGAGGCCTTTTTTCATGACTTACCAAATTAGTGATTTATGACGAATGACCCGTGTGAACCATGTAATATTGTATAATTGTTTTAATTGAAAACATCACATATGATATGCATATTATAAAATAATGAAAACAATTACTAATTAAATTCATGATATATCTATTTAAAACATTGCATTAAAAAATCCTCTATATATGTTAAAGAAATTTTAAAAGTTATTATCATCAACACAACTTTTTCTTTGTTAGATATAAAAGAATTTTATAATTGTTATTTTAAGGCTAAGAGAGAGATAAGTCTCTAAGGATTTTACAAACTATTAATTATTAATAGAAATTCTCATATTTTCGTATTAAATTCTGAAAATTATTACACAAAAAACCTAATAATTTAAATATAATAGACACTTTAAAATTTTAACGAAAGAAAGCAGAATTTCAACATATTCATGGAAGACTGCCATGCCTCTAGTATAAAATAAAAACCACATACATTTATTCAAAAACATGTTTATTAAATTTTAACAAGAGCTGGATCTCAAAATTGTTATCCGCCAAACATGATCGTCGAGGAGAAAATGCGTCCAATGCAATCGAAAACAATCTTTGTACAGATGCACTGGACGGCACGCCAGTGTTAGTTTTTTTGAAGGCTTCTTTCATATACGTGTACGCCGAAAGCGAAGATAGGGGTTTAATTGGCTCTGACAAGAACCTTGTAAGTTCTTCCTCGTAACTATTTCGAGTGCATGCGAAAGAGAAATTAAAAAAACCAGAAAAGTCATCATCCATGGGCTGATCCTCGATACTGATATCTGAAGTTGTCGGAAACATATTCTGGAGGTATTCCTCCATCCATTTTTTTGGCTTCGGTCTTCCTCTCCTCCTCAATCCAGAATAGTTTGAATCTGGGATGGAAACAAGCTGAGAGAACAGTTTCTCTGTCCCACAGCAAATGACTAAATCTCGTTTCCACCTGACAACTGAAGATTTTGCGCCCCCTCCTATTTTTTAAAAATGCAACTAGGTAGCTTTCATATACCATTTAGCGCCCCTTGGCCGATGCTGCGCCCAGGTTACAGTTGACCTTCCTTGCTTCCCCGTAGCCAGGGACGGCCCGACACGGTAAGCAAGGCATCGGAGCGCCAAATTCGAACTAAAAAACTAAGGAAAACTTAATCTGGAGCATAACACGGGGCTTCTTTACGTTTGCAGGGAGGCTCCACGTACCCTAGATCAGCTCTTGCACCTAGCTACGCCACACATTTAGCTATAAAAGCTTTCAGGGGTTAAAATGAGGCTTTCAATAATATACGGACTGTCAAATATGCATGGTGCTCTGAAACTCATTGGAAAAAAGTTAGAGTGGTAAAGGTAAATAAGACGGTTATGAATCACGTAACAATGTAGGGTTTGATAAGTCGTCCTCGAGTACCTGTTAATAATTTATTTTTTCACAGAAAGTTCACTAAAATTCACTTAACATGATTGATTACTACTGTACATTGACTAAAAGATTTATTATTAAACAATTATTAACAGGTAAATGAAACCATTTCCGACATCCACAGTGCTATATTATTCTGAACAGCCTTGGTAGAGATGGCGCCCGGTGCGGTCGCACCGTTCGCTCTACCTTAGGACCGAATCTGAAAACTGTCACTACAAACGAAGAACACTGTAACCGAGGTCAGCAATATTTTTAGCCCCTGAAATAATATCTTGGATGCATATGCTTATACCTTTTGTCCCTTTTCAACAAACTCAAAAAAGATAAGGTTATCAACTCGTCAAAAAAAAAAAAAAAAAAAAAAAAAAAAAAAAAAAATGTGTACAATTTCTACATATTTACTTTCTTTTTTTCAGTTTCAGGTTCCACGAAAAATGTACTAATCAGTTTTTACACTTCTTTGAGACAAAAAATATTCCGAGTTGTAGAACATAATCACGTGATTAATTAATGTTTGAAAAGCTACAATACTGCAGAACTGTCATTACTCTTGTGGAAGTTGAACACACCACCAGGACACAAGGTTAATAAAGAGTGCCCAAACTCAAAAAAATGCACTGTAACGTCGAAAAATGACCAAACCTTAATATAAATAAACTTAGTAAAACTAAGCATAAATAAAATTGTTGTTCAATGCATCGATCATAAGGAGGAGGCAAAGAGAAAATTAAAAATGTCGGTGACTCTTCCAGAAGCGGTCTCGATGCTTTCAAGAAAATTCCTGTGAGAAAACCGTAAGTTTTTCTTACGCTTCGTAGTTTTCCGTAGATGGTGAGTGAGAGGATGGGGGGGGGGGGATCGCTAATTGCGAGGACTGACTATATATCATGTCAGATTTGAAAGGATATCGCCTAAAAGGAAGTTCACGGAATACTGGACACTGAATGATTGGCAATCATCCTGGCAAGTGGACACTACACTGTATTTATGGGTGCAGTGGTGGGAAAAACTACTTTTTTTTTGTAGCGCGCTACAACTACCGCTACTTTTCGAAAAATGTAGTTAACTACAACTACAACTACTTTTTGACAAATGTAGTTAGCTACACTACTTTTGAAATGTAGTCGCTACTTCGCTACTTTTTCGCTACTTTTAGGAGACAAATTTTGCTAACAGATTCAATTTGCATTACATTCATATTTAAGGATATTTATATCCTAATTAGAGAAAAACTATCGATATCTAAAGCCTTGGTTTTCTACTCGCGTCCAGCGTGATTAATGACCTCAGCGGGTGTCTCTCGCGTCCAAAGAACGCGTTTATTAAAAGGTGGTTTCCTTGTAGCGTTGAGCGCCGCAGATTTGGTGGACGCACGCCTTTAATTAGAAAAAACTATTGCTCTAATAAACAACTACCAGGCGAGTATTTGAGCAGGGGGAGGCGGGCCCCCTCCGAAAATGTAAAGCAATTATTAAAAAGGAGCTATTTTGAAACATTTCTTTTAACTTTAGAACAATAAAGTTTAAAATACCGAATCGTCCCCCTCCCCCCGAAATGGAAGCCTATATATACGCTACTGGCAACTACTGCTAATTATTGAAGTATTGCTGAAACTAATTAAGTTTTAATACCTCTATGATAAAAATAAATTGGGAAAGTGAGCTCTGAAAGCATGAGAAAAATCATGAGAACTAAAAAAGTTTTTAAAAATATAATAATAAAATGGATGTCTGAACGGGAAAAAAAGGCCCGTTTTGAGACCCCTTTCATGTTGTACAAACATTCTAGTTTCTTGAGCACAAATCAAAATTAATGAGTATAAAGGCCTTTTTTCATGACTTACCAAATTAGTGATTTATGACGAATGACCCGTGTGAACCATGTGATATTGTATAATTGTTTTAATTGAAAACATCACATATGATATGCATATTATAAAATAATGAAAACAATTACTAATTAAATTCATGATATATCTATTTAAAACATTGCATTAAAAAAATCCTCTATATATGTTAAAGAAATTTTAAAAGTTATTATCATCAACACAACTTTTTCTTTGTGTTAGGTATAAAAGAATTTTATAGAATTATATTGTTATTTTAAGGCTAAGAGAGAGATAAGTCTCTAAGGATTTTACAAACTATTAATTATTAATAGAAATTCTCATATTTTCGTATTAAATTCTGAAAATTATTACACAAAAAACCTAATAATTTAAATATAATAGACACTTTAAAATTTTAACGAAAGAAAGCAGAATTTCAACATATTCATGGAAGACTGCCATGCCTCTAGTATAAAATAAAAACACCATAAATTTATTCAAAAACATGTTTATTAAATTTTAACAAGAGCTGGATCTCAAAATTGTTATCCGCCAAACATGATCGTCGAGGAGAAAATGCGTCCGATGCAATCGAAAACAATCTTTGTACAGATGCACTGGACGGCACGCCAGTGTTAGTTTTTTTGAAGGCTTCTTTCATATACGTGTACGCCGAAAGCGAAGATACGGGTTTGATTGGCTCTGACAAGAACCTTGTAAGTTCTTCCTCGTAACTATTTCGAGTGCATGCGAAAGAGAAATTAAAAAAACCAGAAAAGTCATCATCCATGGGCCTGATTCCTCGATACTGATATCTGAAGTTGTCGGAAACATATTCTGGAGGTATTCCTCCATCCATTTTTTTGGCTTCGGTCTTCCTCTCCTCCTCAATCCAGAATAGTTTGAATCTGGGATGGAAACAAGCTGAGAGAACAGTTTCTCTGTCCCACAGCAAATGACTAAATCTCGTTTCCACCTGACAACTGAAGATTTTGCGCCCCCTCCTATTTTTTAAAAATGCAACTAGGTAGCTTTCATATACCATTTAGCGCCCCTTGGCCGATGCTGCGCCCAGGTACAGTTGACCTTCCTTGCTCCTCCGTAGCCAGGGACGGCCCGACACGGTAAGCAAGGCATCGGAGCGCCATATTCGAACTAAAAAACTAAGGAAAGCTTAATCTGGAGCATAACACGGGGCTTCTTTACGTTTGCAGGGAGGCTCCACGTACCCTAGATCAGCTCTTGCACCTAGCTACGCCACACATTTAGCTATAAAAGCTTTCAGGAGTTAAAATGAGGCTTCAATAATATACGGACTGTCAAATATGCATGGTGCTCTGAAACTCATTGACAAAAAGTTAAGAGTGGTAAAGGTAAATAAGACGGTTATGAATCACGTAACAATGTAGGGTTTGATAAGTCGTCCTCGAGTACCTGTTAATAATTTATTTTTTCACAGAAAGTTCACTAAAATTCACTTAACATGATTGATTACTACTGTACATTGACTAAAAGATTTATTATTAAACAATTATTAACAGGTAAATGAAACCATTTCCGACATCCACAGTGCTATATTATTCTGAACAGCCTTGGTAGAGATGGCGCCCGGTGCGGTCGCACCGTTCGCTCTACCTTAGGACCGAATCTGAAAACTGTCACTACAAACGAAGAACACTGTAACCGAGGTCAGCAATATTTTTAGCCCCTGAAATAATATCTTGGATGCATATGCTTATACCTTTTGTCCCTTTTCAACAAACTCAAAAAAGATAAGGTTATCAACTCGTCAAAAAAAAAAAAAAAAAAAAAAAAAAAAAAAAAAATGTGTACAATTTCTACATATTTACTTTCTTTTTTTCAGTTTCAGGTTCCACGAAAAATGTACTAATCAGTTTTTACACTTCTTTGAGACAAAAAACATTCCGAGTTGTAGAACATAATCACGTGATTAATTAATGTTTGAAAAGCTACAATACTGCAGAACTGTCATTACTCTTGTGGAAGTTGAACACACCACCAGGACACAAGGTTAATAAAGAGTGCCCAAACTCAAAAAAGTGCACTGTAACGTCGAAAAATGACCAAACCTTAATATAAATAAACTTAGTAAAACTAAGCATAAATAAAATTGTTGTTCAATGCATCGATCATAAGGAGGAGGCAAAGAGAAAATTAAAAATGTCGGTGACTCTTCCAGAAGCGGTCTCGATGCTTTCAAGAAAATTCCTGTGAGAAAACCGTAAGTTTTTCTCACGCTTCGTAGTTTTCCGTAGATGGTGAGTGAGAGGATGGGGGGGGGGGGTCGCTAATTGCGAGGACTGACTATATATCATGTCAGATTTGAAAGGATATCGCCTAAAAGGAAGTTCACGGAATACTGGACACTGAATGATTGGCAATCATCCTGGCAAGTGGACACTACACTGTATTTATGGGTGCAATAAAAAAAAAGATCAAAGAAAATTAATGATGTTACAAAAGCATACAATTTACAGATATGTAAAATTCCTTTTCGAAAGCAAAAAATACTCATTTTTATGTTGATTTATGTTGCAAACACGCAATAGCAGTCAAAAATATGCAGACCCTGATCAGACATAGAAGGGGCCCCGGGGCAAAAAAAAAGGTTGTTTTGGGCCCCTATACTATTACAGACTTTTTAACTTATTTGTGATTGTTTTCTATTTTCCCAGCATAAAAATAAAACATTTCAAAATAATTCTAAAATTAAATTAAAAATTACCCATGTATTTATACTCATTTAGAACAAGAATGTGCATTTAAAATTGATTTTAATATTTTTTTAATCCATTTGTATTATTAGCGTATGTGTGCGCTGAGTTCCACCTGCCAGAAAATTTTCTTTTCTTCATCATAATATTTAAAAAAATGCTAACTAATGGATATTTTGTGATAAGTACATATGGCCATAAATTTTCAATAACGCCTTTAATTTCTATTTTATTGATCTAGTCTTAGAAACCATTATCATTGTGTTAGAAAGAAGAACAGAAAATAAGTCTCGAAGCCTTTTTATTGTTACACAATTATGATATAGATAAAGGAAATTTAGCTTAATAAAAATTATTATTGCAGCATATATAAATTTAATATGCAATAAATGGAGAGATTTGCAAGGCCTTTATTTTTCAGGGGCTCACGGGCCCACACGCCCGTGTGAT
Source organism: Cheiracanthium punctorium (assembly GCA_038373885.1). Classification (NCBI taxonomy): domain Eukaryota; kingdom Metazoa; phylum Arthropoda; class Arachnida; order Araneae; family Cheiracanthiidae; genus Cheiracanthium; species Cheiracanthium punctorium. The sequence goes on from JAWZYV010011719.1 coordinate 2,284,683, forward strand.
AATGAGACTCTCGAGGCAACATCAAAATAACCTCTGTTCAACTTTGGACCTCTCTTACCTTCCTTTTTTTTCCTCTTTATGGCAGATTGGTGATTCTACAAATAATACTGAGAACGATAAAAAGAAAAAAGATGCACAATGTCAGGCTTCCGCTTCAGGCAAAGCAAACCCCCTCACCCCCCCTCGTGTGCGTGTGTCCCCTGGGAGGGGGGGGCGGGGGAGTGATTGGGTGTCTTTCAAGCATCAGTTTCAGTTATGCTTGGAGTCAGAAGAGAGAGAAATTGCACCACGGGATCAATCGCCGGAAATGATGACACGGCAAACGTAGCTTCCAAAATTCGCTACAAACTACTGTTTTTTTGTAGCGCGCTACACGCTACACTACTTTTTAAAAAAAGTAGCGCGCTACACTACAAACTACAAAAAAAAGTAGCGGCTACTGTAGTTTCGCTACAAGTAGCGCGCTACTCCCCAGCCCTGTATGGGTGCAATAAAAAAAAAAGATCAAAGAAAATTTATGATGTTACAAAAGCATACAATTTACAGATATGTAAAATTCCTTTTCGAAAGCAAAAAATACTCATTTTTATGTTGATTTATGTTGCAAACACGCAATAGCAGTCAAAAATATGCAGACCCTGATCAGACATAGAAGGGGCCCCGGGGCAAAAAAAAAGGTTGTTTTGGGCCCCTATACTATTACAGACTTTTTAACTTATTTGTGATTGTTTTCTATTTTCCCAGCATAAAAATAAAACATTTCAAAATAATTCTAAAATTAAATTAAAAATTACCCATGTATTTATACTCATTTAGAACAAGAATGTGCATTTAAAATTGATTTTAATATTTTTTTAATCCATTTGTATTATTAGCGTATGTGTGCGCTGAGTTCCACCTGCCAGAAAATTTTCTTCTCTTCATCATAATATTTAAAAAAATGCTAACTAATGGATATTTTGTGATAAGTACATATGGCCATAAATTTTCAATAACGCCTTTAATTTCTATTTTATTGATCTAGTCTTAGAAACCATTATCATTGTGTTAGAAAGAAGAACAGAAAATAAGTCTCGAAGCCTTTTTATTGTTACACAATTATGATATAGATAAAGGAAATTTAGCTTAATAAAAATTATTATTGCAGCATATATAAATTTAATATGCAATAAATGGAGAGATTTGCAAGGCCTTTATTTTTCAGGGGCTCACGAGCCCACACGCCCGTGTGATAATGAGACTCTCGAGGCAACATCAAAATAACCTCTGTTCAACTTTGGACCTCTCTTACCTTCCTTTTTTTTCCTCTTTATGGCAGATTGGTGATTCTACAAATAATACTGAGAACGATAAAAAGAAAAAAGATGCACAATGTCAGGCTTCCGCTTCAGGCAAAGCAAACCCCCTCACCCCCCCTCGTGTGCGTGTGTCCCCTGGGAGGGGGGGGGGGCGGGGGAGTGATTGGGTGTCTTTCAAGCATCAGTTTCAGTTATGCTTGGAGTCAGAAGGAGAGAAATTGCACCACGGGATCAATCGCCGGAAATGATGACACGGCAAAAGTAGCTTCCAAAATTCGCTACAAACTACTGTTTTTTTGTAGCGCGCTACACGCTACACTACTTTTTAAAAAAAGTAGCGCGCTACACTACAAACTACAAAAAAAAGTAGCGGGCTACTGTAGTTTCGCTACAAGTAGTGCGCTACTCCCCAGCCCTGACCACCTCAAGCTGTTTGCTACGTCGATACATTAGCACTTCAAGTCCAGTGCAGAATATTATAATAACTCGAGAAGTATGTAATGCTGGTTTATGCTCCAATGTGGTTTGATTTTTTTTCAATGAAATAAAATTGCCCGTTTGGTGCCCAGCATTTCTGGACAATGATTTCCCTTGCAAGGCAGCTTCCAAGGTCAAGCAAATTATTTTATCAAACAATGCATATTTTGCTCATCCCGAGATACTACGAAACACATCAGGGAGTTAGCAGTTAGGCGTATTCTCGGTGACAGAAATAAGAAGACGAACAATTTGGGAGTTGTGCATGTTTTCAAGCTTCCTAAACTCAATTTTAAAGCAGTCGATTATACGGATTTAATTGATTGATCAAACTGTGATTTTAGAGACCCACCCCTTGCAGTACATATAAAGGACTAAGACTTGAAAATTAACATGTGAAGAGAAACAGTTTCCAGTTGCTAACTTTCTGTTAATGATGTCACATGCAATCTGCTGAACGATGTGTTAAATTAATATCTGATGCAGCAATGAGCGTTTGTGGTGAGATGGATAGAAGTGGATAGATTTTTGACAAACTTCAAGTAATTAAAGAACTTCCAATGTTTGGCAAATAAAGCACAACATTACTTTAACACCCAAATTCAGTGTGCATTGGTATTATAAATGGATCTGAAATTTGTAGATTTTTGTTCTAATCTGTTTTCTGTCTGCGTGTAATTAAAAACAATGTTAGTATTAATTTAGTAAAAATATATAATATTTAATTATGTTATAATTATGGATTTATTGTTATTTAAAGTTCTATTAAATCAATCAAATAAGGTCGGTTGAAATTTCGAAAACTAAATATCGTAATACAGCTTTCTTAAAAAAAATTCGAAGTTTTTCACTTTTCTCCAATTTTTGACATCAAAGAGCGATAAAATACAAAAAGAAATTGATAAAAAAAATTTAGGCGCTAACTGATCCACTATGTAACATTTTGATGGTATGGCAGAAAAAAGTTTGAATTATTTTTCTAAGCATAATTTTTCACGAAAGTTGATCTTTTCTCCTATATTTCTGTTTTTAAGTGTCGGTAGGACGCTACCAAATATTGAATAATGTTGTTGGAAATTTTAGTGAAATCTAAGTAGATCATTACACAACTTTTCCGCACTATGCCAAAATTGATTTCGAAAAAAAAAAAATTTTCTTTTTCGTATTTCGGACCCCTCTATTGTACGTCGTACTCAAAAGTGACATCTTAAGCGGATTCCTGCAAAAAATGGCGATGCAGCAAGCGCAGTAAATTAAGTGAAATGACTTATGGAAATGATCGGGACTTCTGAAAGATTACATAATATGCGAAGTGACGTCTTATGTAGGTGAACTACTAACGAGGTCGTATTGTATTATTTTAGTCAGCTTACATAAAAGAAATATCATGTGTACTTCAAACCTGTCTTTTAAACTTATTATAGCATTTCTTCAAAGCTGTACAAATAATTAAAATATGATTTTTAAGCAATTAGTATTAGGTTGATTAAGACAAAAGGAAATCAAGAAATCATCATCTCTAGAGGTGTATATTATCAAAATTATAAAGTGTTATATATCTAGAAATAAAGTTTACTTACCTGAAAACTACTTTTACACATTTTTGTCTGATGTAACCGACTTACATTAGAAATATATGCATGATTTAACTCAAATACAGAGAGAGAATTGTAAACTATATATGTGTGTGTGGGGGGGGGGGTGTACATATATGGTCTTATAGGCAGTGGCGGCCCGTGGTCAAAACTGTTAGTGCAGCCGGAAGCAAATGAGCTCCCTCCCCCTTCCTCCCCACAGGAATGGAGAATCTTTGTTACTGAATTCGAAAACTGGCGGATTAAGCCCTCATCGAGGAAAAAGAAATTACATAAAAAGTGCAAGAGATCCTATTTTACTTCCATAAAATTTACATAAATTTCAACCAGCTGCTCTTATCCTCAAAATTGCATTAATCCGTGTCTGATTCGAAGTTTCCTTAGAATTTTCTTTTGAAGCGATAACTTGAGAAGAAAAAGAAAAAAAAAAGAAAACTTACTTATTTTTTATAAGTCAAATCAATCTCCTTTCTTTTAAACTTGCGAATCGGTCCGTGATGTCCTCATAGAAAGGCGTTGTTTTAATTCAGATATTAATAATTTTAAAAGCTCTTTAAAATTTCCCATGTTTAAAGAATTTTATCGCTCGCCATGTCCTCTAAATGCCAGTTCTTGCTTACTTAAAAACAATACTGCTTTGATGGGTAATTGTCCATTCATAAGCGTCTATCCAGGCTTACCTTCTTGATAAATTCAGCCATATAAAGTCGAGAGTTTTCCGAACATATATTCTCCGTACCCCTCCCTCACTTCTCGAGCCAATCAGTCAGTCGAATACACTGCAGCCGTCGTTTAAAAATCTTTCATCAGCTGTACTTAGCTACTAACTCCCTATGCCGGAGAGACTGCTTACAAACTCGTTGCCATGGCAACGGTTCTGCCAATTTCTTGATCGGCTATGAGGGCTGTACCAAGACTCACAGTTGAATTGCGGGAAGATTTAAGGGCTTTTTTCTGAATGAGCGATCCGGCAGTTACTACAACACGTTGTTTTTGTTTTTGTTTCAGATTTTTTTTTTAATTTATCATAGAAATTCCATAATTCTAATCTGAATTTAAGAAAGTTAGTAGAATAAATTATTTTAAAGTATGTGTTGATAATTTCAAGTGCAGCCCGGCGGTACTTGCTGTATCCCACGAGCCGCCACTGCTTATAGGCAGACATTAAATTTAATCCACCCAAAATGAGCGCAACTCCGTGAACGCCGTGATACCAAGCCCAGATATACAAGTAGTAGGGTTTACTTTTCGCTTCAGTATTCTGTAAAAATCTGCAATATTTTAGAAGCGCCCCAGTCATTTTTATTTATTTATTTATTTATTCAGAACAAGTTTTCGACCGTCAAATTTCCATAGGTTTCATTTTCATTTTTGTTTCATTTTTAGTTTCTTTTTGAATCTAGGATGCATTCGCTTTATTCTAAGATTCATTACGCCGATTTCTTTCATCGCAAAATGATTAGGAATCAGTTCTTAAAAATCCACTCAATTAAATCATTACTTCGAAATTAACAATATTATACGATAGTTGCACAATTCATTGTTAGAATTCAATTTTAGAGACTTAATAACCCTCAGAAAAAATTGGACGCGAGATAGTATAAGACTTTTTATTGTCATCAAAATTTACGGTACTTGAAAATTTGAATATTGACAACATTTTTAAAATTTTGACTGTTGTGTATTTTTTAAATAATGTTGATTATGCTTTTACATGCTTTCATTTACATTTCTAACGGCTTCTGCAAAGATGGGGAGATTTTCAAAGAACAAAGGACTATTTTTATAAAGACTAGAAAAATTACAAAGAAGGATTCGGAGGCGTGGACAATTACTTTTGGTTAGGTAAGAGGCATTTATAAACTATTAATTAATGATTTAGATTTCACTTTGGACTATTTTACGAAGTTTCCCTTTGAAAAAAAAGCGGAAAAACGGGTAAGTTTATGTATAATAGGTTTTTTTTTAAGAGCTACATTCAAAATCATTTTCCAAATAATCACGTTATTCACCTTTGACTTTTTCACATTAGTACTTTTTTCACCTTAGTACTTTTTCACCTTAGAAATTTTTTCATCTTAGTGGTCGCCTACGACACCACCTGGTGGAAAACTGCAGAAATATCGTTCCTATCTCGAAAACAGAACAAGAAACGGATAAAAAGTGTTTTTTAGAAAGATGGAAGCAGTCTATCACATTTATAATTTTTAAATAATACAAAGGGCTTTATTGTGTAGTTATTAGTTTTGGGATCTCTTTAGGAATTTAATTATTATTTCCTATTTTTGTTGGATGAATAAGAGTGCACATATTTTATCACTAAGAAAACATTCAATATATTTAGTATTAAAGAAAATTAGTTTTAAAAAATGAATAATAATGACGTTTCACACGTAGACGCAAATGCAACTTGCTATGTTTTGAACTTCTTTCTGGAAATAAATATACATTTGCCTTATCAAATCAGAAACTTTATTCCGAAAGATTTGACTTGGAAGATGTAGAAGGAAACAAGAGGTATGCTTTGTATGACAAGTTTTGGATTGATGATGAAATTCACAAATACACATTGCATATTTCTGACTATAGCGGAGACGCAAGTATATAAAATTATTTATTTAATAATTCATAAAACATATCAACGAAAACAACACACACACACACACACACACATTTTTATGGTTATTCAAATATTTTTCAGCCTAAATTCTATTTATTTTGGTACGTTTATAATTTATTTGTATGTATATGCAGGCGCGTAGCCAGGAAAATTTTTCGGGGGGGATATGCGCCTTGAAAATTTTTCGGGGGGGGGGGATACGCGACTGGAAAAACTTTCGGGGGGGGGGATATATCCCGATATCGCGCCCATGGCTACGCCCCTGCTGGTATTTGTAAACTTGAATGTACTAGGACAAGTTATTAAAAGTCATTTTATTTAAATACTTGTCTAAAATTTTCGTTAAAGCATTTTTTATTTAAAAAAAAATTTCGCATTATTATTTTCAAACTGATTTAAACTTCTTGCTTCTTAGTTTAAAAAAAAAAATTAGCTTAAACCCAACTCCACTTGCAGGGGCAACCGCAACTACTGGCCCAAACGGTAGGGATCCGCGAAAATGCACGGCGAGGTCGGCGGACGCGACCCGGGTTTCGAACCAGACCCCTACCGTCTCCCAGTCCTGAGGGCTATGCACTCGGCCACGGTTTGGGGGGGGGGGAGCACCCGCAGCCATTTTGAAACGAACGCTCCTCCCTGTATGTTGCAGCAGTTCGCTATTGTTGTACATTGAACAATGTCGGAGGGTAGAGCGTTTCCCGTGTAAACAATGTACTTGCCAACAATGCAAGCTTTAAGTACGGCCTGCCCGAGGTTGACTGTGTAACCGGCAAGGCGGAGCTGTGTGTCGGGGTTTCACCAACGCCTCCTAGAGAGGAAAGCCGCGGCGCTTTACTTGTGACGTCACACGGAGTAGGTGTAAAGCAAATTCAGGGTAGGTATTTCACTCATACGGAGTAGCTGTAAAGCAAATTCAGGGTAAGTATTTCACTCATACGGAGTAGCTGTAAAGCAAATTCAGGGTAGGTATTTTACATTTGCTTTCTCCTTCTCTCCATCGCTCCCGGCTTACCTATCTAGGGTGGGGGTTGGTGTCACCGGTGACTCCCCAATCATGGTTTCGTGAGCCTTGTCGGGGACATGACGGTCGTAAATGGACGATGGCTCGTTCCGCAGATGCTCAGCTATGCTCCGCCCCTTGTTATTGAGCAGGCTCTGGTTGCCTTGGGGAGCAGCCGATGAGGGCTTGGTGGAGCTTTGGCGGTGCATAATGAAGCGGTGCCCAATGAAGGATGTGTCTCAAATCTTTCATTGGGCAAACTTTGCTCGCTTTAGGGCATGGCGGGTGTAGTTGCGCATCTGGGGCTGTTAGCCTTTGCTAACTCACTGCAGGAGTTTCAAGGTTAGCTGTCGGCGGGTCATCGAATATCACTGCAACCGCCATGTTTTTTTTTTTTTGTTTTTATTTCTTTTTCCCGAACATGTACCATCATGTAAGGAAAGTATTGTCATCATGAAAAAATTCGACTTCGAGATTCTGGTGCATGGACACGTCCATGAATGCTGTTCAAACAGAACTGACTATTTACTTATAGACATATTGTTCTACTTATAATGTACGCTTCAAAGAACAAAGTTTTTTTAAGGGAAATGGCAACTCTGTTCTTTTTTTTTCTTTCCCAGAATCCAACTCGATATGTTTTAAATTCTGGTTTGTGTTCGAAAGTCGCATTTCGTTCTGTATATCCGCTACTGTAATTTGTAATATTTATTATTCAATTCGGTAATGCTAACTAAGTCGTAAATATTCGAAATCTATTCATTTCCAGGCGCGTAGCCAGGAAAATTTTTCAGGGGTGGGGGGGGTGGGGGAATATGAACTTATATGTGTATAAATAGACGGAATTTCATCACTAATCCAAAAATTTCGAGGGGGGATATATCCTGATATCCCCCCGCTGGCTACGCCCCTGTGTATATACACACATACACCCCCCCTCTCACTCTCATACACACATATATTCGGATATATATATATATATATATGTATATACTATCTGCGTCACCTGTTCTATCCATTAAGGTATAATTCATAGGCAAACCATATCAATGAACCAAGCGAATACCATAATAACCATGTCAGTAATAATAATATTTCTCGAATACAATTCAATTGAAATCTTGGAAAATCGCCAAAATTAGTAATTATTTGCAGTATACGGATTTTTTGCTTCTTTTTTCTTTGATTTCCTGATACATGCATCTTCGTACTTGTACACTTGATTTGAAAGATCTGTTTATAAATGCTAAAATTTTAGTAGCACAGAGATAATACAAATGACAGCATAAACAAATTCCTCACAGTAAACTTCAGTTGGTGATATTCAGTATTGTAAATCGAAAAATGGTAATTATTTCAAGTTTTGATTGCATTTGAGAAAGCAATTCTCTGAACTTTCTCATGATATAAGTAGTATTCGGATAAAAGCTTACCACAGCATATTCAACAATTCGGGTAAGTCTCGGTAGTTACGCTCTTTGATCGAAAAGCCCAAGTATAACGCGTGCCATGGTCAATTTTTAAATGCAGGTATTTTTTGTGGAGCTATAATAATTAAATCCTCCTACTTTGTCTAAGCTTAAGTGTTCGAAAGTTTGGTTTGTCGGAGTAACCTCTTGCAGCAATCCAAGCATTTTCTGTCTCTTTTTCTTGTTAATCTGACAAACGTGGCAATGTTTTACATAATTATTTATTTCTTCCGTAATCTTGGGCCAATAATACTGGAGTGTGATTAATTGTAGTGTTTTATTTACTCCGGGGCGTCCGAATTCCTCATGAGCTTTACGTAATATCTCTAATGTTAATGAAAACGGTACTACTATTTTTAAAAGAGCCTTTTTCTTAATTTAAATCACATCACCTAATTTTATGAAGCGAGATCCTTGAACATTGTCTTCATATTGAGAATTAATTATTTATTGTAGTTCTAGTAAATGAGAAACTTGTTGGGTGGATTCTGGAACAGGATTTCGGGAAAGCATATCAGCCTCAATGTTTGCTGTACCTTTTTGGTATTTTATTTCATTATCGAACATGCTTAATTTTAAAGAATATCAAAATAACCTACCCCTGACATTTTTATCAGATTTTAACCAAAACAGAGCTGCATGATCAAAGTGAATAGTGAATTTTTTCCCATGAAGATAATGATAAAATTTGTCTAAACTGTCAACTTTGGAAAGACATACAAGTTCTGTAACGGAATAATTTTCTTCATGCTGTTTTAGAACTCGAGAATGGTAAGCTATTGGGTGCAAAATACCGTTTTCATCCGCCTGTTTAAAAAACTGATCCAATTTGTTTTTTACTAGCATCCACAAACAGATGACAATCTTTATTTATATCATAGAGTTGTAAAATCGGCTTAGAAATAAGTAAACTTTTAAGAAGCTCAAAAGTTTATTGGCACTTATCTGTCCATAACTCCTTTTTTCAATAACTAGGTGTCTGTCAGTGGTCGAAATTCGACCAAAAATCATTATTTTTTTTAATTTGTTTATTGTATTTTATATTGTATTAATAGTTAACATGTTTACAATTAATACAATATAAAATACAATAAACAAATAAAACAATTAATACAATATAAAATACAATTTTTATATTGTATTAATTGTTAACATGTTTATTTGCGAAATTAATTTTTATTTTAATACGTCGGTGATGTGATGCTTATTTTTCAACCTGCCCCAAAGTTATTTATTCCATTTAATAAGACCGCATCCACTGTGTTTCACAAACGATCAATAGATGGCGCTACCGCCTAAAACCATAAATTTTACATTTTAAGCCTTTTAGAATTTTTTTTTAGTCACGCGACCTAGCGCAATCGTTTAGTGGAACCTAAAAATCTCCAAGTACAGAATTTTAAGAAAATCGTTAGAACCGTTTTCGAGATCGTTCGGACAAACATACGGACATTCCTCATATAATATAGGCATGTATATAGTGCTTGAGAATCATCACAGTACATCTATGCTTTAAATAATAATGTACAGAAAAAAAAAATTTAACGGTTTAATTTCTAACAACAACAACAAAAATTCATAAGCCCTATTTTGTTGTATTGTAAATTAGAACATCAATTACCTTGAAAATTGAAAAAATTGAAAAAAACTTTGGTTACCACTATGTTCGTATTCAATGTAAAAAAAATTAATATCTATAGGAACAATTATTAAGTCGATTAAAATTTTTAAACTTAAGTAAAAATTCACTATAACGATAGAAATACATAAAATGAGCCCCTGTGAATTCCCGTGAAAATAAAGCCTTGATAAGAATGCTACAGAAAAGAGTACTATGAATAAAGAAATCAAACTTTGATTTACCAACAAGATAGTTCCTCATATATCGTCTGTTATCATGCATAGTGTTTTCCCGTCTGTTGCAAACTTCCCTTCCAACTTCCTTTTCGCACGTTATCAGATTAGCCGCTTAATGAATCGCTGCATACTAAGAAGTATTACTTAACAAAGGTGAAAAAGAAGTGCAATTTCCGATGTCATCTGATGATGACAATATACCTGTCTATTTTATCACTGCCTCTACTGATTCTTCCCTACTCAGTAAACGAGAATCTTTGCAACTTTAATAAGTTTCAAGCTCCGAGAATTTTCCTGCATTAAAGACCTAAACATGTAAGTAAAGTGTACCAGATCATTTTATTAATTAATTTTTCATTTGTGTTTATGTTTGTGTAACAGTTGAGTATTCCAGTATCGTATAAGAGCTAAATAAGTAAGTATTCCAGTATCGTATAAGAGCTAAATAAGTATTCCATTATCGAATAACAGCTATATAAGTATTCCAGTATCAGAAAGATTTATTTATTTATGGTTTTTGTTTACATTTCCTACTATACAGTTATGCTGATCCCTGCCTCACTAACTCACTGACTCTGTCAAAATTCCGATTCGACCCCTGCAATATAAAGCATTTAACGCAATTACTCTAAAATGATGAAAAAGTGAAGCACGAAAATGTAATAAAATCCACATCGTTTGTGCGATCGACTTGACATTTTCATAATAATGTAAAAAGAAAAATATTAAAATAACAATCTGCACTATTAAAAAAAGAAAAAAAAAATCTGAAAATTCACTCGTTTCATAATTTTAAACTATTTTCGGCTCCATTTTATTTCCGGGATTAAAAAAAATCTTTTCCATTTGCGTGATAAATTTAGGTGTCGCAAATGATAGTGGCGTAATATTAAAGTCACGGCTATCAGGATTTGAGGTTGGAATTACGGTTCCAATTAGCTTGAAATAGTTTTTCTAGATTACCCACTTTTACATTTTTTATCACATGTAGATACCCACATGTCTACAATTTTTTAACATGTGTAGACATATTTTTGTCATTTTTTTTTTTTCTAGCGCCCGTTGTAATTCCCTCCACGGCGGGCTTTATCCTCTAGTTTTTAAATTATTTTAAGGGTCAGATGTCTAATGCAGATTCTAAATTTACAAAACATCTCTGTTTTTAGGATTAAGTATCTAATTTTGGTTACGCTAGTTTTGGCATGGAGTATCAACTGCAATGTAACTTCCATTTGCAGCCAGAAAGAAACTTCGACAGCTTACTTGGACATAGCAGTTGACATGATCACGAAAGCGAAATACGGCATTCCCACATGTAAGTGTGCTATTTACAAAAAAATTATAAATTAAAATTACTTATAATTACAATAATCAGAAATTAATTGACCAACCATTATTTTTAATAAATTAAAAATGTCAAATCCTTGCCGCTTAAAAAAAAAAAAAAATTATAAATTTCATATTACTTGTGCAATATTTCATTCGTCTTAAGTGTCAAAATATTTTAAATAAATTACCAATTTTAATAATTCATTTTAATAATTGAATTATGACCTAGTAGCAATGATTAGTTATAGTCTCACTCGGTTTGACTAGTTCGTAATGTTTTGAATTTGTGTGTGTGTGTGATTATGGCAACGCTACACTAGGGCGATCTGCCAAGGTGGGGTGCCTTAGTAGGAGCCTTTCTAACGGGTTCTAACGCGTATTCACGTTACATCTGGAGAAAACCTACCAAAACTCCAGACCGTTAGATCGACAGCCGCGCGATGGGGCCCGAACCTGGGACCTTCACACTTCAGCCATCTACCATTTTCAGTGGCATAACCACTGTGCCATGGTGAGGCGTTTCGAATTTGTATCCAAGTTGTTCCGCATTAATCTAGGTGGCATTTCAATTAAAGCGGAGAGCTAAGTTGACTTTACTACTTCGGTTAACACGGAACATCAAATAAGCGAGGCTTGGATAATCGAGGTTCTATTGTAAATCTGTTTTCTTCTTTCTATAAAACTAAAAAGCTCATATTTCATCGTATTCAATTAATTTCGTCTGTAAACCTTTGTATTCAGTAATTACTCTCATTTTGTAAATATATGTGTGAAAAAAATAACTGAAGAAAATTTTTGTATGACCACTGGCAGAATATTTTCTTTGGTGATACGGAAACTTACAATGAAATAGGCGTATTTTCTTATCAAAGCACCGTAAGAAAACATGAGTACCGTAAATTAACATTTAAAAAATTTATAAATGAGTTTTCTAAGGAAACATGTCAATCTCTGTAGTAAATATATTTATATCATTTTCATGCGCAGGCGATATAACCGATAAATTTAATTATTTTAAAATATAATTGATATCATTTTGGCAGTCTTCAGTTTGTGTAGAAAATTAAAGTTTTCAGAGAAAGAAGATATTTTATAATAGGTGTAACAAGTCTAAAAACTTGACTTCTGTACTGTATTGATTGTTTTACCTCATGGTATTTTCTAAGGTACTAACTGTGCAGGCAATGCAAGTCAGAGAACCGTAGATTGTGCTGACTTGCTACATATGGGTCATAACAAGAGTGGAGTCTATAAAATATGGCCTGTGAATCGAGTGACCGAGGGAAAATCACTGGAAGTGTATTGTGACATGCAAACTAGTGGAGGAGGCTGGACAGTAAGTTTGTTTAATATTTTTACAGCATTTTGATTGACCTGCTAACTTTTTAATATTATTTTACTCAACTTACATAAAAAACATATCATGTGTACTATAAATCTGCTTTTATACTTATATTTCTTGAATACAAAGAAATATAAATCATAATATTTCTTGTAATACAAAGCTGTACAAATGATTAAAATTTAATTTTAATCAATTAGTATTAAGACGAGTAAGACTATGGCAAATCAAGGCGTCATCATCGAAAACAACGCATTATCAAAACTATATACTGTGATATATATGTAATTCATTATCTTATAATTGTGATATAAGATGACGTATACATTCCCAAAAACTAGTTTTAGACATCAGACAGAAAATATCTGATGTAACTCGAACACAGGCTGAAAATATCTGAACTATGACAGTATAGATAAACATTAGATTTAATGTTTACATACGGACGATTTAATGTTTACATCACGGACGAGAACATTACATCGAATCTCGTAATGCTCTCGTCCGTGAGTTATTTATAGAAACACATTTACTCGCCTAATAGCGAACAAATTTAATTTATTGACAAATACACAACATGGAAAGACCATACCATTTTTAGAATACATACATAACAGTGAGGGGGGGGGATTGACTTCCAGGGCCTCTAGTGCACACTTTGAAAAGTTGTTTACTAAACAAAACAAAAAAATAATAATTAATCGTCGTAATCTCTGCTTGCGAGTAAGCCATTCTTACTAACAAATGTAATTCCGCAAAAGATGAAACCAAGCCAGGGTATAAAAGCAGGAGCGTTTATCATGTCGATTAACAGTCATTAATCAGCATTCTGCAAAAATCGGTAATATTTTAGCAAGATTCTACTCATTATTTATTTAGAACAAGTTTTCAACCTTCTTATTTCGGTGAGTTTCATTCAGTTTCATTTGGATATGTTTCATCTCGAGGATTTCTTCGCTTTCATCAGCCATCAACTTATAGTTTCATAAAAATTAGATACAACCTATGAAAAATCAACAGCCAATAACGGTTTCAAAAACCAAGAACTTATTCCGTGCTACATTTTTTTTTAAATTCATATTCATTCATACATAAATATAAATGGTCAATTTATAGGCTCTCACATTTATAAGTTTGAAGATCCCTCGAGGTAAATTAGGTTAACATTGTTAAATGTATCTCACAGAATGCGAGAATGTCAGTGTTTGCACAAATATACCTTTAGTATAGCTTATAACATGAATATTAATTGCGGTAGCATAAACAATAATAAGTAAATGTACACCGGCAAACTAACTGCCTTCCCACCCCACCCCCGACAAAACTGCATTAATCCGTCACTGTCACGGAAGGTTCAAATATTGGACTTTCGTGAAATAAAACTTCTAATATTTCCTTCTCCAATAAAGTTAGCTTTGAAATTATGTTTCACCAACATCGAATTCAGTAGCAGGGTGTTTTTGGAAACATTTCTGGAAAAGTGATTCTCTACAGTTTCGAAAAACCCACACTCACTTTCTCACATCTTGAGTTCAAAAGTTCGTTCCCATACATTTTCCTAAATAAATGTGCAAAAAATGCTCAATTTTTCTGAAAAATTGAGACTTATTAACAATAATTATTGCTCAAAAATGTTGGCATCATCTGTCGGTGCCTGATTTTCAAAATTATTTTCTTTCATAAATTGTGCAAAGAGAAATCAGCTTCTGTAATTATAACATTCTCCATCACTTTTTAAGATAATCTGACAACTAAGAAAAAATTCTGATATCTTCCTTAATTAATAAGTTAATTTTTATTTATTTCAAGTACTTGTACATTAGGTACGAAAACTTCACTTAAACTAAAATATTACTTATTTGAAATAAACATGATTATACGATGATTTTAGAATTTGCTGTTTGACTTAAACTTGTCTTAAAGGCTTAATAGCGGTCCAAAAAAAAAAAAAAAAAAGTATAGGTAGCATAAAATTTTGTAATCAAAAAATTATTGTGCAATTTGAATGCTGACAGATCTAAAAATTACTTGTTGTAATTTTTAAATAAGATTGGTGGTTTTTCTTATTTGCATCGATTTACATTTTTAACAGATTCTACAAAGGAGGGGAGATTTCCAAAGACCCAATGACTATTTTTATAAAGATTGGAAAAGTTACAAAGAAGGATTTGGAGACTTGGATAAAGACTTCTGGTTAGGTAACAAACCATTAATTAAAAGATTTAAAACTCCCTTTTTATTTCCTAGGGGTTTTTCTTTTGTTGTTTTTTAATGAATGAGTGAATGAATCACACTCCAAATCATTCTCCAAATTATCATTTTATTAACCTGTGATGTGAATGTCACTTATTTATACATATCCCTACATAGCATTACTTTTAACTGCAGCGTAACTTATAGAACGTAAGAGCTTTACTTGCATAGCTACAACACAACGCACGGGTAAAAGTAATGTTCATTTTTTATGTACAGTCACTTACATTTAATGCATGCTTAGCTCAACGTTTCGAACTGTAATTTAGTGTTACATCATATGTATTTAAGATTTCAGCAGGTTTGACTTTATTATAATAATAAAGAATTTAATAGCTGTTGTATTTTACCTTTTTATTTCTGTTTATGTTGTACGATATACACTGTTGTAAGAAAATAAGAGAATTTGCAGATTCGTCGATTATCTCTAGAACTACTGGACCAATTTTAATGAAATTTGATATATACATATATTGATACAATGTAAAATAAATAACCATCCAATAATTGTAATACACACTCATGATCGCGCGTAACACATGTTGGAGTTGGAAGGTATGAAACAGCGGTTGCAGGGTTGCAAAATAAACAAAAAATGGGCTAATAGATGGGTTAATAAGGGGTATGGTCCTCTCTTACAGATATACAGGTCTCGCAGTGTGATTTCATACTTGAAATAAGGCAGTTTATCATTTCCTGTGGCAACTGGTCCCACTCGTCCAGCAAAGCTGTTTTCAATCCCTGGGGGGGTTTCTCTGAGTGGAGTTGCGAGGTACAATTTCCCTAACCAAAGCGTCCCAGACATGCTCTATAGGGTTAAGGTCTGGAGATCTGGCTGGCCAGTCCATGCGGCGAATATCCTCACTCTCTAGAAATTCATAGACTAGAAGAGCTCTATGTGGCCTCGCGTTATCGTCCATTAAAATATCGCCCATTATCGCCCCATCAGGGCGAACTGCACCCCAGAAAAGGCGAACATAGGGCTCCAAGACCTCATACCTATTCTTCACACCAGTCACAGTGCGGTGCCTTTTTCAAAGACATGGAGAGGTGTGCGGCCATTCAACAAGATGCCATAATGGTCGATTTCGCGGACAATGGAGGGTAGGTAGTGGGTCCCTGGTCCTCTCGATATGAACGTAAGCCGAAAATCGGTGTTTAGGATGAACCGGGATTCATCAATGAAGAGAATGGTCACCCTTTAATCCATACTTCAATGTCTATGCTCTCTGCACCATGCTAAACGGATTCGCCTGTTCGTAGAAGGGAGCGGGGCTCAAACAACAGGTCTTCTTGCAAACAATCCTCTCTCCAGTCTTTTGGAAGCAGGCACCTTTGATACACGGGTTCCTGTGGCTGCATACAAATCACGAGAGAGCTGAGAAGCTGTAGCACGCCTGTTACACCTCGCTATAATGGACAAATGGCGATCTTCTCTGGCCGTCGTGGCTGCTGGATGACCTTGCCCAGGCTTTCTCACAATGGATCCGGTATCCTGGAACAGTTTCCACAAGTTACACACGACACTGGACGTTAAATTGAACTCTTCTACAAATATGGACTTGACATTGACCTGCTTCTAGCCTCCCCACAATTCGCCACCTCATTCCCTGATTTAAACGTTGGTGGTTACTCATATTTACTGTTACAATTTTAAATTAACCGATTGCTGCAAAATGACACCAAGAAATACGCCGACGTGTGCCAGCGAACAAAATGCGTCTTAACTTACGCGCGCTTATAATACTTGTTTCTCTACTGGCTCCGCCTACACACATGTATACGTTTACGTATTTGACGTACAAGATTGGCATTTTTGTCTAGAAGCAGTGGTTTTACATTCAGTTCAGTTCTTTCGTGAAATTCGATAAAATATGCAAATTCTCTTAATTTATTTCACCAGTAAATTCACATTTTGTAATATATTGCAAAAAAGACAATCGGACTTCAATTATTTTCACTCTCAAGCAGTTATTATTACAATATAATACGCTTAATAATTGGCAAAGAGACAAAAACTGCAAGATTGTATGATTTTTAGTCATGGGATTCCTTTACGCGTTTCAGTATTTTTTTAATTTTTTTGTTGTTGTTGTTGTTATGAGTATTTATGCTAGAAATTTTGTTATTACCCTAATCATAAATACAGCATACAATAAATTCAATATTAAAGAAAATAAGTTTTAAGAAATTAATAATAAATGTTATTTTATCCGTAGATGCAAATGCAAATTATCATATTTTCACCTTCTTTCAGGAAATGATAACATATTTGCCTTATCAAATCAGAAACTTTATTCTGCAAGATTTGATTTGAAAGATTTTGAGGGAAACAAGAGGTATGCTTTGTATGACAAGTTTTGGATTGATGATGAAATTCACAAATACACACTGCATATTTCTGACTATAGCGGAGACGCAGGCATGTAAAACTATATTTAGCTTATAATTCGTAATACATATTAATGTAAACAGTATATTTTAATAATTATTACATGTAAAATGCTTCATCAGTCTATACACACACACACACACACACATATATATATATATATATATATATATATATATATATATATATATATTAATTTTCTATCAGTTTCTTTCAGTATTATACAAGGGCTTAGTTATATTTATTTTCAAACAAACGATCTGACTAAGAATCTAAATTTAATAAAAGGCAGTTAATATATCTCATCTGAATTCTGCTGCCCATATTATCTTGGGCTATGGAGGGGGGGGGGGGGGGGGCTCTTACAAATTTCCAGGAACTTGAGACCCAAGCATTATAATACCCAATAACTGCAAATTGAAAAACGCGCATGTGCTCAGACCTACGTGGCATTATAAAAACGCCGACACAGGCAAGAGAGCTGATTTTCCATAACATATCTGTTTTGATGGCACTGTACTAAGTTGTGCTAAGATTAATAAAAATAGTTAACATCTAAGGTCAAGTGGGTTAGTTACGACTACTTTTTACCAAATTCAAATTTTTTTTAACTCTTTTAATGATAGGGAAAATATTGTTTTAATTAATTAGAGGAGAAACTTTAACTTTTTAAGAAAACATCTAGTAAAAGTTTTGTTTCCGCTCAAATATTTGCTTAAAATGTAAACAGGGTGATAGTAAATACCTAAACAAAGTTGGGAGAAAATGAGGTAATTACGACCACTATTGGAGTAGTTATGACCACATGATTTCTTTTGATAGTTACGCTTACAACTTTTGTTGGAGCAATGGAGACTACTAACAAAAAATACTCAAAAGAACTGGCATTTAAACGATAAAATAATTTAAACTTTGTGAAATAACATACATAAAAGATGCTTACAAGCTAAACACGTGTTTAGATCCCCCCCCCCAGAAAAAAATGTCAATCTTCTTCAGTAGCAGTTGAAGTCCGAACACAGACTGGGACAGGGAATTGTTCCCTTTCCCCATAACCATAAACATAAGCACCACTTTGTTGCCGCCCACAGAACCTCCAGTTCATACCTCTAAACAACCATATCTAAAATCTTATACTGATCAGTTGAACGGAACTGCTGCTAGGGGCCCATATATCTACAAAGTATTTTTATGGCCACCCTGTAAATAACATTCTACATACATTGTGATAGACATTTCTGAAATAGATGTGGCTACTTAGTACACATTACTCACATACTAGCATCTAAGCATCCATTATACTAAATTTTTCACACTTAAAAACATAGTTTCTGCGACAAAATTCTCTTTTTATATAGATTGACTTTCCTCGTTGTTTTCCTTTTAGGTGACTCTATGATATCGTGGCATAATGATCAAAAGTTTTCCACAAAAGACCAAGAAAATGACAACAAGGAAGACGAAAATTGTGCGCAGAAATATAAAGGTGGATGGTGGTACAATGCATGTCATCATTCTAATTTAAATGGTCTGTACCTAAAAGGAAAACACGAAAGTTTTGCCGATGGAATTGAGTGGCATTCCTGGAAAGGATACCACGAGTCTCTTGAGTGGACGGAAATCAAAATCAGACCTAAAAACTTCAGACCTACTTCTGCAATGACTCCAATGTAGCTCATCGAATATGGATTTCACAGTTTCATTTTTTTCTGTTTGACTTCTCTGATTAAATAAAAATGTCATGATAAGGGTTACAGCTTTTTTTAATTCAATTTATTTGTTATCAGACTGGAATGAAAATGTAAGCAAACATTATAAGAAAATATATAGTAAGACACCTTATATTAATGAACATCGAAATGTTACTATTATAAGGCAGATGTATAAATAACGCACAAATAATGCACAATGTACAGAAATACAAATAAGATCTGATCTTTCATCTGAATTTTACTCTTTGCAATTATCCACAAATAAAATAGTACTCATAGAGGCTATAAATAGTACTCATAATATAACTATCTGAAAATTATAATAATAGTTTACCTAGGTTCGTTAAATCTTTTGATCTTATAAGTTATTCTGTGGATCTTAAGAAATTTCAATTAAATTAAAATCGGGTATCTATATTTATTTATATTTCTCGTAATTAAATTTTAACAAAATTTTAGGATATTTTATCCTTTTTAACAACAAAAAACATGTTTTCCTTAAATTGGCGTGAATAATTTTATTGAAAATATCTAAAATATTAGTAAAATATTGCATTCATAAACCTATTAATAATATACTATACAGCATACACTGAATGATTAAAATATCGAAAAAAAAATCGTACGAATCTGGCGATTTGTGTCAAATT
The DNA here is from genome assembly GCA_038373885.1 of Cheiracanthium punctorium. Lineage (NCBI taxonomy): Eukaryota > Metazoa > Arthropoda > Arachnida > Araneae > Cheiracanthiidae > Cheiracanthium > Cheiracanthium punctorium. The sequence continues at coordinate 2,304,677 of JAWZYV010011719.1, forward strand.
TTAACTGAAAAAATACTTTAAATTAGTGGAATATTCAGTTTTAAGGCCCCTCATTTTATTTTAAATGTTAAAGATGGAGTATTACTGATTTGTGTGTGACAACTTTAACAGTTTGTAGAGTTTGTCGTCGGTTTGGAGGAAGCCGGAAGCAATTAATTAGTCCATATAAATAAAAACTTTGCATAATAACAAACATAAAAAGGTATTTATCAGACCTTTTGATAAGTACCTTTTTATGTGTGTGTTATTATACAGAGTTTTTATTTATACCATCTTTTAACACCAGTTTTTAGTGCTATTTGTTATTTGAATGAATTAGTAGTTAAGTGAATTAAGCATTTAAGTTTAATAAGTAGTTAAGCATTTTGGAAATGTGAAGTTCTATGAAAGCTATGTCGGGCGTTAGTACGAGATTCTAACACGCTTTAAGTTGCATATTTGAAAGAAAATATCTATCTTGAGAAAGATATTCCCTTTTCATTTTGAATGTTGTCATAAATTTGGCTTGCTCCACTCATTTGGCACCAAAATATATAGTTTGGAAGTGTCCATTGTTCTACTACACAATAGAAAGGAAGCATTCTGCCACAGAATTTAAGTGGGTTAGGAGACATACGAACTCAGAACAAGGCTCAAGAGCAGCAAGTTGAATTTTAATACCATGGCATCACATCATGGAAGTTTGATCGTCTCACTTTCGGTATCAAATTCATGGAAGTAAAAAACAAGGTAATCCGAACCCCCCCCCCTTTTTTTTTTCAAGAATACGAATTCAAGCCCTCAATCAAAATAACAGGTTTAACTTGTTTTAAGGAATGCAATCGCATTCCCGCAGGAAGACTTATTATGACTATAATTTTCAAAAATAATGTGACCAATTTCAGAGCCTCATAAATTTTTATTGAATTAAATTATTTGAATTTCAATATAAACGTTTATTGATAGAGTGCGAAAATTTATTTTCTTTCGTATTCTCTGTACGACCCCTGAAACGGGATCATCGGACGTGAATATTTTCCCTGTGGGAGCCACTGAAAGTGCTTTATGTCAGCATATAATTAATTTCATATTTCCGACACTCTTTAGAATGAAATTCTTACGTTTTGTGCATCACCTCATTATAAATATGCGGGATATTTTGCTAATCAAGATTTTTTTTATAAGAAGGCCATTTACAAATTTAAAAGGTGTCACTTTTATAAAATTAACGAGAGAAATTATTTCTTAAAGTAGTCTTTTTCGGACCATATTTTGAACTTTTTTCCATTTGCCCACTTATTTCTAATATATAAAGGATTAAAGCGTATTACCCCTTTTATGGTAGACCCTGTTTAGAAAAACTACAGCAAATATTAAAAGAAATCAAATTTTAGAGCACAATAAAGACTTTCACTCAGTTCTCTTCCAGTTTCCTGTTTTACACATCTGTATGGTTCTGCTCTGCCGTCTGGTAAACCCCTGCATGTTACAAAATATATTTTTTTTTAAGTGAAAAATTCATGTAATGAAAACAAAAGGTTTAACTCTGCGTATCACAACCTTCTGGCCTATTTAATCACGTTGCAGTACTTCTTCGCTACGACATAAAAGAAAACCTTTACAATTTTTCTTTTAAGCCTTATGTGTCTCTTTACCCAGGCCTAAAATTGCAAGTAAATATTTCTTTTAACTTTTTAAATAAAGTTTTTAATTTTCATTTTGTAACACTTTTATGTGTGAAATAAATGAAACAGTAATGTCTAGCATAATATGATAGGAATTTGTTGTTAGTTTGTTTAACTTTTTTATTTAATTTTTAACAATATTAACGATGCATATATTAAACTTCTATACCGTCTCTGCTTTTAGGATTAAGTATCTAATTTTAGTTGCGCTGGCTTTGGCATGCAGTGAGAGCTGTGATATAACTTCCATTTGCAACCTGAATGAAACTTCTTCGAAGTACTTGGACATAGCAGCTGGTATGATCAGAAAAGCGGAAGATGGCATTTCCAAGTGTAAGTGTTTTATTCCAAATAATTTGTCAATATTTCTTTAAAATAATAATTGGAATGTGGCTTATAAATCACTGTTTTTAACTGAATTTAGGAATTAATTAAAATTATTTTAAAAAAACAAAGTGTTTTCATCTAAACTAGTAGACTTTTTCATTTTTCCATTTGTACAGAAAAATGCATATAACCATGACAAAAACGAAAATCTTATCGATGTTTTGATAATTTATTTTAGAGATCTATTGTTATGTAAAGATGGTAATTATAATTTCCACACACTTCTCCAACCCCCCCCCTCCCCCCCCCCACGTCCGAAAACTAAATTATCTAATATGTATATTTTTAAATTTTAAATACAGGCAGTGTTCCCCAGTCTTTTATATACCTGCGGGCAAACACAACTAATGCAAATATTTTATGGACCGCTCACTATACAAAAATAAAACAATATGTAAAACAGGCATTTCGTTTATTAATTAAATGTCATACAAATACAATTTTTTGTTGCGTCTCTCTTTCGGAAGTTTATTTTTTTAATTAATTTGACTTTCGCAGCCAGACGACAAAGTACCGAGAACTTTGTGCCGGTCCGTGAACTACTGGTTGTAAAAAAAGAAACAAGTCCTCAAAAAATTAGCAGTACGTGATGTCGTTACTTCACCATAACGACATCACGCTAACTCAAATACCTTAAGAGATTTTCCCGAATATGTGCTCATAAGAATTGAAGAGTTCCATTATTTTACACAGATTATTTCATCAGAACATGGCGAATATTAATATGGAGCAACCACTAAGATATCATCTTTTTCCAATAAATAAAAAAAAGAATTGTCTAAATCGGTCCACTTGATAAAACATTATCCCTAAATCTACATATCAAAAATTAAAAAAAAAAAGATTCCGACGTATTAAAAACCTCCTCCTTTTTCATAAAGTCTTTAAGAACACTGCACTAGAGTGCAATATATTAAAAGTGCATCATAATTCATGCGCGTCCCATATTTGTATTTCTTGTTTTATTATGTAGGAAAGTTCATCATAATCCATGCGTAGGCCCTATTTGTCAAAAAAGGGTCTCTAGATCTGTGGCACGCGATGAACATTTGGATAGTCCGCCATCTTGCTAGTAGTAAATTCGAGCGATGGCAACGGCTGCCCTTTTTTCAGCATTGGGCAATCTATCCAGCTGTTCTCGCATTCTTCCCTTTTTCAGCAGATGTCAGTGCGGTTAAAAATAATCGTGACAATTATTTTACGGGAAATGACGTGCTAAAAAGTAAAGGATTCTCGTGGAGCTATGTCACCCGCAACTATTTTTATACAAATCAAATCTATTCTTCGTGACTGGCAACAGTCGAAACGTCAGAGTTTTGTGTTCCCAGAGTGGGAACACTGCGCGTTAAAGGGTTAATCTGTCTTCTCTACAACCTACACAGTAAAAAAAATTCAGAAACGTTACATACTTATAGCGGAAAGGTTTCCGAAAGTATAGCGTAACCTACCGATGCTCTACTCGAACTCACGATTTCGGAAACATAACCCATATTTCGGGGTAAAGTATTCACGAGGGAAAGGAAATCTTTATTTGGGACTTCGCGCGCATGCGCCAAGTGCCAAGAGACAGAGGGATAAGAGTGAACGCGTCTTCCCTAATAGCACAGATGGTCACAAAAGAGTCGCTGTGACGTCACAGAGGGTCACAATTGTCACAGGACTGTCACATTGTAACTTCTTGCACAGCCCGATTATGACCAAAAGGGGCCCCGGGCATTGATGAATTTGGGGGTCCCCATCTATAAAATTTGTTTTCTTTTTCATAATATTTTGGCATATAAAAGAATATTTCAGAACAACATTTGAAACTGGGGGCCCTGGGCAAAGTCCCGATTTGCCCATGCGATAATAAGGGTCTGGTAACTTGTGAGTGATGTAACTTCACTGTGTGGTCACTGTGAAGTTTATTTGTGACCAGTCACCAGGTGACGTCGCCGGATGAATACTTAAATAAAACCGATGAATACTTAAATAAAACAGCACATTATCTCCTGAAAATAATTTATGTGGAAGAAAAAGTTTTAAGATTTTTAATTTATATTTATTAATTATGGTATTTTCTCTCCATTTACAAAAAAATTTTAAGTTTCCAAAACAAGCCGTACCACAACAGCAGTCAGTTTACATTTAAAGCAAATTCCGGCAAGAGAATCACAGCGTCTCGGTAACGTGCTGTCTTGTGGGCCCGTCTGTCTTGGGTTCGATTCTGATCGCTGCTCCTGCGCGCTCCTTCTTCTAGAGTTTGGTGCTGCCATCTAGTTGATGTTACTTGAAACGCTTCTAGTGCATGTTACTTTTTCTGAAAAACTCAGAAAGGTTACTCGTTAATTCGGAAACCTTTCCGAAATACACGGAAAGGTTACTCAATATTTTACCAAAATATACAGAAACGTTATCCATCTTTTCCAGAAACCTTACCTAAAATGCAGGAAAATAGGTAAATATGTTTCCGACATATGCAGGAACGTTTCTAAATACTTTACCCGCATGGTTCGGAAACGTTTCTGCAATTTTAAACTACAAGAGCTGCCCCATTTTTTGGGTAACGTTTCCGAATTTTTTTTTTTTTTTTTTTTTTTTTTACCGTGTAGATCCATCATATATTAAATTTTTGTATCTTGAATAAAACTATACATTTTACAAAAAACAGTCTCTCAACGGAATTTCTTATTAAATGTGTATCCTTAGCATAATTTTAAAATAAATAATTCGGGAATAATCATTAGGATGAAATGGCAGTGCAAAATGTGAGACTATCTAATTTTCACGTTTTTGAATGAAACATTTTCACCGTTTAGATATTATTAAAAAATGTTAATTTTTAAAAAAGAAGTTTCCTTTCTTTTAATTTAAAAATGTTTTGTGTCATATCTGCAATAAATAAGATATAATATAATCTTCAGTGATAATCAAATTTTGTTTTGTTTATTCCAAACTAATAAAAGTTTGGAATAAATATAAATTTTACAAGTCTTTTTAAATTGTAACATGACGTACAAATTTACAATAATTCTAAATTAGCGTTCAAATATACATATTACCTGTGATGTGAAATGTTACCTAAGATATGAAATATTACCTCGAAAAAGTTAGAAAAAATTATGTGGTTGTAGCGTACCTTGTAGCTGGACTTGACCTGATTTAAGAAAATTTGAAGCCACCAAAAAAGACATCACGGCAAATAATTTACCGCTGTAATGCTCTCGTTTTAAAGTAGCATTATCAAGAATTTTAATATTGGCAAAACTTTTTATGTGGCACTATATCATTTATTTTCAAATAACGACTGCCAACGACTGCTTTTAATACGACATACAATTTTAATAGGTGCTACAAAGGCGAGGAGATTTTCTAAGCCCCAGCGATTCTTTTTTTAGCGATTAGAAGAGTTACAAAGAAGAATTTGGCGACGTGGAAAGAGACTTTTGGCTAGGTAAGAAGGGCTTATAATTACCATTTCATGCATTTAAAATTAATGCCAGAATTAAAATATTCTGTAAGGTTTTCCTTCCCAGTATTGCATAAAAATATGAATCACATTATTTTAAAACTAAATCCAACTAAAAAGGGGAATTTGGTTCAAACTGACGCAACGGACTAAATGTATGTCGTTTTAATTCGGTAAACGCTCTGTATTATTGGTTTTTGTTTTGTTGGTTTTTTTTCTTATTGTTTTGTTGTTGATTATGCTGATTAAACCTGAACTCAATTTTTGAAGTTTCAATAACAATTCTGGTTTTTTACTTTATATTTGAAATCTGTATGTCAAAAAAATTGATTAGAATTTTTCATTAATTTTCAAAAAATAGTCCATGAGTTACAAAGCACTTAAAAATGACCTTCTAAGTGAAAAAGGAAATTTGAAAAGTTGAATTATAATTCTTCAAGTGTTGAATACATTTCACCATATTTATTTATTTATTTTGTGTGAATATTTTTAATCACATTCATTTGACATGAAATATTTAGAAAATCATAAATATAAATAAATATGCATAACCAGAAGATAAAGCCCGTTGTGTTCAATTACAACGAACGTTATAAAAAGCATTTGGCAAAATTATGTCTACACTCCAATTTTTATTATATTAATTAGCGAAATTAGAATTGCATGCTCTGCTGAGACCGTGCAGAATATCTCTGTTAGTGTGTTTACTGAAACTTTTCGCATCAGACAGATTTTTTTTTTTTCGCTGGAAACAGCTCTTCTTACATCAAAGCTCCTTGCAGAAATCATTTTATTGGTGAAAAAAGTTAAACTTGGTAAACTCTATTTCAAACGAATGGGAATCGCAATTTTCTCTTCGAAACCAGATGACTGTGACCTGAATATGACGTCATATCACTTGCGATACTTAATTTTGTTACTCGTTCGATTAACATTTTTTACTCTCGAACATATAAAAAAGCTGAAAATTACGAAATATCGCTTAAAAATTAGAGAACTGGTAGATTGTCAGATTTTTAAAATATCGCAAATTTTTTCCTATACTTTTTACATAATTATGAGAAATTCCAAACCGATCGTACAAACGTTGTGGATTTTGTTACAGTTTTCGAGCATAACTTTTACATCTTTTTGAAGTAATGGCGGTAAAAAAAAATTATTTGGAGTGGTAAAAACCGGAATTGAAACATATTCAATGAGTCAGTGATCAACGTAACTGTACATTAAGATTTTTTCACTTCAATCTATATGCTTGAAAACTCTGAAAAATAAAGTGGTGTTTTATTTGAACAAGTACTTCAGAAAATACAAGCTAATCTATTTAAAACTGACCTCAAAAAAGATCTTGTGTTAGATTTTACCATTTTGCATATTTTCATGTTCAACTCCCCAATAAGTTAAATAATACTCCCAATCTCTAACTCACTCATTTTTTTTTAACAGAACAGATTTAATATGTGGGGTGTTGCATAAGATAGAAAACAGAAATAGGACAGTAAAATTTCACTTATTTCATTATCTAACATATTTCTTATCTTTATGTAAGGTGGAAGATTTAACTACTTTTAAATTTTCTTTTTATTGTCTGAAGGCCAAGGATTCTGGTGTAGAAAACGCTGTAAATTTAGCAAAATATTTTGTCCGTTTTCATCATATATGCGTATGCGTAGTTTTACTATGTTACTGATTCAAAAAAATTGCTTCTTTAGTTGGTTTACATTTAATATTATCCTGATACTTTATACTTTAATATTCCTGATGCTTTATTTTCTTAGATTTAAAAACTTCTGAATGTTACAAGGCTTTGAAACTTAAATAATTTTACTAAAATGTATCTTCCTTAACCTCTAAAAATATAGTATAATACAAGACAGTTAGAGTCAACACCTTTTTTCCTGCAAATTATGTTATTAAAAAATCGATATTTGAAAAATACAATAAAGCTATAAACAGATTTCTGAACTACTACAATCGACTGTAATCGATTACAAAAATGATAATTTAAAATTTTGCAATAATGCTTTTTTTACATTATATACTTACTTTTTTTTAATTTTGGTTTAATTAATTTCAAGATTGATACCTTTTTTACGAATTTGTCATTAACTTTCCCTATTTTTTTTAAACTGGCAGTAATCGCAATAATAATCGATATCTATTCTTGTAATCAATTACAGATAGCTGTGTAATCATCCCATGTCTGGCTATGACCCAATGAAAGTGAACATAAGAATAACAGGACGTTAAAGCTTTTTATTTTCTTCTGCATGGACGAAAGGAAATGACACTTTGTTGAAACTGATCTGCAGATATTTTGAAATTTCTTTTTGTGCATTGAAATCAGAATTTTTATTATTTTTACTTAAAAATACAGCTTAAATTGCAGCACTTCCTTCTACCATGAAAATTTAAATAATATTTTTCTAACATTTCGGAATCTTGTGAAATAGACAAAATGAATACCAGATTAATACAGTTACTGGCACGTCATATTAAGTTTAAAAATTGGTGAATTATTAAAATTTTTCTTACTTGATCATGAAACAAATTAAAGATTTCAACTAAACTTTCGGATTTGTATTAGTGCTGTAACTTTGTTAATAATCTTACCAAATTCATTAATAGTACCGCACATAATATGATTAGTATTAAAATTACACAATATAATTATTATTAATATAATGAGTATTATTAATGAGTGTTAAATTAATGAGTAGTTTAAAATAATATATTTTAATGAATGATATTTTCACTTTAATATAAAAGCAAATAATATTGTCGATTTGTTTCAGGAAATGACAATATATTTGCTTTATCAAATCAGAAAATGTATTCCGCAAGATTTGACTTAGGAGATGTAGAAGGAAACAAGAGGTATGCCTTGTACGACGATTTCTGGATTGATGATGAATTTCACAAATACACATTGCATATTTCTGGATTTAGAGTCGACGCAGGTATCATAATTTTTTTATTTCATTTTTAAAGCATATTAATGAAACAATAAATTTTAATGGCTACTGTATCTGTACCTAAAAAAACTGTACTTAAAATACTGTATTTAAAATACTGTTATTAATACTGTATATTAATACTGTACTTAAAATGCATTAATTACGTAGTCGATTCATAGTTGCTTTAGATATATCTCTCTACTGGCACACAAACTTGTCACACAAACTTGTCTCTCTACTGGCACACAAACTAACTGCAACTGATCCTTTGCATAACTATGTACAGTTATGCAAAGGATCAATTGCAGTTAGTACTAATGCATTAGCTTTTAATAAGTATTAATACACGCATTTGATTTATCTCATTTTATTCACTCCAACTGCAGAAAATTTTTGAAAACGCCTATCTGTCTCTTGTAAAACATACCATGTTTATGCAACCTACATGAACAAATACTGGCCTACTGTAAATTTTTGACATATTTTTAATTTAAATTCTGTTGTCATATTTTCGAAATTTAGTTGGAAATTGTATCAGTTATACACAAAGAAAAAAAAATGTAAAAATTTTAGTTTCTTTTGGTAAATATACACTGGATAATTACCAAATAATTACATTTTCGTTATACACTGGATAGCTAGGAAAACGCATACAGATACTGATCACAAAAGTTACAGGTAATTTTTAACTTCTTACAAAATTTTTAACTTCTTTACTTGTTAAAACTATATTTCAACGTTTCACCGAAATTCCGGTGTCAATTTAGCTGCAACCGATATGTTGAAAAATGTAGTGCTAATATTCACCATTTTAGCGGTGTATCTTCAAGCACCATTATGTAGCAAAATTAATACACACTGCTAGAGGAAAAGGAAAAAAAGTTCTATTCGGGACTACTCAAACCCACAATGACTGATTCAAACGATTGCTCGTTGATAACTAAACCACGATTGACAAAATTTTACAGCAAAAACAAATTATATATATTGTTTTATCTCAATTCGCAAAAAAAAAATTATTGTGAAAAATAGAATATTGAGCTCTTCTATTTTACACGTGATTTTAGAAAAGTAATAGTAACTCAAAAATATTGATGAGTTATGAGCTATAATCAATTTCTGTTCTCTTTTAAATGAATGTAGATAGTCATTGCTGTCAAACGTGCTTATTCGATGTCAAATGTGGTAGCTCCTTTACACAACCTATATTTTTTAACGAAGGTTCTTTCTTCCCTTTTTGAAAGATTTTTCTTTTCGGGGAATTCATAAGGCAGTTTTTTCTTATTATTTGTAATCGCCGCTAGCCTCCTAACGCGAGCTAACGGCAGCCATAATAGTTCACTGGAAAACTCTGTTTTTTGCAGTTGAACCGAATTCTGAGTTCAATCGGTACTTGGCTTTTATAAGACATTTTCGGGGGACCATTAATACGGTTCAACGTATATCACATTGCTTGTAACTCTCTGATTTCATCGGTTATTTGGTGAAACGTTTGAACTTATATTTATAACAGTGCAGGGTGATATTGTCGGTCAATCAAATGCCCCCCTGATTCATCACTGGAAGCTGAATGTCTAAACATGTTCGTTGTGTCCCCGAAGTTGAAAACAATGTATTGTATTTCTTCAGAAATTTGCAAAAATCTGGATCATCCCATTACTGCTGTTATAAATATAGTTCATGGTACAAATGAATGAAAGCTAGATCATCTTGTAACACTATAGTATATGAAGCCCGTTCTGGGGGCAATTTACAAGGGTTAGAAAAACATTTTTCGAAGTTCTTTTCTTTTTACCTAAGTAACATTGTTACCACTGAAGTTGTTAAAATAATTCCATTCGAAGCTTCATGAAAACGAAAACCTGAGTTTTGAAAAGCTATTTCAAAAGTATTGAAATTGCAAAAAATTGAGAGTCTATTTAGACCCTGACGTATCATATGCGAGACGTGTTAAGTGCTGTACTCTATTAGAGCAATTGTCTGAGATTAAAAATTCCAAAAATTGCTGGCAATCGGGGTACAGGCGGATCTTCAGAGTTTTACAGAAGCAAATTTTATTTTTACTTTTCTTTTACGTTTGCTCAAACTATAAGCCGATGTGTCCAGTGATGTGTATTTTATTACATTTCTAGAGTAAAATTTTTTTTTTAATAAATCTCAAAAATTGCTAATTTAATTCGACTACGGCGTATCTGTGACATCTTTTAACTTTCCTACCCACATTAAGCAATTTCCTAAAGTTAAAAATAGCCAAAACAATTTTTTTTTAATCAGGGAAAGAGTGGATTTTCAGATCTTCAAAACAGCGTAGATATATTTTTCTATATTTTTTTCTATATTTTTTTTCATAATTATGAAAATTTTCAAATTTATTGATCTAGATATGACTACGTTCTTTTGGGCATAACTTTTACTATTTATTTATTGAAGTAAGGATGCTCAAGTTTTCTTTTGAAGTAGTATGGACCGGAAGCTTTTCAGAGTCAGTGATTCAGAGGAACATTGAGTCAGTGATCATTGTAAATATACATATCAGACTCGGTAACATACCTTGTGAATTCCTTATTTGATCAATATATTTGACATTTTAGAGCATATTGTTTGGATCTAAACAAACAATCCCTGATGTTACATTATAGTAATTTTTTAATTCATAAAAATGTGATTATTCACTAAGAGTTCTTTTCTTCCTTTCGTGTGTGTGTTTTACATTTCCTTTTTTTTTTCAATTTCAGGTGACTCTATGACATACCATAACAATCAGAAGTTTTCCACGAAAGACCAAGACAATGATAGCGATGCAGCACGACACTGCGCTCAACAGTTTAAAGGTGCATGGTGGTATAAAAACTGTTTTGAATCTAATTTAAACGGCATATACGAAAAAGGAGTTAATGACAGGAATGCTGAAAGAGTTATCTGGTATTCTTGGAAGGGAAATAAAGAGTATCTTTTGTGGACAGAAATCAAAATCAGGCCTAAGAACTTCAGATATATTTCTGCAAGGACACCTATGTAGTTAAAGAAATCTGTATTCAGTTAACTTCCTGTATGCTCTCTTTTATTTATAAAAATAAAAATGTAATGGCAATGGTTATAATTACAGTTCTTCATTTCTTAGAAATGAAAGTGTAGGGTAGGGGAATGGATTGAAAAGACAATATGTGGAAAACTCAAAAATATGAAAAAAATATTATGAAGTGGACATACAATCAATCCATTCACTAAAAGTAATAACAAGTTTTTAATTTATCTCTATATGTAAATGACGATGTCCTGAGTGACGGATTAATGGTCTGATTGACAACTGCCAGTCAAATAAATGCATTGGGGATGGACATAAAAATTTTGAGACTTATCTCTTTTATGCTCAAGGCGTCATTTGAGAAGTTTTTTTTAATTAACACCTAAACGTGTGGGAGGGGTCAAAACATTCTTTTCACGTTTATCTTCATACCTCACAGGGAAATAGAGATAGCTATAAAATTCTTGCTTTAAATACGGCTTACACAATGTATATTTCATGTTTTATTAGAATTCGCATCCAAACTGGAGTGGAAGTCCAAAACTTTTTTTTTCACATTGCCCTCCATATCTCAGTAGAAAAGAGAGCTAGATCTAAAAATCTTTATTTTAGAGTGTAACTAACAAAAATACATAAAACTCTTTTCAGGATTTTTTTTTTTAATTGTCCCAGATAGGCGATAGTTGACAAGAAAGTGTTTTTCACGCATCTGTTTTACCATGAAAGAAAAAACCGTTATCGATGAGACTATCGCTTTTAAATGTAATATAAATAGGAATACAGCATTTAATCGTAGCTATGGAAATTTAAAAAATGAGGGTTACCTGTTCCATAAAATCAAAATGCTTTTCCTAGCTGTCGCCAGCACTAATATTGGCAGCAGGGTTTAAACTGTTGTATAAAATATAGCAAAAGCTAGACGGAAGTTTGCACTCCGCAGTGATGTCGTGCGGGGGGAGGGGGGGGCAATAACGTGCCATGTCTGACAACTTATACGGTTCATTCAAGTTAAAAAGGACCACCGATTATGAAACTTGGAGGATGACACCACAGCGTATGGAAGATTTCATTGAAGATTTCAGGCGCTGTCTTGCAAAACTTATCAATAATGATAGTAAATTACCATGGCGAATCAACTGGTAATAGCGGCTAGTAATGTATAAATCACATGCAAGTTTGGTTGATCCCTATAATAGTATTTAAGTATAGGGTATAAAACGCCTTTTAAATTTTGCTACATGAAAAGTTGTAGTAGTAGAATCAAATTATAGTATGGGAAATGAGGAAACAAATAAACAAGAGGAATATAAAATTATAAGATACTAGCTGAAGTACCCGTCCTCGACAGGTTAGTGAATGAAAATTTCCAAAAAGCAAGAACTTTCGTCAGCATTGTAGGAGTACACAGAGTGGATGTAGTATGTTGCTAAAGTAAAGAAAGCGAAGTTATAATTTTTATGTATTGTTAAAATATTACAGGTTAGAGAGTAACTAAGTAATATCATTTCATTCGCTTTAGTCGTAATTGTGTGTGCGCGAACGAATATTGACGCATATTGAAATAATTTTCGCAAAATCTCAAAATTTAATCAACATTTTTGAAAAATTGGAAGCCTAGAATTTAAGTTGAGTGACAACCTATCATGTCACCCAAATTCGTTTCATTCCCTGCAGTCTTTATTTCGTGATGCTGAAACAAATTTTCAGCATTTTAAAACGATTTTCGCAAAATCTCAAAATGTAATCAAAATATTTTAAAAATTCAACGCCTATAAATTAAAATTAGCAACTACCTATCATATCACTCAATTTCGTATCATTCGTATTAGTCGTTATTACGTGATGTTTGAAGAAATATAAACGTATTTTGAGAGAATTTTCACAAAATCTCAAAATCTAATAAAAATGTTTAAAAAATTGGACTCCTATAGTTTATGTTGAGCAACCATCTATCGTGTAACCAAATTTCATATCATTCGCTTTAGTCGTTATTACGTAATGCAGGAACAAAGATTTACTCAGTTTTAAACGATTTTCACAAAATCTCGAAATCTGATCGATTTTTTTTAATTAGATGCTTATAGTTTAAGGTGAGTGACCACCTATCATTTCACCAAATATCATTTTTTCACCTTTGCAGTGATTACATGATGTGCGAACACAAATTTACGCAGTTTGAAAGGATTTTCGCAAAATCTCAAAATCCAATCAAGATTTTTAAAAAATTAGATGCCTATGTTTTAAGTTGAGTGACCACCTATCATGACACCCAATTTCATATCATTCGCTTCAGTCGTTTTTACGTGATGCTTGAACACAAATTTACGCAGTTTGAAACGATTTTCGCAAAATCTCAAAATCCAATCAGGATTTTTTAAAAATTCGACGCCTATGTTTTAAGTTGAGTGACCACCTATCATGATACCCAATTTCATATCATTCGCTTCAGTCGTTTTTGCGTGATGCTTAAACAAAAAAAGCGTCACGGACAGAATGACTGAACGACAGAATGACAGAATGACAGACAGACAAACTGTTTTTTGAGTGTCGCATCGGATTCCCGGGTGCTTGAAACGGATAGAAATCGCAAAATTTTTGAATTCCAAGAAATGTACATGCAAAAGTCTAATTTTATTTATAGAGATATGAGAGGCTAAGAAGGATTGATGCATTGACAAGTTTTCTAAATAGATGGCACTCATCCTCTTTCACACTGATGTTACAAATTGTGCATTCTGATGCATATATGTATGACATCGTAACTGCGCGCGGCTGCTCTGATGTCTCATCTGCAAAATTTCTTAAAGACCAACTAATTCAAATGTTTCAAGCATGTAGTATGACTCTTCACAAATGGAGGTCAAATAGCTATGAAATACTTGAACAAGAATCCAACGAACAATCTTTCCCTCAATATCGAGAACCTACTGCTAAAACACTGGGTCTGATTTAGAACTCAATTTAATTTTAAGGTCTCAGTGAAGCATTAAACCGCTTACACTAAGACGTTCTGTCTACGATTGAAAAATTATACGATCCATTCGGTTTACTGGACCTATTATTTGTCGAGCAAAAATAATCCTTCAACATCTTTGGTGTTGATTGGAGTGAACAATTTCGAAAACCACTCACTGATAAATGGCATCATTTCGTAACATCAATGAAAGAAAATAAAACAATAAAAATCAATAGATATGTTTTGCGATTTGAAGAGACTAATTACGCTTCTTGGATTTTGTGATCATTTATTGCTGCGTATGGTGGTTCACCTGTAGTGCTATACTCGACCGGTATCATGTTATTCCAAACTGCTTGCTAGCAAATCTAGAGTGGCTCCTTTAAAATCTATATGAATGCCTTGTCTGGAATTGTGTTCCTGTTTGTTTACATTGGTTTTGTTTGTTTGTTTGTTTGTTTGTGGGATTACGACCGATTAGCTCCGAGTGGGCTCTAGGTCGAAGGGTGGGGTGCCCTCCGTGGGGGTCTTTCTTAGGGGTCCTAACCCATATTTACGCTATGTTTCGGAGAAAACCACAGAAAACTCCGAACGGTTAGGTCGACGGACGCGCGATGGGACCCGAATCCGGGACCTTCACACTTCGTCCGTCTACCATTTCCAGTGATATAACCACTGTGCCATGGGATGATGAAATAAACTGTTCTGACTGGATAGACAATGACCTTGACAATGCAGATAAATGACTTTATTTGAATGAGCTAAAAAAAAATTCAAACGCTAATTTGATCTTACATCAAATAGAGGTTTTATTGGCCATATACTTAGCTTAAGTAACAATTATATCAAACTAATTTGAATTCTTAGTATTATTTCAGGTTTCTGCCCAATTGTAAAAATAAAGAGAAAACAACTGGTTTTTAAACTAAAAATGAATTTGAAAATGTCAAAAAGTATTTAATAAAAGCTGTACAGATAAATTTATTTTCAAAAGAACTTAATGCTTCAATCAAAAATGAAAGCATAAAGGACAGTCATGTAAGCAACTCAAATATTTTTCTTGGTTGTGACGGTCTAATCTGCGTAGGAGTACGACTTAACAATTCAGATCTATCGTTTGATCAAAAACACCCCATTGTACTGCCAAGAGATAAAAAATTAACTGCATTTTATGGAATATTTTCACTTAAAGAATTTGCATGATCACTTAAAGAACTGCTTCACTTTGTAAGGCAAGAATTTTGACTGTTAAACAGTGCTAGGAAAAACGCCAATAACTGTATCACTTCCTTTAAAAATAAACCAAAAGTTGAAGAGTAAATAATGACTTCACTATACCTAAAGAAATAGTAACGGTTATCTTTGTTGCTAATATAGGTATAGATTTACGCGGCCCAATCTATATAAAATATAAAAATCAACGTTAAAGAATTTTAAATAAAATTTATGATGCTGTATTTGTTTGTACACTATTTTATTGTAACTGTATTTAATTATTTCGATGTATATTTGTATAATATTTATGCAAAATCTATCAGAAATTTCGCTATTGTTATGTGTATAAAACTTTTGAAATCAATGGGATTTCAAAAGCGGTCAAAAGTGGGTGAAATGTTCACGCCTAGCAGCGCTCGCACAGAATCTGTGCCGTTATATAATTGCCAATTAATAATGTAGTTTGTGGCAACACTTTTTAGAACTCTAAAAATATAGTTGCACGTACGTCTCATTTCGGAGCGTATAAAAATGGTAAACATTTCATTAATAAATTTCGTTTGTTATATCAAAACTTTTGTTCTTTAATACAGTCCACATCTCGTCCACACCAGATATATTTTGTATGTTTACCTATCCTCCAATTATGAAGTAAAAGAGATGCACAATATATTGGTAAATAAACTGTGTTTATAGAAGAGATTGAACTTGCTGAAAGCATAAGTTCTGACCTCAGTTGTAAACGTTTTTTAAAGAACTAATAAAAAATAAATCGAAAACTTTCCCCATAGTTCGAAAAATAGCTGGAACAGTAACAGTAATTACTTGGAGGAAAATATTGGGGTATTTGCAAAGATAGGACATTTTTCCAGACGACAAATGTTAAATATTAAAAGTTTCGAAGACTAATAATCAGTTTTATTGAGAAATATATAATTTTTTGCGTAAACTCCAATTTAGAGATGGTCCGAATTGGTCATATATTATATTATGTAGATTTTCGGGAGAGTTATTTCAACTTGTCGGAGACGATGTAAGTTTCTTATTTTAGGTTTATATTCTTATTTAGGAGGGGGAAAAGTTTACTTCTATTTTACATTTTTAAACCTTTTCTCCGTGGAATCATTTTATCTAATGTGCCTCTCCCTTCATTTTAGATTTTCAATACTGCACTAATCGTATGATGAGAAAGGACGTCTAAAGTATACTTTAACTGCCAATTATACATTAAAAATTGCTAAGTTATCCGGGTATTTATGTTTACCAGATTTATCATTCCTTCTTGCAATGATTATCGAACAAGTCACACTTAAGAAGGTTCCATTGTGGGCAATTTATGGCAGTCAAAATTTATCGAAAAAGGTAAGACTTTTTTCTGAAACTGATTGAAGTATATTAACAGCGGTCGGTGCACTGCTGAACTTTGCTGCTGCCTGGGGTGATAATCTTTTTCCATCTATTTGCCATCTTCAGCGGTGTTCTTCTTATTCTTATTTCTCCTGCACTGATCAAATAAGAGTTTTATCACAACTCAATATTTACTCTGAAATTCCAAGAGTTTGTGCTTCAAATCAGAATTTTCTTACCGAAAAAGTAAAGCATTTTCTTATTCGGTTAAATTTTCATTCATTCATGGATAATGAATCACGATATATCATTTCATTATAAACAAGGGCGAAAAAAGGTGTTATTTCATACTCGGCTTAAAAGTATTTTGGACGTGGGTTTAAATTTTGGAAAAATGATAGTAAAATAATTGTTTAAAAAATTTTAGACTTACGAAAATACTTATCAACTTACAAAAGAGGGTCATTTTATTTATGCGTTTTTAATGAAATAAAAACAAATTAATTTAGAAAATATGTTTCTTAATCAAATTATACTCTAGTTTTGAAGCTATTCTAAATGTATGGTTAAGAGTATTGTATTTTATCTTACTTATGTCAGTTTTATTACCATTTGGTACCATACTTATTACTAACTATCGAGATAATAATTACTAACTATCGAGATAACCGTCGTTGACGGGTTAGCATGTAATGCAAATTTCCATAAAGTCTGAATTTTCGTTAGCATTGTAGGAATACAAAGAATGAAATTAGCATATTGGCAATAGTATAGAAAACAAAGTTATTCTTTGTGTTGTTAAAAGATTACAGGTTAGAGAGTAACAAAGTATTGAGTAAACTTGAGAACAGAGAATAATTTTTGTTTCAAAATAAAAATTTTATTCTGGTTGAATGAGCATTCCAAGCACTTCACTAATTATTTTTCTGATTCACAGTAGATATTTTAACATTATGTGTCAAGAAAATTTTGCACAATTTAAAAAAAAAATATATATATAAACAAGAAAATAAATATTTTTCTATTTTAAAATTTATTCATTTTTTTAATTTTGGCATTTATTGTTCCAATTGTTCCTGATCATGTTGCTAAATTTCATTTTATTCTTTTGAACCATTTTTGAGAGATGCGATATGAAATATTTATACGATTTTCACAAAATCTCAAAATCTATGAAACACTTAAAACAATTTTGGCATCTACTACAGTTTAAATAAACTTCTCATCTTACATAATTCCAACATTCATTGTATTCCATTGCATTTTTCAAAAATAGCACAAAAGTGTACTCAATTTTTACAAAATCGCATAATCTATAAAAACATTTTTGAAGCCCTTCGACGCCTAGTGTTTAAGTGTAAGTGACCACCTATTACGATACTAAATTCCATTTCATTCTCTTAGTGGTTTATATGTGATGAACAAATATTTTAACATTTTAAATAAATTTTCGCAAAATCTTAATCTAATCATTTTTTTTAATTCGACACCTATAGTTTGAGTGACCACCTATTAAGTCACCAAATTACATTTCACTCGCTTTAGTGGTTTTTCTGTGATGCGCGAACAAATATTTACGCCTTTGATTGGATTTTCGTACAATCTCAAAATCTAATCAAAGTTTCTAAGAAATTCGACCACCTTCATTCGTAGAAGTTGAGTGACCATCTATCATGTCACCAAATTCCATTTCATTCTCTTCAGTCATTTTTACATGATGTGCAAACAAAAAACAGCGTCAGGGACAGAACGACAGACAAACTTCATTTTTTTACAGTCTCACTGGGTTGAGTTCTTGAGTACAGTCTCACTGGGTGAAGTTCTTGAAACGAATAGAAATTGCAAAATTAATTCCAAGTAATGTACACAGACAAAAGTCTGAGTTTATTTATAGAGATATTAACGTCATGAACTTCATATTGAAAAATTGGTGTAAAATATTCTCAGCACAAATGCTTAGCTAAAAATATATTTCATACCAAAGAAATGTAAGGGAAATTCGAATTTCTAAACATTCGTTTATTTACTTTATTTCTTCTGTTTTTTGAATTAAGCGCTTACAGATAATACATGAGTTAAAATTAATAAATAATTCTGAATATATGTAAGACATATACATATTAAAAGATAGTACAGTACGAAAGTTACAGGTGGTGTAAAGGTTCCATCCTTTTTCAACTGCAATAAATTCGTTCTTTCATACAGGCAAGAAAGTAAGACAGCGGAAAGCAAGCACAAAGTTTGTGAGCTAAAGTGCACTAAATTTTGTGGGTTAAAGAAAAATTCTTTTTTTTAATTTCAATATTTAAACAGATGGGTTACTTACTGTTGAGGCAGCATCATTTCTGTTTAAAAGCAGAGAGCGCTAAAAAAATATTTAAACCATGCCAAACGCATCGATTATAAAACACTTTCCAACACAACAGTATTTTTGAGCCAAATTTGGTGATTTCTTGTACTTAAATCTGGCGAGATTTCGGAGATACTGTCATATAGTCAGATAGCCCTTGCTTTCGTAGCTTTGTCTTAACACAACACACTAAATCAGTTGATTAGAGCGCGAGTAACAAATTTTCAAAATTCCCCTTAAAATCGTCATAGCTTAATATTATCACATTAGATATGGTTTTGATTTCCCTCCAAATAATGAAAAGATAGCCAAACTAGGGTTTATATTTCGAAAAAAAAAAAATTCGTAACCTGTTTGACGATTTATCGCAAAAGTCGCCAATATTGGCGACTTTTGGCTCAACTTTTGAGGGAGCACGCAATCGTCGTTAGAGCGTTAACTAATTTTATATAGTAGGATAGTGTTGTGCTTTAAATAGATGCTTGTCTCTAAACTGCCATTGAACGTAATACATTGGAATTATTTTGAGTGCTCCTGTAGAAGAACTATCAAATGATACAGACACTATTTTCGATGCAGAGCTTTAGCTTGTAATCCTTAATAACATGTATAAATTTTGTTTCATTTGAAATAGCCGAATGCCTCCTACATACACTTTAAAGAATGACGACCCAATAGTCTGTAATGTATTGGAAATCTTTTCTGTAGAAGAACTATAAATACTACGTAACACCATTTTCAATAGGTTACATGGTACAGTACGTAGAAACAACGTATCGATTTCGTAGAAATCGATGCTTTTGTACCCGAGTTAGACCACGGACGGACGGACAGACAGACAGCCAAACCGGAATCATAAACACAAAATCAATCTGTTGAGAATTTGTGGTTAATTCATGGAAGACCCATAGTTTTCTTAAATGTTAACTGTGTTGTGCGTAATTATTATTTTCCTTGCTTGAATCATTCACTTAAATTTTATTTCCACCTTCACTCAAAGTGTTTAGTACACCGCTGTTATCGATGCTCTAACTGTTTAATTAACACGGTTCTCTTTTAAACTTCTGCAAACAAGGTATTGCTCACTCGATTGAACAGATTACAGTCTCTTCTCCTTTCTAAAGTAATTGCGTTTCTGTGTCGTGTAAGTTTTATGTCACAGGCTCAGACCATCTTTTTGCGCAGTAATTAGATTTCTTTGCGTTTCACAGCTTCTTGCATGCGGCAGATTTTCATACATTTGTCTGCAGCATTCGAAATTTTGCACTTAGTCGAGCATCTTCTGGACGGTCGGTGAAATTTGCTGAATCCAATGAAATTAAACGATAGTTGTTCCTTGCCGGTGTCAGTACAGTAAACAGTGGGCAGTTTGTAGCTTCAGACTTTCGGAGCAATAGCGACCAAAATTATTTTACTATGATTCATCTAGTTCTATAACAAATTTAAGAGAAATCTGTTTTATATTATGCTAACAAAATCAGCGTTAATGGGACACTGGTCAATTAGAATGTTTAACAGTCACCTAATTAGAATATTTGATACAAATTGAACCATTCATGGACAAATCAATAGGCACACTAAAAAGAGGAAGATTACTACCCAGATGGTTGGTTGTTTGAAGATAGAGGGATTACAATCTTGAAGTGAGGTGTCCAGACCAAGAATAGAAAAGCTGGTAATTGCAATGATGTTTGAAACCAATCATGAGCTGAAGAATCAATACAGAAAGTTTTCGCACACAATTATACACAGATGTAACTGCTTCTGTACATTATTTTTCTGTTTTATCCGACAATAAAACTCTGTTGTTAGTTACAGCTCAACTAATGGGGAAATTTTGTTGTCACATACACTGAGAATCTAAATTGTTTTTACATAATATAATTGATGATACAAATCCGGACAAGCAATAATTATTACATATAGAGTCGCATTCCACTTTGAGAGGTAGAAAAGAGTAAAGTCGGAACGTGTCTTGAGCATGGTCAAGTACTTGGTGAATACAACCGATGGCGATTTAACACAATACTAGAAGAATCTTCGAAGGAATGCGCTAGCCTTTCATCCACCTGTTCAGCAAAAAGGGTGACCGCCCCTTTAAATACATGCTTTATCTCTGAAAAATTTATTTTTCAATTAAATAAGATGGAGTGATAGTACCAGTCCAGACGAGCAATATTTACAATAATTGCCATGCAACACAGGGTCGCATTCCAATCTGAGAGGCAGAAAAAGAGTGAAAATAGAGTTCCAACCGGAATTTGCAACATTGTTGGGAAAGCGAATGAACGATGCAAAAAAATTGAATAGTCTAATTTAAAACTTTTTGTATCTTTCATTCGGTTTCCCAACACTGTTGCAAATTCAGGTTGGGACTCTGTTTTCCCTCTTTTTCTGCCTCTCAGATTAGAATGCGACTCTATATTTCACGGTTAATATTGCAATTATTGCTCGCCTGGACGGGTACTATCAATCATCTTATTTTATAAAAACAATTTAGACCACCCTATTTTTCTTAATAAGACGGTCTTAGAAAATGTTCCACAAACGATGGTTTCACAACGATTTATCTCTCTTAATCTAACTCGTTTAATCTCTTGTCGATTTAATATATTCCAAATAGCCTCATATTTCGTATGAAATGACTTCTAGAAGAAGTTTCAAGACTGTTCTTCCATAATAAAGGGAGCACGTGACTAAGGTACTATCGTACAATCCGTTTCAAACTATTGTCTGGAGACCTGAAGGAATTCAGCCCTCTCAACATTCACTCGAATATTTCCGTAAAAACCATTTGCACGTTGCATCACACTTTTATAAGTGCGAAAAGTATTTTTCTTACAGCGTACATCTCTTTTGAGAAAACTGAGAGGATGTAACGATATCATGCTGTGCTACATTTGCAAAGAAACACAAATGTTAAAATGAAGGAAGACAGCCGAGATACAACGTAGCACAGCAATGGTCGGTTTTATATTTTGGTCCAAAGTGAGTTCAAAGGAAAGCTGTAATCGTACACTCGGTACTATAGTAACTCACAAACAATTCCTGAAATTCTCCTCACTAAACTTCAGTTATCAATGAAGCTGCATGACATTTTTATTTCTTAAAACATACGTACACAAAACGCTGAAAGTTATTTTTCAGTTGAAAGTTTGAAATTTTTATTCGGAATATTTATTTTTTCTAAATACAGTTACTTTCATCACTTTTTTATTTCTACTCTCAATAATACTTGAATTCAATAGCTTACGTAGTACTTTAGGGTAGGGTAGGAAATGTCTTATTTTTTATCTCATTTTTAACCTTGTACCAATATTTAACATGCTTGGTTCATCTTTGCAAACTTATAAAGAAAATATTCCCCGTGAAAGAAAATATCCCCGATTTTTTTCCCATGAATTAGGAGAATTAGAATGCCCCACTTATGAACCGTTATGTGCTGGTGGAATTTAAAGCCATAATCTTGGAGGAGTGCTTAAAGACAAATTGAAGGGAGCAACAATAGTTACAAGTCCAAAAAAATGAATATGTTGAAAGCAAATAGGTTAAAATTCATACAAATAGTGTAACCTAAATAATGTAATCTTATAACTCTCCCCCTTGAGAACACTACTAAGTACGCCATTTTCAAAACTTAGGGGATAAAGAATTTTGTGGGGTAAAAAATTTTCTATTTTTAGACGGTCTTGGAAAATGTTCCACAAACTCAACAATATCTAACTCGTAATCTAACTCGTCTGAGGTAAAAAAATTTCTATTTTTTATTTTTTGGAAGTTGTAAAGCGAATTAAAATTTTTTTACTATAGTTCAAATCGCTCAATTATTTAAACGTCAGTCTATGTGTCTCAGCTTATTAGTGTTTTAAAATTGGATAAAATATATGAATAACTAGCTGAAGTACCCGTCATTGACGGGTTAGTACTGAATGCAAATTTCCAAAAAGCAAGAACTTTCGTCAGCATTGTAGGAGTACACAGAATGGATGTAGTATTTTACCAAAGTAAAGAAAGCGAAGTTATAATTTTTATGTATTGTTTATTTATTTACTTATTTATTTGCCAGGAGAGGACAGTTCGCGTCACTGAATGTGTCTCTTAGAGCTACATATACGTCCTTCCCGGAAATTCCAGCCACAATTTGGAACCTCATCAGAAGGTGGCACCTCATCAGATATTGTCACACCTCGGAAAGTGCTAGCGACCGCCAAGAGGACTTTCGGAACCACGGATTTAACGTGCACGTACACCGCATGTACACGGTGGTCTTTAGTGGTACAATCACAATAAAAACCTTAAATATTTACGGATGGAAAATACTTCCTAATATCTGAAGGCCACTTCAAATAATGGTGACATTACCAGTAATTAATTGTATTGGTGAACGTTCCTTTCCAACATTTCGCCTTTTAAAAGTGTATCTTCGGTGCACGACGGATGAAAGCAGACTGAATGGACTAGAGATGCTGAACATCCACAAAAACAAAAACAAAATGTTATCACCGAAGAAGTATTGAATGAGCTGGCGAAACAACCCCTGCGCATAGATATTAAATTACAACATTATTAATTTAGCATACTTAACTTGTGTTTATACATAAAAACACAAATTTTACATAAAAACACAAATGAAATTTGTTTTTACAGACATAAATTATTCGACAATGGTTGGCAATTTTTAAGAAACCCCCTTCAGAGACAATTTCTGGTTGCGCCCCTGTGACCAGCAAAGCACATTCTGGCAGCGTGGCAGTCACCGCTGATAAAAATGACATTTTTCCAGTTCTGTGTCATCTTATGCCCAGAACAGTAGCTGAAAACCAAGGATTTATCCAAATTTTTATGCTTACATGGCGAAATTAAAGTTATCATAACAGTTTAGGTTTCTTCACTTTTTTTGTTGTTGTTGTTGTTGTGAATGTTGTGTCATAGTAGGGGTGTTTTAATTCTGACCACCTTGTATATAATGAACTCTAATTAATGTATTTATCATACATATCTGATGAATATTATTGCAACTAAATGATATATTTATGTGCCAAAAATTGTCAGTTAGGGATATGAGTACTTAATTACATCCTCACCTATAAATAGAAGTTATTAAAACTGAACTGCATACGCAAATGCGTTTATATAAAGATGCTAAAACATATTATTACATAAATGTAAGCATTTTAAATTCTTCTAGCTTAAATATAATAAGTATACGTAGCTATATACTTATTTAGCAACGAGAAATTCCTGTTAATCCAAGAATATTAATTACTGTACACTACACTTGGAGAAAATTGCGATTATTGAATTATTTGAACATACTCATTTCTAAAACGCAGGAAACAAACGACTTTATCTGAAATGCTGAAGATTTTAGAATTAACTCCCATGAGTGCATATGTTGAAACTAATCCCGTAATAAATTGAATTTCTCAGCAAACGGAAACAGTTGAGAAGCATATAACGATTCTTCACCGAAAATCAATGAGTTATGAAACAACTTGAAATTTATTCTGGCCAGCAACAATGAACTGGTTCGTTAGTGATGTGCGTATGCCGTTTGCGTTCCAGTTTTTAGTGTTTAGTCCACGAAACACCCTGAAATTTTTATTCGAGTTAAGAAATAAATTTGAAATTCTATGCTTGCACAGTGAAAAAAAAATTTAATTGCCAATAAATTTCGTTTACAAATATTCAGATCTGCATCAAGATGTGACTTTTCTTTGAGAAAGATAGTGGCACAGCTGTTAGGCACGAAATTTATGGACATGGTGATACACAGTGACATAATTTTCAAATAAGTTGGAACTTGCTAATAAAATTGTATGCTATAAATCAAGCCTCCAGGTTTTGCTGTATAACCGCTTTCCTGAGATAAGAAATCGGGTATAGCTAATTCGTAAGAATGACCCCGTGGTAACATTTGACCGAAGAAATGCGATAGAAAATTATTGAAGGACTAAAGACAGAACAAAGTGAGACATAAGTAGCCATACAGTTAATGTCAATCATGCTTTCATTTTTGTAGACTTTGGACACAATTTCTAACTCAGTCTTTCAGTATCCAGGGAATTCAGCCAAGGACAGCTAAATGTTACGACAATCCCCGATGATGAATATTTCTGTCTGTGTGCTCCTGAACTCCAACTCAACTCAGATTGTCCCTTGCTGCAGCCACTGTAAAGTTAATGTCAACTTCAACCGTACATAGAAGGCTTTATAAAGGTAGTCCCTATGTGAAGCGATCAGCCATTTGCATGCCACTCACGTCACGCCACAGAAAGAAACGTTTGAGGTGGGAACATCCAACATCTCCACTAGACGGCTTATAAGTGGAGGGCTGGTCTCTTTTCGGGTGAGTCCAGGTTTAGTTTCTAAAGCAATAGTAGGCATTTTTTGATACGCAGGAGGCAGTGTCTCTGTTTTGTGTGGAATCTCTTTGTGTGGACGACAGACCTCCAAGTCTCCCCACCTGGAACCGCGAATGCTCAGAGCTATTGAGATGTCATGCTTGATGCTTATGTACGCCCTAATGCCGAGGTAATCGGATGTGATTTTCTTCTTCGGGACGACAATACTTGATAGCACAAAGCTCACATCGTGGATGATTGTGTTCAGTAGCAAACAGTTCAGTGCATGAAGTGTCCAGTTCTATCACCGGACTCCTATCAAGCATGTCTGGTTAGGAAGACGTATGGCTTCTCTCAATCCTGTTCTTCATAAATCTGCCACTCTTTGCAAGGGCAATGGCTCTCGCTTTCAAGGAACTAAAAGACCGCATAATAACAGCATCAGACATCCCTACGGGTTCTGTGTATTCCTTCTAAGGGGATCATATTTCATATTGAAGGTACCTTTCCTTTACTAAATTGACAAATCTAATTTGTGGATTTTATACATATTCTAAATTCTATAGCACCATAGGTGTGTGGTAATTTATTTTCATATTTTTTTTTTTTTTTTTTTTTTTACAATTTACTATCCATTGAATACTGTGAGACAGTTTCACTAAATTCTACATGCAACTTTTTGAGTAATCGCCATTTTTGAGATTTTTTTCCTTAACTAATGATAACCGGTGTATCCCTTTATTGGAAGCTATATTTAACACTTAATCATTATTCTTGGTAAAATGAACGATCGTATCTTACAGCATTGTTTCTTCTTAATTATAAATTCTAGTAAAACTTTACAAATAGTTAGTGGATTAGTAAAAAAACACAATACGCTAGTTAACCATTAGAGTTAATCACGAAAATGAAAAACAAAATTCTTTTTATTCGAATTTATTTTCTGAATTAAGATGGCTTTTAAATGTCCTTCTCCTTATGACATTTAAATGAAGAAAATGACAGCAGACATGCCGACTGAATTAAGGAACATTTGAATAAAGACTGTTAGCCGTTTGACGGATGGAAAAGTTTAATCATTAAGATATTTTCTTAAGGAACTAGGTCATCTTTTCAGTAGTAAAGAAAGTTCTCTTTTTCGCATCAAAACTCGACTTTAAGTAAAACAATGCCTTTCAATGTTTGTAGGATTTCTGGAGAAAATATTTTGTCAGAATAAATTAATTGAAATCCCATAAATTATTGTAGCAGCATTTGCAGTAGATGTTTTAGCTATGCAGTAGCTTAATTGCCTATTTATAATGTACTCGGATGCAAATTTAGAATTTATTTCTCGCTTTTTTTAATGTATAACTGTATGCACTAATATGTACTAGCAGAACAACAACAAAAAAAAAAAAAAAAAAAAAAAAAACAGGGAACCGCAGTAGTTTTGGCGTAATATATTTGAAATGCTTTTTTAAGTGATTTAACGAATTAGTTAATTCACAGAACTAGTATGGACAAAGCATGTAGCAGTAAAACAATTTTAGGATTGCCCCAAAACAGAGAATTTCTTACAAAGAGCTTGATTATATTACCGTTTAAAAAAAACCAAAATTTTAAATTTTTGACGTGTCCTCCATCATACCCTCTACCCTATGACTATGGTATATTTTTTATATTTATATTATACTAGATGCGTGCCCGTTCTTCGCACGGTAGGAAACGAATACTATTTTACTAAAATATAATCGTAACTATCTATGCGAAAACAAAATGTCAAAAAGTTCAAGTAGTATTTTTGTTGAAACTACTGCGGGATATATTACGCAACGTAGGATTTTGGTTTAGTTAGTTGTAAGACGATCGTTGAAAAATAATGAATATAACACTTTTAATTTCATGAAATAGTTATTAACATGGTATATACTGTGCTTTAATCCATATTATCCAAACAAATCTACTACCACAGAAAAAAATGAGAATATTATCTATTACTTATATTAATATTATTTCTCTTCCTTTCTCCGTCTTTAATGCTCAATTTAAAGAAACAGATTAGATATTTTAAATCAATGATGCCTTTCTACTTCTTTGTGATGCTGTGGAATTTATGCATTGCCGTTAAAACAGATATCCGTATACTTTTAAGCATAATTCTTGTCTGATTGGCGTATTTAGAACAGCAAAATATTTCATCTCGTGGTGGTGGAAAACATCCAAGCTGTACCAATTTAAATAGTATTTAAATCCACCAGGGTTCAGGCTCATCAAAACATCAAACTGTGCAAGCTCGAGGAACTATTTGGAATAGTTCAAATTGCGAATAGGGAGTTAAATTGTATTGCAGAGTTTACGAATTTCAGACAACTTTTAATCTATGGCGTCACGTTCTAACCAGGGTAGTCGAATTTAGTTATTTCGCGCAGTAGATTGTTAACGGAGTAACATTGAAACATACGACATTGAAAAACTCGCTTGCAACAGAACTTTAGTTAATTAGAGAGTTATTATTGGGGTTATTCTAACTAATCGGTATTTCAAATATTCTCCGGAGCTATTTTGCTAATGATGTAACTTTCCTGCAAGAGCTTCTTAAGTTGCTTAAATTTAACCAAAAAAAAGTATATCTGATATAGATAATATACTGATAAAAGTCGTCCAAACTTGGCGACATTTTGCACAATTTTTGGGAATACATACAACGACCGTCGTCAAACCGATAGCGAATACTATGCATTATGTTAATTAGTATTTTGCATCTTGTGGCGACATTTGAATTTCCCACGTTTTAAAAAAGTTTCCTTTCGTAATTATGGTTGCTGAAAAATCACAGAGCTCAATAATCGCTAAGAGTAACACGCGCATTAAACAAAATATTTTGAATTTTTATAATTGTAAATTTTTGCGTCAAAGCCTTTTAATGTAATTAGATTTCTAAATCATTTTTAAACTCATGACGTCAAAATGACATCATTCTCTGTTGTGATATCTAACATGAATTAGTGAAAGAAGAAAAAGAAAGAAAAAAAACACGTTATTTTATTTTCTACAGCATCTGATAATCTCGATGGAAGTTTATTATTTCGCTCGTGGTGTAGTTTTTTGTCAAAACTTGTGAACTTCATTAGGGTTTTTAATGCATTTTTACACGCGTGACATCAAAATGACGTCAGTCTCACTTGAATTATTGAAAGTAATAAATAAATAAATCTAACTTTGTTAACTATGCTCACGAATGTGCTGAAATCGGACATTTGAGTAGCTTTCTACCCTGAAAATTGCGAAAAATCGTTAAAAATTGGGGAACGGGTGGAATTCCAGAATTTTAAAGCAGCCTACGGACTATTCTATGTCATTTTACGTGTATTTGCAAAATTTCAAGCCCATCGGTTCAACGGTGTGGGAGGAGTTCCCGGACGAACAAACAAACAAACAAACAGACAAACTTTCACATTTATATAATAGATTACTTAACATACAGTAATTCTTTTAAATAAGTTCAGAATAACATATTATTATTTTCAATCGAATTGCTCACAAATTTAGTACAGTCATTTTAGTAGATATTAAATGATTTTTGTTCCCGTTGCTCACAACATGCACTTTTTTGTATACATTTCATAACGTAATGTCGATGTTTCATTTTACAAAAAATTTCACAAGTACAGTGAATAAGTTGCGCATTTTTACACAATATGTCAACAATACTCGTGCACAAAACTGGTGTCCAAATAAATATTTATTAGCTGTTAGAGTATAATCTGTACGCTTGAGTTCCTAAAGCTCTTATCAACAGACTGTTTTAATATATGCAGAATGATTAAAATTAAACTGACAGTACTCAGAGGCACGACGCTCTGGTTCTACTAAATGGATCCAAATTAAATTTAAACTATATGCTATGTAGATCATGTGGTCCAGCTTTCCGTCCGAAAAAAAAAAAACATAGTTCAGAATTGTGTCACTAGATGGTGCCGTATTGGTAAAACAATATGCAAATGAGTAGCTCATCTAATTTCGATACAAAATTGATACGTATTGGTTGAAAATATCATTCGCCGGTAGTGAATGTGATTCAAGATAACTTCTCAGATGTACGTGCCATCTCGCATACCTTCCCAGTAGCGTTGACAACAAAGTCCCTAGAACGGAAGCCTTGTGACTTCTGGCGAACGGTTTTATCAAAGACTGCATTTATCAAAGACGTGTAACTAAGGAAGTGCACTTGAAAGCCCTCGTCGTCCACCATGTCTCTTGCATTACTAGTGATATGTTGTTTGCGGCTGTTGATAACGCGGAGGGACTCTTTCAGCATGTTGTTGATTTACAGGGTATGCATATAGAGCACACAGGCGTGTAAATAAATTAAATATTGTGTCATTGATTCTTGAACAGTTATATTTCTTTTTTAGCACAAGTGTGCTATTTCGTTCAGTACGAGAATTTTGTCCACGCATTTTTGTCTAGTCGACAAGTTTTATAGATATGAATTGTCATGGTGAAGATCTTTTCGAATGTGTTTGCCAGATAACGTGGAGGGGGGGAGGGATTAATAAAATGCTGAAAGTCGCACAAGGTTTGCAATTTTTGAGAATTGATCGCTGAATCTGGTGCCAAAACGCGACAATTTATTATAAATATATTTCGAGTATAGTTAGAAAACGCCGGGCGAATATTGTAAAATAGTTTTAGTAGGCGACTTTAATATAGATTTTAATTCCGAAGAAGTGTTTTATAGAACAGAGAAAGACAAATACGGTACACTCATAGATTATGATACACTTTCCAAATGGTATTTATAAAGGTGAAGTATAGTTTGACTATGCCTGGCGAAAATTGTTAAACAGTTTTGGTAGGCGATTTTAATATAGATTTCTATTCCGAAGAAGTGTTTTATGGAACAACGAAGGAAAACACGGCACACTCATGGATTATGATGCCCATTCCAAACAGTATTTAAAAATGGTAGAAGACAGTTCGAATATGCCGGGCGAAGATTGTAAAACAGTTTCAGTAGGCGATTTTAAGATAGATATCGATTCCAAAGATGTGTTTTATGGTACAAGAAAGATTTGATTCCTATTTTAACGCCCCCACTCTCGCCAATCTAAAAAATTGCCGCACTTTGGAGAGCTTTGTAGTCATGGGTTTCTAGGAGTTATGCACAAGTTTCAAGCTCCCAAAAGAACTAGATGAAAACTAAAGTAAACAAATGACCGATAAACGCACCAGTTAAGAAATTTGAAAACACTTAATTATTGAAACTTTATTAATTGGGAACCCAAAATAAATAAAAATGTAACGGAATGCTGTACTTGAATGTTGTTCCAAATCGCCATTTTAATTCTATATTACGATTGCCACATAATAACAAAAAATCGTCATGGTAACTGCATATGTTTAGTTATCGCCACCTAGGCGAGAGTCGGGGAGTGAAAGTAGGAATCAACCCAAGAAAGACAAACACGACACACTCGTGGATTATGATGCACATTCGAAATCTTATATAATAAAATCTGAGAGTAAACATTGTATGTAGCTATGTAGGTAGGTTTGTGACCACCGATGTTCTTGCGCGCGTCTCTCGATCGCGTTGCGCCGAGACGGTTGGTCGCAGACCTACCGAATTTTGCATACGGCTTCACTGGGACAGATCCAAAGACGCCTCGGAGCGATTTTTCCGAAATTCGAATTAGAAAATGTTTTATTTTATGTTTCGTCCGATTTTTAGCGATTTTTCTTGCATAATACGTAATAACGCCGGTCATTGCACTCGCAATAAAACGATATTTGCATCATCCGATACAGGAGAAAATTTTGTTTCGAAAATCGTTTGTTTTGACTATGTAACATATTTTGCCGATTTTGGGGAATTTTTAAAAAGAATTTCTCTTTTAACGACGTTTGCGTAAAAATAATTTTAAAACTGTTGCATCTTTCATTCTATCTGTCATAACTTTTTTATATTTCGGCAAAAGACGGAGCATATATTTCACCCACTTTTAAAAGAAGAATGGAGGAAAAATATAAATTAGGAGATTTTTTACGAATTTTTATGTAAAGAAGGATTTTGAATTCAATAAAAGCTGTTTCTAGATTTCGGTATGATATCTTCCGCTATGGTTGTCTGGGAAACAGTAACAATGAATAAAATTGCCATTTGAAAAACATAAATAAAATGGCTTTAAAATAACTGAGTTTCCACATGTGAAATCTACGTCATTTTGATCTAATGAGATTAAAACCCCTTTCGAAACTCAATCAAAATAACTGCTCACAAACAAAACATACGCCACGCACGAAATTATTCCCTATTTTATATTACGTTGCCAGAAAAAGAATTGAATGCTGTTTTTTCAACGATGAATTATCCAGCATTATTTTCGATATAATTTTTAAACGGGACAAGTTTTCGAATCGCAGGAAATATTTACGTGCTAAATACGCCAATCTGACAAGAATTATGCATAAAAATATATGGAGAGCTGTTTTAATGGCAGCCAGAAAGTGAAATGATTATCGTTTATACTAATGCGTAAATTGCAAAGAATCACCAAAGAATAAAAAACTACATTACTGGCAAATATCTAAACCGTTTCTTTAAATTAAACATTAAAGATGGAAAAACGAAAATATATTGGTATCAGTAAAGGATACTATAAGTAATAGTTATTAGATATGCTAGGGCAATATTGATCAAAGCACAATATACCGCGTTAATAAATATTTCGTGAAACTATTCGTTTCTTTTCGTTTTTCAACAGCCATCTTACATCACAGCTAACTAAACATTAAATAATTCTACGTCGCGTTAATATACCCCGCGGTAATTTCAACAGAAAATTCTGTACCTGAACTTTTTTTTTCTTGGAGATTCTGTTTTGTCACAAGTAGTTATGATCACATTTTAGGAAAATGTTCTCTTCTTGCCTTGCGAAGAGCGGGTACACACAACTATTTAATTATAAAATAAAACGGTTCTTCACATCATGCAGTATCTAAGGTATTAATGGTATAACTTAAATCTAAAAAAGAGTATGATGTAGAAATGAGACATTTTGAAAGTTAGAAATTTTTAGTAACCGTCACGCTTTTCTTTTTCTGATCGCCAATGTCACCGACATAGTTTTTTGTTTCATAATATTAACAATGTTTTTAGATCAGTATTTATACTAACTTTACGAATAACTAATGAGTAACTTTACGCCAAGAGTCAAATCATTTTGTTTGTTTTTAGATTCCACATTACTGGAATCAATTCGGATTATACATGTAAGAAAAAGTTTTGTTCCCTACCCTGCGGAGAACGGGTACGCAGCTAGTAATATATAAAACGGTGAAGTATAGTAGTAATATACTTGGCGAAGATTGTAAAATAGTTTTAATTGGCAATTTTAAGATAGATTTCGATTCCAAAGATGGTTTTTATGAAACAAGAAATAAAAATACGGCACACTCATGAATAATGATTCCCTATTTCCAGCTTAATGGAATATGGAAAAAAAATAGGGAGGACGCATAAATTATGATACGCTTTTGATATATTGCACTTTAGTGCGTGTTTAAAATCTGAAAGTGTTTCAGATTTACTTCTTTTTTTCTTTTTACTTTATTGCATCTCCAACAATTCTCAAAACTTCAAATTCATTTATTTATTTATTTTCCCGGAGAGGACAGCTCGCGTCACTGAATGTGTCGCTTAGAGCTACATATACGTCCTTCCCGGAATTTCCCGCCACAATTTGGAATCTCATCAGAAGGTGGGGGATTTCTGAATATTGAAACCCCTCGTAAACTGCTAGCGACCGCCGAGAGGACTTTCGGAACCACGGATTTAACGCGCACATACACCGCATGTACATGGTGGTCTTTAGCGGTGCGCCGGTATTGAACCCGCAACCTTCCGGTTACGAGTCCAACGCCTTAACCACTGGGCTACCACGGCCCCCAAAACTTCAAATTATTTTTTTCAACGGAAACCTCAGCTTCATGATGTACATGTAATTGAAATTTCATTCGGATACGTTCAGCAGAACCGGAGATATGAGCCTCTGTGTATTGTAGTTAAATTTTAACCACCCTGAAATAACACTTGCAACAAATTTAAAAGCAGTTTAAGTTTCTCTGTTTATCCTTCAGTTTCTTTGTCGATCTTTCAGTCTGTGTGTTCAAATACGTCACCGCGAGATTTATATGTTATTGCAATTTATATACCATACAATGTAACCAATGCTTGCGAAAATTACAAAACATTTTTTACAAAAAGCTGACTGATTTGTAGATAATTAAAAGTGTTCAGAGTGTCTGAAGTTCCAGAGATTAGCCGTGAAGTCAAAACGAAGAACAAACTATATTGATTTTACAAACTCGTCGAGCAATCTTCAAAGCACAATTCACAAACAGTAATTCAATAAATTATTCATTCAAACAGAACAATTTCTTCAGTAACTGCAAATCGCGTATTAATGGGACATTGCATGAATTAAAATTCAGAGAAATATACTAGCTGAACCATTAACTCTCCCACAGTGTACATTTTTACAGAAATCACAAATAGCCTTCGATTCATTAATAACCTCCAAAATATTTGATGCCCCTGAGGCATCAACACACATCGCAATCTCTGGCTATTCACCACTGACAGCTGAACAAGTAATTCTTCTGCGACAACCAGCTCTTTTATACACTTAGATGACTTTTCCCGAATGTATCTCCTTGTATCCTTTTACTATAGTAATTTCTATAGAAAGATCTCCAGAATTTCCGAAATTCTACTGCGTAATACTATAGTTTATCGAAAAAGTGAACTATACACGGACATTGTCGCCAAGCTCAAAGATATTTGGCTAAATATCGCCAAATTTGGCATCAGATGTAAATCTCCAAAAGTGAAACTAGATTAGCGATATTACCAAACTTTAGTGTGATCAAATAGGAATTTTACTTATTAGTATTGGATGCTCTAATTAACCGACTTAGATGCAACAAAACTCTAATTTTAGCTATTTGACTCTCAGAACAAAAATTTTAGATCAAATTCTTCTGCGACAGCTTAGTGGAGCAAGCTTAGTGGAGTAAATCGTACTGTAAATTCGTAATACTACTACTAAAACGGTGCACACAGCATATATAGTTCTTTTTTTTTTTAGGAACAAATTATTAAAAGAAAATCAAACACTGTTTATGGGCAGTTACTGTTTAAAGAATTTTTCAGCGGTATTAATTTATTTCAAAGAAAACAAAACAATAGTAAAACAAAATATGACTTGACGTTTATAAAAGATGGCTCTCAGTCTCAAATAGAGTAAGTAGCTTTCATAGTTCTCCAACATGGACAAACAAGAAAAATGTCACAAATACTTTTAATGCTAGTGATTAAAAGGAATGCTGTTATGTCATATTTACTTTAACCTGATTGCTTTCTCCATCTCAAAGACGCTTTTGTTTCCAAGCTTTCCTAATACCTCCGGCCCAGCATTACGTAGCTACGTTAAGTAGATTATCTTAAAATTTAACTGTTCGTTACAAAGTAATATTTTCACGATTTTTTGTGCTAGCGATAATCAATGTCTGTGGAAGGATTTGTCTTACTTCTTTAAATATGAATTCACCGACAATAAAAGAACAGCAAATCTATTAATTTTTAATTGTATTAACTATTCTATTTTGCAGAAAAAATTACGTTAATTTGATAAACGTAAATAATTGAATGTGCTCTAAACTTTTTTTTCTCGGAACTTCAATGTTTTACAAAATTTACAAAGTGCTTAAAAATTTTCTTAAAAAAAAAAACAGTAAGACAATAATATTTAGTTTTCAAGACAACTTTGCTTGTTAATTCTTGGCAATATTTCATATTGCATACTTATAATAAACTCTTATTTGTATATTTAAACGGTAACTAGCTGAAGTTCGCATTCTTCCCACGGAAATAATAATTGTTTTCGAGCATTTCCTTTTATGCAGATAATTCGTTCTAGTATGTACAGGGTCAAGTAAGTTCTCTGTAAATTATCTTTGCTATGATTCGTTATCGGTTGGAAACTCTTCAGTACAAAAATTAGTTCTTCCTCAGCAATTGCCAAGCAGAGTTTATGCAATAAAAATTTATTCGTGAATACTAAGATTTAAAAAATAAAATAAAATAATATTTTGTTGTTTCTGCTTTTCATTTTGTTTGTGATTATGTGTGTACCCAATCGAATTTTAAAACACATTGGTGTACATACTGAATAAGAAAGTATACAAATGCTTAAAATATTTTGAAACCTTAACAATAGCAAAACTGTATTATCGTTCTAATATACTCTCATGTTCATTTTATCAGTAACAAATTAAAATATAATTTTTACAATCTTTTTATAAAGTGATAATAAAAATGTTGATAATCTATAGTAATAATAATGCCAATTATTGGTAAAAATTAGCGGTCGCTCCTTGCCACGTGACGATTAAATGTACACAAGTGGCGATAAGAAAAATTGCCATCGGTCGTCACTTGAGTCGCCATCCTCCAACTGCCGGATGCTTCAGCTATATTTATGTTGAAATTCAGCAGTTTTAAAATAATGGGAGATTACAATTCAAGGAATACGTCACATGGTCGTGGTGGCTGCTGAAGTGGAACGTGTGTGGAGCAGTGTTAACCACACTTTGGATGGAAGGTCATTGTCAACGGGCAAAGACATTCTTCAATATACACTGCTCAAAACAATTAAAGGATATTGTAAGTTTTATATAAAATAAAGATATAAGCGAAATTTTTTTGGCCGAAAATGGAAGAAGAGAATCACAAATGCAAATTTTTCTGATTTTCAAACTGTGGAGTATGCTAATTTTGAGTTCGACGTCAAAAACGTCGCTTCAGAGGCAGCGAATGAAATTGAACTTTCAAGTGAATAAAAGACGATGACGACAAGGATGAGCGGCATTCATGATCGAGCAATCATGATGAGCGGGCTACTTTGTTTCGTTGAGTACGATGTCTCAGCGAAGTCATTTAACCGATTCAGAAGCTGGGGGAGTTGTCGGTAGGTTAGAAGGGGGCCAAACTCAAGCCGAAGTAGCGCAAGCCATTGGAGTGTCTCAAAGTGTGATTTCCATTATCTGGAACCGGTTTTTAGCGACTGGAAGTGCAGGCCGAAGACCAGGGCAAGGTCGTATACGGGCAACAACCCCCCTTGTTATTTAGTCTTAACGGCTCGGAGACACCGGAATATGAACGCTACTCTTCTCCAACAACACCTTCGCTCGGCTACTGGCACCACGGTTTCAACTCAGACTGTCCGAAACCGGCTCCATGGTGTAGGCAGAGCCTTAATATCGCATGGGCAAATCGGGACTTTGCCCAGGGCCCCCTGCTCGAAAGGGCCCCCAATATCAAATGTTATTTTGAAATATTCTTTTCTATATAAAAATTTTATCAAAAATAAAACAAATTTCATAGATGGGGGCCCCCAAATTCATCGATGCCCGGGGCCCCTGTTGGTCATAATCAGGCTCTGGGTGTAGGTCTGTATGCTCGCCGACCGATGGTATGTGTTAGACTAACATCAAGGCATCGTCGCGACCGCAGGGAGTGGGCAACAGAGCATGTGAACTGGAGGAGAAATGAATGGAGCAATGTTCTTTTTTTCTGACGAGTCCCGTTTTTCAGTTCATCCGTTCATCCTCATAATAGGCGTATTTTCATCTGGAGGGACCGTGGCACTAGGAATAATCCTGTGTTCGTGCACGAAAGTGTCAGCTTTGGCGGTGGGGGAGTGTTGGTGTATGGTGGCATCTCCATTGACGGGCGCACAGACCTCTACATCATTCGAGATGGACCTCTGACTGGTCGCCAATATAGGGATGAGATCCTCAGACCTATTGTAGTCCCTTACGCTGCAGCAATCGGAGATGACTACATTTTACTGGACGATAACTGCAGGCCACATCGTGCTAACCTGGTGGAGGATTTCCTTTTCGAGGAAGGAATAGTACGAATGGAATGGACAGCGTGTTCTCCAGACATGAATCCAATAGAGCACGTTTGGGACGCTCTAGGAAGACGAGTTGCTGGCCGCCAACCACCCCCACAAACTCTCCAAGAACTGGAAAGAGCTCTTCTGGAAGAGTGGGACAGAATACCCCAACTCGTGATTAATGGCCTCATTGACTCCATGCCTCAAAGATGTTCAACAACATTGCTGGCCGTCCGTGGAAACCATACCCTCAACAGAAAATGATTTCCTTTGAAGAAAACCCCTTTTCTTATTCTTTTTTTCTCACATGCACAAATTGTGTTTTTTTCCTTTTCTACATAAATGCGCAATAAAATGCATTTTTTTCTGCCAAACATGTGTAATTTATTCTCATATAACCTACTACATCTGTCGACCATGTATCAATCAGCTAAAAAGTTTCCCAGCCACAAGATCCACCTAAAACCGCAATATCCTTTAATTGTTTTGAGCAGTGTAGAATGCAAATAAAGCAATCAATAAAGCACTTTAGAGACATTTGACCCTACATCTGTCATTAACTTCTGGTGTTCTGATACTGTCAGATGTCGATGCCCCAGCTTTCATAGTTAAAACCTATTTTGTGAACTGCAGGTTTTGTCTCTGGGCTCACTACGAGTGCAGCACTATCACTAAATTTCCCATTTCTCTGCCATGTTTTATTTTATACCATAGAGTTGTTTAGTATAACAATGTAATCTAAATCTACTCATAACATTTTATTAAACAAACATAGACACGTATTATTTCAAAGATACCTTTTTCTTTTAATGATTCTTCTGACTTGACTCAACTTCATAGTAAAAAGTTGTTTATTTTATAAATTAATACTTTTTAATGAAATTCAATTTTTATTGATAATAAATGTAATTCATTAAATTGATTTTTAATGATAATAAAATAAATTACTTAAATTTTAATGAAATAAAAAAAATCCACTGATGTGTGTCCCTTAATTCAAAAAAGTGGCCATTAAAAATAATGGAGGCTACTGGCCAATGGCTGTTAACCAAATACCCCAATTTTTACCAATAATGCTAATCAATCTATAGAAAATTTAGGATGTTACAACCATTTATTTCATCTCAAGCACATTAAAAGTGCAATTTCATTTGCATTGTAGTGGCGTCTCTCCTGCGCGTGCCCTGCGCAGAATTTAAATCTACACCAATATTATTCTAAATATCTTCCTTTTCACTCGGGGAACTTGTCGAGAAGGCCACAAGAGCGTCGTATTCCTGAATAAAACACCCATCGGCAAACACTCTCGACAGGGGTATTTCCCATAAACCGGGCACGTGACTGAGGGCAAATGCTGTATCCTCTTCAGCGTACATCGTTTAGAGACAGAGAGAGGATTCTTGACTCTCTTCTCACTCTTATTCCATGCCAGTGGATGTTTTCCAGAGAGAGACAGACATGAGGCACGTTGGTTGTGTGGATATTCTGGGTTGGGAATGCGGATAAATTATAAAACTGGCGGATCCCCACCTTTGGGAAATTCGGCGAGTTTGCATGTTTTTCATATTTTATGACTTTCTCGCGATTATGACTCCTGTGCTTTGTAATGGACAGGATATTCGGAGAAACTCTAGTGGATTTGTCAGAAGTGAAAATCCTAAAAACTGACCTCGAAATTTCTATTTTGATATCAGAATCTTTTTCAGCACTCGCTGGTACATGATTTATTTATTTTTTATTTATTTATTTATTTATTTGTAGGAATGAATTTCATTTTTTTAATTGGTTTTATTAATCGAATTAAAAAGATTTTAGCCATTTTCAGCTTCGAAAATTTAAATTCCATAGAAAAGTTTTAGCCATATTCAACATCGTAAGTGTACTGGTTGACCAAACACTTACAAAAGTATTCGATATTTTTTTCCCTAAGTATTCACGAGTTATATTTGCTTTGAACATTTATCAGCAAAGTTAAGAGCTTAAACATATCATACTTTTTCTTATATTCAAGATATGGACGTTTTGAATAAAGATGAATCCTTAATTTTCCTTCGATTAATTAATCGAAGTATAACTATAGAAAGTGATTTTTCTTAACACTGCTTATTAACTATTTCTTAAGCCGTTAACCATAGATGTGTTCATTCGAGGTATTAGATGAGGAAGCTACTTAAAACGAGATAATATCTGTTTTAGATGCTGTCTGACTGGATAAAGGAATGATTGAATACGAAAAATTAGTTTTCGAATTAGCTTTATCCTCGGTCTGAGATACAAAGATAAAATTTTTATCGTCAGTATATTGCTCTGAAATCAAAATATTCGCCTCATGCACTAAAGAAGCAAACGACCTTTAGAACTGTAACGCATTGAGGTTAAACACAACGTAAGGAACGCCTGAAGTAAATGAAATGAAGTTTGGTAGAGTGTGGGATGGGTGATATTTCTAACTCTGACAACTCTAAAAATACTCTTTGATATTGTTGAACCAGTTGATAGAGCTGTAAAAGCAAGCGCAACAACAATTAGTTCATTTGGTTCGTCAAAACTATGATGTAAATGCTGAAAAATCGTTCATGGTTAGACTTTTCACCATCATATGGTACTGTCTTACAGCTCAGAAAAGAGTGGAGCGATGACATGACGTCGGGGGTGAAGCTTGAAAAGTATTCCCTTGAGCTTCTTGGCGGCCATCTTTCGGTCTAGTGGCTAACGTGAGGATGGTTATGGTAATAGCGTCGGGTTCTATTTCTCTTCACACATATTCAGAAACTTTCTAAAAATATAATCGGGGTGAATTCCTATTATTAGATGGTATATTTTCCATAGGCACTTCAATTTAATGTTCCAATATAGTGTTTAACATTTTCAATTTTATGATTTAAATTTTTGCCACTTTTGGTTCAACTTGAGTTCTAAATGCTGGAATGGAGTTTCGCCATCTTTTGGAGAGAACTTGCTAGTCTCACATTTGTAACCCATTTATGCCTAGTGTCCCTTTTTTGGGACGGCATTTTCGCTATCAGTCGAAAACGTAAATTTATTTTTCCTAGCTTTTATTCACGAGTATTGAACTTCAACTCCACAAAATAATTTAACATGACCAAGTAGGATATCGACAGTTCAATTTTTATACATAACTAGCCGCCTCCGTCGACCAGTTGGTTCGCCATCTTAATAAGTCTCGTTCGGAGATAATCCTGTTTCTCACCGCCTCCCTTGGCACTGAAATCTCTCAGATTCTGAATGAAATTTAGAATTAAGATGGTTACAAACAGGGGGCGGCCTTAGGGTAAGTGGCGCCGACGCTAACGTAAAAAAGACGACCCCTTCTATGCTCTACTTAGTTTTTGAGTTCGAAATGAAGCCCCTTAGAAGCCTTCTTTACACTATAATTGGGACGTTTTTCAAGTGTGATTTTTGTTTTAAAACATACAATCTTTTTTATGTAAATCATTTAAGATTTAAATGCTACAGCATAATGGAATTTGATGAATAGGATTCAAGCATCAGGTTTGTATTAAGTGAGTGTAAGAAATTGCTCCTGAATGCCAGTAAATTTTTGAAAAATAGCCATCATCAACGAAAGCTTTGATAAGAAGTTATCTTTAATACTCACCGTTTGAATTATTAGTCATACATCAGCATGTTAGTAAATAAACGACCGCTTCTTATAAATTGATCAACCTTGTATACTTGTCTTATTTCAACTCGGACTGTGCACTTTTTAAATAAACTTGCAGATACTCAAGAAATAAAGATGCTATTTATGTCAAAGTGGTATTTCAGAAGATGATTAAAAAAACAAAATTGTCTTATCTAGAAACTTTATTGAGGACACTTCTATTTCTCTTTTATAATTTTACTAGACGCCTCCGGCGACCAGCTGGTTCGCCATCTTAATAAATCTCACGTTTCTCCCCGGCTTCCTTGGCACTGAAATATCTCAAGTTCTGAATGGAATTTAAAATTACGATGGTTACAAACAGGGACGGCCCTAGGGTAAGTGGCGTCCCCTGCTAACGTAAAAACAAACGTTTAT
This sequence comes from Cheiracanthium punctorium, assembly GCA_038373885.1. Lineage (NCBI taxonomy): Eukaryota > Metazoa > Arthropoda > Arachnida > Araneae > Cheiracanthiidae > Cheiracanthium > Cheiracanthium punctorium. Next base: position 2,346,357 of record JAWZYV010011719.1, read on the forward strand.
GCTGTACTTAGTTTTTGAGTTCGACATGACGCCCCTTCGAAGCCGCCGCCCCGATGCGATGCTTACCGTGTCGGTCCGCTCCTGGTTACAAAAATTAGATGGTTTTATGGTAAAAACCTACAAAAAGGTACAAATTATTTTCGTCTTATATTAATTCTGAAGAGCTTCTAGATATATTGGCCGTTATCAAATAACCGAAAGGGGGGAAAAAAGTAAGAAAATCTGAAACACTTTCAGAATTTTAAATGCGCACTAAAGTGCTACATATTAAAAGCGTATCATAATCCATGCGTCTTCCTTATTTTATTAAGTTGGAAAGCGTATTATCATGAAGTGTAATCATTATTCATGAGTGTGATTAAAACATTTAAAACTGATATTTCTAACATCCTTTTTCTGGATGTAATACATTAAAATAGAAGGAAAAAAGACGCACAGAAAAATGCATTATTCGAACTGAATAAAAGTTTCAAAAACTTATTTGTTTGTTTGTGTAACATGTATTTCGGATTTGTGTGCTTGGCCCGAAGTCCGCTTGTAAATCCACGTCAGAAGGAGAAATTTATTAAGCTGTACCCTTTATACAGGCATAGCCAACGATAAAATGAATTTATTTATTAAAAACTGTGTATTCTATAATTTTGCGCCATCTGTCGACTGCTCTGTAAAATAAAAACTCAATTGTATTTTTTTATAAAAGATAGTTTTTTGTATACTATAGGAACAGTGTGTTTTTGCGTTCCAAAATGGGCAAAGCCTTCCAAATGTTGCCTTGTTTGCCTTCCAAAATGGGCAAAGGGGTTAACCTGTTTAGGAAAGTATTGCAAAATTCCATATGTTTAGCATTTTTTCTACCGAGTGTTTCGTAACTCCTGTAGGTTTATTGTTTGCAACAGTTCACAGTACAGCTTGCAAAGAGGCTTTCTAAATGCTTCCAAGCACAATTAAATTTAAATTTGCTTGATTTCATTTCAAGAGAACAGCCTCAAATGTTCTTAATTAGTCCACTTTTGGCGATAGAATCGACAATCAGGGATTTAGCATTCATTCCCTCGTCAATTCAAAGCGTACGCGGAGCGTAACCGCTGCTCGCCGGCAGACAGACTATTGTAACGGGGAAAGTAGTTTTACAGGCATAAATACCTTCCATTCAGGTGCCCGCCTCCGAAACAATTCGATTTACAGTATTGGCTCGAATACATCACGGCCCCGAATATAACGCGAACCTGAAACTTTTCCTTCAAGATAATTAGAAAAATCCTATATTTACACCTCGAATTTAGAGCGAGTCAGGTTTTTAACGGAAATTGATCAGTCAAAAAACATCGCGTTATATTCCGCCCAATACGTAAGTCGATTATCAAGGGCATTCAAGATAACCGAATCTGAATAATCCATTTGATCGATAAGCACATGACGTTCCAAATCGCGAATACTAATATAACAGTGAAAATTCCGAAAATTATTCGAAAAGAAATCGCGAATAATATTGGAATGGAAATCGTAAATACCATTCCACTAGCAGAATCGCGATAGTCCAATGGTTACAATCGCGAATACTGTTCGAATAGAAATCGCGAATACTGTTCGAATAGTATAAATCGTGAATATTCACTATTCGATTAATAGATTACTGATTCTGTTCGAGTAGCAGCAATCAGTGACAGATATCACACAATTTCAAGAAATATTATATTTGTTGGTGCAATTCAATCCTTAGTCGGAAGGCCGTTTAAGGGATTTTAATGTGCATTCACGTTACATCTAGATAAAAACTGCACAAAACTACACACCGTTAGATTGACAGCTTCGTTGAAGGCCAAAACACCAGACCTTCAAACATCAGCCAACTTTCATGTACAGTGTCTTATCCACTATTCCATGATGGTATCCCAGACGCAGGTTAAAGCATTGTTGCACTACTCCAATACTGTAACCCCATGTATACAAATTTTACACAACAATAGAAACTTCATATAGACGTTATCATCCTTTACTGTCGGGCAAGGACGGCCCAGAAGATAAAGTCCTGGATGTATGTAGTCGAATGCGGTGCTCGGTTCGACTCCCATCAGCTGTGCATGTACACTTTGAGGGAAAGTGTACATCCACATCTGCCCATGTGAAGAGGTCATGGTCATGAATGGAGATGGTCAGCAGTTGTGCATGTACTCTGGGGACGGCCAGCGTACATACAGAATGCGCAAGGAAGGAAGACGGAGAAGTATATATAGCAGTGAATGAAGTGGACTTGTACTCTATGTGCAATCGGCGGTTAACACTCCAATGTATGTAATGTATGTAGTGTAAGCACTTTGTAGTGTAGAAGAATAAATAAAAACAATTTAAAAAAACAAAAGTTTTAAATTTAAAAATAATCAATATAAACTCAGTTTCAAGTAAACTGTTGATTGACTACATTCGGATTTTTTTTTTTCATTATTTAAGGAATTGGTGACTTATGTCATTATATTATAGAATGTAGTCAAATACCGTTAATAAAGTATAGTTCAGGTTGATTACAAATTACTATCTCATTACTATACTTTCAATAGACATAGCTTCTAAGAAGTATAAGGTAGCGTTTCGTCACCCACATCGTTTTCAAGTCAGGAAAGATGAAAGTTCACTGGATTGATTTTAAGAATTTTTCTTTCCTGAAAAATGTTTAGGATGAAGCGACGAATCCCAACTTAAGGATGTTCCATTTGAAGATCGATCGTCTTCACAGGACGCTTTAAAAACAAATCAATGATGTTAAACAGTCTAAAAATTATTTTTTTGTTTCAAAAACTTATTTCTTTTATGTAACATGTATTTCGGATTTCTGTGCTTGGCCCGAAGTCCGCTTGTAAATCCACGTCAGAAGGAGAAATTTATTAAGCTGTACTCTTTATACATACATAGCCAACGATAAAATGAATTTATTTATTAAAAACTGTGTATTCTACAATTTTGCGCCATCTGTCGACTGCTCTGTAAAATAAAAACTCAATTGTATTTTTTTATAAATAAAAGATAGTTTTTTGTATACTATAGGAACAGTGTTATTTGCGCTATAAAAAGTAGCCTGTATGTTAATCCAGGACTTTAACTGTCTTTATTCAAAATTTGATCTAAATCCATCAAACTGTTTCAGCGTGAAAGAGAAATAAACATACATACAAACATTAACATTTATAATATTAGTAGGATAATTTTAAAATAAATCATTCCTTGTTTAAGAAGTTGACATCAGAAATTTATCCATTATTGCTGGTATTAGCAAATATCATAGAAAATCGCAAAAATATCTGGGTATAAATGGGTTAAGAAAAGTTGCACCAAATTTATAGTGGTGTACTAAATTTAAAATGAATTCTTTAAATTTATGCCATATTTCGAATAATTATTAAGAATTTGAGGCCATCTAGTCATTTACATTAACAATATCCTTTTTACTGTATACTAGATTTCACATATGTCAAACCATTATCATGCTTTTAAAAATTTGTTTTAATTTTTTCAAAAGCACTATTGAGTTTTCTGTAGTGTACAAAGAGGAAAACAAGGTTCTCTCCCATATGAAGAACGAGCATTCAGCTAATTACTTGTACAAAATAAAAATAAAAATGCTACAGATTGGGTGACCTAAAAACATTTACCTCGCCTTGGTTTCTTAAATATTGATCATTAGACATCTGTAATAAATTACGAATTTGCGTAAAAAACAGGTACATCATTTAATGAAATCGATTAAAATTATTAAATTTGAATAAATGCAAAATTAAATATTTTATACAGCCCCATTTAATAAAAATATGGGAGGAGTGCATAAAAAATCGCATTTTCTACGGGGAAGACAAAAATTTTTATTTTATATTTATTTAATCTCTGGAAAATTTTAATCGGTGCAGTAAAATTCTGTTCCCTTTATAAAGTATATTTATTATAGTATATGTCTATGATGAATAGTGAATGAATAAAAGCCGAAGTCGCATTTTATATATATATATATATATATATATATATATATATATATATATATATATATATATATGAGACGTCAGATATTTCAAGTAAGCTTCAGAGTTAAGGCAGGTAATATGGTTTATTGAACATTACAATTAAGTTACAATTTAGAATGAGAAGAGGGGAGGGGAGACGGGTACAAGAATCAGCGTGGACTCATTAAGCCGTTCCAGTGGCAGAAGTCCCCCGATTTTCGATGTGCGGAGTATTTACGCTTACCACACCACGTGGTCTGCGAAGACACAACTCCTCCTCTCTCTTATCTCTGATCGAACCACACACATTTCCCAACATGACCCACATCCGGGGACACAAGGGCGTGGGGACACGTGTACATCTAAAGAACTCAGAATCGACGGCCTGATGTCTGGCAAATAACAAAATAAATAAAACATAGCTCCAGAGCGCGCGTGGCAAGTATGACAGGAAAGTAAAACTTACAGTGAAAGTACCCGCTTGACCAATACCCAAACTAGTAAAACCCAAATTACCTTTTTATACATTACATATATATATATATATATATATATATATATATATATATATATATATATATATATATATATATATTGGATTATCTTGAGATTCCATATTTCGCAAGTTAGCTATTCTATATTATTTATATATATATATATATATATACATATATGAACACGTAATTATTTTAACTATATTATTTAGTGATTAAAACTGCATCATTATGAAGTTCTGAATTTCATTAATTTTACCCGTTTTCAACGTCGGAAATGTGCTGTTTGGCCAAACAATTACAAAAGTATTCTTTCTTAAGTACTTCGTGTTATACTAGTTTTGAACATTTATCAGCTAAGTTTCAAGCTTAAACATATCATACTTTTTCTTATATTCAAGATATGGACGTTTTGAATAAAGATGAATAGTTTTTCCTCAGTGCAATTTATAAGTATTATCTTTTATATTGACTATAAAATATATACGTGATCGAAAATGCATTTTATGGTTACCGAGCAGCGAATCCATAATGGAGAAGTATTCTTTAAAAAGACACGGAAAAGACTTTATAGATTTTCTCATAAAATATTCATATTTACCTTTGGCATAAAAATAAAGTTGAAAGCTCAGTTTGGAACGTTTACCAAATAAAACTTCAATGTCAATCATTTACTTTATTATGCAATCAAAAACAAGAAGACGCAGTAATTCACGAGCTAATTATTAGATTTTTTTAAGTGTAATATTAGCTAATTAAAAATATATATAAATAGAAAAATAAAGTATTTTTTCTGATTAAAAAAATTTAAACTAAACATTCAGAAGATAATTTTTTATGATAAAAATTATTTTTGAATATTGAATACAAAAACGCATTTTTATGGCTTATGGTAAAAGAAGTCCCACGATGGCCTAGTTGCTACGCTCCGTTCCCATTAAAACACGGAAAGTGAAGCACCATCGGCTTGGGAGGGTGAACACCTCTATCGGATGGGCTGCTGTGGAACCGTGTACGCTAGAGGGAGCTAGTGCACGTAAAATATGTCATGGCTCCAATGTCCTCCATGTTCAAACGAAAACTCTTGGGGTGCCAATTCAGGTGCTAGGTCTCTCATCTGGAATTGGTTCAAAACTAGAAGACCGCTAGCTAAATCGGACTTCCTCCCACGGGGCTCATTAACCCTTAAACGCGTCTAATGGCTGTCTGCGTCTAAACGCAGATGGCTGTGCCCGGCACAGCCATCTGCGAAAAAAAAGGGGGTCTCTAGATCTGTGGCACGCGATGAACGTTTCGATCGTCCGCCATCTTGCTGGTAGTTAAGTCGAGCGATGGCAACGGATGCCCTTTTTTCAGCATTGGGAAAGGGTTGCGCCTCAAAGGGTTAAAATGAAATTCGCTCCCTATTGCCCTTCGCCGTCCTATATGGAGTATCTGGTTCCGCTTCGCGGTTGCCGTAGAGCATTAGTAACAACAACAGCATTGTAATAAGTTCATAAAGATTTATGGCACTTCTTGGAATAGGTCACAAGAATAACATTTATAACATGTATTTCATAGTCAGTACGACCATCCAATGTAAGTAATTTTTTCACAAAATTTCAGCTTACGGCCATCTTATTAACATCACATATTTAAATAATCATGGTAATCGTCCCAGATATTTACAATGGCTTTGTTTTAAAACAGCCTTTTTTACTATAAGTTGATTGTTCTCCTGCTTCTAACAAAGGCAATAAGAAAAGCATTTTTTATTAATACAGATTTTCCCCTGAAAATGAACTTAAATTTACCAGTCCTTTTTATTATTATTAAATTCCAATTATTAGTTCACACTCTCCCTATAATTACTATATTTATTGTTCAACTTTTCAATCGCGAATAAAATACTTTTTATTCATCCACTCAAGTTCAAATACATTTTTTAAAAATTGTAGTGGATGACACTTGATGTTAATACAGTTTTTTCAAATATTAATTCATTGATTAAATTCAACTAATTAATTTTAGATCCAGTTACGTGGGATTAAAAATGAATTAAAACAATAAACTAAACAAACTGGATTAACGACATCGGCCCTTGCTTCACAAGCGGCCCTGCATTAATTAATTAATTAATTAATTAATTAAATTTAATAAATAGTAACTAAAATAATTTTTTCTTTTTTGACCTAAGTAAGAATTGACATTCATTTTTATTTATTTTATTCATTATTTAAATTTAGGTAACATTTTTACTACAGAATTACTTGTGATTCGCTAAATATGCATTTCTTAATATCCGATTCCACAGCGCGAGCATGGAAAGTGAAGTAATAAATTATTTAAATGCCTCTGAAGTTTGAAATAAATCACGTGTAAATCACGTATTTAAAATGCCCTTTATTCATTAATGGTCTGATTGCACATGGACATTTCCAGACAGCAGTAAAGCATTCTGGCGTGTAAGGCAAAACGAAACATTTTGTAATTAAAACGGGCCCTTTTGTCTGATGCCTTATTAATATCAAAACTCGGGAAATTAGTGGCTTGTAAATAAGATTGGTTGAATTTCCATTGCTGTAATTTCCGTTGAATAAATTAACCAACTCTTAAATATTCACACCGCCTCAAGGAAGATACATGAGGTTTATTATCCTGTCGCAGAAATGTGTCGTTTGGTGTCAATAGCGTGTAATGGGGGAAAATTGTTCAAATTGAGGGTTGCCTCGGTGTAGGAATGTTTAATGACGGCAGTTATTCATTAATGACTTAATAAAGATATAACTCTTTTTATGGAAACACTGACGATGGTGTAGGCTGTCGACGATTTTTACATTTATTCACCACGTTCAAAAAATTTTCTCAAAATAATATTGCACTTGTACTTTTTTAAAGCAGGTGCTTATTGGACTATTCGTGAGATATTCTTTTTTTAATAATTACACATCTTTTATATTCCTTGCTTTGTCCGAAAAATCACATAGTCTGAAATATTTTTAAATAAGGTACATATTTTTGTCTCAAAAATATTTTTAAATAAGGTACATATTTTTGTCTCAAAAATATTTTTAAATAAGGTACATATTTTTGTCTCAAAAATATTTTTAAATAAGGTACATATTTTTGTCTCAAAAATATTTTTAAATAAGGTACATATTTTTGCCTATTTTTCCAAAATAAAAATTTGAATTTAACCTTTTCGAGCCGACTGTCAGGCATACATACCAGCACGAAAGGCACTCGCTTCCCGGTCGTCACGCTGGAGTGCCAGAGTTTTTCCTGGTTTGCACCCTGAGCGTCACACATTTGTGTCAGTGTCCTGGAACGTTTAAAAAACTATAGTTTAAATCATATTTCGGAAAGAGGAATCGGTTTTTAAATCATAATTCGATAAAAATGCATTTGCCCTCCCGTCACGAAAGGATTAAGAAATATCTTGAGTTCTATTTGTTAAAGATATAAAGTTATCTTAACGATTTAATCTTCTCAACATTTTTATACATTTTTTATTCTTTAACTTCAAACTTTCATTTACAAACCCTTTATTTTTTTTTGTTTGTTTGTTTCTTTCGCTGAATCGGTTTATCGAGCACGTTTTTGCCAAATGGGAAACTTCATTCCTCTATCAGTGAGTTACCAGAGATGCGTGTGTGATTGTGTGATTACGGCAACGCTACGCTAGAGCGCTCTGCCAAGGATGGGTGATGCCTTGGTAGGAGGATTTTCTAAGGGGTTATAACGCGTATTCACGTTACACTTGAGAAAACCTACCAAAACTCCAGACCGTTAGATCGGTCAGCTGCGCGATGGGACCCGAACCCAGGACCTTCACACTTCGGCCTTCTACCATTTTCAGAGTTACCAGAAAAAACGTTTCAATCCCTTAGTCACTCTATTGTCAGTATGAATGTAAAAATATGGAAAGCACTAGAACCTAACACTCATCTCTTCAGTTTCGATTTTAACTAGATTAACTTATACGTATTTTCACAAACTCACTCGAATGGAACCAAAATTTATTTTCGTAGGATTTAAAAGTATATTAATTCTATAAAAACAAAATTTAGGTAATATTTCTATTTATGGATTTTTTAAACATGACTAAATTGTTTTTCAAGAAATTAAATTGTTTTTCAAGAAATTAAATTTTCAAGATCTGTTTTAATATTATGTGTCACCCAGATTCTTTTTTTTTTTTTTTTTTGTCGCTGAGAAGTGGTGGGGTTACTCTATATTGATGTAATCAAATAAAATAGTTTTCCAAGGCGTCTTCGTCAAGCTCTTTAAGTCTTTTAGGTGGTGGGTCGTCTTTTAGACAGCTCGAAATTTCTTTCCTCTTATTTTGTTTGCTGCCATTTTGGGAAACTGAAAAAAAAAACCACCCATAAAAGGAAAAATGTGAATAGATACAAGGGAAGGTGGCCCAAAATGATCTCCTTAAGGGCGAACACTTGCATAATATAGCATAAATGTTAAATGAAACATCCAGACCTTTGCCACAATAATTTTACACTATATTTTGCATCGTAAATTTACTTTAATAATATTTTAACCCCAAATTGAGTAACGAAAAAAAAAATAGAATTTTGAAAAAGCGTCCAAAAGATCATTTTACCCTCACCCAAGGGCAACATGATCCTTCATTTGAAAATAATTGTAAACTGTTTTCTATCGGCAAAATAAAAGATATAAAAGTAATTATGACTATACAAAATGAAATGAAATAAGTTTTAAAATCATATAGTATGCATAATTTATTTTAGGAAATTTTTAAAATAAAAAAGTGTCACAAACAAAGAAATGGAATATTTCAAAATTATAATTCAATAATTATATCCTACAATAATTTCAGAAAAAAATTAAATTATGTAATGGGGAGTCACGCATTTTGAGAACGTCTGAGGGACTGCCATGTGCGACTAGGACCCGGTACTCGAGTTTCTTCAGTCGATGGATCATTTTACCCGGCAGTATAGCTGCCCACTTTAGAGCATATTACTGGAAGACGCCGAGAAACATAATGAACTAAACAACTGTAATTCACATCTTAAAACATACTCTATATTCAGTAAACCAAGTTATATCTCTGCACATTTAAGTTTGTATTTCTAAATAAATAGGAAATTTAGTGTTTATCTTTTAATAAATATGATAAAACCCAGTTTTCTGAAGAGTTCTAATCAGACACGTAATACACCGATCACTTAAATATCGCCATTGCTTCCTCTTGACTTGGCACAACTAGTTTATTTGTTACCCGGCAGATAGCACTACCTGTATCTAAAAAAACATGTGTGGATCGCGTTGCCCACTAGGATCATTTTGAGCAACCTTCCCCTATATATTTTTTTTCTCCTTATTGCAATTTTATTTGAATATCTTTTTATTACTGGAATTTCTCGGAATTTCACTGCTACTCTGCTTATCAGCGTGTGTTCTTGTTATTTTTGTACATTTGGACTTAAACACTCATTTTTGCGTTGATGATAAATACCATTTTATGAGAGTTATAATTCAAAGTTTTTATTAATTTTACACGCTAACAATAGTTTTTTTTCTTTTTCGTGTGTGTGGGAGGGTGTTCTTGTCATCAAAATTATTTTTTTGTCATTAATTAGTGCTTATACATCATATAATAAAATACAAATACCAGGAGCAATTTCTTTAATGTTAAAAAAATGGGTGAAAATGATAAAAAAATTCAAAACTTTGATCTCTGTGGAGAAGGGTTAACTATGATAGGATTTCAAAAAATGTTTGTATTTGGGTTTATATTGACTTAAAGCAACTTTTCCACGCTATTAGATTTTGATCGTACGAACTTCATGTTTTTCGGCTCTGTGCATTTAATTAGATAAACAAAAGCAATAATTTCCAATTACATTAGACAGTGTTTATAAGGACAACTTCACCGAAATTTTCAATTTTGGTTACAAAATAACATCAGTATGAAATACGACAATACATTTTGATGATCTTGAACACAAAATTGTCTTTTCATTCTTTTATATGATCCAAGAACTTATAAATTTCTCCTGACGCGCTCTTTTAAATCATTTCTTTCGCCGACATTTTCAAATTAATCTAAAAAGCATACAAACACACTCCAACAACTCTTCACATGTGCTTTAAATTTTCGTGTAGTTTTCCTCGTATCAAAATACGCACATTTTACTCTTTTCTTTTCAAAAATCTTGAGGAAAATTCAAGAATATTGCATTTTGATACTGTAGTTTGTTTTAAAATATTACGAGAAAAAAAGAACTCTTCATGATCAGCATATTCCATCGTTTTCTTTTGTCTTATTTTGTTTGCTGCCATTTTAGGAAATTGAAAAAACTATCGAAGCAAGAATGTGAATATGTATTTTTCTTTCTCCTTGTTGCAATCTTATTTGAATAACTTTTTTCCCTGAAAGAACTTCGCATTTTTATGAAAATTTCGGGAAGCGATTATTTTGTGAAAGAATAGAAATATATAAAATTACAGTGCATTTTTATATAAATTTTCAGTAATAATAACTTTTACAACTATTTAAAGCACATTATATTTTGTGGAAAAGTAACTAAATTATTTTACCCATATAAAATCGTAACAACAATAAAAAATGATCTGTTAGAACCGCAGAAATTTTAATTTGAAGTATGATATTTTATATACAAATATAAGTTTCCTTAACTGAACGTGAAGCACTTACCTACGTAATGCTCAGAAATTACTTAAATTATTCCGCTTAATTGTATTTCTTCGAAAATAAACAAATCACGAAAGCAAATTCCGTGGAACCATGGAATATTAAAAATGATTTTTGTTTATTTGCTAAAATGTATTTTTAAAGAGCTGTTGTTGCTTATCCCCGTGGTTTAGGCCACCTAAACCAAATCCGAAACATCATTTCGCATCAGCAACTCGTAAACAGTCTCTTCCTTATTCAACAGTTGCCCCACAGAGGCACCTATAAATTCAATGAGATATGAGAGGGAGACGGGAATTTGAATTTGAATTTGAATGCCGCAGGTTTACCGGCCTGTTCGGCTGAGCTGACTTTCAAGTCTTTCGTGACAACTGCGGAGTTTATTGAAAAAAGAAAAAAAAAAAAAAACAGGCTTTTATAAAGTTTAGCAGGGAAAACTTGGGTATAAGGATTTCTCACGGAGGGGCCTGTGTCAAATAGTGTCCCCACTTAATTTACATGCGATCGTCATGTTATGCGGGACACGAGGTCCTGCACTGTTGTATTCATCTGTTTCTATGATGATATGTCTGACTGGGCCGCTGTTATGCAGTAAGTTGGGTTATGTAAGTTAGGAGTTTGTAGATTCTGCTCATTTCATTTGTGGCCAAGTTGCTGCGTAGGACGCTTAGAGTCCATGCCTCACCATGTTTTTGCACAGGTCTCCACTAGAAATGGAATTTTGATAGTTCACATTCGAAAAGATAGTTCTCAGCAGTTCCTGCTACACCGCAGGTGCAGAGATAATCTTCCCGGATATTAAACCGGTGGAGATAGTACCGGAAATGGCCCGTTCCTGTGAGGTATGCACTTGTCTGGAATATGAGAGGAAGTTCATGTAAAACTGGCTTGGGCAGCCATTTGTGCCTGTAGCGACATTTTGAGGTTGTATTCCACTGGTGTTGCCATCGTTTCCTTAGCTCATTTGTTAATCTGCTCTTCAGGAAGGAAACAGGTGCGGGTGTTGTTTGAAGTGGAGTTTGCAGCACTGTTACTTTTTTGGGTAGTTCATCTGTTCTCTCCTTCGCTGCTACCCCCACGTGGGCTTTGATGTGGTGAAGACTGACTTGAGGCTGCCCCATTAGTTCTTTCTTTATGCATAGGACTTGACTGGACACTGTTACATGTTGAGATACTGCAGCCAAGACAGATAGACTGTCGCTATGTTGTGCCCTCGTCCATTTGAGGATTTGGTATATTACACTCAGTTCTGCTTGGAAAACTGAGTTGTGATCTCCGATACGGCATGTGCAGTTGGTAACTTCACTGTCTTGGTTGTAATGCTACATAGACGACTCCTACCCGTCTCCAATTTTGATCCATCTGTGTAGATTGGTCTACCTTTGGTCAGTGGTGTGATTGTTGTTTTTAGATTGATTTGTTTAGTACTTAGTTCCTTTGCTGGGTGTAGATGCCATCTAGGTATTTTCCTTGTGAATGCTGGGAGAGGACCCAGTTTCGCTTCCCAGAGATTCCAAGTAAAATCGAGTCTCGTTAGCCCTACTCTTATTGCCTCAGCTTCTAGCTCCAGAGGCAATGAATGGCTGAGAAATAACTATAGGTCTCCATCTTTTCATTTCCATTGCAGGTTAAACATTTAATGTTGACAGTCCTAAGCCTAGATAAAGACGATTTCAAAAATAAGAGCAAAAGATATAAATCATGTCTAGCGCATACACTATAAAACATACGTTTACCACAAAGCTATGCGGGGTTTGTGGCAGAAAGGCTTTTTAATTACAATTCGGATTAATGGCGCGAATCAGTATACGAAGCACAGGAAAACGCATAAATGCATAATTAAATGATGAGACGGTTTACGATGACATGAATATACTTTATTTGAAAGTCTACCTTAACACTCGCAAAACCAATGCTAAAACATTTTTATAGCATCATTCAATTAGAAGTCCAGGTTCCAATCTTTTTTAATATCATCACCATACGGGATATTGGAGGTCCGAAATTTTACGACCTCAGAAATTCGATGTCAAAGCTGAAGTGCGTCAAAATATTTTGTCCAAAAAGTGGCCAGATTTTTACTGCATGGAGAAAATATGAATCACTCAAGCCACAGCTTACCTGGCCATCTGTGGCTGGTAGGCGTAACACATACAAAATATATAAAATACACTCATGTCCATAAATTAAGGATAATTCAGAATCACACAGAAATTGATCTCTAAAATAAAAATTTCACCTGTGGAATGATCACACACATCTTGAAGAAGAATATGCAAATTACAGGAAACCACCAGATGGCGTGGATGGTACGTCACAATGACGAGAGTGTAAGAGAGGGGTATATAAGGAATGGTGGCAAAGAAGTAAAATTGTTCACAAGCGCTGTGAAAGCCTTTCAGTGCAAAAACCGCATAGTTATGGCACAAAGGAGGCATTTGGATGATGTTTTACGTGGCAGAATTATCGGACGATTGGAATGTGGACGTACCCAGCTGGAAGTATCCGAGGAACTTGGAATCGCCCAGAGTGTCATCTCCAGGCTTTGGCAACGATTCCAAGATGATGGTAATGTGAGTAGACGTTACAGCACAGGTCGCCCCCGAGTTACAACGCCGAATGAGGACCGCTATTTGGCAGTTACTGCCAAAAGAAACAGACGGAGTACAGCATCAGACCTGTCTCGTCAGCTCTCTTCAGCTACCGGTACGACAGTTTCAAGGCAGACCCTGTACAGACGCTTAGGGCACATTGGTCTATATGCTCGTAGGCCTGTCAGATGTGTTCCACTTACCGCAACTCACTGTCGCCTGCGATTAACCTGGAGTAGAGAGCATGCATTGTGGACACCGCAACAATGGTCTTGTGTGATGTTTTCCGACGAGTCCAGGTTTAGTTTGGAGTCTGATTCTCGCCGGACATTCATCTGGAGTGCGCCAGGTACCCGTTACCACCAAGAGAACACCATTGAAAGACACCGTTACGGTGGTGCAGGATGGCTCGTTTGGGGAGGAATTATTCTTGGTTCCAGAACTGACCTGCATGTTCAGAGTGTAACGATGACAGGCCACATCTATCGGGATGTCATTCTGGAACAACATGTACGTTTGTTTCGGGGCGCCATGGGTGCTGAATTTGTGTTTATGGATGACAACGCCCGTCCTCACCGTGCAAACATTGTAGACGAATGCCTTCAATCGGAGGATATCACCCGTATGCATTGGCCAGCATACTCACCGGACTTGAATCCAATAGAGCATGTGTGGGATATGCTTGGCCGACGAATTGCAGCCCTTCAACTCCCTCCCACCTGCCTACCGGAACTTCGGAGTGCATTGCTTGATGAGTGGTGTAATATTCCCCAAGATCAGATTGATCATTTGATACTCAGCATGCCTAGGCGTTGTCAGGCCTGTATTGCATCGTCCGGGAGACATACTCCGTATTAACCATCCTACTAACCATGTTATACTGTTTTTTGTAAATAGGTCCTTTTTTTAAATTTGGTCAAGAGAGTAAAACTTGCAATTTTTATTAATTATGTCAAACATATAGCATCTTTTTTGCTCTTTACTTTTTGTTTAATAAATAGACTTTACAAATAAGTCAAATTTGTTTTGCTTCTTTCTCTTTCTTTGCCTGAACTTCATTATCCTTAATTTATGGACATGAGTGTACAAGTATCAAACACATTTCTCCATTACAGAAGAGTTAGATTTGGTGAACGCCAATACACTTTAAAGTGGCAGCCCTGCCACTCGCGTCAGCGTTGGCCACTCCTACATCAAAGAACTTACATTACACGTATTTACTGAAAGCGATAGTTAATTTAGAAGTAAACTACTTTTCTGCAGGCATGCTTAGGGGTGCAAACAAGAAACGAGAACATTTTAAACTGAAATACAGAATACCTATTTTGCAAATTCAAGCGAAAAGAAAAATAAATAAATAAAAAAATATGTAATCTGCATACAATGAGCACATATGCATTACGAATAAACATCTTTCGTCGCCATCTTTGAGGACACAAGATACCAAATATTTCTCTCGAGTGCAAAGGTTAATTTCTGAGACTATTCTCTGAATACTTTGTTAGCACATTCAAAATTCATCAGTAACAGGAACACTTAACAAAGAACCGGAGTTCGAACCTTCTTGCCTGTACGGATGGTGGAGCTTTTTGCTGCTGCAGAAGGACAGAGCTTTTGTACCATCCGAGAAATGATTGTTATACGACATATATTTTTTATGTGTGTTACTTTACTTAATTACACACATAAAAAAGTTATGTGGGTAATTAAGTTAGCTTTTTAAACTGACTAATAACAGACATAACTGTTTAATTAGGTGTCTTAGTTTTAATAAATTTTACTATCAGACACACTTTTGACATAGTAAACCTTAAATAGGTGAGAATTCATGAGCTGATATGAATCCACCCATTCAAAAGATTTTCATTGCACTGAAGAAGATACTTGGTGAAAGAGTTTCATCTGGCCCATTAAAAAACTTTTAAAAAATTGCCAATTACAACTTATTGAAATGAAGGAAAAGTTTTTAAATCCATCCTTAAATAAAAGAAATGATAAACATTTAACTTCCTTTAAACACTTATTTTAATATGCAGGATACGCCGGGAACTTCGTGTACAAACTTCTAGAGGCGGTAAAGAACATCGTTAGGAAACTTAATTACAATGAAAGAAGCATGGACGGAAATGGATAGATGACACTGAACGTGAATATTCAAGATTGGCACATTTGGCTTCTTTATTGTAGAAGGTGAGTGGGTGCTTTCAACATGAATCATTTCACGAACGCAGAGTTGACAAGTACCACGTATGTCAAACATAGATATCTGATACAGTAGACGGCGCAACCGCAACCTGACGTGTCCTAAAGATTATTATCATCTCAGTCAGACAGTCACGTAACACACAGTTGTTGCTGTACTACATACGTGCGCCATACGATGCGTTGTCTACCGCATTAGATTCCATGATCGAAAACCATAGCTTTCAAGGAATTTTTTCCCTCAAAATAACGTCAAAAGAGCGATAAAAGCCTCAAGCTGGCTACCTCAGTTGAAATAGTCTCGTGGTACATTCTTCTTCCTCTGCTGCATAGGTGTTAATCACAGGTCACGTTATCTAATTAAGTGTCCATGATGGCAAAACAGTGTAATTAGACGCACTACTGTTCGTTAACGATATCTATCTAGGCGACAACCACACAGCAAGAATCTAGATTTCCGTCGAGAGATTCTTCCGGAAGTGCTTAACGCTGTCCCATCTGTTAGACGTGGAATGTGGTTTCAACTTGATGAGGCATCATCTCATTACGTAAGTGATCATTTGATCCGGGCCTTTGGAAGCAGTGAAATCAGTTGTGGCGGACCTGTCGCATCGCCTGTCAGACCACCTGGTTCATATCGTATTTATTTTCTTTTCTGGTATAGCATGAAGAGCTTTGTTTCTGATGAGTGAGCCATGCTTTAATTCGTTTGTAAATTTCTTCGAATAACATGAAGTATAATTTTATGAATTTATATTTCCTGTATAAATTCCTAAATGGTGGCACGAATCTCTGTTACAGATGGTACAACTGCTACAGTCCACGAAACGACAGGTGTCTTCGGAAACCTTCGCCAGTCCATGTAACGTGGAAAGAGTCATGCAATGAGCACGATTTCGGGCATCTTCTGTGGTAAGTCGTATGGTACTCTTTGAATGTGTGATAAACCGTTTTACCCTATTTTCTGGATTGTAGCTTTACAGTGTATCTGAGTCTCTTTATCAAAAAAGGTGGCGTTTCTGCCCATACTTTCTTATGCGATTATGGTTCCTAACAACGTTAGGAACCATAACTTAGTTAGGAACCATAACTTTATATTCAATCTAACTCTCGGAATGGCCAATGCTTTTGCGGATGGTTTCACACCTTACAAATAACATTTATAATTACCCAAAAATCTCCCAAAATACAAAATTGGATGTAATTTAAAAACAATCTGTTTGCAAGAAAGATTAAATTTTAATTTTACGGATGTTTCATATATAAAATAAAAATCTCAGCCAGTTTTTCTTCCGATATATATATATATATATAAATTTGTTCAACATATTATTGATGTTAATAGAGAAATCTATACACATAGGTTATAGAGAAAACTCAACAACATACGGTCGTAAAAGCCGTAAGAGTTACTCAAGCAATAACCATGGCCGTCGTTCTAGTTTTTGATAGTTCCACGCAATAAAAGAACGTTCTGAAGGAGAGTTACATTACAAACGACTTATATAAATCACTGCTTAAATGAACATGAAGCAATTCACTCAATTCCATCCTCAGCAGAAACGGTTCAGATGGAAAAAACAGAAAGTGTGGGGGAAGGGGAGCAAATTTTTAGAAGTGTTATTGCCAGCAATATATTTCTTCTAATTTTTGGCTGTCAAATTGCTTAAGGTGGCTGAGTTTCCGTTTCGCCAAGGTATCAAAAAAATAAAATAAAATATAGAAATGAACAACCTCAAATTTAGGTTAAATTTATGAAGATCGGTTTCGCTCTCTTTCTCTCTTGAAACTGTTGGTATGGATTATAATGTGCGAAATAATGTGAAGTTCTGGTATGGCATCGAACAGTTCTTTGTTTTTTATGTACAGATATCCTAGCATCTTGTTTTTCAGAAGGAGAGGCGGGTTGTGTACAAAGTAAAAGCAGAAAACATTTTCCCCTAATATATTTATATATAGAGAGAGACATAGATACGTCTGTGTGTGTCTTTATAGGTACAGCTGCGGGAAAAAAAAGGCCCACTTGTACATTTTTCGGCCGTCGTTCGTCGCACAGCAAAGTTACAGATACCAATCGTTTACGATTGACGCACACTTTAATTTGCTAAGCATAAAAATTGCATAAGGGGCCATCTACATATTAAAATTCGCACCAACTTTTTTTTTCTCAATAGCAACCCCTAGATTTCACTTCATATTTCAAAAATTTAGCTCATTTTAACCCCGGACACCAATTTTCAATACATTTGGACAGAAAATGAGTGAATTATGAGCACCCAAAATCCCCCTCCCCCTATATTAAAATATTTTTTCATACTTCAATTCATATCTCATATAATATTGGTAGTAAGAAGCTGATTTTTATTCGTACTATTAGAACTAAACGACCCAAACATAATTTAATGTTATTATGATTTTTAATAAATCATTAATATGAATTATGAATTATTAAATTAATATTCAAAAAAATTATGAATAGCGACCTAGCCAAATTTCGATGGAAATAGATGCAGAAATTAATATTACATGGCTGTGCAAAATTTCAAATTTTTACGTTTAGTAGTTTAATTTATATTAAATAAAATGTGTTATTTTCATGAGTTAAGGGACCATATATAAATTTATTAAGTGAAAATTTTTTGAAAATTGCATAAAATAAATGTAAATTAGATTTATTTTGTGCAAAAAACACACTAAAAGATACCAGTATTAAAAATATCAAATTTTGAAGCAAATAAATTAGAGGTTTTTACAGTTTGATGGGGATTCTATAAAGCGTCTATTGTTGCGTCCGCTACCATATTCCCCCAAATAAAATATTTTCCAGCTATAGAATTAGATGCAGTAGATGTATGTTTTCTAATACAACGTCCTATTTCTGAAAAACTAACATCCTCAACTTTCCAGGCATGAATGTGACCTTTTTACTTCCTTGTACGTAGTATAAGGAAGTAATGTGATCCCGAAAAATTTTGGGGGCCAAATTTCGACAAAAAAACCGATTTTGACTACCTCTAAATTTAATTTTAAGACTTTTTTCGATGCATCTCATCGTAGGCTAGCATGCACGATCATATTAACGCGTCTGCAACTCATTTTGACCAGCGGCGAGTCTATTGTGGTCAGTTTTTCCATGCCGTCTGTACGTACGTACGTATGTATATAACTCGCATATCTCAGAAACTATTGGTCGTAGAATGTTGAGATTTGATATTTAGGATTGTTCTATGATCTAGTTGTGCACCTCCCCTTTTGGTCGCAATCGAATGTATAGTTTATGTACAGGACCGCCCAAAAGATTCGAAATACATTACGCTCTAAGGGCCGAAATTCATTAAACTCGCTTAACTCAAAAACTATTAGGCGTAGAATGTCGAAACTTCATATTTTGGATAGTTGTAACATCTAGTTGTGCACCTCCCCTATTGGTTCCATTCGACTGGATAGTTTATCTACAGGACCGCCCAAAACATTCGAAATACATTACGCTCAATGGGCCGAAATTCATTAAACTCGCATATCTCAAAAACTATTAGGCGTAGAATGTTGAAACTTTATATTTAGGATTGTTGTAACATCTAGTTGTGCACCTCCCCTTTCGGTTCCATTCGACTGGATAGTTTATCTACAGAACCGCCTAAAAGATTCGAAATACATTACGCTCTATGGGCCGACATTCATCAAAGCGTTTTTTAGAGGTTTTGGGCTATTTCAAACGACTCAGGAGCGATATATGCTGTAAAGAGTTAGAAAATGAATTTCTCAATTAAAAAAAGTGTCTTTATCATTTACAGTTCTGCTACAGGAACACTCAAAAGATTTCCAATACATTACGGTCAATGGCAATTTTAGGGGCATTCATCCATTTCAAGCACAATACCGTCCTACCACATAAGTTAGGTAATGGTCCGACCACGGTCACGTGCCTCCCTCAAGAACTATGCCAAAAGTCGCCAAGCTTGGCGACTTTTGGTGTACGTGTGTGCATATTTAACTCTCAAATCTCAAAAACTATTATGAAATTTCATATGTAAGATTGTTGTAACATCTAGTTGTGCATCTCGATTTTTGGTTCCAATCTGCTGGAGTTTCTTTACAGGACCACCAAAAAGAATTTCAGTACTTTAATGTCTATGGACATCTTCAATATAATACAATTGTAGTCAGTCATTGTCTGGTACATGCCCAAAATCTCGCCGTCTGTCCTCGACCTTGGCGAGTTTTGCCGAAATGTCGCCAAATTTGGCGATAGTCAGTCATTTGGTCCATGCCCAAAGTATCGCCATTTGTCATCGTTCTTGGCGAGTTTTGGCGAAATATCGCCAAATTTGGCGATAATCTGTCATTGTTGGTCCATGCTTAAAATCTCGCCAAATGTCGTCGACATTGACGAGTTTCGCCGAAATATCGCCAAATTTGGCGCCAAAAATTATTTCGTATTTTATATAACTCTAAAACTTTAACCCGTACAATTTTGAACTTTTGTATTTAGAACTATATTATAATATCTAACTATTTTCAATATCTTTTTTGACAGCAATCGACTGGGAATTTATTTACAGGGTGAGCCAAATGACTGTAAATACATTAAGGTGTATGGATGCATTTAATTCATTGAAAGTCAGTGGTCAATGACTACTTTGGCTATCCCCAAAATCTCGCAAACTATCTCAAGTTTGTCGGCTTTTGGTGAAATATCGCCAAATAAAGTGTCAGAAGGAAATCTTTCAAATTGAACTCAGCTTGGCGATATCGAAATATTTGGCTAGAAATCGCTATACCTTACTATTATTGATATTTTATCTCTTTCAAACAAATAAGTTTAGAGGAAGTGCGTAAAAAACATTTTTGAATTAAAAGACGTGCAAGGAAGTCATGTGTTGGACACATCAGATTTTTTAATATCGGAAACATTAGGTCTTTAGAATTCCCCCATACTTTATCAAACATTCAAAATCACGTTTTTCTGTAAAAATTTTTTCATCTAACTATAAATTAAAATACCGCCAAAAGTCTTAAAAATATTGCACATTGCAGGCGATAGTATTAAATGAAGAAAGTGAAATAACAAACACAGTGATAATATTGGGTCGGCAAAAAAGTAATTGCGTTTTTTACATGAAATTCAAACAAATAAATTTTCAATCATGAAACCATTCTTTAAGTTCGACCATAGCTGAGTCGAGCAATATTCATGCTTGTAGTCAGAAGAGCAGGGAGCAGCCTCTAACTCCTGCCAACATTTCAGCTGTCTAAGAGAAACATCTTGGGAAACACTGAATAACAATTTCAAAATTACAAAGATTTTCAAAATCCTTAGCAGTCATTTTGCATTTTTGCCTTAAATCATGTGTACGAACCAAGAAAGTTATGAACTCACGGGTCATTTGTACCACAGACTTAATATTCTATTCTACCCTTGATATTCTCAGTACAAAAAACTTTAAGAGAGATGGGAACAATATTTTCCTTGAAAATAATATTAATTTCTTTTAATTCTCGCGAGCGAAATAAATGAAAGGCGAAAAGTTCGGAACCTACAAATAGCGTTTTTCAATTTGCAGAAAGTCCTTTAAAAACGCGCAAAAATGAATTCGCGATATCTCCGGAAATTATCGTAGAAAATTGGTGAAAATATATATTTAGGGTAATTTGAAGGTTTTCTTTCGTTTAATAAAGTCAAAATATGGGGTTGCCATTGAGAAAAACGAAGTTGATGCAGAAATAAATATGAAGACGCCCCCTGGTGCAAATTAAATTAATAATAAATTAAAGTACGCGTTATTTGCAAACGAATGGTATATATAACTTTGCTATACGACGAACGATGGCGAAATAAAGAGCAAGTGGGCCTTTTTTTCCGCAGCTGTACATACACACACTCACATGTATATATATATATATATATATATATATTAAATTTTTACTTGAGATAAAAATAACTCATATTTTATCTTTTCAATATACAATAATATTCTCTGAAACCGATGTTTATATTTAAAGGCATAAAATAACATACTTTTATTAAGAATGTATATCAATAATTTCATTCAGTTATGTTTCTTCGTATATGAAGCAAATTTTTAGAAGTACTTTTTAAAGCAATTTCTTTTATACACTAGATCAAAGCTTATTTTAAATTTAGATTTTATGGAAAGAAAAAGTGAGATTTCGGAATTCTTAGTGATATTAGACTTTTTTACAGTGTCTAAAAACATGATTTACGTGTTCAATCATTAATATTTTATTTAAACATGCAGAATTTACTATAAATTTCCGGCCTTGTTTCTTATTTGTATACAAAACTTAATTTTTTAAAAATGTTTCATCCAACATTTTCATATTTAATCAAAACTTCATAGTTAATGTTATGGAGTGCATATTTTAAAGTAGTACAGAAATTACTTGAAGCAGCAATTATTGTCTCGTGTTTACAGTGGCGTAGGAAATGGGGGCTATGGGGCTCAAGCCAGCCCCCCCCCATGCCCTTGGAGGAAGGAAGAAAATTACCACAAATCAGCACAATATGGTGCCTTTTTTAATTCCGGAATCGATCTAAACATACTGAGCCCCCCCCCAAAAAAAAACTTATTGAATTGCTACGCTACTGCATGTTTTAAAAAAGAAAACCTTTCAAATCTGCTTGTTTGCCTTTGCCACCAGTGAAGTCGATATTGGCGATCTTACTCTGTTGGAGACATACTCCCAACAGAAGATAAGCATTCCATATCAGCAAAATGAAAGATATTTAGTTCGATTTCGAATATTTAACCCAAGTCCGTCGTGTGCATGCTCGCCACCGCGAGAAATGAGCAACCCTAATAGCAACTAGCTTAAATCTGTCTTTGTTACTAGAGTATTTTAAAATCTGCAAGTTAAAAAAATTAATTAAACCTTAGTTCAGGTGTATTGAAGTACAATTTTAAAATCTCTAATGGTAACTCAATGCATTTAGTTACCATTACAGAATTACACCATTAGAGAATTGTGCCATTTTAAGAAAATCTTTTTAAAATTTCCTTCCAATACGTTATACATACTATATAATTCTTTACACGCATTGATTTAATTAAGATTCAAGCAAAAAGAGATGTCTCTAAATTTTACTATATTTTAATGCATTATATTGTTTATAGTTACTTTTTTGTATTTCATTAAAATTACGCTTTTGATGTTAAATTAATTTTAATCCTCAAGAGTCAAATTTACAATACTATGTACAACCAACCAAAAAAACAAGTAACTGACATTTTACTCATTAAAGCATCACATAATCGGATACAGCAGAGAATCATCAATTCTCTCTTCTATCATCGAAAATAATAATAAAAGCTCAGGTATAAACAAGCACATATGAACGCATCTTCAAAAACTGATGAACACACTAATCTGTTTTTATTGAAGGATAATCGTAAAACTAATAATGTTAAGACATTAAATTAATGATTTTTTGAGTAATTTTTCTTTTGAAAGGCTTGTTTATGAAGCTTGTTTTTGTTTTCTTTTATAACTAAAGATAAGAATACATAAATCATTTTTTTGTGTAAAAAATTAACTTTTATCTAAAACGAAAACTAATAATGTACCGAATCTTCGAAATTAATAAGTTTAATGGAAGTTTTCCGTTGTTAAGTAATTTTTCATTTTGAGATGTTTTATTGAAGAAATGTTCACTTTATCGAAATTTAATGCTGACTCAAAATGGATCACTCTATTTTTTTCTGTTAATTCTGAAAAATTTATCGATAAATATTTTATAATTATATCAGTTTTTGCTAACAGTCTTAACTTTTCCTAATTAGTTGACAACTTGTGACGTTAGAAGTATAATTCATGACGCATTCTTTGATTAAAATAATGAAATTTATTGCCAAAATTATGTTAAAAATAAATACTTATGTCATTTTTTATTATAAAATAACTAAGATTTTTGAGCCTACCTAGGGATTAATTTTGTGAAAATTTTTAAAAAATCGTCAACGTGTTTTAAAAGTTTGATAAGATGATTTAATCACTCGCTTGTGTGAATTTTTGAATTTGATGGCTTACAAAATTCTGATAAATTAAACTACATTTGAATTTTTTTAGACAAAGTGTGTGTTTGCAGGTAGACAGACTTTAAAACAGACTAAGCTATAATTACCTTGTATTCCTAATAAAATAAAAATAAAAACATGAAACAGTTTTTTGAAACGTTAAGTCATTGTTAAGACATTTTAAAAGTGAATTGATAAGTTGTTGTCAGTTTTATTTTTTTTAATATATTATTTTTTTCGTATTAATGAATTACAATAACTTATGTTTTTATTTGGTTCA
Source organism: Cheiracanthium punctorium (assembly GCA_038373885.1). NCBI lineage: Eukaryota > Metazoa > Arthropoda > Arachnida > Araneae > Cheiracanthiidae > Cheiracanthium > Cheiracanthium punctorium. The sequence continues at coordinate 2,370,622 of JAWZYV010011719.1, forward strand.
ACAAAATAACACAATTATCGCTTAAGCTTGTTGAACCATTATTGTAATTTTTTTCAAATCCTTTTAGGCGTATCTTTATAGAATTCAACTTTTTTAGCTACGGAAAAACGTTGATTAATGCTGATACACATTATTGTTGATACGATCTTAGGAGAATTCTATAGGAAAAATAACAGCGAAATTTAATTTAAGTAAAATTCCTTATACCCTAATGATAAGCTCTTATTTCTCGTATTAATATTTAAATTCTCGTCAAATAAAAGCTTTTTTCTTTTTTTCCAAATCCCACATATTTTTTTTCCTTTCAAGATACATCCCACATTATTTAGCGAATCTAATTTAACTAGTGTACCGAACCCCGAAATTCATTTCTAGCAGTGCGGAATCTCAACCACTTCGAAATGATGTCATTTTCATGGGAAAGTTTGTTAACATGGGCTCACATATCACGCAGTTTGAACTAATGTCGAAAATTACTTGATTAATTTTACTTGATTTTTAAAAGCAATGATCTGTGGGTAAAGCCTGTATCTTTAGATTTAAAACATCGATAAGCTCAGCAACTAGAAAGTTGTGACATCATACTAATATTATAAATGTTAATGTTTGTATGTATGATTGTTACTCTTTCGCGCATTTGACGGATTTAATTGAAATATGGAATAAAGACAGTTAAATCCTGAATTAAAAAACAGGCTACATTTTATCGCGCGAAAAAACGCTGTTCCTATAATATGCAAAAAAAACTATCTTTTATCCAAAAAAAAAAACAATACAAGAGTTTTTATTTTACTAAGCCGTCGACAGATGGCACATACTTATAGAATACACAGTTTTTAATTAAATTCTTTCATCGTCTGCTACGCTGGGATAAAAAATACACCTAAATAAGTTTTTCCTTCTGAAGTGGATTTATAAGCGGACTTCGGGCCAAACACAAATCAAAAAAACATGTTACACAAACAAACAAAAAATTAAGTTTTTTAAACTTTTATTGAGTTCGAATTATGCATTTTTCTGTACGTCTTTTTTCCTTCTATTTTAATGTATTGCATCCAGAAAAAGGATGTTAGAAATATCAATTTTAAATTTGTTTAATTACACTCACGAATAAGAATACACTTTCTAACTTAATGGAATAAGGAAAGAAAATAAGGTAAACGTATGGATTATCATACGCTTTTAATATGTAGCACTTTAGTGCGTATTTAAAATTCTGAAAGTGTTTCAGATTTTCTTACTTTTTTTCCCCCTTTTCGGTTATTTCATAACGGCCAATATATCTAGAAGCTCTTCAGAATTAATATAGGAAGAAAATAATTTGTACCTTTTTGTAGGTTTTTACCATAAAACCATCTAATTTTTGTAACCAGGGGCGGCCGACACGGTAAGCAAGGTAATCATCGCATCGGGACGGCGGCCTCGAATGGGCGTCATGTCGAACTCAAAAACTAAGTAGAACATAAAAGGGGGGCGTCTTTTTTACGTTAGCAGGGGACGCCACTTACCCTAGGGCCGTCCCTGTTTGTAACCATCTTAATTTTAAATTCTATTCAGAATCTGAGATATTTCAGTGCCAAGCAAGCCGGTGAGAAACGTGAGATTTGTTAAGATGTCGAACCAACTGGCCACTGGAGGCGGCTAGTAAAATTATAAAGGATAAATAGAAGTATCCTCAAGTTTCTACATACAACAATTTTGTTTTTTTAAATCCTCTTCTGAAATACCACTTTGACATAATAACATCTTTATTTCTTGAGTATCTGCCAGTTTATTTAAAAAATGCGCAGTCCGAGTTAAAATAAGACAAGTATACAAGGTTAATCAATTTATAAGAAGGGGTCGTTTATTTACTAACATGCTGATGTATAACTAATAATTCAAACGGTGAGTACTAAAGATGGCTTCTTATCAAAACTTTCGTTGAAGATGGCCATTTTTTTTATTTACTGGCATTTAGGAGCGATTTCCTACTCTCGCGAATCATATTCATCAAATTCCATTATGCGCTAGCATTTACATCTTAAATGATTTACATAAAAAAAAGATTGTATGATTTAAAACAAAAATCTCACTTGAAAAACGACCCAATTATACAGTAAATTAATTCACTTTAGGCATTAAATAAACTGCAAATGTACTTTAATTTGTTTTCCAGGAACTAGCCCTCCTCTCACTCCACAAGGGCACTTTGATTAACTGCAAATCTCATTTGCAATGTATAATCAAATATTCAGATTATAAAACTGGAGTTAATCTGCGCTTGAAGAACGTGTCAGAACTAATGACTCTACAACTTTGCTCCCCAGTAACCTTAAGATTTGCCGGCATGCCACGGGTTGTGGTTATTTTCCAAAGATTACAATAATTTAATTAAATCGTCGCAACGATTGGCGCACAAGCTCATTTGCGATATACTGTTGATCTGATATCGCACATCAAAGGCCTTTCCATTAAGAGCAGCCGTATTAATGCGTCACTTGTTCGATTTCCAAGGCAGATATGAATGCACTCGTCTTGCCTGCTAGCTGAAGCGGGAAGAAAGTCAGTCGAGGAATGGTTAAATAAGCCTCGAGTGTATTAAATTGAACCGTATGCTGACTCTATGGTTAAATAAGTAAAGGGAGGGGGATATTTTAGAGTGATGCAGCCTCGTTATTGTAAGAGTATGAAGCTCGGGAAATTAGTTTTAAGATTCAAATCCTTCAGTTTTGTAGCAGATTTAAAGCTTTCGGGAATAAATTAGCATGCAAATCTGTCACATAAAAAGTTTTGTACGAAAGTACTTTGAGATGCATTTTACTAAAATTATCAATTTATTTCAAGCACATACTAACTCTTTTATAAAGTAAGTACTTATCTGATGAGCTACATTTTGTTGGTTTTCACAAAACTTTGCGTAGTTAAATGTAGGCATTGCTTTAAAATTTTATCAGATCTTGACAGAAAATCTGAATGAATTTTAGAATGCCTTAAACAGGAAAGATGTGGCATTCAAAACGCATCCATTATATATTTTTAAGATGATTGTCTTAAATTGGTAAGAAAATCAAAATGTCGTGACGTCATTTTTCGGTCAATAGTTACTCTCATTCCGACTCAACCAATCAACTGTTCTAGAAGTAGCCTGCGTAGTGATATTTTATTCCTCAATCACATTTGCTCAAGTGTATATCCCCTGGGACGTGGGTGAAACAGTCTTGCATCGGTATAATCCAATGGTATTGCTGGGGAAGAGAAAAAATGCACTTTAGTACAAATAAGGCTACGTGTGAAGCGATTTGAAAATACTAACTAGAAATTCATCTACGTAAAATAAGTCTTGAAATTCTCCTGTCGTTGATGCAGTTTCGAAAATTAAAATTTTAAAACATCTGCCAAGACAAACGCAGAGTCCCTTCCGCTGGGTCCCAGACGGTTGAAACTCGGTTCTCATAAGAACTCAGAAAGGGGTACATAAGAAATCTGGGAAGGTGACAAACCTCTCCTGACTGAACTGCAGTGTGATTGTTGGCATTACGTCTAAAGCGAGCTGCTGCGCGAAAAATCTGTTGTGGTTCCAATGAACTCCACGTTGGAACAATACCTCTGGGGTTGGCAATCCAGGTGTTGCTCTCTTATCTGGAATTGATTCAAACTTAGGAGACCCCGAGCTAAGTCGATCTTCCTCCCACTGAGGCTTAATAAAATAAAAGACCGCTCAATTTCATCCATCGCTGTCCTATATGGAGTATCTGATGAGGCTACGCGACCAGCAAAAGGGCAGTGGAAACAACAAATGCCGATCTTAATGAAAAATTAAGCACATGCATAAAAAATAGTACAGGGTGTACGTTTCGGATGATACAAAGGATCTACTCTTCATTAAATACAAAAAGTTCAATTTCACACGGACAGAAGAAATTGAAATGGGAAAGTTGTACGCTCATGTCCATAAATTAAGGATAATGAAGTTCAGGCAAAGAAAGAGAAAGAAGCAAAACAAATTTGACTTATTTGTAAAGTCTATTTATTAAACAAAAAGTAAAGAGCCAAAAAGATGCTATATGTTTGACATAATTAATAAAAATTGCAAGTTTTACTCCCTTGACCAAATTTCAAAAAAGAACCTATTTACAAAAAATAGTATAACATGGTTAGTAGGATGGTTAATACGGAGTATGTCTCACGGACGATGCAATACAGGCCTGACAACGCCTAGGCATGCTGAGTATCAAATGATCAATCTGATCTTGGGGAATATTACACCACTCATCAAGCAATGCACTCCGAAGTTCCGGTAGACAGGTGGGAGGGGGTAGATGGGCTGCAATTCGTCGGCCAAGCATATCCCACACATGCTCTATTGGATTCAAGTCCGGTGAGTATGCTGGCCAATGCATACGGGTGATATCCTCCGATTGAAGGCATTCGTCTACAATGTTTGCACGGTGAGGACGGGCGTTGTCATCCATAAACACAAATTCAGCACCCATGGCGCCCCGAAACAAACGTACATGTTGTTCCAGAATGACATCCCGATAGATGTGGCCTGTCATCGTTACACTCTGAACATGCAGGTCAGTTCTGGAACCAATAATAATTCCTCCCCAAACGAGCCATCCTGCACCACCGTAACGGTGTCTTTCAATGGTGTTCTCTTGGTGGTAACGGGTACCTGGCGCTCTCCAGATGAATGTCCGGCGAGAATCAGACTCCAAACTAAACCTGGACTCGTCGGAAAACATCACACAAGACCACTGTTGCGGTGTCCCCAATGCATGCTCTCTACTCCAGGTTAATCGCAGGCGACAGTGAGTTGCGGTAAGTGGAACACATCTGACAGGCCTACGAGCATATAGACCAATGTGCCCTAAGCGTCTGTACACGGTCTGCCTTGAAACTGTCGTACCGGTAGCTGAAGAGAGCTGACGAGACAGGTCTGATGCTGTACTCCGTCTGTTTCTTTTGGCAGTAACTGCCAAATAGCGGTCCTCATTCGGCGTTGTAACTCGGGGGCGACCTGTGCTGTAACGTGTACTCACATTACCATCATCTTGGAATCGTTGCCAAAGCCTGGAGATGACACTCTGGGCGATTCCAAGTTCCTCGGATACTTCCAGCTGGGTACGTCCACATTCCAGTCGTCCGATAATTCTGCCACGTAAAACATCATCCAAATGCCTCCTTTGTGCCATAACTATGCGGTTTTTGCACTGAAAGGCTTTCACAGCGCTTGTGAACAATTTTACTTCTTTGCCACTATTCCTTATATACCCCTCTCTTACACTCTCGTCATTGTGACGTACCATCCACGCCATCTGGTGGTTTCCTGTAATTTGCATATTCTTCTTCAAGATGTGTGTGATCATTCCACAGGTGAAATTTTTATTTTAGAGATCAATTTCTGTGTGATTCTGAATTATCCTTAATTTATGGACATGAGTGTATTTTTTGCAGATGAAGAAAGGTGGGCCCTGGGCTGGGTATCACCTGAAACATACATCCTGTACTACTTTTATGTGTGTATGGTAAATACAAAGTTCTTTTCTTTAACTTTGATATTTACGCCAGATTTTTAAATGTTTTTATTACTAATTATACTGCTCCAGGCATCTTGTATATGAGTTTTCAAATCTCCAAAGACTATTTTACAAATCAGTGTTTTGTATGCAATTGTTCTCTAATACGGAGCTTTTATATAAATGCTTTGATATAAAACAGTCTCGCGGAAATCTTTATATGAATTCACTCTAGATTCAGAATCAGCCTAAAACCCGAAACTAACAATATAGCTTTACGTATCAACCACAGTGAAAAAACTGTAAATTTTGCCCAACACATAATATTTTATTCACATTCTAATAAAGCCTCACCATGGCACAGTGATTATATCACTGAAAACGGTAGACAGCCGAAGTGTGAAGGTCCCGGGTCCCATAGCGCGGCTGGCGATCTAACGATCTGGAGTTTAGGTAGGTTTTCTCCAGATGTAACGTGAATACGCGTTAGAACCGCTTACAAAGTCCTCTTACCAAGGCATCCCCCATCCTTGGGAGATCGCCCTAGCGTAGCGTTGCTATATTCACATAAAACATTCCAAGAAAAAAAGAACACAGTTATAAATTACATCGCATTCATATTGCACACTCACTCAATCAATAACGAAATATTTATTTTTACATAAACCCGCACAAATCAGCCAAAAAGATGACGGCATCGATATTTCCAAGTGGTTATAAATCATGCAACATTCTAATATATTTCAAAGATTGATTGCTCGAATTTGCGCCATTATAACTCGAGGAATGAAAATTAAGAGATTTAGCGAAAATTGTATTTAAATTAGGAGATCATTAAGGACGGAACCATGACTCTGAAAATTTTAACAGGAATTAGCTCGAAATTATAAATCTAATGTGATAAATTCCGCAATTTATTACCGAATATCGGGAAGAAGTTCGAGTGTTAATCTGGCGATTGCAAGATGTTCGGAGGCGTATTAATCAAGCTCTTATAATTACGAGTCAAATCTTGACGGTTGGGTAATATTTCTCCAGGACTGTTCCAAGAACAAAGATACCCCCCTTATCGTGTATTGAGTTACATGTGATTAGGCAAATGTCATGATTATGGAGTTCGTACATTTATCCGATAAATTATTACTAGAGGGCGCAGCTTTCGCCGACATGACCGAAAACGGCTTAATTACTACATTGTCACTTGGTTTCAAGATGGAATGCTGCTAAGCGTGTCTTAATCCAGAATTTTTCATGCTTGTATAATAAAAGTGTTTTCAAGTCTTTTCTACCGAATTTTTAAGTCGTCCCCCAAGGCACATATCCCCCCTAGGCAGATATCCCCCGTGCCTTAACCTTTTACAGACCGATGTTCTCAATTGGGAGCATCAAATTAAAAACTCATTCAAAAAGGAAATTTTAGCATTATTGACTTCAAAAAAATTAGCAAATAAAGTTAACAGATAACTTGATTTTTTTAAAACAGAACTTGCATTTTTATCATTCGCGAGAAACTGGAAAAAAAATCGTGAAAATAGCCATTTTCATAAATTTTTACGGAATTATCTTGATATACCTCCCCCCCCCCTTCAAATTTTATTCACATATCTTTACTTTAAATTTAAAAATAAATCTTTTTTCAATTCTTAATATTCCACTTACTATTTAAACTACCCATCAGTATATTCAGTTTTTGAAATTAATGTAAAAGTATAGTCAAAAATGACTCATGCTCCCAAATGGAAACACAATGCAAAATGTATTTTAAAGAACTTATCCCCATTTAAATGACTAATATCCCTTAACCAACGCATTAGAAGACAAAATATGCAAAAAAACTAGTTTAAAATATGCCTGAATCTCAATACTGTCTGTAAAGGTTAATACAATACATACAGGGTATCCCAAACAGGTGGTAACACCCTTTAGCTATCACGTAGCGCCTAAAGCGAATGAAAGGAAATGTGGCGACATTAATCATGCATAGACCGCTGAAGCGAATGAAGTAAAATTTAGCATCATTAAATAGGTGGTCACTTAAACTATAGGCGTAAAAATATTACAAATATTTTATAGATTTCGAGATTCGGTGAGAACTGTGTGAATCTTTTTTCGCCCACTACTGAAAAATGGCAATGGAACAGAATGAAATTTAGAATTATGTTAGATGGCAAGCTAATTAAAACTAGATGCCAAAATTATTTTAAATATCTCATAAGCTTTTGTGAAAATCGTGTAAATGTTTGTTCTCACATCGCTCAAAATCGGCTTAAAATTGTTTACACGATTTTGGTTAAGTGAAATTTGCTTACACTGACACAATAAATGACACGATTTTTTTAAAATTTGAATAAATTTAAAATTTTGCAAAAGTTGCACTTTTTTTAGGTGTATTAAGTCATCACTTTAACACGTCTAGTATAATAGTAGGTTATTCAGCTTAAATAAATTATATCAGTTTTTCTTTTTTTTTTTCTTTTTCTTTTTTTTTTCAAAATATTTATTTGTCTTTTTAGATTTTGTGAAAGCTGCAAAAGTTTCTCGAAAAAAAAAGCATAATGAAAAAAAAAAGCATAATGTTAAAATATCCACAGTTAATCAAAGAAAATTTATCTACAGGCAAAGAAATTGGTAAACTTGAACAATATTGTATTTAAATTCTTCCAAATTAATAAAAAATATATAAAAAATAAAATAAAATATTAAAATTTTTGAGAAAATGTGTCTGACCACTAGATGAAAAGACTGAAAAGTGAATGAGGAGAAAATTTTGTTGCATAGTAGGTGGATACTGAATTTAAATTCCAGGCTAGGAATTTTTCATGTACTTGAATTAATTCTTTTTAAGGTATACCGTAAGGTATGTGAAAAAGTTATATCGAGCATCAAGTAGAATTAAACGCGTACTGTTAAATATAGACTGCTTGCTATTAAAAAGCATTTTCCAGATGTTCTCTTTTAAATTTAAATTCATTACTAGCATCTTTAAATGGCTGGTCAACTTTTAAAAAGCTCATTCCGCTAAAATAAACCATTATTTTCGAAAATTAAATGTTTTCTCTGCATTTGGCTCAGCAACTTGTTACTCTTTAACCTCTAATCCTTTAACAATGTCTTTCCAATTCTTAGTATTACACAGTGCTAGCGAAAATTCACTCTTTTTGAAAATCTGCATTATACTAACCCGTCAACGACGGATACTACAGCTAATCTTTGAAAATATTAAGTGTCACGATAAAACAACCGGACTGGTGCTATACAAAACTTTTTATTGATATCCAATGACATTAGAAGGTTTATTACCTTCAATGTACTCTCCTTTCCGATCGCCAAAGCTTCATCAAATTTCCCACTGTTCAAAACAGTTCTGGTAGTCCATTTCTGTTAGCTTGTATATAAACTCCTCCACTTTTGCTTTCATCTCTTCCACACTGTCAAATCTTGTCCCTTCAAGCTCCGTAAACACTGACGTGGATCCAAAATTTTTTGACTGGGTGATTACTAATGATGAATCGTGGTTTTTCTTTTCTTTTTTTTTTTTTTTTTTTTTTACATTATGATCCATAAACAAAACGCCAATCGTGCTGGCAGTGGAAGAGTCCAAGCTCACCATGACAAAAAAGTGAAAATGAGCGTAACCAAAATGCAACAAGAGAAGAATCTTCGAAGTTCACTAGATCTCCAAAGGCACACATCCAGTCAACATCATTACATTGAGATGTTTTGACTGCCCTTCGTGAACGAGTGAGAAGACCCGATGTGTGGAAGAGAAAGTCCTGGATGCTTCACCAAGACAATGCGCCAGCCCATTCCGCTTTGTTGGTAAAAGTGTTCTTTGAGAAATACGGCATCACCTACACACTGACAGGACCTGGTCCACTGTATTTTTTTTTTCCAGAAGGTCGGAGACAAGATTTGACAGTGTGGAAGAGGTGAAAACAAACGCGGCGCGGTTTCTCGACAAGCCAACAGAAATGGACATCCAGAACTGTCTTGAACAGTGGATAATTCGTGTGAAGCATCCTAAAGATCGTCAAGGAGAGTACATTGAAGGTGATAAATTTTCTAATGGCATTGGTGATTGAAAAAAAAGAGTTCTGAAGCACCAGGCCGGTTATTTAATTACCACACCTCGTATGCTTCTTATACTTTTTAGTATACTTATTCATTGGCCTCTCCCTTGAAACTTTGGATCTGTCACTGGTTCAGACCTACATTTTAGAAAAAAATATCATTCTTGGTAGATAAGGATTACACCAATGAAACAAGTTTTTAAGTGAAAGCGAAGTTTTTCTTATTAAAAAAATCCGCCTTATTACATTTGACTTCATTCTTAACCTCTCGCAAGTCCAGTTTGAGTGACTCAATGTGCAGTATTTGTGGTTCCCAGAACTGTTTCGAAATGAAGAAAAATTAGTGTTTCTAATGCCGGGGCAAGCCCAAACTCAGTTCGTCGTGGACTTTTTAAGATAAACTTTTAATACATGATTCATTATTTTCACAGCATATACTGGTCCATTATTTTATTAACACTAGAGTTCTGCTAATTCCAATCCTTGAATATGTCTTTATAAATTTGCGGAATCGTAATTTTCTATTTTCAAAACATATTTATGCATTATGATTGTCATACTTGGGTGAATTTTCGTAAGCGTTATGATCTAAGTAACCTGAAAATAATAATAATAATAATATTTTTTTTTCTTTTTGGTTTAATCTTAGTGTCATTAGCAAAAAGAAAGCGGGAACGAATTGCTGAATGTAAATTAATATAGACATTATGATCCATACTTCGCAGCTTAATGAAGCAAGAAAAACAGACAAGGCCAATGCATGTATTATGATATACTCTCCAACGTAATGAAAAAAGTAAAGAGCCCACTCCCCGATTATGATGCATTTTTAATATATTACACAGTAGTTCAAATTTAAAATCTTAAAGTACTTTTTTTTATTATTATTCTATTTCAGTTGAGGGAAAAGTGCGTGTGTAGCCAGTAATAAAAGGAACCCGTTGTGAATTAGTTTCAGTTTCGCTCAGTTAATCGAATTTTTTAAATTTATGGTTGTCAGTTTTATACCATATTTTTCGCGAGTTTTATACCAAAAATTTAGTTTTATGTGTGATTAATATGTCGATAAGGACTACTTTTTAAATTCTTCGAGCTCAAATAACAGACGTTTCCAATTTTTTTTCTATTTTTTTCAACAAAATAGCAATTATCTAATTTTTGTATTGACATAAAGAACAAAATTATGCAAGAGAATAGATGCGTTTTTGATGCATTTTTTCTCAAATATTAGTTAAGAGGTTAAAGTAATCAAAATTATCATGTTCTTTGGAATCTATTTTGAAACATCTGATAAACATAGTGTTTTTCAGTTTCGGCATTTTATATGACTCTTAAAAGAAACTTTCGACGCATCTCCATATACAGGCATTTTATACAGTTGTTTACAAGCATATTTATTTTCCTTTAAAAAATAGTATTTTTTTAAATTTCACAGTGAATTCACTAGCTTATAAAAATTGACAGAGACAGAAATGATGAAAATCACATAACACTGATTTTTGAAAAAGTGGTTAAAAAATAAACAAAACTGGTATTGATTAAGAAAAGGAAACTTCTTATAATACCATAAAATGTTTTAATTTATGCATTATACTCTTGTTGGAAATTATTAAAGTTTTGGCGACAAACTTTCCGTGTCTTAATTATCTCGATCCTGAAAAATTATGATTTAGAAACTTTTAAAACAATACATGATAAACATAATTAAAAACCGCGCTTCTGCGTGTATCTATATTCTTTGCAAATAATCAGTGTTATTAATTTTAAGAAATCAAAATTTACATTTTGGTACCAATTTTTAAACCTACATGCTAAACACAATATTTTGTAACTAAATTTATCGAATTCATTTAATAGAACATACATTTTAATTTAAACCGTGTATTTCGACACAAAGAAAAGCACAGGTAACTAGGTTTTACAAAGTTGGCGTACGACACAGTAGATGGATGCTTTATGCACAAGAATTTTGTTTGTATTTAATATATATTTTGATGAGGTACATAAAGGTAAATTTAAATTTCAAACTTTTTCAAAGCAAATCCCAGTTCGGTTTATTTTTACTCATCGATCGTTTTCAGGAAACTAAAATAATAAAATGCAAAAGGTTTTCAAGTAAAACTATTATCGAAATATTTTCCTCATTAAAATATCTTAAGGTGTTTGGGGAGGAAAAAAGTCTTCATGAATAAATTCATAGCAAAATCGACTTTCATTATAGACATTTTAGGCATAAAAAATATTCATTTCAATACAAGCCATCGTAGAAAGATGTATACAATCCTGAATGTTATCTTTGAATATAAAATGGCGTAATAATTTTTCACACAATATGCATCGATAAGCTCGAGTCATAAATATGAAAAATAGGCTATTTTCACGAGCTCCATGCCCTGAATAAAACGTATGGGAAATTGCAGTCACTCACTGAAAAGGAATATAAGTTTCTATAAAACTCATTATAGATACATAAAGATATTTCATAAAGTAACTCGACGCATCATAATATGAGCCTGAGCAATAATGTTTCATTTGTAAAAGTTTAACATCGCATGTATTGCCTCTGGGAACAGGCGTGGGGCCATGTTATCAATGTAATTTCTCGTATTATCAGGTTATGTGATTGCAAACATTAGAAAACCTATTTTTCAAGAAGTGTATGAAATGGTTGTAAATGTAGCACGAGTAGTTTCTCATAAATTATGCAGTGTTATGCTTCTAGTTATAGTTCTTGAACGTCTTTTCAAATATCTTGTATGCGCTTTTATTAATAAAATTTTAAATTTATGCTTTAAGCTTTTATCTAAATATATTTCAGAATTTCACGTCTTTAGCAACAATAAATGTAATTTACGTATTACGTAATTTCACATGACATCTAAAACACATTTTTGCTATACATGCAAGTAATGTTAAACAATAATAAAGAATATTTTTCAAGTACTTCCACATATATTCATATTCCAAAATAAACAAACCACTTGATAAATCATAAGAGAGAAAATGAAAAACGAAACAATGAAATTAAAGAGAACCATAAGCTGTGTGAAAATAAAAGCCTACTTTTTTTACTCTCAAAGTTTTATTTTGAACCCAAGTGAATAAATTTATACGCACCCCATCTACTTTCTACTTATTCGTCTACACTAATTCGTTGTATAGACTTAACGAAAAAAACGGAACACAAATTGCCGATATAAATACTCAACATTTTCCCAGCGTATATAACAAATTGACACTGCTTAGCGGATCAGAAATTGCACAGACTCCTATAAAAACTGGCCGCAGAATATTAAGACAGCACTGGCTGTTTGTTAAGGTTGTTCTTTGTTGGGCCAAGTAGATTAAAAATTACTCAATTCTTCAAAAGCCTTAAACTATGCGCTTTATAGGCTTCACATGCAGACCAGTGGAAAAAAAGTAAATAAAATCTTGAATGGTACCATACTATAACTCAAGAGGGAAGAGTTTTTTTCGAGTAAGTAGCAAACATAGAAATGCTTCAAGTTATTCTTAAACGCAAATATGTTTCACAGAACTATGGAGTAGAAAAGAAGCTCAGTATCTACAAGTCATGTTTCTTTAGATTTAGAATGATCTGTTTTGTCAATTTAGACATTATTTTTTCTTACAAAATAATTTAAAGAAATCTGGTGCTAGAGACTAAATTCGGAGTTGGTGTTGTTATATCCAAAACGGTACGAGATACGAGAAAAGTGTCAGTTACAAAGCTGTTAAGTTCATTTAATAAGAAAAAACACCTTGCGTACATTAATACGCAAGTTGTGCATACAATATTGCTACAAATGGAAGGCATGAAACAGGCATTTGTTTGGTTGCGTTTTCCAACACTGCACTTGTTTGGCATTATTCTCATTTATCCTTCAGTCTCAAAATGTTTTCCAACAGCAACAACAATGCACATGTAGACTTTGGTCTGCAATTCCCAATGCGCATTCTACAAAATTACAAGTAGCACGCTGGTTCAAGAATCAGTAATGTGTTTTTATGCCTTGCATTTTACGGCTTCTATTTTTAATATTAATTTACGGAAGTCTTTTTTTTTTTTGCTAAATCGATGACTTTAAACAACTTTGTAACTGACTCTTAAGCGTTCACTTTTGTAACCGTTTTTGAGATCAGACGGCTAACTCAAAATTTAGCTGTCACGTGCCGCTGTTGGTTTCATTGAGCAGCACATAGCTACTTAGACTCCACATTTATGACTGTAGCTCTCGTCATTCTGGAGTGATAAAGAACTTTAATGGCAACGCTGTATACTGCAGACAAATCACACATGTATACACTATGCAAACACAGTGTTTAATCATTTCAAAATTTTTTAACTTGGGTGAAACAAAACACATTTTTAACACTTAAGAACTTACTTACATATATTTATTAGTTTTATTTAGTCTAATAAAACTGTATAACAATATCACAGTGAACTAATGTATGATAAATATATGCCTATCCTTTTTAATAAATTTCTAGTATTCTCTTCTATTTTGCCTTCTCTTACAAACTGAATAAATTTAATGAGCTTGATTACTGTCCACGTATAGAATTACATTTACATGGAAAGGATCAAACGTGTGAACTCTTGCATTAAATTGAACGAGTGACGTGGGATGTGAAGGTATTAGATCTCCAAAGCAAGTACAACATGGTTAGTTGCCTTTCAATATGTCGATATTATTAGAGTATGCGTTTGTTTAATACATATATGAACTAAATAGGACGATTGTACACTTTTAATAAAAAATGGAGAGAAATAGCCGCATGTTTTAAAAACTAAGCATCGTCAGACTGAAACAACTTCTAGATAAAATCATTCAATCCTGATAATTTAGCATAACAATGAGCTAATATATTGAAGCATAAAAACTGTATTGTAAAACAATTTTGACTGAATTTGAAATTTCTCAGTAAGATCTGATTGTGATTATCACTTACCTCTTTTAATACTTACATATATTTTATAAAAGTGCATCACAAATAGATAACTTTTTTCTGTTTAATTTTTCTCTTTGTATCAGTACAAAGGATAAAAATCTGTTATTTTGTAAAAGAAATAAAATTTTAAACGCAATAACTTCAGTAAAGTCAGTACCTGAGCCTTTAGGTAGTCTAAAAGTATTCTTCATCGACACGTCTGAATCCGACATTGCTAAAAAATTATACAAATTGGTACAAAATTTGTGAAAAACGACTGCGGTATATTAAAATATATCTTCGCGGAATAGAAACACTAATTTTTCTTATACATCACGAATACCACTGAACAATTCTTTCAAACACTGCCATAAGCCTTTTGAAAACACTGACAAGAGTTAAATGCTATCTATATGCAAAAAAACTTCCTATTTTAAGTTAGCAAGACAAAATTAGTTACCACGCTAGCTCGAAAATTTCAGCTTTAACAATATAATACAATAGCCAAGCTTGTCTTAGCCGGAAAAAAAATAACAAAATATTTCTGATAAACACAGCCTTCTGATGATAAAAGTACAAGATTTTAAGAATATGCGCTTGAAATAACAACAAAATTACTTGTGTGTAGGGAAAGATGGGGCTAGGTTGTCTCTGGCGTAGATTGTCATACGTATATTTTAGCAATATACATCGATAAATATTGTCTCAAGCAGACAGTATCCATTCAATAGAATCGAAATCTTTATCTTAAATATCAAAACAGCGAAGTTATGATTGCAAAGGTAGGTGATATTTTTAAGCACGCATTTATGTATATAAAAAGTTCATTTTCATCTACAGCATGTTTGGGGTGTTATTTAATGTTTTTAGAATACGACGAATACTTTTATATTGTGCTCTAGTTTTATATCTCGTGAATATTGCGTTGTTTTCTAGGAACACATACAGTGTTTGTTACGCCTATATAATGTATGTAAACAAATATATGTAATGGGATAGGTTATCAAGATGTGATAACCTAACCCGGCAATATATACCACACAACAAGAACATTTTTATTGAAACAAAACCCAGATTATCACAGAAAACAGGCTAAAAAAGTACATTTTAAATTTTCTGAGCAATAATTTATGCACGATTCAAAAATTGTACGTTAAAACATGCAGCATTATAATGCAACATGATCTTTGATTGCGGTAGCTTTACGATGACTGATGAAGTTACAATAACATGTGAAGCAATCAAATGTATATTTTATTACATTAGGTAAATCCACCCGGTTGTTTACTTATTGTTGGTGACCAGAAAAAAATCCTAGCATCAGTGACTTTGAATTAAATTTTAAAGCAAAAGTTCTGTGAACCACTTAGTAGGAAGAATGCATAAAATATCGCTTGATATTGATGCGATTGAAAAGAGGTTCGTGAAGCGTTTGCTTTCCATAAATGAAAAAGAATGCACTTTTGCATTCCCCAAGAACAACAGTACCTGCACCCATCACATAAACCAGTGCTCCCCAACCTTTTTATCGCTACGAACCGCTCAACGTTTGATAATTTTACCGCGGCCCACTGAGAGGGGGAAGTTGATTATTTTTATTTTAAATTGTTTCGATTTAATGATATTCTATAATCTTGATGTTGTTACAATCTTCATGCATAAATGACCTTACATTTATTTATTTTTTAAAAAATCGTTTTATTTATTTATTAGTTTTTCTTTCAAGAAAGCTCATTCATTTTCAGTTTTATGACTGCATTTTTACTTCCTTGTACGTAGTATAAGGAAGTAATGTGATCCCGAAAAATTTTGGGGGCCAAATTTCGACATAAAAACCGATTTTGACTACCTCTAAATTTAATTTAAAAATTTTTTTCGATGCATCTCATCGTAGGCTAGCATGCACGATCATATTAACGCGTCTGCAACTCATTTTGACCAGTGGCGAGTCTACTGTGGCCAGTTTTTCCATGCCGTCTGTACGTACGTACGTACGTACGTACGTATGTATGTAACTCGCATATCTCAAAAACTATTGGTCGTAGAATGTTGAGATTTGATATTTAGGATTGTTCTATGATCTAGTTGTGCACCTCCCCTTTTGGTGGCAATCGAATGGATAGTTTATGTACAGGACTGCCCAAAAGATTCGAAATACATTACGCTCTATGGGCCGAAATTCATTCAACTCGCCTAACTCAAAAGCTATTAGTCGTAGAATGTCGAAACTTCATATTTTGGATAGTTGTAACATCTAGTTGTGCACCTCCCCTTTTGGTTCCATTCGACTGGATAGTTTATCTACAGGACTGCCCAAAACATTCGAAATACATTACACTCAATGGGCCGAAATTCATTAAACTCTCATATCTCAAAAACTGTTAGGCGTTGAATGTTGAAACTTTATATTTAGGATTGTTGTAACATCTAGTTGTGCACCTCCCCTTTCGGTTCCATTCGACTGAATAGTTTATCTACAGGACCGCCCAAAAGATTCGAAATACATTACGCTCTATGGGCCGAAATTCATCAAAGCGTTTTTTAGAGGTATTGGGCTATTTCAAACGACTCAGAAGTGGTATATGCTGTAAAGAGTTAGAAAATGAATTTCTCCATTAAAAAAAGTGTCTTTTTCATTTATAGTTCTGCTACAGGAACACTCAAAAGATTTCCAATACATTACGGTCAATGGCAATTTTAGGGGCATTCATCCATTTCAAGCACAATACCGTCCTACCACATAAGTTAGGTAATGGTCCGACCACGGTCACGTGCCTCCCTCAAGAACTATGCCAAAAGTCGCCAAGCTTGGCGACTTTTGGTGTATGTGTGTGCATATTTAACTCTCAAATCTCAAAAACTATTATGAAATTTCATGTATAAGAATGTTGTAACATCTAGTTGTGCATCTCGATTTTTGGTTCCAATCTACTGGAGAGTTTATTTACAGTACCATCGAAAAGAATTTCAGTACCTTAATGTCTATGGACATCTTCAATATAATACAACTGTAGACAGTCATTGTTTGGTACATGCCCAAAATCTCGCCGTCTGTCCTCGACCTTGGCGAGTTTTGGCGAAATATCGCCAAATTTGGCGATAGTCAGTCATTTGGTCCATGCCCAAAGTATCGCCATTTGTTATCGTTCTTGGCGAGTTTTGGCGAAATATCGCCAAATTTGGCGATAATCTGTCATTGTTTGGTTCATGCTTAAAATCTCGCCAAATGTCGTCGACATTGACGAGTTTCGCCGAAATATCGCCAAATTTGGCGCCAAAAATTATTTTCTATTTTGTATAACTCTAAAACTTTAACCCGTAGATTTTTTAACTTTGTATTTAGAACTATTGTAATATCTAACTGTTTTCAATATCTTTTTTGACAGCAATCGACTGAGAATTTATTTACATGGTGAGCCAAATGACTTTAAATACATTGAGGTGTATAGATGCATTCAATTCATTGAAAGTCTGTGGTCAATGACTACTTTGGCTATCCCCAAAATCTCGCTGACTATCTCAAGTTTGTCGGCTTTTGGTGAAATATCGCCAAATAAAGTGTCAGAAGGAAATCTTTCAAATTGAACTCAGCTTGGCGATATCGAAATATTTGGCTAGGAATCGCTAAACCTTACTATGATTGATATTTTATCTCTTTCAAACAAATAAATTTAGAGGAAGTGCGTCGAAAATATTTTTGATCTGATGGACGTGCAAGGAAGTCATGTGTTGGACACATCAGATTTTTAATTCATAATTTTGAGATGTTTACTAAACAATAAACAAATTTAAAATAGTTAGAAGATTTCTCCTGTTACAAAGGCATAAATTAGCATAAACTCGAGAGAATTACACCATGGTAAATAAAATGGAAATAGTTTAACGTTCCTTGCGCGGCCCGGTACCATTTGATCCACGGTCCGGTACGGTCTGCTCCCGGGGGTTGGGGCCACTGATAAAACGATGTAGTGCTAAGTCTTCTACTTCCAGATCCTGTTGGTGAAACAGCGAGGTGTAGACATCCCCCATTATGACATCATGGGGTCCTTTGACTTCAGATATTTCTAGGGCTCTCTAGAAAATACAGAGATAAATTAAGAAAATGATATAAAATCATACACCACTTATGTCAGCCACCCTTTTTCTAGCACTCATCAAGCCTCTACGTTAAGTCTGAAAAAAAACTTACTGGTTTTCATGATCTCCCTGCCTAACTTCCCAACAACAGGTAATTCGTGTGCATTAGCTCGCTGTTATGCACCTCATTTTTCAATAAATCATCTTCAAAACCTAGCATTACATGCAGAATTTAACGTAAGCTTTCCCTCTTGATTTTACATAAGTAGATTCATGAATTACGTCAATTTATTCTAATTTCTCAGTTCTATCACCTGAGAACCAAGAAAAGTTGTGAAATTCTCGGACACTCGCATTATTGTGTCGTCGTGTGAGGTTGTTTGTAATTCATATCAGAATAGAGTCATATGTACTCAAATGATTCGACAATTCGTGTAAATATTAAACGTAGGTGATGAAAAGTAAGAAACAAACCGCAGCCTTTTAGTAAAGAATTTTAAAAACTTCATGCTTTCTAAAATAATTAAAAAATCGAACTAATTCCATAAGTATAGTTTAAAAATTATCAACTGGCCAGAGTCCCCCACAGAGGGCATCCCCCTTGTAGGCATAGGACCCTAGTACAGTCAGTCGGTCTAATCCACAAACGCGAACACAAACACAATTGCAACAGGTTAAAGAGACAACCAACTCCATCTGTGACAATCTACTCAGCTAAGGAGTAAGTTGTCTCTTCCCGAGTTTCAATAAAAAACGATGATTTTCAATCTGGAAAAAAATGCTTCTTTGTTCTTGCTGTTTGCATAAATATAATACAACATATGATCACTATATAGGCTAAAAATTTTGTTTAAATAGTATTCTTCCGATTGCACTTATTTATAAATATACGAAACATGAAACAACCTATGCCATGCTGCCCTAGTAATGTATGATTTTTTTTCGCATGAGTCTGTCCCCTACATAATATTTTTGTGCAATTAATCACGAATGATGAATGTAGATGGCGTTAGCTTTCAACTAAATTATGTTTCATTCACAAAAGTAATCACTAGATTAGCTTCTATATTTTGCTATCTTACTAACATACTTCTCGTATTACAGTAGTTGAGGCTTTTTGTTTGTCTGTTTGTTTTTTTAATTTATATGACAATTTTATTGCATCTATCATTTTAGTAAAAAATAACTAAGTTATATAACTAAAATACTTTTAAATCACATAGTCTATCTCAAATCAAATCTTATGCAACAAACTTTGTTCTAGGTAGTTTATCTCCTATTCTTTGTTTGACATTAAGTAATGCATGCCATCCCATTTCCATTCGTGTCACTCTCTTAAACAAAAACCAGGCGAGACGATAATGGCAGCCTTTTGACTCTGCGGTAAGCCATTTTCTCCATATTCCATCTCATAACACTTTAAGTCCGGAATATTTTATACTTTAAGTTCCATTTTTTTCTTTTTAAGGAAACATTTCTGCGAAAAGTTCAGCAACCATAAATATATTCCTTCAGGAAAAGTAAATAATGTCGATGTTTTTTCGGGACTATAAAATACCTTTCAAAAAAATTAAAGTGGAGTAAGATGTTTTCGGATGCGATGTCAAAACATAAATTTGGGTAAAAACTGCTACTAATAGCGTAGATTTGCAATATAATGACACGTTTCGAAGAAAACTTCTCAAGCTTTCAAAGAAATATTACTGAAATAAACGCTAATGAAATACATCATACCAGACAGTTTGCCCACCCAGAGAAAGTGTTTTCTGTCACATTAGAAATTCTTTTTTTTTTTAATTGAGTAAAACTTAAGAAATCCTTTTTTTATGTATAGGATGAATTTTCCTCATGTTGTTTTCAGAAATACAGGGTGTCTGGAAAAAGATTTTTTGGTTTTACAGTTGAATAGCTTGAAACCAAAGATCGATCAAAAAAAAGAATACTAAAAGTATGTTTATTTTGAAAGAATCTTTCAAAATAAACAAACTTTATGAAAGGGGGGGGGGGTCTCTTCAAGGGAAGGATGAACATAGAGAAAATTGTAGGTGTGATAGTGATTCATGCACATGAATTTATTTGACTCCTAGTGGACAAGACACCAACCAACTATTTATATATCGTCAAGAAATTGGCTATTCCTTTTACAAAATCTATTCACCCACACCTTATTTTGATTTTTCTGTCTTTCTTTGGGAACAATTACACAGACGGCATTTTTTCTTTTCCCAAGTGTCAGGTAGTTTCGATTAAGCCCTCGTCATTATTACAGAAAAGATCCTGCACTGTTTAACAATGGATGAACAAGGTGGCCTCTTATCAAAGGACTAGCCTCTTTCGACAACTAGTTTTGGCCGTCGATGGCCGCTTCGCGGTCAAAATGTGCAACTGGAGCACACGCGCCGCTTCGCGACTGTCTTGTGCAACCTACGGCGCACGGGCCTCTTCGCAACCGAAATTTGCAACTTGCGGGCCGTCTGCCTTCGGCAACAAGCTGGTCCGACCGCTTCACGTCCAGCCTATACAACGTACGGGCCGCTTTTACACGTATCGGTAAGCAGCCGCTGCCGGCTGCCAGCTGGTCTGCCGACAGCCTCTTCTCGACCAAAAAGTGCAAACTACGGGCTACCCGTCTTTCGGCGACCACCTGATCCGCTAACGGGCCGCTTCGAAAAAGAAATGTGCAACCTACGGGCCGGTCGCCGGAAAGCTTAATAGTTTGTCCGTAATCGTATATATATTTTTTTAATTCAATATGCCTTTCTTGCTGTTTTCTTGGGATATTAGATTCAACAGAAAGAAATTCTAAAGTTCAGAGTTGAGTTGTTGAAACACGACTCCAATTTTTAAAAAATAAAATCATAGACGTGTAGTCGTTCGACTGACTGACACAGTTAACAGAGGCACGAAGTCTACCTTACTGGTCGGCAATTTTTTAAGCGAATTTTCACGGGCCAGCGATACTGGACGGCTTTCCGGCTAGTAATTATAGATTTAGGACAAAAACAAAATAAACGACACCAAATTAACCTAAATAAAAGCTATGATCCAACAACGTTGAAATCAAAATCCATTAAAGTAAGTTTTCACAAAAACACTACATTTAAACACCTTTAACGTTTAAAAACGCTGCGGTTTTTCAACTGGAGAGAGCTAATGGCAACTTTTTAAGAAGTTTAAAAAAAACTTTCACAACAATGAATTTAAAATTAAAAACGCTTATGGATTCACGGCAAACAAAAAACAAATCTCCCAAAACAATCGAAATTAAAGTTACGATCCAACAACGTTGAAATCAAAATCCATCCGGTTAAAAGAATTCAAAATAAACGCTTATAATAAAAACAAAATAAACAAGCTAAAGCACTCAAACACTTTTGAAATACGATTTCACAAACGTCACGCGGTTAACATTTAAAAACACTCCGGTGAGAGCAATGGGGGAAAAAAGGTGACTTCCAAAAACAATAGCAATATATGTTTATGTTCTCATCTCAGAGTGTTGCCAATTCCTAAAAAAGAATTTTTACAAATAGGTGCGTTTAAGTTTGTGCAAACAAAATTTTACACATTCTGAATAAATTTGCCCAAAATATATCAAAACTTTTCAATTGAATAGAACTTAAATATTAAAAAAACTGTCCTTGCATTGTTTGTCACGCAAAAGGTGTATGATGTCTCTATGATGTTATCTAATTGATCTACGCGAGAGATTATGTTCCGTGATTTTTTTTTCAAAGAATCAAGGAAATAATCGTCTTCGCTTCTCTGTTTATTTTTTCAAGGCGTGATATCTCGCTAGATATTTAGAGTTGAAAGTAGCTGCAAGTTAAAAAAATTAATTTTTTTGGATCTTTCGAACTGTATAAAAAGTTTTTGCTTTTAATTACAGATAAAAATGTCGTTTTTTTCAAAATTTCAACAAGGCAGATGCACCGGGAGCAATGAGTCGATCCCGAAATCGTTACGAACAGGACTTTTATTACTTAGATGGGAGAAAATATTCAAGCTTTATTTGGAAAAAAAAATTTCAGAACTCATGACTCGTAAGTGAGATATGCTTGCCTCGTGATAAGTTTTACGGTATAAAATAGAGAAAGAAAGAGAGAGGTATACAGATAAACTGATAGAAATTTCCAGCTATTTGACTGGATTTGTTTCCTTCAGCATCCACGGCCGTCGGAATAAAATAACCAAGAAAATAAATTTATGGATTTGGCACAATAAGTTCATGAATGTGTGTTTAGGGACGTTGCCACATAAACTCATTTAAGTATAAGGTCTGAAGCTTTGGTCGGAAGTTGAATGGTCTGCATCAGACGGAGGCGGTAATCAATCATCATGCGGTGTGAGGTGCCACGTTGACGTTTACATTTGACGTTACATTTGAACTGCCAAAAAAAAAAGTTTTTGAACTATGCCATGTGAATAATCGGCATTTTCACTCAATCAAAAATGAGATAGTTCAGCTGATCACATTGTTGTTATCTTCGATTGGTTATCGCACAATGTTCTCTAGTGGCAGTGTTTTCTCGTGGAGCTCGTATAACGGAAAAATACCACAATTTTGCTATCTGAACCAGCAACTCTCCACGGTGATGGTTTCAAAAGAAAATTTATGTTCTGTAGCAAATATCAAGGATTTAAGAAGTATACATCGCCAACCCTTATCGCATTAGTTTAAAAGATTCCCAAAGAAGAAATTTAGGACAGGTTGTAGTTAAGACAAGGTTTATCGTATGCCAAAAGTTTAAGAACCCCAGGCATTTACTGAGGGTCAAAATTCCAGGTAAACAAATCCAGGTGATTCTGAACGCACGAACAAATATTCCAGTCCACTGTTGTGTGGGAGTGTGTGCTTATTCTGTTCCAAAGTGATCACATTGACACCAGATATTCCTATATTCTATCTTCCAAAACTTTTTTCACAATTTAAACTATCACTTGGCATTCGAAATTCATCGTCGCAAGTATCCCACTTTCCTCTCGCTAACCTTCCTAATTACCTAAGTTACCCAATCGATTGGAGATCTTAATTCCTCAATTCCGAAACTCGAAAGTCAAATAGAAGATCAAAGGATGATTTGTCACCCACTTTAGTCTTGAATACTTAATGAAGTAGGGGAACTGTCTATATGATTCGTATACGTGATGAATGATCTCAGGCAGAATTTCTATTTCATTTGCGAAAGCGGTCATTAAATTAAAAGGTAAATGAGGCTTTGGCGCGACGCGCAAAATGAAGATGGAAAGTATTCCACCAATTCGCTTAATTACTTTTAAATAATTACAACCGTTAATAATTACTTGAAATTATGGCAAGCTAATATTAAAATATCAATGTAAACACTACTCAATAGAAGTCATTTACATTCCTTTGAGAAATATTGTTCTTGGTGCGTTTAGAGATAAGTAATCAAGGAGTTTTAAAACACGGCGTGTATAAATTACCGGTATTCATGAACATCTCTTAAAGGATGTTGCATTTCAGTTATCTTCCGCTCGGAACGACTTTTAATTCGAAGCATTTATTATGATATCACATTTTAATTTTTGGGAGAAGTTTGGATAAGACGGTAATGTTAGCAGTTTCCTCAGCGACGGAAAACTTAATTGGTACTATACGTTTTAGCAAATGAGTATTGCATGAGTAAGTTTGCAATTAAGCAAGATAAATATTTAGGAGAGTCAAATGAATGTAGCAACAACAGTTCCATAGCAAGAGATTCTCTGTTCTGAGAACAGTATGCATATATAGTTAATTACAATGTGACGGATTGTTATTCTAGGTCAAAATCAGATAAATATTATTGTACTCTCTCAGATCTGCATTAATACAAAAGAAATGTGGCACTTCCATAAAATATGTTGTTTTCGTAATCTTTAATTTACCGTTTAAAAAAATTTTCAAAAGTGTATTTGAATAGTTTTATGTTGCATAAATATGGTTTTAAAAGATAATTTTAAAAAGACTGCAATTGGCTCATTGATTTAATTATTGATTGAATGAAGGCACATAGGCATAGAGAAGAATCATCTAAATTATCTGTCTTAAACCGATGGTTCGCGGTTCAGGGTTTCGCGAAATATATTGGGCATTTGCGAAAAAAATGTACTAGTACAACGATTACGCAAGGAGTTCACCAATTTATTTCAGATTTTAGGAGTTCGTAAGGAGAAAAAGTTTGGGAATCACTGATCTAAATAAATGCAATGATATTTCTAGCATTTTATTTCGAAGTTGGGTGAAGGGGAAAGTTAGAAAAAAAGGTACTCCAAAGGGATTAAAGTCTTTAATAACCTATATTAGTTTATTCACACATATTAGTTTATATTTTACTAAAAAATGTACAAAAAAGTTAAATATATTTCCTGAATGTCCAAATGTATGCATGAACACTAAGGAAATTACACTGCTAAATCAAGGCATTGCTTTAATGTCATCTTGTTCAACACATCTTCAGGATTTAATCTTTCACAATCTCTTCTTATTCTAACAATCGTAAACCCGATCTGGGTCGGTTCCCTCTAGTAAGTACTTAAACTGAAACAGTGGTGCACGTAGGACTTTCTCTTGGAGGGTAGCCCATGAAACTGTAACACTAACCACCAGAAAAAGTCCAGGCAATTTTTTTTTCTCTTGAACACATTTTATTGACTTCTTTTCAATATACTTCCATGTTTTTTAATTGTGTTTTTATTTACTACTAGCAGTCCCGCACGGCGTTGCCCGTGAACCCCTTAAATTATGCGATTTACAAAATCTGACATGTGAACTGCAACTCCAGATTAGTACTCTAGGCCGCAATTGTATAACAGAATGTGCAGATAATGGTTCCAGAGTTTCAGGTACGTACTTACAAACGCACCACTAAAGACAACTCACTGCCGTGGCCGTCACATATTTCCCCCAGAAATATCGTGTAATTTGCATTAAAATTGCTGTAGTTATTAAATATTTCATCCAATTAAGTAAATTATCTTGTAAAATCCACAATTTTCGATTTAAATTTCTTAAAATTTGGAAATGTTAGGTCATTAAACGTATTAAATACCATAAAAAGTACCATAAAAATTTTCATGAAAAGGTCCCATCAGGAAAAACGCGCCAAATGACAGAAAAATCGTCAAACTTGGCGAGTTTTGGCGAAATATCACCAAAATTGGCGCCAAAAATAAGTCCCCAAAAATTAGGTTTCCGAAGACCTACGACCCATAGAACCCGAGATTTCCAGAACATTCCATATTGATGCAACAAAAAGCAAAATTTAACTATTTAACGCATAGAATACGAATTTTAAACTATTTTAAACCCCAGAACAGCGGGTTGCTCCCAAAATTCGTAACACAGGGTAAGAAAATTTCCGTTTTAGAACGGTTTTTAATTAATAATTAAAAAAGTAATTAAAATTTTAAAATTCTGATTCTCAGGTGCACATTATCGGCATTCATGGGCTTATATATTCAAATTTTCAGAGTTCTGTGTGCAGTAGATTTGTCTCGAGACCGCACACAAACAGATTTACAAACATTCATTTTTATTATTATAGAGATAGATAGATTTGGCGTAAACCTGATGAAATTTTCGTGCCATTTCATGCTTCTCAAATGCAAACGATTTGTTTTATAGTAGCATTCGGGCGAAACTCGCCAAGCATGGCAATGTAAAAAACGGTTTTTTACTTTTGCGGTTACCACTCACTTCAAGCATAAATCTTTTCATGAGGCCAAAGTTCGCCAAACATGACGATCTAAAATCGGTTTTTAATTAATAATTAAAAAGTAATTAAAATTTCAAAATTCTGAGCCTCAGGTGTACATTACCGAAGGAATGGGCTCATATGTTTGAATTTTCAGAGTTCTGCGTCCAGTAGTTTTTTCTGGACATCGCACGCATGCAGATTTTCAGACATTCATTTTTATTGGTATAGATTGGCGCAAAACTGACTAAATTTCCGTGCCATTTCATGTTTTCCAATGCATGCGATTTTGTTTCACAGTATCATGCTGGCGAAACTCGCCGAGCATGGCATCCTGAAAACGGTTTTTAATTAATAATTAAAAAAGTAATTAAAATTTTAAAATTCTGATTCTCAGGAGCACATTACCGGACTCATGGGCTTATATATTCAAATTTTCAGAGTTCTGCATGCAGTAGGTTTGTCTGGAGACCGCACACATACAGACAGACAGATTTACAAACATTCATTTTTATTATTATAGAATGCGAGAATTAACTGCTGAGCATGAGAATTAGATAACGTCTATAACATATTAAAATGTCGAAAACTACATGGTGAATTAGCGTAACAAAGTGTATAACTCTTTTGGGTGTGGTCCAGACCCCTTGGACCCCTCCTTTGTATGCGCCACTAAACTAAAACGGGAAAAACTAAACTGGGAAAAAGACTTTTCTGTAGTTGCAATAAATACAAATAAAATGCATAAAATTTTGATGAGCTTATGGCTGTTTGAAACATTTCATCTCACTTAATTTAGACTCTCTCTCTCTCTCTCTCTCTCTCTCTCTCTAATACTTTTTCAGGCGTATGTTTTCATCGTATTCTTCCGCTTCTCACAGCAAAAACTACTTGTACTCCCTTGATGAGAAATTTATTTTCGTAATAAATCCACAAAATCGTCAGAAGATCTAATATTTTAAGCATTTCAATCTGCTGGTATTGAGTTTTGACTGTTAGATGTTATATTGTTGTTTTCTTTAAACTGGCTATTTAATCGTTTGAGGCGCAACCCTTTCCCAATGCTGAAAAAAGGGCAGCCGTTGCCATCGCTCGACTTAACTACCAGCAAGATGGCGGACGATCGAAACGTTCATCGTGTGCCACAGATCTAGAGACCCTTTTTTGACGCAGCTAGCTGTGCCGCACAGCCAGCTGTCGTTAAAAAAGGGTCTCTAGACCTGTGGCACGCGATGAACGTTTCGATCGCCCGCCATCTTGCTTGTAGTTAAGTCGAGCGATGGCAACGGCAGCCCTTTTTTCAGTATTGGGCAATCTATCCAGCTGTTCTCGCATTCTTCCATTTTTCAGCAGATGTCAGTGCTGTTAAAAATAATCGTAACAATTTTTTCACGGGAAATGACATGCTAAAAAGTAAAGCATTCTCGTATAGCTATGTCACCCGCAACTATTTTTATAGAAATCAAATCTATTCTTCGTGACTGGCAACAGTCAAAACGTCAGAGTTTGGTTTTCCCAGAGCGGGAACACTGCACGTGCCCCCCCCCAGAGCGGGAACACTGCACATGAGCACGCAAGGGTCGTCTGTTTTTTTTTTTTTTTTCAATAGCTTTTGTGTTTATATGTTGAGGCTTCGTGACCGCATAATAGAGAAGCTAAATAATTGCCATGTTTTGCAACTTTTGGTGATACACTGTAAAAATAAATTATGGAAATCATCAGATTATTTAACAGATTTCATTTTAAGATTTGGCTATTAAATGACCTAGTGTAAAATACCGAAGCCAAATATGATCAATGCTCCCTCTATACCCATTATTAGATACACAGTGGTGGCAAAAGTTCCTGAGCACACTCATTTTTTGTGCCAAGTTTTTGTGGTTGACTTAAAATTTGTCATGAAGTAATCATAGATGTCATAATATCTTAACCATTGTTAGTGATTCTAATGTATTTTTTTTTTCAAGTTGATTTGAAATCGCTTTCTAGCTTTTTAAAGCAACAAATATTTTTCGTTATACAACTGTCTGAATAAGGATGGACGCGAGATTAAAAAAAAAAAAAAAAAAATAGGACTGTCTCGTCTCGCAAAACAGCCACAAAGATCTGTCTCGTCTCGCAAAATCTCTGTAGAGTATTGATAAAACATCTGTTGCCTCTCGCACAGCTCGAATATCTCCAGTGAATCCCTATATCTTAATACAATAGTATGTAATATGTACAGAATAACACAATATAGAAGAACATAACATTACGTTGTAGAATAACATAAAAATTTACGGTACATTTAATATGCATTTTGAAAATTACATAGTTGTCACATGTTTTAACATCAATTTTTTATGGGCTGTTGTGGTATTAGTTAAAACAGTAGGATAATTTCATAACGAAAAGCTAACTCAACCACAAAAATCAGGCAAAAAAATGAGTGTGTTCAGGATCAGGACTGTTTGCCACCACTGTATATACGATCTCATGAATAGTTGCTGATCACTTAACAATACGCAATCACTCAACTTAGCGTAAAAACTGCGTTGTTTTTCTTTTTTATTTCGACAATCAAGCATTTTTAATCAGCTTACCAGTGCATTAAAAAAATGAAAATTCCCTCACGAGTTAATAAAGAGTTTTAAAAACGTGAGCCCGTCTCATTTCAGCAGCTAAAATGTCTAAAATAATGTTTTAAATTAATGAAAATAGTGCTAAATATTATAAAACACCATAAACGTATTGCCTTTTGATTTTAAAAATTTGTTTGGAAATTCAAAATAAACTTCCCTTTTCATCTCTTAAATTCGATAAGTATCCTCCCCTCCCTCCAAAAAGAAAGAAGAAAAAAAAAAAAAAACAGTCACGATACGCATGTATGACCCTGGCTCCCAGGGAAATTTTCAGCTTTTCGTGTGAATGAAGTAGGAAAGTGAATTTATTACGTAAGTACTAAGATTGAAGTGAAATACTCCAGAGTGAATAGCATTTCTACCTACAAAAATGATTCCACAAAGAAAGAAATAATTGCAATAGTTTTTATCAATAAGCAATGCTGTAGCGGAAAATTGCAAAGCCCTTCCTCAAATCGGCCATTTTTAGATGCATTAAGGACCTTAACATAGGATCTTCCCTGGGGAGATTATCATTTTATGCTTCTGAAAATGAATACTTAATTAAACATGTTATTAAAATTCAATTTTATTATTATTGTTTTTAATCTTAAAAGATTTTTTTATAATACTATTGTCCCTACCCCCCCCCCGGCACCCCATTGGCCGAGTGAATAAGACACTGATCATGGTAGATGGCTAAAGATCACACGTCCGTTGCTACTGTACGGTTGTCGATCTAACGGTCTGGAGTTTTGGGTGATTTTCTCCGAATGTAACGTCAATACGTGTCAGAACGCTTACAAAGTCCTCCGCCAAAGGCCAGAGCCTGGCTAAAACAGGGGCAGCAGTTTTAGGCTCCCAGTTATAAGGGTCCCCCAAGCAAAGAAATGATACTTTTTAGTCTAGTAGAAATATGTAAGCATTTTCTGGGAAATTTACCTGCTAAAACTTCAACAATTTTCTAAAAAAAAAAGCTGTTTTGCTATGCTAAGAAATACTTTCTTTCTTTCCTTTTATTTTCTTCTTCTTCATCTAAGAACACCATTTCTGAGCTATTAAGAATGATAGGTAGTATTTGTTGATACATATGCATATGCATACATCGGATTAAACGGGCCCCAATGAAAATACCTGCCCTGCCCCGGGCTTCATTCGGAGTCGGGCTCTGCCTAAGGCACCCCCCCCCCCTCACTTCCCATAGGCAGATGCTCCTCGTACAGGTTTGTCGTAACGCAAAAGA
This sequence comes from Cheiracanthium punctorium, assembly GCA_038373885.1. Classification (NCBI taxonomy): domain Eukaryota; kingdom Metazoa; phylum Arthropoda; class Arachnida; order Araneae; family Cheiracanthiidae; genus Cheiracanthium; species Cheiracanthium punctorium. The sequence goes on from JAWZYV010011719.1 coordinate 2,400,745, forward strand.
TTTATAATATTATTACTTTTTTAGGATTCTCATCGAAAAAATTTCAGTCCCATAGCAAAGTCCCATTGAGCGGAACGAATTCATAACTTGTGCTGTCGCCATCTAGTGAGAGCTCGTAAAAGCAATTCCCATGGAGAATAACGAATATTCATTATCGATTTCCATTGACCGAAACTTTTTTTAAAATCCCGTAAATGTTTATTTTACATTTGTTCTCGATGTGGTTCTGATATATTCCAGCAAAAAATTCATCTAGAATTATCTTTTGGTTCTTAGGTGAAATCAAGTCAATTTACATGCCAAACACATTTGTTCCTGATATCCCTCTCTTAAAATTGTTTTCAAGTAAATGTTCTTTATCTAGAAGCTGAAGTACATTTCAGGGCGAGCTTGACAAGTGCATAAAGTTTTGCTCTTTTGTCTCCACGTCTGCATTTGCGCTCTATGGGGGAGCATTGCAGAATCAGTGCTAATATCCGTCCCTTCAGAAAAACAAGTAAATCACCACGAACACAACTACAATGACCCTAAAAATCCCTTTGAGATCCCACAAAAAAACGCCACTCCCTGGAAAACTTTTTTTGGAAATTTTGCGATGCGAACCTGCCTCACGAGCTGGATTTAGAGGAGATACAAACAATGACGCTGGGACTATTGCTGGATTCTCATTAGCTGCTCATGCATGCACATACAATTGTTTAATTGAAAAAAAAATTACAAATTTTATTCTGTCATGAATTAGAGATTCTGATAATCAACTGGCCCACCAGTGGCCGATCGCATAGCGCTCTCAACCGTTCGTCTCCCAGTTAAGAGCGTTATGCGATCGGCACCTGGTCTGTGTAGCCAGCAGCGGCCGGTCTAAGCCGGCACCGCCCATATGCTATAACGACACCAAGGCTATCTGTCGGTTGAACCAAGCACAGAAGAAACCTGGTTCAACCCGACCTAGCCTTTCGGAGTTTTCCGTGGTTTTCTCCGAAACGTAACGTAAATACGGGTTAGGACCCCTTAGTAAGAGTTAGTAAGTACAAAATTTAAATTTCTATGCTGAGCTCGTTCAAAAACATTCCCAATCAGTAAAATGTGTCTCATACATTAATTAGCATATCATTTTTTTCATTCGTAATTTATGTACAGCCCTGAAACTCGATCTTCCGATTGGATCTTTTCTCTTCGAAAGTTATTGCAAGAGGGTTTAAATCATCGGTTCCCAACAGTGGCGGATTTAAAGGAGAGCGGGGCCCTAGGCGTCAAATATATGCGGGGCCTTGATTCCTTATTTTAAATCCCCCACTGAAATTTTAAGAATAAATTCTCTTTCGTCCAGCTACCCCCCCCCTCCTCTCAAATTTTATATACAAATAGACCAAGTTGTTAGTTTCATAAACAAATGAAGAAAAGTTTCCAATATAAGTAAAATTTATTTGAAAATATGGGTACTTAAAAAATAATTTACAAAAAGCCCATTTCCGCATCTTGGTTACCATGAACTATAGTTTTGCTGTGAACTTAAATTTTCGGTGCTAAAGCGTATAAAAATTATGCAATTTAATTTCATGTGTTTTTATGTTTTGCTAAAGTTTAATTTAAACAAGATTATTTACGGAGCCATTTAAATGTTTAAATATATCCTTCAAGCACAACATACATATTTTTTAGTTCACTATTTACAGTTAAATGTTAAATTAATTTCCTCCTACATTTTTCGGCAGCAAACTTATCAATTATAATTTCAAAATCTCTTTTAGTTAACTCGTCACTTTCGATGTTCAAAATTCCAAAAACATAAGTGTTCTTGCGAAAGAGAATTTCGCAAGTAATATTTTATGCGTTTTAGCACCGAAAAGGATCTTTCTCCTGAAGCATTGTTAATATGTTAGGATTATTCTTAACAAAACCTCCGCGTTAGGAAATGTCGACTGTAGGCCAAAATCAATAATTAATTTTAACATATCATTTGGCCCTGACACTTTTTCTTCTTTACAAAAATGTAAAAACTACATGAGTTCGTGTTTTAGTACATCACAGTCAATGTCATTTTTGAAAGTTTGTGACAATCTTTTAATGCATTCTTCAATATCATTATGGTCTAAATTTACTTCAAAAAATAGTTTAAATGTCCCTAACATATCGTTGTATACTTCTCTTTTTACATTCATCTCACTAATTAAAGTGTTACAAATAACATAAAAAACATTGTATTGAAAATATGCTTTTGCATTCATCGTGATTTCATTTTCTATATTTTCATCAAAATATTTATTTGCGTTCCTTTTTCGTATCCTTCTAATTTTATATTCGTTTTGGCTCACTTCTGAGTGCATCAATGATTATGCTTTTTCTTCTATGGATTCATAATTATTCCCCAGGATCTTCTATGAAGTCTTGGCATGATTTTAGTAGAGTGTTGGCTTTCATAATACTTAAGTTTATATTTTGCAAGTTTAACCATGTGCAATTAATCCTGTTTAAAATAGGATGCCATATTGTGGTGTTAGAATTTTTGTTTCAAATTGACAAAGTTTGTCTTTTAATGCACTGGCCTCAATTTTACAAATAATTTTTTGAGTTTCATTCTCACTTATTCTTTTAAGAGCTTCATATATATTTTGATAGTTTGAAACGATTCCATTTATTGCTTCTGTTCTTGAAGACCATCTGGTATCGCATATTCTTTTTAAATGCTTTGATTTTTCTGAACTATCGACAGACTTTGTTAATATATTCCACCTCTGGTTAGATGACGAAAAATATATACATAAATTTTGTACAAAACTGAAATATTGAATGGTTTCTGAGCATGATTCAGCAGCTGCATTTCCCAAAAGATTCAAAGTATGATTCGGGCAAGGTATAAATGTTGCGGATGGGGAATGGCATTCAATTTTAGCCTGAAGGCCGTTGTACTTACCCGACATATTGGCAGCGTTATCGTAGGACTTACCTCTACAGTTTTTTATACCAATTTTTAGTTCACTTAGTTTTTTTAGAACAGCGTTTTCTAAATTTTCAGCATAGTGTGATTCAATGAGAATAAATCCGAAAAAGCTCTCTTTAATGGTTCCCTTTTTTTGTAACATATCTTATGATAAAACTTAGCTGGTCTACGGCTTATGTCAGGAGTAGAATCTAAAATGAGAGAGAAATATACAGATTCTTGTACATTTTTTACAAATTCATCTATTAAATAAGATGCCATCAACCTCAAAAATTCTTCAAATATTCCATGGGACAAATAATTTGTTTTGCCACTGCCAACATTCTTATATATTTATCCATGTGATATATACTGTGATATATCCATGTATATATTCATGTGATATATTTATCCATGTGAACTTTTAGAAATTCGCCATACTCAGCAAGATACTCCAAACAACTAAGGCAGTTCAGAAAAATTAAAATTTTTAAGTTCATATTTAGTTTATTAGAAAAAAGAATTTAAACTATATGGCCACGCGTTACATAATGTGCTTTAAAAAAGTTTGTTTGTTTTGTGTGATTATGGCAACTCTACGCTAAAGCGATCTGCCAAGGATGGAGGTGCCTTGGTAGTAGGAATTTCTAAGGGGTTCTAACGCGTATTCACGTTACATCTGGTGAAAACCTATCAAAAAACCACGAGATCGACAGCTAGGGATGGACGCGAGACGACTTTTTGCGAGACGAGACAGAGATTTACAGCTTTTTTGCGAGACGAGACAGACATTTTTAACATTATGATATAGGGATTTTTGCGAGACGAGACAAGCTTTTCGGCTGTTTTGCGAGACGCGAGACGCCAATTTTTCGTCTCGCGTCCATCCCTATCGACAGCAGCGCGATGGGACCTGAACACGGGGCCTTCACATCCGGCCGTCTACCATGTTCAGTGACATAATCACTGTGCCATCGTGAGGCATGCTGTATAAAAGATTTCAAAACGCTTTAAAAAACGACATACATTTTGACACTTTAGGTCAAATAGCTCTTTGGTTAGAGACCTAAAAATTAATATGGCATCCAAACTTTCAGAATTCTCCAAACTATCGAAAACTTATAAATTTTAAACAAATTATCCAAAGTTAATTAATTAATAACAAATAAAAACGTTGAAAATTGAGTTTTCATCATAAAGATATGCACAACACACAAGCAAAGAATCATTATTATCTACAATATCGATCTACGAATTATTTTGATTGGTTGGCTTTAGATCAAATTATTCATGATTATAATAATAATTACTTGTATTTTAAAAATTTATTCATAATAGCACGACACCAATTTTGCTTTGACACCGAACAATATTTGAAAATTTACAAATTAAGAATAATTAGGAGTGATTATGTACGAGTGTATATATATATATTTTTTTTTCCTGCATACACACAAGGCTGTATGCAGAAAAAAAAATCGGGGGCGGGGTGGAGACATGTAGCGCAAAATATTTTCGCCTATAACTGATTTTCAGAGTCCACGCAAATAAAAAACTACTAATCCATTGACAAAGATTTCGGGGGTGGAGGGGATCACGGTTTTGTATCTATACATATGTATAGCAGAAATAAAAGAAACTAATGAATAGAACATACCACCCAATGCCAGTATGCTGTAGCAATAAAATTCATGTACTCTGAAGGTCCCAGGTTCAAGCCTACCACGCGGCTGTCGATTCAACCGCATGGAGTTTTAGTCGACTTTACTCAGATGTAACGTAAATACGTGTTAGAGCCTTTTGAAATGTCCTCAGACCAAGGCAACCTTTCCCCCGCCCTCCAAACCAATAAACAGATAATCCCTCGTCTAGGCTTGCCACAGCACAAAACTTAAAATTACTATTTAATTATTCTGAATACTTCTGAAGCTGTGATTTTTCAAGATATTAACAACAAAAATTTCTTATTTAATTTTATAACCAATAGCGATTTTTTTGAAAATTTTCAAAATATGAACCTCAGAGTTTGCATAAATAAAAAGTGGAAATGACAGTGACAGTAAAATATCTTGCGTGACTAATATTTTCCTTTTTTATAGTTCTTGAAATAATTACAACATTACTAATTTTTAAATACCCATTCATAGTTTAAAACAAGTCACAATGAGCGGCATAGCAAAAGAGGCTGCGGGGCCTGGTCCACCCCGGGTGCCAAGCTGAAAACAAATGTATCGGTAAAGACCGAACACCGAAAATTAGAAAAAATGGGGCAGCAGATTGCCGGAACTTAAAAAAAAATACGGCGGCAATTTAAAAGACTGCACTAGGCGCCTAGTAATCTTTGCTATGCCGGTGGTTGCAATATTAAATAGCATTTGAGAGCATTTACAATTTTTAATAAAATGTAACATATCTTATCTTTGAAGGTTCACTTGTACTGCAACTAAGTACTATATCGGATCTTCTAAATACAAATTAAGAAAAACACAACACAAAATTTAAAAAACAAAACCCCTTAACAAATTTGGCAGAGTGGTAGTAGCACACAGCACTTTGAATCGGAGTGATTGACTAACTGAAAACCTGGATGAGAAAATCAATGGACATATGTGCTGCACACAAAGCTATAGTACTTACCATATCCATGACTCAAATAACCGTGTTTACGAAATTAATATAGCCCTGTGGGAGTTTATGGGTCGTCGAATTTCAATCAATGCATTGAAGGGGATTTGGCGGTCTTAAAAAGAGACATTCCTGATTATGACAGTTTTCTCACTGTATCGAATGCAACTATCTCTTTGTTGGGTTTGGGTGGCGCAATATTCGCGGAAGTGAATAATACCCTTAGTCTAATTAAAAGCCCCCTCTTTTCCACTGGACAGCTGTATGGCCTAGAGGCTGGGCAGCAGGGAAGAAACAAAATGAACTGTTCAAGGGATGCGAAATCTGATTCCTTCTTATCAAGTTTGTACCTCGCAACCTATTGCTTCACTTTTGCGCTTATTTAGTTTTTCCGAGAAGAATTTTCAGGCGGTCGGGCTCCCCCCTTCCCCAAGAAATAAGCGACGAACGAAGATTTTAAAAGGGAAATTTCCTTTGCGTCTTTGAAATTTTTTGTGAAGTATTTTTTACTTTTTTGACATTACATAAATTAACGATAAATATTGGTAAACAAGTTGTAAAACGCGGGGCCCTTACGAGTGCGGGGCCTAAGGCGTACGCCTATTGCGCCTAATGGGAAATCCGCCACTGGTTCCCAACCGGTGGTTCGCGAACAAGTAGGGGTTCGCAAAATGCATAAGAGGTTTTTGTTTCTTGCGAACAAAACCTCGCAAGGTTTTGCGAACGTTTGAAAACTGCGAACGTTTGAAAACTGTTTACTAGAATACCAGAGACTATATAAGAGGTTTGCCAAAATCTTTTGAATTTTTGAAGGGGTTCGCGGATAACCACTGCTTTAGGGCCAGATATATTTATTTTCATATCTCTGAACTTTTTTATGGTGAAAGGCTGAAATTTTGAGCATCACCTAATTAATGCATGGCGCACATTTTAACGGGGCCGTATAAAAATTAAAAATTTGTATTTATTTATATTTAATATCCGGAAAATTTTAATCTATACTCTAAAATTCTGTACTTTTCTTTAAGGACCGTATTCTCCAAACTTTAAACCCTGGAGTTAACCCAGCAAAGCGAGCTACTTCAAGGGTTAGTGAGAAAATGGTATTCACAACTCTAAAATCAGGGGTTACCCCAAGAATTGACCCTGACTCCAGGTGCAGATTCTAACCCCGCAATATTGGAGGGTTGACTCTGGTTTAAAAATGCCGGATACGGGGGTTGTTTTCATAGGTTTGGAAAATCCCAAAAATTTGCTAATACTTGAATATTTTGTGCTTTAACAGACGGACACTGCTGTGAAAACCACCCATCAAGCTATAAAAGTAGCCAAAAGTCATAAAAAATCTTTGTACAATGTTTTCAAAAACTCTGGAGATTGACTGTGCTTTTTTTGCCGTAGAGACTGCAGGCGCCATCTGTCGGACTTATCTTGGTTTGCTTTTCCATTCCCTCTTTTTTCTGATTTGAACGCTTTTTTTTCTTAATTATTTTTTATGTTGAAAATAAATAAGTAAATTCTGATCTTTCCTATTTATTTTCTTGTCTCTATTTTTCCACAGATGAGGGACGATTTGGCCAGAGCACTGTGGATCTACTACGCCTTCGCTTTTTTTTTTCTTTTTTTTTTGGGGGGGGGGGGTGTAACAAGAGGCGGGATGGAAATATTTACATTGAAGAGATTAATCATTTAGGTGTAAAGGATGAAAAAAAAAAGTGTTGTTGAGGGGTTAAACATTTTTGCCTGATTTTAGTGTATTGTACTTGGGAATAGCGAATTAACAATTTTTCACACAAATGTGAGAAAAAAAACAATATGCTTCAGTATCATAGAATTTTTTAAAGACATACATATTCTATGTATAATATATAAAGTATCCCAAAAAGAAAAACATCAAAACTGCATAAATTAATTTTTGTGTGTTAAAAAAATATGAAAATTCCTAAATTTGAAAAAAAGTATAACAGACACGAAATTTTATTTATAAAAAATATTGGATGTAATTTTGTATTAAATGTTTAATCAGTGTATTTTTTTATAAGTAATTTTCACATTTTAATGCGCAGTTTGCATAAAAACAAATTAAATATCATGAAGGAAGTGTATGTGGTTGGAGCTGGGTTCGATCTCGCAAACGTTAAACCTAGTTCACCCCTTCATGCAATCATTACTCTGACTAATCACAGACGAGCTTTCAAAGCTGGGTGAGACAACTCCAGAGTCAAGTAACCCTGGGTGGAAATAAGTTGGTGAATACAGTTTCCGAGTTGTCTCAGAGACAAACCGGCAATGCAGGTTTCCCAACTCTCGGATTATGGCGCACAGTTTGGTGAATACGGCCCTAAGTAATTTTGTGATTTATTATGTATGCCTACGATTAATCTTTAAGGAATAAGACTAAATCAATGTTTTTGGAACGCGATGTATGTTTGTGTGACTGTATACTATTATGGTATGTATGCATGGGCTGCTACCTTATAAACATATATTGTTGCAGAAAACTCAGCTTAGTTTTTGGGTTCGTCTCTTAAAAGTCCAGTGTAATGGAGAGTTCTACTAAACAGTCCACTTGTCAGGATGAAATACAAATTTTATTCATTCTAGAACTTCGTCTGTCAGTCTGCTTTACACATAGTTCACAGGCTCTAAAAGCCCGTAACTTGCTTTATAATGAAGATTTCACAAAAACAGCTTTCAAAAACAAGCTGAACGAAACAAGCTATAGATTGCTTAAAAATCACAGAATACAGAACCTCACTGAATTGACTACATTCACTCAGCTGAAGTCCGGCCCTGTTGTGCCTTTTCATATACTTTATGCCGACATTACGTGAAAATTCCAGAGAAATACAGATCCGAAAAAATCCCGATCAATCGCGAATTTTGATTGCGTAATACAGAAATGTAATTGAGTAATGCAAGTAATGCTTTTGCGTAATACTACTGTAGGGAAACAAACATTACAGGCCTCATTAGTAAATTCGCGCCAACTGCCTGAAATGTCAATAAGCTTGGCGATTATTTGGCGAAATATCGCCAAATTTGGCGCCAAAATAAGTTTCTAAAAGGGAAGTCAGCTAAACTCTCTCATCAATATTTCTGGAGAATACGAGAAAACCCTATATTGAACAATGAGGATACCCAACACTTCCTATCTCGCTTTCTAGTTAACCGATCGGGATGCAACAAAATGCAAATTTTAATTATTTGACGCGTAGAGTACGAATTTTAGACTATATTTACATTTTGGAGTGCAGAACAAACCAGAAATTCGTAACAACATGTAAGACGAGTAAATGGTAAACAAATACGTAAGTCCCGACTCACGTAGGGAAATCTCCTGGGTAACGTGTTCAAGCTTAACGGTAAACAATTCGTTGAAGATGAATTTTTATACTAGAAAATCGGAGGAGAAAAACAGAAGCAATATTATTTTCCGAAGTAAAATATTCGAGAAAAACTTTATGGGGGCTTTGAGGCAAAAAGCGGAAGTCACGAATATCCTGAGCACATACATCTTCAGAGTTTGCTGAATTTGTTACTGTAATAAATTTTCGAAAGGAAAAGTCTATCCTTCCATGAAAAATGTAAGATGCATCTCAGGAAATACGTGTGTATTTCGAAGCTGTTTATTTCTTACTATTGTTTCATGTAAATCTGATATTGGAAATAGGGTATACGTTTGAAATTCATGCTTGAAAAATACACGTTATGTTCAAAAAATGCTAAAGATAACTATTACTGTGCTTTATATGTTTTACGTAAAATACGCTGGCTTCCAAAAGGTAAGGTTGTTTTTCGAAATTCAATATTAAAAAAAAATGGCAGTAACAATAAAATTCGTAGTTTATATAAATAATAATAATAACAATAAAAAAAATTATTCAAAAAGGATAGCTACCACTTTTATTTTATAGAAAAGAACAGTTACATATGAGTGAGAGAAAATTACGAAAACATAAGGCTTTCGGAATCACTTTTGTAACTTTTGTTGATTTACAACTGCTGTTAGCATATTCGTTAACCCTTTAACGCGCAGTGTTCCCGCTCTGGAAACACCAAACTCTGACGTTTTGACTGTTGCCAGTCACGAAGAATAGATTGGATTTCTATAAAAATAGTTGCCGGTGACATCGCTCCACGAGAATCCTTTACTTTTAAGCACGTCATTTCCCGTCAAAAAATTGTCACGATTCTTTTTAACAGCACTGACATCTGCTGAAAAATGGAAGAACGCGAGAACAGCTGGATCGATTGCCCAATGCTGAAAAAAGGGCAGCCGTTGCCATCGCTCGACTTCACTACCAGCAAGATGGCGGACGATCGAAACGTTCATCGCGTGCCACAGATCTAGAGACCTAGAGACCCTGTGTCGTCAAAAAAGGGCCTCTAGATCTGTGGCACGCGATGAACGTTTCGATCGTCCGCCATCTTGTTGGTAGTTAAGTCGAGCGATGGCAACGGCTGCCCTTTTTTCAGCATTGGGAAAGGGTTGTGCCTCAAAGGGTTAACTATAGGCAGTAGAGACCTGCATTGGCTAAGAGAAGCCGTCTGCACGCTTCCTGGATCTGACAACGATGGGCTTCTGTACTCTTCACAGACGAGTCTAGATTCACAACGGAGAACGATTCAGGACGTCTGCTGATCTGGAGGGAATAACGCACCAGATATCATATCAATCCGACACTGTTGAAAGACACAACTACAGAGGTGGTGGAATCACGGTTTAGGCAGGGATCTTACTCGGTGGTCACACTGACCTGCGTGTATTCCATGGAGGAACCCTGACAGGTGTGAGATATCAGGATGAGATCCTTGATCCATTTATCCGCCCATATGCCCGTGATATTGGCAATGATCTGATCCTTATAGATGGTAATACACAACCTCACGGAGCTGTGGTTGTAGAGGACCATCTTGAGGGTCATAGTTTGAAGCGAACGGAACGACCAGCTCAATATCCAGACCTGAATCCGATAGAACATCTTTGGGACTATCTTGTCAGGCAGGTTGCTGCTAAAAGTCCTCCTCCAAGTAGGTCGTTAGATGAGCTAGAACAAGGCTTACTCAGTGCCTGGTCTTCGCTTCCCATTTCGGTGTCCGCAACTTAATTGACAGCATGGAAAGTCAGTGCCGCCAATGCATTCAAGTTAGGGGTGGACACATTTCTTATTAGAACTCACTTATATATTTTTATGACATTCTAATTCTACCACATAAAACTGTGATGTACTGTTTTTTCCAAGAGTGGTCTGTTCCACCAAAATTGCTTTTTTTTGTTATAAATAAATTTTGCGTTTAACTTATGTAAATACTCGCATTCACAATAAATAACTATTCAGTGCACATTTTCACTAAATTTTTTGTTTCTACATTCATTCATTTGCGAATTAGACGCAGAAAATTGGTTGTACCTTAACTTTTGGAGGCCAGAGTATTAAAGTTTAGCTCGTAAGTCGAAACAAAACGTTTCAGAACAATCCAAAATTTGTTACAGCTAGCATATGTATCGGATTGAGTCACAAGTTCCTCATAAACTTTGGCATGTCATTCGAAAAAGGAAAATTGGGACAAAGAAATGCATTTTGCATAAGTATGTTCACACGAATTTTGGATTGTTTCGTGAAACTCTTTTAAAAAAAAATTAGTTCAAAAGTCACCGACACAAGGGGATGCTATGCACATAGTCGTCAAATGTGTGAGATAGAAAATTGCTGTAAAATATATTAATCAGGTCATTACTTTCAGTCCATGAACGACTGAAAATTATGATCACGTTGTCCATACGCGGTAAAGAGTTGGTAGAAAAGCTGTGTTTAAAGTTTTGTTCAGTAAAATTATTTTAAACTATGTTCAAAATATCAAGAGCAAGCTAAGTATGCATCGAAGTTCCGATCCTATCATTACAGATAATTACTGTCCTATATACATAGGACTTGGGCATTGGTAATAATTTGGGATAAATGCAATTTTCCTGCGTGACTTTCGTAAGTGTGCTTTACCTGCTTTTTTCAGTTCAGCATTTGTGGAATTTTAATGATTGTTTTAGTGATTAAAATTATTAAAAGAAGGGATCTTATATATAGATAGATAGATATAGATGTAGATATGGATAGATAGACAGATAGATAGATAAACACAATTTGCAGGTATTATTTTCACATAATTATAAGTGATACTTGGGAAACTATTTGTACAGAGTTGCATTTCATTTTGTGCAAAATGTAAGAGCCTTTTCATGACAATTCTGGAATTGACATCTTTTTTTATCTCATTTGCCAATTATGTGGGGGTTTTTATCTAATCTGAAATCATCGGTTATTTTTTAAAGTAGAATTTTGTTCCTCTATAACAGTCGTATGTAATAATAATAAAAAATTTTTTAAAAACTTCATTTTATCACGTTGCTGCAAGTTATAACATTACTCCGTTAAAAACCAACTGGGTGAACTTACTAGTGTTCTTACTGGCAGTCTGAGCATTTTCTCAAAAATTATTTTATACCTATTAGTTCATTTTTTAATAAAAAGCTTGATTTATCCCTTTTTAACATATACTGTGGTAAAGTCAAATATATTTACTTCGTTAACACTCTTTCTGCCTCATATTCGAGAAAGAAACTTGTTTGTTCTTTGAAGACTAGGGATGGACTCGAGACGAAAAATAGGCGTCTCGTGTCTCGTGAAACAGCCTAAAAGCTTCGTCTCGTCTCGCAAAATCCCTATATAGTAATGTTAAAAATGTGTGTCTTGTCTCGCAAAAAAAGCTGTAAATCTTTGTCTGGGCTCGCAAAAAAATCGTCTCGCGTCCATCCCTATATGGAAGGCATTAGCCTGAAAATACAGTAGATAAATAAAACATGCCAATGCTTTTTGATTTCTTTCTATTTTGGATAAAGAAGGATGTGAAAAAGAATTTTGATGTTTATATACTTTTCTGTCTTTTAGGAAATGTCCATGAGTGCAAATCAGAAAAAAACTCTTTTCCCAAACTTAAAGGCAATCGTAAGTCCATCACTCTATGATTTAGAGTTTTGACATTACTTAAATATATATCATTTTGCTATCGTAGTAAGCGTTCGAATTTTATATACAGTCGAACTGGATCATTGCAGGCCCGTATTTTATGAAAACCCGTGTTTAACTAGGTAAATTATTATAAATTATTGATTTAACGCTACAAAATTTGAATTAATACTCATAATATTAATTCAAATTTTATATATCTATAGAGGAAAGTTAGGTAGCATCGGGAACCTAAACTTCTAAATTTTGAAATAGTTTTTAGGTCAGTTGGACCAGATTACATCCCATACAAAACATTATAGATCTGGAAACAAATCCTTTAAAACCCATTTTTCTATGATAAAAATATCAATCTTTTTTTGCTCTTTTTTTTCAGTCATTGCATTTTTATTATTTTACTTGTGAAGGGTTGATCGGACATGGAAAAAAATATGTGCAAGTAGAGAATTCCTTTTGATTGTGCAAAAAAAAATTTATTAATAGGCAATCTTATTTTTCAGAAAATTATAAAAATATAAAAAGTACAGATATTAAAACTAACTTAATTGATAGAGAGTGATGTAAATGTTGGAAAATTTTTAAAGATCAGCCTTTGAAACTTTAATAATTCGTTTTAAAGACAAATAAATGCATGTATTGTTAGAAAGCGTTGATGTTGTTTCCCTGTATTAATGTGTGTTGTTGGAAAGAGAGTTGTACAGGCATTCTTGCAAGTGAAATGAGTGTATGTGACCCTTGACCCTGGCGATAAGCTTGGCGATCGTTTTGGTGACTTGGGCAAAAAATGAAAGTTTTCGAAAGTAGTGGAATTTTGTCTGTATCTCATTGAGGAAAGAAGATACCCATAATGTACAGCAAATAAAGATTTCCATGATAATGTTATTCTTATTAACAGCAATCTGTGTCCGATACAACTCGCAACACCTCTGACCAATATAACCCAAAAATCATAGAACAAAACAAAGATTACCTAATTAAAACTGACAACCATTTTCTAGAAACCTTATGCTTTAATTTTTATTCTTTTTCTCTGCCCTCAAATTTGGCGCCCAAGTGCTGTGCACCATATTGCTCCCGTCTATATGATCGGCCCTGGTTGTCATGTGTCAAGTGATAGCATTTTCGTTAGATTTTGTTTTCCATTGGGATGGGGTGAGGGGGGTGGGGGGTGGGGAGAGGAGGTTCTTTTCCTTTTTACTAGGACACCTTTAAGTAATTATGCTTCAGAGAGGGACATTTTAAATTGAAATAAAGCATTTAATTCAGTTTTATTCCGATGAAAACTAAGATCATCAGAAAAGTTCAAACAGAAATCGCATTAATTAGAATAAATGAGATCAAAAATATTTTTACACATAGTGATTATATTTTTAAGAAAAAGGGAACAACTGCACTTATCTTAACTAACAATTGCTATAATCATTAATATATGCATGTGTATGTATTACCTTTGCACTAGAGACAAACGTGAAAGGAGCTTTCACATTGCTGTTTCGCGTCTCCTCAACAGATAAATATCGATATTCTTTGGCCGTCGTTGCTCATGGACGACCTTGCCCAGCCCTCTGACAGTACTGAGCGGTCATTTTTAAAAAAACTAAAATAAGCGTTGTTTTTTATTTGCTACAAATAAAGCATATACTGCATTAAATTCTCATTCTCTCGACGTTTTCTAAACGTTTTATTCTACGTAACTGAAAATTAAGGGAAGACAAGCACTTTTGAAGGCAAATGTCTCGCTCCTTACAATTCAGAAATCGAAAACGTGAGTTAATAAATGTTTCCATATTATGCTTCAGTAGCGCTTTAGGAAAATCGAAAAATGAACACAATTTAAGTGCATAATTGCATAGACTAAAAGGCACGTCTCCTCTAGTTTCCAAGCAAGTGAACTGCTGATTTCATTAGCGTAAAATTAATTAATTTCAATGCAAACATTAAGATTAATTCAGTATACTATTTTCATATGAATCTGGGTGTAAGCAACAAGTAATTATTGCAATTAATGAATTTTACAAAAGCAGAAAATTTTGCCAGGAATGCTTTTCATGTCTGAGTAGCAGTATAGATGTCAGTATGACATTCAACTGACATCCACCTTCCGCCTCCTATGGATTCAGAACATACATTTTTCACCCTGAGAAGTTTGTGGCCTCGTGTTCTATGGTAAGTTTTCATCCTCTTGATGCACTATAACCCCTCTGAATTTGTAGGTCGAATTTGAGAACACCCTGTATATTGATGATTGCAGCTCTTTTCATTTTTCAATTTAATATGTGTATCCAGAAATTTTGAGTAAAAAAAAAAAAAAAAAAAAAAAAAAGATTATAAATTAACAAGTTGGAAAATGTTATAAAATGATATGATAGAAATAGTACTTCTACGACTGCATATATATTGCAGCAAATTTCCAAGTATTAAAGAATGAAAGAAGGGGGGGGGAAATGAGAAATGATGAAAAGAAAAAGGACGTGAAAAAGGACGCATAAAAGTTATAAATTTTCTGAAGCTGTCATGTTCTTTCAAAACGCTTTCAAATTTCAAGAGAAAAATGTAATATTTCAATAATATTCAAATTCAGTTTGCAGTTTGCAGTAGTTTCTGTATCACAAAACTGTGATAAGAAAAACAAAATGAAAAAAAGTCCCCTACTTTTTGCGTGTAAGATTTTCCAGCTTAAAAAAAAAAAGCCCTAATACGTTATTTATTTTGCAGACTACTATACGTATGCGTATAGGAGGAGAGGGGATATTTTTGATGACTACACAAAATTACTCAATTACATTTCAAACCACAATCCCCATTCTAAAGAATAAACATCATATAAGTATGGAATTGTTTTATTAGAAAAACATGTAAAGATAAATTATAAATAAACAGATAGAAGAATTACAGGAACTAGCCACCAAGTCGGTCAGCTTCGGAGCCCCATACCTTACTGATACGTTTTCACTCTTCCAATAGCACTGAAAGATTTTTCAGTTGAAGCTGCAGATGCAGGTACATTGGGCATTGGCCATAGGCGTTGGCAGGATAGGGCAAGGGGGCATTTGCCACCCCATGCATTTTTGTACGCCGTTTAAGGTTTACAAAAATCCCTTTAACCTTGCAATTGTAACCATGTGTCGAAGTAATCTTTGCCTCCACCCAGTGCCGGATTAAGACAGCGCGTGGTATGTAGCAAATGTTATCAAGGGGCCCCATGTTCATTAACGTACACAGAAAGATTTTTTTTGGGGGGGAGGGGGAGGATTTCACCCTCACATTATACTAGTATAGATAAATTAACCGAGAAAATAAATAGTGCTAATTATATTATAATTTATTTTTGTGTGAATTAATTAGTTAATGCATTGCTAATGCCAATTAGATATAAATAAAACTAAAACTTCCTACGCGTTAGATATGGGAGGGGTTTATCCCAACCCTTCCTACTACTTAGGTTCACAAATGTCTAGGTTTTGTGCGACAATAAAATAAAACACAACTTTTTAGAACTTTTCTTGACTTAATATGAGCAAATTTGAGCTAACACTAGACAAATCTATTTCTCCAAGTAAATTGGTATGCGGAAGAAATGCCCCACAAAATATAAAGTTCTCTCTCTCTCTCTCTCTCTCTTTTTTTTTTTTTTTTTGAGGGGGGGGGATTCAAGGCGGGGCTGAAAGATAGCGAGATTGACGATGTTTAAAGGTGTTTATACCTACAACTCAGGGGGGTTTTTTGTGAATGTTAATATTCATGGGTACATATTTCGAGTTTCTAATACCTAAGTCCCTTTCCCATCTGCAAACATATAACTTGACAAGTTTACATACATACAATAATAACTGTTTCTATAAAATTTTTAGAACCTTCGAAAACAAAATGTACTTTAAATTGCGAGTTTAAAAACAGTTTTTTCCCCTCTAAAAATACATACTTGTAAAATTATTCCAGTATTTGAAAGGTCTTTAATACTAGTTTGTATATTTTTAACTTCATGTATTTAATGGATTAATTGATAAGAAATCAAACTGCGGATAGGCAGATCTAGAGCAATTATACTTTCGCTTTTTAAAATACACTGCATGAAAGGAACCCATTCAAACTGCACATGCGTACAGAGGGGGACTGTTACTTCCACATATACCTTGGATCACTTCTAAAGGCTATTTCGTTCGAGTTCTACAAGCATGCGTGCATTACTTTTCAACCTACCTTCGTAAAAATGGTATAAAGTATTTTGTTTTAAAAAATCTCAATAAGAGGATTGTATATTTTCTAAATAGAATAATCGATATAATAAATAATAAAAAAATCGGATAAAACATTCATTATCGTATTACTTTCAAATGTTTTTGCAGGATATAATAATCTTAAATGTGATCAAGTAGTTTGTGAGTTTCTTTGTGGAGCAAGAATATCAGAAAACATCCTTTGTTTTCAGTTTGCCTGGGTTATGGCTTCCCGGATACCCCGACCGTCTTGTCTCTGTGCAAAGATCTCCCCATTCTCATTATTTTATCCGAACAGACTTACATTCGCTACCTTGACCAGTGGTTTCGACCGGCCAAAAGCAATTCTTTTATATTTAACGCTGTTAATTTCCGTGATTACTATTATAATTTATCAGAACTGCGGATTCTCAAAATATAAAAAAGGCGTACATTCTATATCTAATTATTGTTTGAAATAACAATTCGACTGTGTTCAAACACCATAAAATGTAAATAAATAAAAAATAAAAATAAAGCAAGCCAAACACTGAAAGCTTTCTAAAGATGGCTTACTCCCTATTTCATACACCTTCAAATTTCGCCAAAGCCACCCCGTTTACTCTAAGACAAAAGAATTTTGGGACGGCCCAACATCCAGTTCAATACCATCCTCATATTTACAAAACAAAATAAGTTTATATCCAATATTTAAATAAAAATTATTGTTTCGAAAAGGAATGTCTTTTTTATGGGCCGCGATTTTTCCTACATTACTATGGACCTCAGCTCTCGTGGGAATGCAGAAGCTCAACTCGCTTTCCAGAGAAATTCTTCTGAAATAACCACAAATAGTTCCTGTATATTGAGTCATTTTGAAAAGTTTGATTACAACTTCATTAAAAAATCCATTCGAATTTTACTGCAAAGCTACTGAAATGATTCTGGCCGATAGGCTATACAGTCTACTCAGCCTAATGAATAATCAGGCATACTGACGCATTAATGCAATTTTGTGGGTGGAGGTGGTTAGGTCTAAGATTCACGCACACATCCATTTTATGGAAGTAGAATCGAATTGTTTACATTACTTTCATTTTTCTCGGAAGGGGCGTTCGCCCCCTCCGACCCCTTGCCATTAATACGTCCTTGAACCTGCCCTGACTCTGTTCTTTCATTTTGGCACTTAGTTTTCTTTCTATATTTGTTTATTTCTGGATTCATTCAACAAATAAAGACAAACTTGTAACATTGTTGGAAAAGAATGCATTTTCTAAAGGCCATAAATAGGCGGGTAGTCCAAGGGTCTGGATACCCCCTCCTCCGAGTGGCGATTTTTCTCAACAAAAAAATAAAAACCTGCTCGATTTTAATAGCACTGTAGTGCTAATGATGAAGCGTTTGTTGTTGTTGTTGTTGTTGTTGTTGTTGTTTAAATTCTGCCTCTCCCGCAGTTTTGGACCCTCTTTGATTTTTTTTTTCTGGGTACTGCATTTTTTTGTTCCTCTGTGTGTTAAAAATACTCTCGTGTGTGTCTCTTGTTGCTGTTTCTAGGATACTCATTCAGTTTAGTCTAGGTGGTACTTACGTATTACCCCGGCGGTCCGCCAAGACGAGCGATTTCTTGGCAAGATAAATATCGGACACATGAAATTATTGACGGTTCGGAGTACGATTAGCAACAGTTTGCCAGCACATTTGACGAAAAAATAGTTTGGCGAGAATGACCGCCGGGATAATACGTAAATACCGCCTAGGTAATCAGTTGACAAAATAATGCAGGCATGCGACAGCCACACTAAATTTATATACAGGGTGTCCAGCCTTAATGTGACCCAATAGCTAATTCCCGAACCGTTCGGTTTAGATATGCACTTCCAATTTGAAAAATGTTTTAAAAAAGGTAAAGAATGTTTTTACGTGCATTTCGGACCAAAAAACCCATTTAGAAAAAAATTACAAAAATTAAATTTTTATACGGTCCCCAGGCCCTATCACTTATATTTAGGAAAAGATGCAGTACACAAAAACAAAGTAAACACAAAAAGTTTCATTTTATTACGATAAAAACTGACCGAGTTATGGAACTTTGAAAATCATACATTTCATCCATTTTCTTAGCCATTTTCAAGACGGTCCCTTACTAGCTTCTTGAAAATGGCCAACAAAATGAATGAAATGTACGATTTTCAAAGTTCCATAACTCGGTCAGTTTTTATCGTAATAAAATGAAACTTTTTATGTTTACTTTGTTTTTGTGTAGTGCATCTTTTCTTAAATATAAGTGATAGGACCTGGGGACCGTATAAAAATTTAATTTTTGTAATTTTTTTCTAAATGGGTTTTTTGGTTCGAAAAGCACGTAAAAACATTCTTTACCTTTTTAAAAACATTTTTCAAACTGGACGTGCATATCTAAACCGAACGGTTCGGGAATTAGCTATTGGGTCACATTAAGGCTGGACACCCTGTATATTCTTTCAATGAGTTATCTACAATTGATTTACAGTTCCATAATAGAGCTTCAAAAATTGTCTTATCAAAAAAAAAAAGAAAGAAAGAACGAAAGAATTATAATATTTATTCGATCACCAAAAAGTAAAGCAGGCATTTTTTTGAAAAGTTGCAGCATTTTTAACACGCTTTTATTAGTTTCACCTGTATGTTTGTTTGTTTGTAACCGACTCCTTTGAACTCGATTTTGACCCACTTTAAACGGTCAGGTTTAATTTAAACTTTGTAGACTTATCAAGGACCGATGACAATACAATAATTTGATAAGTTTATTCCATTATCCAGATTAGGATAGTCAGGATTAGTAATTTTCTTAGAGATCCTTTGCGTGAGAGCGAGAGAAATGGAGCAAGCGCGCGGTCTACGCATGCGTACCATTTCGGCACTCGGCTCAGCACAATGGAGTAGAACCTCTCTCGCTATTGGTAACTGTATTCAATGGTATGTTTGGGCAGTTACGTTTTTGAATTCCAGATGGCAAATCTAAAAATTTCACCTCAATATTGTATATTATTACATGGATGTTTGTGTTTGTTGTAGCCGTTATGAAACTTGTTTGTTGATTAGAGACCTATTTTTCCTTTTTAGTGAGGAAGGTAGCATTTAACTGCAGGTTAATTAATACTTTGGTGCACACTACACAGTGAAAATAAATTATCTCACAGTTTGTACTTTCCAACTTAGTGTTCCTTAGCGTCTTATGAGAGATAGCAAAAATTAAAAAAATATAAGAATTTTAAATAAATACAGTTTAAAAAAACTAAAAAACACGCTTTTAGTTTCTTAAACTGTATTTAATAGCAAATCGAACTAAAAAGTGAAAAATATAGTTTTAAAAAACTAAAAAACAAGCTTTAGTAATAAATTGAACTAACTAAAACGGAAAAAATAATTCTTTATATAGAAATAAATTAATGAACGAAAAATAGTATTATTGTGAAAAAAAGGGTGGGAATGATACAAAAAATATAGCACAAAGCGCCTCGTACTTTTTTCACAATACTATTTTTCGTTCATTAATTTATTTCTATATCAAGAATTATTTTTCACTTTTTAGTTAGGTCAATTTATCACTAAAGCGTGTTTTTTACTTTCTTTAAACTATATTTATTTAAATTATCAACAACGTATAACGTTTTTTATTCATCGTTAACGCCGATGTACTAAATGCGAAGATTTCAATTTTCTGAAATTTGGCGGAATTCCTCCACTTAAATCAATTTACTCAATTTGGCGAGAATTCTGAAGATAGATAGCTCGAAATCCCTTAATAACTGCATTATTTCTGCACGGATAACTAAAATTTAAAGCTGTATTCTAATAAAACCTATACACTTATTTTTAAAATGCTATTTCCTTAAGCGCTCAGTAAATTGCGCCAAGCCTAAAACTGTGCAAACCGCTAGAACTCACTTTCTCAAAATCGGCATATCAGTCATTTTATTTTTCGCCAAACTAAAAAATTTTACATATTAGCCGCGGAAACATTCAATCCTTATTGTTTTGCGTATAAAGCATTTCATTCCTGCTCTGATTTCCCATGCACAAGATATTATAATTTAAAAAAATAACCTTACAAATATAAACTAACAAAAAAAATCATTATTATTCTTTTATTTTTACTTTAAGAATTTAAAACATTTTTTTTTTTCGGCAAAATCGCCACACATGGCAACCGCGATGCTTATTTCACACTTTTTTCACTACAGGGGTTACAATTACGGAAAGCTTTCGGCGTGAAAAACATTAAAAAATCTCTTTAACTCCGGGAACGGGTGGACTTTCAAAAGTTTTAAAGTGGACTATCATTTATTCTATATTATTTTACACATCTGGGCAAAATTGCAGGCTGACAGGTCCATTTTTGTGGATTTGTATACTAAACAAATCCACAAACAAACTGACAAACAGAATTTAATTTTTATTTATAAGGATTCCTCTGCGGAGATATAAAGTCAAAAAACACTGAAAAAGGCTATTTTTTTCGCGATTTTTATAAATTCGTTGAAAAAAACTAATTTAGCCATTCCATAATAGCTCATTTAAAAAAGCATTCCATGGACTTTCTAATGACGTAAGAAATATAGTTTTCGGACGAAAATTTATCTCTCGATAACGCAAAATGCACGAAAAGTGGACAAAACATAAAATAACTAAAGAACTAAAAATCGGATCGATTTCTTTTTTAGCAATAGCTTTCTCCTGTCCTATTTAAGTCAGTGTGCCAAATTTGGTCGAGATCCGACGAACGGTCTAGGCTCCTACAGCAAATAGACAGACAACAAAAAAGCTATTTTGTACATATAGAGAACTTTCAGACCTCTGCATACAAATACTTCGGGGGGAAAAGAATCCATCCTAATATAAAATAACAGAGAAAGTGTATGAAAATAAGAATTTTCTATTTGAGCTGTACGTCTATAGAAAATGCCGCTTGGGTTCGCTTTATTTATTTATTTATTTTTACTAGCTGAAGTACCGTTCTTCACACGGAATCAAACAATCTAATACGGATTGTGCAAACTCAATTGCTATCACCGATAAGTTGATACGAAAAGAAATCAATAGTCAACCTGTGACCATCAAAATGACATCAAACTCATTTACAATATCTCACTGTGTTTACTACACAATTAGATATCTAGAAGCTATTATTTAGAAGAACGTGCAAATCGAAGATTTTCCCTCATGTTTTTGTACATAAATGTTTAAAATTTCAAGCTCATTAGTTTAACAATGACGGTGATCTGTCGATTTTGTCTGGTAATAACCTCCCAAAATATTTACCAAAATAGCCTTTGTACCCTATGCGAGCTGGTCATGAACACCGGGAATGGCTCCTGTATGATTAGCTTTCGAGCAAAGTTTTGGTTTTATCTAATCGAATTATACGATATCTGGGGATCTGTCTAGAAATACAAATTCGAGCCAGCTTTTAAGAAAGTTGATTCAAAAATATATGAAAGCAGATCGGCACAGCAGGGAGAGTTGTTATTCAGTTGTCAGTCGAGCGAGAGCCAATCTATTCATTCCACAGCATTTATTACATCTTTAAAATATACCTGTCCACATAACGTAATGTATCAGAATTTCTTAGTGTCCCTGTAAAACAACTAGTTATGCTATATCCATGAAAGGTAGCCTATAATACTCCAGAATAGTGTAGCTTTCTATCAGTGAAAAAGTTTTAGAATCGGTTCAGTAGTTACAAAGATACCCGTAGAACGTAATGTACTAAAATTCTTTTGAGTGTCCCAGTAAAAGAACTATTTACGCTATATGCATGAATTTTAGCTCATGTATGTTACTCAGTAATAATGTGGCTTTCTATCACTGAAAAAAATCTTTAGAATCCAATCACTGGTTACAGAAATGCCCATAGAGCGTAATATAATTCTTAAGAGCGTCCCTGTAAAAGAACCATCCGTGCTATATGCATGAAAAGTAGCCTATATTACTCAGGAATAGTGTAGCTTTCTATCGGTGGAAAAAATTTAGAATCGGTTCAGTAGTTACAGTATGCTCATAGTGTGTAAGCGCCCATATAATATATTAGAGTTATTTTGAGTGTCTTTGTAAAAAAAAACTATTTGCATGAAAGTCAGCCTACATGTTAATCTAGGGTATATGCCCTCTTCCTTCCAAACTTTATCCAAATCTGTGCAGC
Source organism: Cheiracanthium punctorium (assembly GCA_038373885.1). Lineage (NCBI taxonomy): Eukaryota > Metazoa > Arthropoda > Arachnida > Araneae > Cheiracanthiidae > Cheiracanthium > Cheiracanthium punctorium. The sequence goes on from JAWZYV010011719.1 coordinate 2,423,692, forward strand.
CGTTTTTATGTGATTGAGACACAAACATAGAAACTTTCACATTTATAACATTAGTAGGATGGGAAGAGGAGGGAGGAGAAGGGCAGTTTTTTGCACTTTGATACTGGTCTGCGGTCCTTCATAATATTGGACCATAAAACTTTTATAGCCCAATTCTATGAAGAAATAAAAGCATTGATTATTTTGATCTCTTCGGCATCGCGCTTAGAATTTATCAGTTTGTCTTAAAACTTATCATCAATAAGAATCGAAAGAGGAAACTCTGAGAATCGGTAAAAATAGTACTAATGCTTCGAGGGGGGCGAATGCAGTAGTTTTAAGAAAGAATTTCTAGGTTCAAGCGTTTTTAAAGTGGATACGAGACATGTATCACTGATAGAAAATTATAATGCGAAATATTCTGACACTATGTCAGTCTTCGGATTTTCAATTAAGATTCTCGTGAATAACAATGGCAGTTTGCAAACTTTTAAAGTAATAGTAGTATTTTTTTAAATAAAGAAAACCTACTTCAAATTACTTACCATAACGAAAAATTGTTCCCATTTTAAAATGAATTTGGCAGTTTCTCGTCTAATGTAGAAGATATTGTCAAGCTGGATTCAGTTTTGGAAACTTATTGTTTTCCGCCAAACTTGGTGATGAATCTCCAGAAGTGCCCAGCCTTGGCGACTTCCGACATTTTACCCTACGAACGCCGCTACTGGCAACTATTTAGGCAAGCGTTTAAAAAGATGTTTCTTTCCGATTTTCTAATGATACCATTCCCACAGTAAAAAAAAGTAAGATTTTTCTATTTCTCACCAAATTTAGAAAGTATAACCAACGAGGATTCAGTTTTGGAAACTTATTTTTCGGTACCATAATTGTCGATAAATCGCCAAAAGTGGCCAACCTTTGAGACTTCCGACCACCTCTTTACTGGCAGACCTACATGCAATGCTTTAAAAACTTATTTTTTTTCCGAATGAAAATAATAATCAGATTTTGACCAAATTAATATGGGCTCACACATAAAGTACCCCTTTTTGAATTAAAAAAGAATTATCAGCCCACGTGGTGAAAAATTATCGCTGAACATACATACAAAAAGAAATAAAGAAGGATTCCAAGGAATTGATAACCTCCTCTTTTTGTAAGTCGGCTTACAAGTGCACAATAGCGTTCGGATTCTTTATAGTTTTCTTCTAAATAGAAATTCTTGAAATCACCCTCGTGAAATTGAAACATCCCCCAACATAAACCTTACGTTGTTAGATCTATGAATAAACTTGTAATTGCTAAATGAAAAAAAGGTGTGTAAAATACAATAAATGAAGAAAAAAATTACATATTTTCACGTAGCTTAGTGTAAAGCTAAACACTAATGCATAAAATAAACGGCGAATAATACAAAGTTTGGACTCATAATTGTTCTTATTTGAAGAAAACACTCGAAAAAAATCACTTCCACCATTTATTGCAACATAAAAGTGGAATATTTTTATTATAAGACTTCTTTGAGCAGGCGTATAAAATAATAAAAACTAACTTCCAGCATACATCGAGTTGCTAAGTGTCCATAAAGTTGCAAAGAGAATTTTTCGCATTTTTAGAAAAATAGAACAAATATCCCTGGGAGTCGAATAATGCCGCCTATAGACGCCTTCCAGGGTACTTTTACACGGAAACAGTGAACGAGATATTAGATGGCAGAATAAAAGTACGGGTACGGCTGCTGAGAGTAGGGAAGGATTTAAAAAAAAAAAAAAAAAAACGGCGAACATGCAGTAAAAATGAAGGAAAAGAAACCTCTAAAGCTTCACAGGATAATGTTTACTATGATTTTTTAATGTTCGTCGTCTCAGCAAAAATGCGTAAAACTTTTCACCTTATTCGAAAGAAATGATCTTTAAAGTTTAGTGTTAAAGATGTTGATGCTTTACAAACAGCTAAGATTTTTTAGCAGCCCTAAATATCATACACCTTGGAATTGAAATTCTTTTCAATAACGGATATTGTTGTTTATTATGATAAAAAAAAACTAGAATTTGTTAACATTATTTAAACGCATTCCATAACAATTACAGTCATTTAAATTGTGTTATTGTGTTCTGATATGGAAAAGCTACGCAAGAGCTATAACCCTTGCGTAGCAGGGTTGGTATTTTGTCCATTTTTTTGTAAAAAGTCCGGGACGCTGGACGAAATCGTACAAAATTGGAAGAAATGGACGAAATTGGACAAAATAAAATTTTAATTGAATAAGCGTATTGTTATGATGCATGTTTTGTTATCATGCAAACAAAACTGTGTTCCTACATTTTAACAAAAATAAGAATATACTAGCTGCGTACCCGTTCTCCGCACGGTAGGGAACGAAACTTTTTCTTACATGTATAGTTCGAATTGATTCCAGTGATTTGGGATCTAAAAATAAGCAAAATGATTTGACTCTTGGCGTAAAGTTACTCATTAGTTATTTGTAAAGTTAGTATAAGTACTGACCTGAGACCATTGTTAATATTGTGACGCAAAAAACTATGTCGGTGTCATTCGCAATTAGAAAAGAAAAGCGTGACGGTTCGCAGTGAAAATTCCTAATATTCAAAATGTCTCATTTCTGCATAATACTCTTTTTTAGATTTAAGTTATGCCATTAATACCTTAGATACTACATGATGTGGAGAACCGTTTTATTTTATAATTAAATAGTTGTGTACCCGCTCTTCGCAAGGCAAGAAGAGAACATTTTCTTAAAATGTGATCATAACTCTTGTGAGAAAACAGAATCTCCAAGAAAAAAAAAGTTCTGTTACAGTCTTTTTGTTGAAACTACCGCGGGATATATTAACGCGACGTAGACTTACTTACTATTTTGTTAGCTGTGATGTAAGACGGTTGTTGAAGAATTAATAGAAGGCTTAGTTTCACGAAATATTTATTAATGCGGTATATTGTGCTTTGATCAATATTGCCTTAGCATATCTACTTACTATTACTTATACTATCTTTTACTGATACCAATACAATATATTTTCGTTTTGCAACCGTTAATGCTTAATTTAAAGAAACGGTTTAGATATTTGCCACGAATGTAGTCTTTTACTCTTTGGTGATTCTTTGCAATTTACGCATTAGCATAAACGATAATCATTTCACTTTATGGTTGCCACTAAAACAGCTCTCCATACATTTGTATGCTTAATTATTGTCAGATTGGTGTATTTAGCACCAGGGCCCTAGTATCTCAGGGCAAATCGGGACTTTGCCCAGTGCCTCCGGCTCGAAATGGCCCCCAATTTCAAATGTTGTTCTGAAATATTCTTTTTCATAAACATATTTTACAAAAAATAAAACAAATTTCATAGATGGAGGCCAAATTCATTAATGCAAGGGGTCCCTGTTTGCCATAATCAGGCCCTGTTTAGAACCGCAAAATATTTCTTGCGATTCGAAAACGTGTCCCGTTTAAAATCTCAATTGAAAATAATGCTGGATATAATTTACTGGTGAAAAAACAGCATTCAATTCTTTTTCTGGCAACGTAAAATAAAATATGGAATTATTTCATGCGTGGCGTATGTTTTGCGTGTGAGTCCGTTATTCTGATTGAGTTTCGAAAGGGGTTTTAAACTCGTGACGTCAAATTGGCGCACATTTCACATGTGAAAACTCAGTTATTTTAAACTAATTTTATTTATTTTTTTCATCTGGCAATTTTAATCATTGTTACTGTCTCCAAGACAACCAAACCGCAAGATATAATACCGAAATTTTTAAGCAGCTGCGATTGAAATGAAAATCTTTCTTTACTTAAAAATTCGTAAAAAAAGCTCCTAATTTATATTTTTCCTCCGTTCTTCTTTTAAAAGCGGGCGAATTGTATGCTCCGTCTTTTGCCGAAATATAAAAAAGCTATGACTGATAGAATTCAAGATGCAGCAGTTTTAAAAATATTTTACGAAAGTCAGCGTCAAATTTAATTTTATTTGAAAAATTCCCATAAATCTGCAAATTATGTTACACAGTCCGAATAAACAGTTTTTAAAAGAAAATTTTCTCCTCTATCCGATGATGTAAATTTCGTTTTACTGCGAGTGCAATTACTGGCGTTATTACGTATTATGCAAGAAAAATCGCTAAAAATCGGACAAAACATAAAATAAAACATTTTCTAATTCGAATTTAGAAAAAATCGCTTCGAGGCGAGTTAGGATCTGTCCTAGTGAAGCCGTATGCAAAATTCGGTAGGTCTGCGACCAACTGTCTCGGCGCAATGTGATCGAGAGACGCGCGCAAGAAGATCGGAGGTCACAAACCTACCTACCTACATAGCTGCATACAATGTTTACTCTCGAATTTTATTTTATTAATATACAATAGTAAATTTTTACGTCGAAGCCTTTTAACCTAATTAGATTTGTAACTCATTTTTAAACTCATGGCGTCAACACAGCGTCATATATCACATTATATCAATATGACATAAATTTCACATGCGAAAAATCTAGTCTCGCATGAAATAAGTTTTATTTATTTTTCCCGGCTGGCAACTGTTCAGTTTCCGTCGACTTGTGATGGAGCTCCGTTTTAAGAGCTCCGTCGGGAACCGAGTTCGCAGTTAGGGTTTTTAATTTATATCTTTTTAACTAATTGGAATTTTGGAATTCGAGTCAGCGGTTCTGGTTCCCGGGACGATTCTGCGTCTTTCGGTACCTTTGCCGAATCTCTGCGTTCTGCCGTTCCGGAGGAGATAGGCCCATATAGATACATACACGCGTTTGTTTACCTCCCGATTTTATTAGTGTAGATTTTTTTAATTACTCATTAAAAGTCACCACATATGATGCATATATAACCCAATAAATTTACTAAAAAAAACTACATAGTAAAGCAATTAATTTTATGGAATACTTTGCTGAAAAATTAAATTTAACTAATTTATTATTTTATTTTGCTATCAAATAATTAATTTAATTACATTGTATATGAAAAAATGTATTTCTTTTACGATATATCATAAACTTAAGCATTTTCTTTGAAAATATAAAATAGAATTTTATTTTTGTTTTTAGACTAATTTCTATATACCATTAACAATATAATACCGAGAAAATAGTAAACACTTTCACTATTGTACTTTTAAATTAATTATATTTCTAAAACTTTTGTTCGAGATGAAAAATTCCTTCATTTAATTTTCATTTAAAAGCCACTCATTTGATGCATACTAAAATCAGTTCTGTTTCAAACCTGAATCACTATCAAAAACTGAAATAAATACTAAAATTCTGAACCAAAACTAAAAAAAGGGAAATTAACTGTTCTCAAAGTCCAAGTGAGTTTCATCAGTGGTGGAGTCAAATGTTTTAGTACATTTAAAAGTGTTGGATTCATTCCCCCCCCCCCAAAAAAAAGAAACGAATAGTACAATTCCAGATAAATGTAACAGAAAATTCCCAAGATAAATGTGATAGAAAGATCCTAAAAGAAAAATTTCTAAAGAATTAACTAAAAATGCTAAAATTGTTAGAATGTGCTGTAAAGAGTGCTCTAGTAGCATCAGGGCCGTGCCGTGCTATGATGCAGAGAGGCGGCTGCATCAGGCGGCACTTCAAAGGGGCGGCCGGCCTGGATTAACCATTATCTACTTGTATAACACGTAAAATTTGAACAAAAAAGGTTTTTTTTTTAAAGAAAATTAACGATCATTTATTGCTGTCATTTGGGGGACAGAGAAAAAGTCGTACCTTTGATATGGGCAGATTTATAAAAAAAATTTCTGCCAGGCGCAAAGATTGAATACTTATTCAGAATTACATGACATATCTCATCATTGTCAAAAAGACCATGTTATCTTGTCTAAATATTTGTTCAGGGGAGCGTCTCTTCCGTTCCTTCTCCATGGGCCTATCTGCCTTCGCTCTTTGCTAGGGGCGGCAGAATCCTTATCGTTGAATTCATTGTAAGGAGACTAGCAGAGGATTTTTAAAAATATGGTTGTATATCGGACAGACATTAATTCAAGTGGCTTTAAAATAGTTATTTTCATTTTTGTATTATATACTATCATTTTCCTTTGCCTCGGCTATGAAAACTTATATTAATTTTTTCTTTCACCAGTAACATTGCGGCTGCCTGGCTTCTGTCATTAACTGGCGGCATTATTTACAGTCGCCCGTTAGAAATCTTATAATTTTCTTTTTAAAATCAGGCTGGACAATGACGTACGAAAGTGGGTAGTGTACGTAAAAAGTAATGTGCGTAAGTAGTGACGTAGGAATGTGTGGTCCACCCCGGGCGATAAGTGAAAGAAAAATAGAGGATGGCAAAACGTTGAAACTGAGAAAGAATAAGGCATCAGTCGGAAAGACGGAGATGGGAAGCAGGCGGCAGAAAACCTTAACTTAGAAATAATGGGGCGCAGGGCCCTAGCTCGGGGCTGGCGAGGCTGCCCCCTGCCAGGAAAATAGGCAGGAGAGGGGCGCAAAACTAGCTGGTTCAAAAAAAGTGTATGCGTGTAATCTTTAAGCGCGGTTGAAGTAAAACTTCTTTGACGTTTACGACACATATCACTGAAATGATTAAACTTTAACTTAAAATAAATATCATTAATTATATTTATTATTCATGTACTTTACAAAAATTATATAAATGTTATATTCATATTATTTATTGAAAATAGGTACTTGAATGCCATCATAATTTTTTATGTATGAAATTATAGGTTTGTGTAATGAGAAACATAAATTTAACTCTCTAAATTTGCTAATTTTCTTGAAAATACAGCATCTATCGTTGTACCGAAACGCGTTGTTGATTGAAGTCGAGAAGTATTCATAGTTAGATCAAATTTTTCTTTTAAAAAATCAACTAACGGCTGATATTCTTGAGAGCGAAAATTAACATTAAAATCTCCAGTAAGAATCACTGGTAATTCATGATAATTACTTAGAATCCAGGACGTGTCCATGTTGTAGTATTATTCTTTTACTGTTTTCTTATACCATTGTTCCATCTGGAGGTTGAGTTTAATGGGGGGAATGTCCATAGTCTAGTATTATACTTTAACTGTGTTCTTTAACCCTTTGAGGCGCAACCCTTTCCCAATGCTGAAAAAAGGGCAGCCGTTCGGCAATCGATCCAGCTATTTTCGCATTCTTCCATTTTCCAGCAGATGCCAGTGCTGTTAAAAATAATCGTGACAATTTTTTTACGGGAAATGACGTGCTAAAATGTAAAGGATTCTCGTGGAGCTATGTCACCCGCAACTATTTTTATAGAAATAGAATCTATTCTTCGTGACTAGCAACAGTCAAAACGTCAGAGTTTGGTGTGCCCAGAGCGGGAAGACTGCGCGTTAAAGGGTTAACTGATGTTTTCCTCTGTTAGTTGGGTTCGAATGCAGGTAGTGTAATTTTTTTTTTGTGTTTTTCTATCACAGTATTCATAAGCGTTGATTTCGTCTGCTGGTAGGTTTCGAATTATTTATCTGTATCCGTGTTGTTAAACTGCAGGTTCTATCTATTGTTTGGGAATGATTGCAGCCAGGGTCCGTTTATTTGTGGTGTTCCATCCCTGTGTTAAACCGTTGCTCCGTCTTGAGGTTGGGTTAGAATCCACGGAGTGTCCATTTGTTATTCTTTTATTTTGATCTTAAACCTTTTGCAGCCAGTGTTTGTTTCTTTGTGGTGTTACATACCCGTATTCTTAAATCGTTGTATATATATCATTATAAATATATATAAATATATATATCATTACACTATATATATATATCATTATAAATATTGCGTTCACACAAACTACATTCTTCTAAATTTACTAACAATTCTTAAAATACAGCTTTTGGGCAAAATAATAACAGACATGACATACATAATATTTAGGAGTTTAATGGCCTAACGGCCAATGTAACTGGCACTTGACAAATAATAATATCAACAATTGCCTATAATCATTACGAAACTATTGCCTATAATCATTACGAAATAGTATTCCAAGACAATTATGTAATTAAAACACATTTAAGCCAGTAATTACTATATATCACGTTCTTAAGTTTATGTATTTAATTTTTTGAAGTTCTGATAATTCACCGATCTCCATTTACTTCGCGTCGATGGAAATATAAACAACCTGAGATGCACAGAAAATCCCAGTGGTGTAATAGTTAGCGCACCGCGCTGCCGTCCCACAGGTCCGGGGTTCGAATCCCGGGCTGGGCAAGGTCGACTCAGACTTTCATCCCTTGGGTGGGTCGATAAAATGAGGACCAAGCTTGCTTGGGATCAAACACTGGGGGCTTCGCGTTAGGCTGACCACCTGGCCGAAGCATATGCATCCGCACCCTAGAGCCTATGGTCGCGAAGGCGCGGTTGGGCAGCGCAGGCCTAGGCCCCGAAGAGGGGCTGTTGCGCCAATGTTTGACATTTTTTTTTTTGAGATGCGCAGTTACCCAGTGTGCGTAACGCCATCTGTTTGCAACTACGGCGTTATCCAACTTTCTAAGAGAAGTGCCCCCTCCTATAAATTTACCTTCGTGGGATCGAAGTATGATCCTACAACAGTGTTCTTAAACGAAAATTTCCCCGGGCTGTGTTAGGTTCGTTTGCAGCCACTGTCCCTTTAATTGTGGTGTTCCATCCCCTTGTTCTGTCAAGAAGTTGGGTTAGAATCCAGGAAAAGGGTTCTTAAACTGAGGTTTCCATCTACTGTTCCCAGGGACCGATCTACACACTTTGAGGCCCAGGGCACAGATACTTTTGGGGACCCCTGCACAAAACTTTTCCGCATAATATTATTTAATTAAATTAATTTAAAACCAATTATCATTCCTAAGTTAACCATACGTAAACATTTACAAATCAGTAAAATGCCACGACAGATACCACTTATATGAATTTTTCGATTTTGAAATGTTTTTATGGGTATTTAAGCCGTCATACACCTTTGAAAAGATAAAAGGAGGAGCATGCTGAGATGTCCGAACGAATTTGCGAATATCGAATTTATCGAATGTCGAATCGAATGCATAATTTTTAGCGTTACAAATTACATTAAATTAAAAATTTTGAATATTTGTGATGATTGAAGTAATCAGAAATTTTTCTCTTGAGAGATAATTTTAGTAAATATCATGATAACATAAAAGGAAGTTTTGGGGTACCCTAAAAATCGAGGGCACGTGCCCCGAATGCCCCGCTGTAAATCAGTCCCTGACTGTTCCGGTTCGATTGCAGGCAGGTTCCATTTCTTTGTGATTTTCCAAAACCATGTATTGTATATTATTCATCTAAAAATAAGGATTATCGAGAACCTCCTGTGAGGTTGGGATTACATGTAAAATATTATGTTGGATGTACCTTCAAAACGCTTATTGATATATAAATAAAGATTGATGTCTCTAAGATACGGCTCTTGACTGTTTTTCTCTAACAGGTTCCGCGTATTTTTACACTATGAATTCGGGGTTTGGCGAAAGTAGATCGAAAAGGTAGGTTTTTCAGTGGTACTTCTTTTTCGGGGCGCGCACGTCACTTCCTTTACTGAGTGCTACTTCCGCCAGAAAAAAAAATCTGACTTTCCCTAGTCGCCACTAAAAAAGTTTTACTTCAAAAAAAAAAAAAAAAAAAAAAAAAAAACGGTTTTACGTCTTCCACTGTACCTCACGTACAACAGCAACCTCCGTTTGGAAGAAAAAGAAAATCGTAGATTTCATAAAATATTTTCGCTATATTCGTTTTATTCACTAAAGGCTGATATTTCCCTAAAGAGGTAAGTCATTTTTTTTTCAGAATTAAAAAAATTCATTTGAAAAAAAAATTCTCTGGCTGATTTCCGTGAATTGCAATCAACTTATTACAACATTCTTATCACAGTAGTTAATGAAATTTTCTTATATGTAAGTATTGTACGTGGTTTTATTTCAAAATAACAGCCGAATGTGCATAACTATAACTTTCTACCGTTTTATTCAAATTAGTGCAATTTCATTCAAACGAAATTTCCGTTATAACGAAGAGTTACGGTATCGAGAGGTACTTTGTAACGGAAACATGCTCTATTAGCTTCAGAAGTTTTGGCTAGGAAATATACTCATACACGAAATACGACGCTACCTTACGCTCCCTCCAATATATAATACGTCTTATAAAGTAAATTAAAATGTCGCGGTTTTTAAACTTGTCTTACGTAATCTGTGAGAAGAATGGTTTGAACGAGACCGGGTCTGTCTCGAGGGTCGAAATTGAACCAACTTTCCCTTGCGTTTGAAAGTTCTTAAATCTGTTCTTTTTGGAAATCGTGCAACTTTTGAACAGTTTTTTAAAAAATCGAATTGAGCTAGGGACTACAAAAATTTAGATTTTTTCTTTAGAAGTTGTACTGCGAACTATTGCGAACAATAAACCAATAAGAGTTCAAAATTTTCAGGAAAAAATTGTTAAAATACTTAATTTTGCAATATTTCCCCAAATGCATAACACTTCGTACGATTTTAGGACGCCATTTTTTTGCTCATATTTTTTTTTTTTTCTCAACATTGCATAAGACATATGGGTTGGCTGTTAAGATTAGCTTACTATTACGGAAGAAACTACTGTTAGTGAAGAAGATTATTAGTTTTTTCGAGTACATCATTGGTTTGTTTTTGAAACAGCTCAAAACTCTCGTGCTGACTTTCATTTTTCAAAAGAACCACTCTCAGGAATTTTTAAAAGAAACACCTTTACACCTTAAGGGTATTCTATCTGAAAAGAGATCCCCGTCACAGAACTTTTGAACAACTTTAATTGTAAATCAATGATGTTAAACACTTGGAAAAATTAAAAATATTTCTCCACCCAATCTACTATAGACTAACACTAACAGTTAAGCTGCACGTCTCATGCAACTTTCAGATAAAAATTCATCGGCACAAAAAACTGCATTCAAAAATGGGCCAAGCAGTTAACCTGGTTAGGGAAGTATTGCGAAATTCTGTATGTTTAGCATTTTGTCAACCGAGTGTTTCGAATCGCCTCACAGTGGAGTATTCGTATCAAAATCCTGGCCAAAAGTCGAAAATTTTAAATTTGTTTAAAAACAGTAATATATATGTTTTTGGATAGCCTAGTAACTGATGCATCATGTAATGCATGTTTTTCGACCATAATTCATATCCAAAAGATGCAACACTCGGTTTAAAAGCAAGTTTCTTCATTTACGGCAAGAGATTTCAGCGTTTTCTATTACTTCGTCTTGCATTTTTTACGGGCTCTTTAAATTAATTTACTGATTTGATACTTTGTATAATTGTAGTAAAATATATGTATTTTAATTATATGTATCTATTAGCTTGAAAAAATAATATGACTTTATTTTAAAAAATTGTAAACTTTTTTTTTCTAATTTTTTTTTCAAAAATTCACATTTCAAAAAGCTTTTTGAAGGGGTGTCGCGGCTTGTCGCGCCCAATTTCAACTATAATCGTAATTATTACAGTATTGAGTGTCTATTCCAAGAAAAAAATGTTCCCCCAACATCCACCATTTTTATAAAAAAAATTATTTATATAGCGCCATTTTTATTTTTTCGATAATTTTTCGGCGGGTGATCGCAAAAGCTATACAAACATACGCACTTGTATTTCTCATAAACTATAAATTATGTGCAGGTGTTTGGATAAAGGTATATAAAATTCATTTTAGTCAAGATTTAACATCAGTATTTTAAATTCAGTATGTAATTTCTTATTTTTCTGATGTAAATTTTCCATAAGAAGAAAATTTCTACATATTTCAAAATTGCCCTTTCTTAGTCATGTAAATAGTCCCATCTATTTACAGCTTAGTTTTCCATTTATGTAGTAAATTGTGTCCAAAGCAAAAACTCCCCATTTTTGGTTCTCAAAGGTTGGCAACTGTGACTTCGGGTCATTGAAGTGTGAGTGTGTAAACAGAAAAGTGCTGGCTTGAAATAAATTACTTTCTCCTCGAGCTTGGAATGAGATTTTATGGGTTTGCAAAGGGGGGCATCTTTTAAGCAGTGCCCTTATATGATCTGCTCTAGATAAAGGCCAATGAAAAAGAGCGAGCCTTATAGCAGTGAGACCCTATAACTTCTTCTTCCAGAGGGGTCCGATGGTGCTCTCGCTCTCTCTCTCAAAAAAAAAAAAAAAAAAAAAAAAAAAAAAAAAAAAAAAAAAAGGAAGAAGGAGAAGAAAAAGAAAGTGATTCTGAGTGAAGACGAATATCAGAGTTCAAAAGAATCGGAATGAAAAAGTTAATCTTCAGAAGTCATTAGAAAACTAAGATCCAAATAGTAACTACATTTAGAAAAGTGGAAAATCTGAAAACTTTTATGATAAAAATTGATTTATAGATAAGTAGTATTATATTTATAAGTATTATTATAAGTAAAGTATTACATTTATATATTTTTATTGTGGTTAAGGCAGCGTTTCTCAACCTGTGGGGCGCGCCCCCCAAGGAGGCGCAGAGCGTTTCCAGGGGAGGCACGAGAAAAACCAAAGAGCAAGTAATGATGCACGATTTTTAAAAATCGCCTAATTTATTATCATTTTTACTCAAAAATATATCCATTTTCGCTTAAAATGGTTATTCAAACTTTACTGATAACATTATTTTGTAGAAAATTCGACTCAATGTACATTGTTAAAGATTAAAAAACTGAATGTATGCTGAACAATGTGAAGGGGGGGGGGGGTGCTATCGTAAGTTAGCCTTTGTTGAGAGGGGGCGAAGTTAAAAGGTTGAGAACCGCTGGGTTAAGGCACGGCTATTTTCCTCACGGGAAGGTTGCCTTGGCGGAGGGCTTTTTAAGAGGCTCTAATGCGTATTCACGTGACATCTGGAGAAAATCGCCCAAAACTCCAGACCGTTAGATCGACAGCCGCGTGGTATTACATTTATAAGTGGTATTATACAAAAGCAGTACTTCCCAGTAAGGGACACTCCCCCGGACAAGACATTTGTTAGAAACAAACTTCGAGTCGTTTAGCGATATATCGCCAAATTTGGCGACAACACGCTTTTTTATATAATTTAAGAAGTATATAATACTAAAAAGTAAGTCAAAAGTCAACAGTAATGATTTTAACGTTAAAACACATGAAAAATATTTTTGGCCAGGATTTTGACACAAATACTCCACTGTGCGCCTGTAGGTTTATTGTTTGTAACAGCTCACAGTGCAGTTTGTAAAGAGGCATTCTAAATTTTTTCGAAGTCTCTAGCGCAATTAAATGCTTTAGAGAGTTGTTCAAAAGTTGCATGATTTCCTAAAAGAACAGATTTAAAAGTCCTTAAGTTTTTCTCTTTTATTGCAATCAACGGTCGGGGATTTAGTCATTTCATATCGTCATTTCATAGCGTAGCGGAGCGTAACCGCTGCTTGCCGGCAGATAGACTGTTCTAACGGGAAAAGTAGTTTTACAGACATACATTCCCTCCAATCAGGTGCCCTCATCGGAAACAGATCGAATTAGTCGATTTATTAAGGGCATTCGCGATAATCAATTTGGAAAGCTCAACAGAAGGCATTCGAAATCTCGAATAGTGAAATGGCGATTACTATTCGAATAGTGAAAATTGCCACTATTATTCCAATAGAAATCGCGAATATTGTTCGAATACTAAAAACACGGATACTATTCGAATAGTATAAATTGCGAATGTTCACTATTCGATTAATAGATTATGGATTCTGTTCGAGTAGAAGTAATCGGTGACAGAAATCAAACAATTTCAAGAAATATTAAAATTGTTGGCGCAATTCAATCCTTCGTCGGAAGTCTCTTTAAGGGATTCTGATGTGCATTTACGTTACATCTACATAAAAAAAAAACGCGTAAAACTCCACACCGCTAGATCAACAGTTTCGCGGTAGACCAGAACCCCAGACCTTCAAACGTCAGCCAACTTTCAGGTACAGTGTCTTATCCACTATGCCATGATGGTATCCCAGACACAGATTAAAGCATTGTTGCACTACTCCAATGCTGTCACCCCATGTATACAAATTTTACGCAACAATAGAAACTTCATATAGACGTTATCATCCTTTACTGTCGGGCAAGGACGGCCCAGAAGATGAAGTCCTGGATGTATGTAGTCGAATGCGGTGCTCGGTTCGACTCCCATCAGCTAGCTGTGCATGTACACTTTGAGGGAAAGTGTACATCCACATCTGCCCACGTGAAGAGAAGGGAGATGGTCAGCAGTTGTGCATATACGCTGTGGAACTGCGCAACGAAGGAAGACGGAAAAGTATATGCAGCAGTAAATAAAGGGGACAGTCCTTTATGTAGAATCGGCGGTTAACACTGCAATGGATGATTTGTAGTTAGTATAAGCATATTGATGACGTTAAATAAATGTGATGTAAAAAACAAATAAAAACAAACTTTTAAATTTAAAAATAATTAATTAAAAGTTTTCAGTCATTTTTAGTGTTAAGTAAACTGTTGTTTGGCTACATACGGAGCCATTTTTTCCCTATTATTGGAAGAGTTGCTCAATCATGTCCATTATAAAGGGTTTTCCATTAAGAGTGATACAAATTAAAATTTATAAAAAAAAAGGAAGGAAATCTGAAACACTTTCAGATTTTAAATACGCATTAAAGTGCTATGTATTAAAAGCGTATCATAATTTATGCATCGTCCCTACTTTCTTCCTTATTCCATTAAGTTGGAAAGTTTATCATTATTCATGAGTGTGCTGTATTTTTCTTCCTTGTTCCATAAAACCCATCTTTGGAATCGAAATCTATCTTAAAATCACCTACTAAAACTATTTCACAATCTTCGCAAGTATATTGCAACTATACTTCACCATTTTAAATATTGTTTCGAATGTGCATCATAAGCCATGAATGTGCCGTGTTTGTCTTTCTTGATTTGATTCTTACTTTAACGCCCAGACTCTCGCCAAGATGGCGATAATTAAACATAATCAGTTACCATGACCATATTTTGTATTTATGTGACAATCGTAATTTAGAATTAAAATGACGATTTGGAAGAACATGTAAGTACAGCATTCCGTTACATTTTTATTTATTTTGGGTGGCCAATTAATGTAGTTTTAATAATTAAGTGTCTTCAAATTCCTTAACTTGTGTGTTTATCGCTAATTTTTCACTTTAGTTTTCATCTAGTTCTTTTGGAGGAGTTGAAACTTGTGCCTAACTCCTAGAGATCCATGATTGCAAAGCTCGCCAAAGTATGGCAATTTTTTAGGTTGACGAGAGTGGGGGATTAAAAAACAATCAGGAAAAAAATGTTAACATACTTAATTTTACAACATTTCCCCAACACTTCTTCCCATTTTCGTTGGCCAGTTTTTGCTCATAATTTTTTTCTTTCTAAGCTTTGCATAAGACATATGGGTTGGTTGTTAATATTAGTTTATTATTACAGAAGATAGTGCAGTTAGTGAAGAATATTATTAGTTTTTTCGAGTGTTTAACATTATCTCTTTGTTTTTAAAGCAGCTCAAAAATTCCGCGCTGCCTTTCATTTTTCAAAAGAAACACTTTGTTTTTTGTTTTTTTTTAAAGAAACACCTTAAGGGTATTCCATCTGAAGGGCGAACGTCGTCACAAGACTTTTGAAAAGCTTTAATAACAAACCAATGATGTTAAGCACTCGAAAAAATTAAAAATGTTTCTCCGCCTATTGCACTATGGACTAATACTAACAGTAAAGCTGCATGCCTCAGGCAACTTTCGGAAAAAATTCATAAACACAAAAATTGCCTTCCAAAATGGGCAAAGGGGTTAACCTGTTTAGGAAAGTATTTCAAAATTCCGTATGTTTAGCATTTTTTCTACCGAGTGTTCCGTAACTCCTGTAGGTTTATTGTTTGCAACAGTTCCCAGTACAGCTTGCAAAGAGGCTTTCTAAATGTTTCCAAGCACAATTAAATTCTTTAAAGAATTGTTGAAAATTTGCTTGATTTCATTTCAAGAGAACAGCCTCAAATGTTCTTAATTTGTCCACTTTTGGCGATAGAATCGACAATCGGGGATTTAGCATTCATTCCCTCGTCAATTCAAAGCGTAAGCGGAGCGTAACCGCTGCTTGCCGGCAGACAGACTATTGTAACGGGGAAAGTAGTTTTACAGGCATAAATACCTTCCATTCAGATGCCCGCCTCCGAAACAATTCGAATTACAGTATTGGCTCGAATACATCACGGCCCCGAATATAACGCGAACCTAAAACTTCCCTTTAAGATAATTAGAAAAATCCTATACTTACACCTCGAATTTAGCGCGAGTCAGGTTTTTAACGGAAATTGATCAGTCAAAAAACATCGCGTTATATTCCGGCCAATACGTAAGTCGATTATCAAGGGCATTCAAGATAACCGAATCTGAATAATCCATTTGATCGATAAGCACATGGCATTCCAAATCCCGAATAGTCAAATCGCGAATACTAATATAACAGTGAAAATTCCGAAAATTATTCGAAAAGAAATCGCGATGTTCCAATAGCTACAATCGCGAATACTTCGAATAGAAATCGCGAATACTGTTCGATTAGTATAAATCGCGAATATTCACTATTCGATTAACAGATTACTGATTCTGTTCGAGTAGCAGTAATCAGTGACAGATGTCACACAATTTCAAGAAATATCAAATTTGTTGGTGCAATTCAATCCTTAGTCGGAAGGCCGTTTAAGGGATTCTAATGTGCATTCACGTTACATCTAGATAAAAACCGCACAAAACTCCACACCGTTAGATCGACAGCTTCGTTGAACGCCAAAACACCAGACCTTCAAACATCAGCCAATTTTCCTGTACAGTGTCTTATCCACTATTCCATGATGGTATCCCAGACACAGGTTAAAGCATTGTAGCACTACTCCAATGCTGTCACCCCGTGTATATGAATTTCACAACAATAGACAAAACTTCTTATAGACGCTATCATCCTTTACTGTTGGGGCAAGGACGGCCCCGAAGATAAAGTCCTGGATGTGTAGTCGAATGCACAGTCCTCGGTTCGACTCCCATCAGATGTGCAGGTACACTTTGAGGAAAAATGAACATCCACATCTGCCCAGGTGAAGAGAATGGAGATGGTCAGCAGTTGTGCATGTACTCTGAGGGGCGGCCAGCGTACATACAGAATGCGCAACGAAGGAAGACGGAGAAGTATATATAGCAGTGAATGAAGTGAACTGTCCTCTATGTGGAATCGGCGGTTAACACTCCAATGTATGATTTGTAATTAGTGTAAGCACTTTATAGTGTAGAATAAAAGTGATGTAAAGAATAAATAAAAAAAATTTAAAAAACAAAATTTTTAAATTTAAAAATAATCAATTTAAACTCAGTTTCAAGTAAACTGTTGATTGACTACATTCGGATTTTTTTTCATTATTTAAGGAATTGCTGACGTATGTCATTATATTATAGAATATAGTCAAATACAGTTAATAAAGTATAGTTCAGGTTGATTACAAATTACTATCTCAACTTTCAATAGACATAGCTTCTAAGAAGTATAAGGTAGCGTTTCGTCACCTACATCGTTTTCAAGTCAGGAAAGATGAAGTTTCAGTGGATTGATTTTAAGAATTTTTCTTTCCCGAAAAAAGATTAGGATGAAGTGAGGAATCCCAACTTAAGGATGTTCCATTTGAAGATCGATCATCTCCACAGGACGCTCCAAAAGCAAATCAATGATGTTAAACACTCTAAAAATTAAAAATTACGCTTCTTCACCCAATGCACAATGGTCTAGTACTAGCAGCGAAGCTGCATGTCTCATGCAACTTTCAGAAAAAATTCATAAGCACAGCACAGAAATCCTCTTCAAAATGGACCGAGGAGTCGGAGTCACACACACACACACGCACACGCACGCACACACGCACGCACACACAATGTTTAGGGAAATATAGTGAAATTTCCCCCAACGTTTAGCAATTTTTCCTGAGTATTTTGTAAAGTTCATTTTTTCATGAGTTCACAGTACAAAATGTAAAGAGCAGCGCTGAAAAAAGTAAAAAAAAAAAACGGTTTTACATCTTCCACTGTACCTCACGTACAACAGCAACCTCCGTTCAGAAGAAAATCGTAGATTTCATAAAATATTTTCGCTTCTTCGGGTTTTATTCACTAAAGGCTGATATTTCCCTAAGGAGGCAAGTCTTTTTTTTTTCAGAATTAAAAAAATTCATTTGAAAAAAAAATTCTCTGGCTGATTTCCGTGAATTGCAATCAACTTATTACAACTTTCTTATCACAGTAGTTAATGCAATTTTCTTATATGTAAGTATTGTACGTGGTTTTATTTCAAAATAACAGCCGAATGTGCATAATTATAACTTTCTATCGTTTTATTCAAATTAGCGTAATTTCATTTCAACGAAATTTCCGTTTTAACGAAGTGTTACGGTATCGAGAGGTTCTTTGTAACGAAAACATGCTCTATTAGTTTCAGTAGTTTTTGCTAGGAAACATACTCACACACGAAAAACGATGCTACCTTACGCTCCCTCAAATAAATAATCCGTCTTATAAAGTAAATTAAAATGTGGTTTTTGATATTGACTTACGTAGTCTGTGAGAGGAATGATTTGAACGAGACCGGGTCCAAAGTGTGTCTGTCTCGAGGGTCGAAATTGAACCAACTTTCCCTTGCGTTTAAAAGTTCTTACATCTGTTCTTTTTGGGAATCGTGCAACTTTTGAACAGCTTTTTAAAAAATCGAATTGAGCTAGGGACTACAAAAATTTACATTTTTTCTTTAGAAGTTGTACTGCGAACTATTACGAACAATAAACCAATAAGAGTTAAAAAATTTCAGGAAAAAATTGTTAAAATACTTAATTTTGCAATATTTCCCGAAATGTGTAACACTTCGTCCGATTTTAGGACGATATTTTTGTGCTCATAATTTTTTTTTTCTAAATATTGCATAAGACATACGGGTTAGCTGTTAAGATTAGCTTACTATTACGGGAGAAACTACTGTTAGTGAAGAAGATTATTAGTTTTTTCGAGTACATCATTGGTTTGTTTGTAAAACAGCTCAAAACTCTCGCGCTGACTTTCATTTTTCAAAAAAATCACTTTCAGGAATTTTTAAAAGAAACACCTTTACACCTTAAGGGTATTCCATCTGAAAAGAGATCCCCGCCACAGAACTTTTGAACTACTTTAATTATAAATCAATGATGTTAAACACTTGAAAAAATTAAAAATGTTTCTCCACCCAATGCACTATAGACTAACACTAACAGTAAAGCTGCACGTCTCATGCAACTTTCACATAAAAATTCATCAGCACAAAAACTGCATTCCAAAATGGGCCAAGCAGTTAACCTGGTTAGGGAAGTATTGCAAAATTCCGTATGTTTAGCATTTGTCCCCCGAGTGTTTCGAATATCCTGTAGGTTTATTGTTTGCAACAGCTCACACTGCAGCTTGTAAAGAGCCATTCTAAATATTTTCCAAGTCTCTACAGGCTGGCTACAGAAATTGAGAAAAAAAGTTCCCTGATTTTTCCCTGATTTCCCTGACTATCTTCATCAAATTTCCAGGCCTAATTATATACATACCATAATCTTTCATGTAAATCACCATTGTGTATCATGCACCAACAGGTGAAAACTTCATATAGGGAAATAAATAATAGAAAACCACAAAAATGCTTAATATTAATAAAATGGTAGTTCAGTTTCATAAATCCAAACATAAAATTTAGCTGAACAGTAAAAGACAGTATGTAGCAGAAGGTTTCCTCGTTTTATAGTGTTCAATTTTAAGCGTAAGGATGACTGATAAAAATAAACTGGCCACCTAGTCAACTTATTTAATTTCAATCAATGTATCGTTGCAAATTTTAAAAAATATGTAAAAAGGCTTAAAAATGAGCACTATCTTAAAAAAAATCGTCTTGCGAGGGAGCTTAGCAGGCATCACTCAAATGTCCCATCACTTTAAAAAACACAACGGCGCAGTAGAAGACTAAATGATCTTTTACCTATGACTTTATTCAAAAAGCAATTTACATGCCGATATGATTCGCATAACTGGCTTCTGGTATGATCTGCATCTTAGAACGAGTCCGAATACATGCGCTTTTTCGGATTCGTATAGTGTTAGTGCCTACATCACTTGAGTCCCGGATTCATATTTCTATGTTCTCGTAGGATCTGTATTCTGGTTTCGGATTCTTAAAATGTCTATCTGTGCATCAGTTGAGTATCGTGTGATTCAGAACGGAGCCGCGCATCAGATTGACAATTAAAAATTATCTAGTTTACTAGGCAAAAACGAAAGTTCCCTGATTTTTAAAGATTTTTGCAAAATTCCCTGATATTTCCATGATTTTTCCAGATTGATAAAGTACCCTGATTTTTCCATGATTTCCCTGATCTGTCGACACCCTGCTCTAGCGCAATTAAATACTTTAGAGAGTTGCTCAAAAGTTGTGCATGTACACTTTGAGGGAAAGTGTACATCCACATCTGCCCAGGTGAAGAGAAGGGAGATGGTCAGCAGTTGTGCATTATAGGGTTAGCAAAAAATATTTAAATTTACAAGTTTATATGTGGTGTAATTCTTTGGCATGATATTTTAGTTGAAATAAACTCAGTTTCAAAGCAATTGCAATTTGTAACGGTCAATTTATCAGATTGTGTAAGGATGTTATCCGAAACTGTAGAAAAGGTAAATCATTACAGAAAAACGGGATATGATCAGGTCAAAATTGCTGCAAATGAAATTGCAGAAAAAATCTTGAAATCAGCATAGAATTCCCAACAGAAACTTAAGTTAGAGCCAGAAGAAAAAACTTCAATTTTATGAAAAAGCTGTCTACGAGCCTTTAACAGAGGAGAATAAATTTAAAATTAAATAAATATAAACTTTTTAAACTATATTCTGGACATTGCATATAAGTCTCTAAATAAACGATTCACGCTTCTGGAAACCCATAACAAAAATTTTAAGTTTTTATATATGATATTTTAAAACTCAGAGATATTGGTGATAAAACACTAGAAAAGAACTGTATCAATCTCCAGTCAATACTTTCGATCAAAAATGAATTGGACATTAATGAGGGTGCTCTACAGGAAGAATTACGTGATGTATCTAGAATGCTGCCATATTTAATGAAACCTTTAGATGTTTTAAAATATTTGTGCAAAAATAATTTAATTTCTTTGTATCCAAATACTGTCATAGCATTGAGAACTTTGCTAGCACTCCCACAGTGTCAGTCACTAGTGGGGAAAGAATTTTTTTCTAAATTAAAATTAATCAAAACTTATCGAAGAAGTTCAATAAGCCAAACAAAATTAAGAAACCTGTCAATAATTTCTAGTGAATCAACATTGGCTGCTATTCTAGACTACACATCCCTAATCCACGAATTTGCTAAAGTTAGAAGAGTAAAATTATAATAGTTTGTTGTTAATGTTAGTAAAATAAATATAGCATTTGTACATTTTGTGTAGTTTTGCATTTAAATCATAATGAGCATTTATTTTAAGGAAGAAACATTTAAGGGGTGCTGTGGCTTACACAGATTTCCTTTAACGGGGGATGAGATTAAATGTAATCCTTTCGAAATGAAAAATTAATTGATTTCATGTTAATTTTTTTTTCGGGGAGGGGGGGGGTGAACCGCTTACCCCCTTTATACTGAAGAGGCGGCATTTTGAAGACTCACATCATACTGAGAAAATCTACCGCACGGCCGGCCCTGAGTAGCATTAGTGCTAAAGCACATAGATTATGAAACCATTTTGAAAAATGTCCCAAAAGACAAAAGTGTGAACAAGATTCTGATGAAAATATATCAGATGTATCCAGTTTAACAAGCTCCAGTCCTACTCCATCGTCTTCGTATTCTCAGTCTGAATGTACAATAAGACATCCTTCAATAGCATCATTCATAGTAAAAAATATCCAAACAGAAAATTCAGAATTGTCATTGTCATGAATCAGTTAATATCTTTACAAATGTTTTCATAAACGATAAGTGTGTGTATATACAGAGAGGGGTCTCTGTATTTTTGCTAAAAAATTAATAAAAATAACCAAAATATTTAATTACTGAGTGTTTGTAGTTTACAAATCAAAACTGAGTAAAAGTGGACAAAATATCATATTATCCATTCATTTTGCTCATTGTGACGTTTTTTTCCAGGATTTTTCAGGCGATTTTTTTCACCCCGGATGAAATAGGACGCCCCTGCTTTTAATAGTTTACTAAAAAGTTTTAAATTATTATTTCTAGTCTTACATATGTAAGATGGCAATCTCAGATAAATTAGCACTTCCTGGATCCAAAAAAAAAAATCCCAGCACCCCCACAAAGTTGAAACATTCGATCTTAATTCATTACTTTTACCTACGGTTAGATTCTGCCTAGAAGAATTTCTTTTTTGCGAACTTATAAATTATCTCATTACATGGATATTAAAAACAAAAATAGTTTAAATAGAATCTGCAAGAAAGTTAACACATTTCTCTAATTCTTAGTACACTTTCTTTCAAAAAACACATAGCATTTCAAAAGGAGTTTTGACTTTTTATTTCTGTACCATATGAATTTTTAAAATCTTCTCTGAAATTTAGCCATTTTCTTAAATTAAATTGGTTCCTATACAGACAACTGTCTGCTGTGTATGCAATAATAAAGATTTTTTACTAAATTAATTGAAACTATACCACCGCATTGGGAGAAAAATTTCAAAGTAATCATAACTGATAAATTTGATAAAAGTAAAAATAACAAAATAATCACAACCTGGAGTTGGTGAGTTTAAGAAAGCAGCCATCTAACAGCCTGAATCATTCATAAAGAAAAATTATTAATTTTAAGACAATTTCTATAGTTACACAATAGTTTGCCATTGACTGACAATTTGGATGCAATTATCGGAATACATTTACTGATTACAATCCTCTGGAAGTAGTGCTTTTAAAAATAAGGCAAAATAAATTACAAAACAATCACTAAATGGCATTAAATATCTTTATTTCTTTTCTTGAAAAATATGTTAATTTACATAAGAATGGCAAACTCTCAGAGCTTGAAAATACATGTGCAAAAAAAGTAAATAATATAGATACTAATTCACACAATCTCTGAAGTACTAAAAAAAAGTCAACACCATAAACTGAACTTTCAACATTAAACAATTTTTTTAAATATTTATTACCGGATAGAATTGAGATACTAGATTTTAAATATGACACTAAATGAAAAATAAATATAACAACACAGTTATAACTAGATATTATAGTTAAATAAAGAACATCAGATTAGAAAAATACCTGGTTAGATTTCATTTATACACAGTATGAAAATTGACCCAGTTTAAGCAAGCAATCATTCAGAAAAAATGTAAAAGTTGGAAAAAAGATAAGCTAATCTTCAAATAATTTAGATGATGTACACGTAAAATTTAAAAATAGTTCACTTGTTATTTTGACTTACATTCTTTTAAAGCAAACAATAAATTTATAAAATCTTTAAAAATTGTCAGAATTTAATTATTAGTTCATGGGGGGAGGGGGGGGGACAGATCTATTTAAATGCTTCTATGCACAGAGTTTGATAACAGATTCATAAGATTCCTAATTCTATATTACACAGTTCTTCAAAACTTTTAAACAGAAACCTAATGGAAATTTTAGAATGAAATAAGCAATAATTTTATTTTAATGAATTAGTATTTTTTTTAACTAATTCATTAAAATTTTTATTAAAATAGATTAATTATACTTATAAATAAATCTATTTGCTAAGCAAATCTAAAAAAAAAAAAAAAAGCATAGAATTTTGGATAAAAGACAACTAAAAGAATAGCAGTCCAACAGTAGAAACAGAAAGTAACAAGATAAATATTTTTTTTACTTTTAAAGCTGAGTATGCATGTGATAAAATACACATATCCATAAAATTACTGACTTTGATTTATCAGTTTATTTTTACTATTAAACATTCGAGAAATTTACACTATAGGTTTTAACAGCCTACCTCAAGTTTTTATTCTAGAAAATGGAAAATTTCGTTATTTACAATTCATTTATGTATATTGGAATTTAAACAAAGGGCTGAGATATCTTTTATTATCTGGGACTGGAATTTAAAATAACTTCCAAAGCTGTAGTAAGAAATATTTTCATAGGTGGATTCAAGTTGGTCTTTGGAAGGGCTGAAGCCTTTTCTTTACATTGAATTTTAAATGAGGAACTTATACAAAACAAAATTAAATTTATTTCCCACAGGAAGAATTTGCCTGTCTTGCACTTGTTAATATGTGACTGGATCCTAATCTTGCTCCATCTCATAATAATTTTGGAAGGTTTATACAATGAATGAATACAGTTTAACTGACAACTGTGTATTAACAAAATGCTAACCATCTATATTAATAAACAAAATTAATCTCTATCTCAGAAAAAATTAAAATATTTGCCATTTTACTCCGTTTCCTCGTACAGAACATATTTTATGGTTCGATAACATAGCTAACAGGCTAAAAAGAGAAATTGTGACAGCACAAATAAAGTATAGTTTAAAAAAAACTAATAAAATGAAACTGATACATATTGAGCAACACAAAAGTAGGCAATTATTTCTCAAAAAGAGAAATTATATCACTACTGTGTAAAACAAGCAAATACTACTAGATGCATATTGGAACAAAAATATGTACATAAATCAAATAATAATTATGTGCTGGAATACACACTAAATTATGGAAGTTGCACTACTATCACAATGATATGTTCCCATTAAAGCAGCAAATAGGAAGTGAAAAAATATATAGATTACTACATGAACCATACCTTTCAAAAATATAGTTTATATATCTATGTCAGCAGGCAGTGATGTAATAGAAAATTCCCACCTTGTTTTATAAGATTATTTATATTTTCAAAGAAAAAACTACAATTCATTTGCAAATTGTTGAATGAATGAATGAAAAAAAAATGATTATTAACACAAGAAAAAAAATTAAACAATAAACATAAAGAAAGTTGCAAAATATAAGAATATAACAGTAAATTAAATATGTATTGAAAAAACAGAAAAAATATATATCAAGAATGGTGTAGAAAAAATAATAATTACAAAATTTTAAAATTTAATATCAACATATTCATCTAAATATGTACAACAAAATTTGCAAGAACAATTTTTTTAACAAATAAAGATGCTAAATACATGGGAAAGAATATTATTCATTTAAAACTTTTTACATGATGAATTAAATACTAGATTACCTGATTAAGATACATTTATAAATAAAATAAAGCCTTTTAAAATTTCTATGACATTCAAAGCTCTATGGCTGTTTCTGGGGTCATGCTGTCAATCACCAACATCTCAAATTGAAAAAACAAAGTTAGTTTAACAAAAGAAATATTTTTTGGCAAAAATATTGGCAACTGCTCTTCTTAACAATGTTCGGCAAAATCTAATTTGACAAATGGACTGGCAAAAATTTTTTAAAGGCCAGGGCAACCCAACCCCTGCTGTTTTACACGACACCAGGCCCGTAGCGAGGGGTGGGCATTTGAGAGGCAGTGAACCTCTGAATTGGAATATATTTCCCCCTTTAACCCCTTACCGGATTCGCCCGAGCTGAGCTCGGGCAGGTAAAACGCTCCATTCTGGATTATCCCGAGTGTAGCTTGGGCAGTAGGAATTTTTTTATTTTTCACGCAATCTTTCCCGAATTATATCGTTTTGCTTTCAAACACTTTTATTTACTTTTTTGACCGCTGAATGGTAGCACTCTACACGATTTAGGAAATCTTAATATGAAAATAGTGTTATTATGTTTTTAAAATGTATATATATATATCGAAATATGCATTAAAAAATTGACATCTTTTGACCCTCCAACTTGAAAAAAAATTGAACCGGCAAAGGGTTAAAAAAATTTTGCCTCTCCAAATTTGCAGAATTGATAGAATAGTGATTTAAAAATATAATAAAGTTGAATTAAAAATCAATTAAAAAATAGTAGATATTTTAAAGTTTTCAGATCCTGCTTTACCACCATTAAATTATGCAGCGACTTATATCTATTGCGCAACATTGTCTCTCTATATATCAGCATTTACAATGGAAAAGAGGCTGAAAGAAAAGGCAGAGTTATAGGCTCAGATTCAAAAGTGATATTTAATAACAGAAAAACTTTATGACAGAAATCTGCTGTAAATGGAAAAATGATCAAAGGGAGCAAACAACAGATTGATTGAATTCAGAAGGGATAGTTCCAAACAAAACATATACTGGTTGTTTTGAAAAATTTTGCACAAGTCACTGACTGTTAATTAAATTAAAAACAAAACTCAATTAAAAATATGATAAATAGCACATAATTAAATCAATAAAAACAATTAAATAAATAAAAAGGCCAAAAATATGCTTGGTAATACTTAACTTCTGGGGTTGGGGAGGAAAAAAAGAAAACAATTTTAAATATATAGCCACCCTGAGGGCACTGCTCTTCCTAGCTAAGTCCCCTGGTTATGCACCTGTCTGCCACTTTATTCTAAATGAACTTTTTAACGGTTAATTGAATTTTGAATCATTAGAAAATCACAAGTTCAAAACAAAACAGCAAATAAACAAATCAGTTATTTAAAAAACAAGTTTTAAGTATTAATGTATTACAATTAGAACAAATGCACTGAGTTATATTATTATACACATTTACATTTAAAATTTGATAAATACAATACAAAAAAAAAATATTCTTTCCCGCCTACTTAGAAACAAAAGGGAAAAAAAATTCTCAGAATTTAGAAAGTGAAAATGAACAGATTTTATATAAAACAATAAACATTTAAATGTCTAAATTTTTCAAAAATTATTAATAATGAACTACACACTTTATTATTTAAATAAATAAATTTTATATTTTTAATAACAGAAGCATTAGTATGAAACACTAAGTTAATTATCCAATATAATTTTTTTAAATAAACTAAATTCTAAGTCTTCAGATTGAAGAGTGCAATAACAATAAGATATAACAGAGTGCTTACCCACAAGAAAAATACATTAAGTTCAGATGAAGTGTTAAAAAAAAAAAAAAAAATTAGCCAAATATGCATTAAACAAACAAGTAACACCAACAAAAAAATAAACAAACCACTGCCTATGCAACTATTTCTTGCTGCACAAACTTGGCACACAACCAATTTAGTAAAATTTAAAATACACATGATTTCAAAAGTTTATCACACAATATGAAGTATTTTTTTTAGTTCAACCATCAAATGCCAATCATTTGACTGGAGTTCATTTCTGAAATGTTCTTTACAGATATCAATTGACTGACGAGATATGCGACTCACTAATAAATCTTCAGAGGTAAAGTGCTTACCGTATGTCTTAGGAGCTTCACCAGGTTTAGGATCTATTTTAATACAAACTTCATCACCCTTTTTGGCACAACTAATTTTATTATTACCCATTTCAACCGATGAAACAATTCCTATTTCTAAGGCATCTCTTGCTGGAACACAGAGAGGTGTCCCTTCCTTTACAGTTCCTTGTTCCACGTGTACACCCAAGATAATGGGATCTCTAGGATTAAAGACAAATTCAGGAAGAATTCTCAACTTGCATGGAAAAACAGCAAGTCGTTTAGTTTCTTCATGTCGCTTTAAAAGCAAGTCATCCCTATACTTAGTATACATGTCAAACAAGTGATATATGATATCAGCCTGAAATATGCGGACACCTAGACTGTCAGCCAGCTCTTGGGCATCTCGTTCAATTTTAACATCAAATGCTAAAATTGCTGCATATACACTATCATGCTCCAGCATTATTGAAGCTTTCATTACATCTTTTTTGACAACAGGCCCTATTTTTACATTAAAATAGGGTATACCTGATGAGCTAAGAAATTTTAACAAAGCTTCAAGAGACCCCATTGTGGATGCTTGAACATATACCCCTCGTTCAGATGTCTTAATTGAATTCATAGTATCGTGCAACAGATTATTCATTTCATCTTTAAGAGCATCTATCATATTATGATGAGATGCAACAAACAATGGTAAACCAGCTAGAGACTTCTCTAAATCTTTTCCAGTTAATTTAACTCCTTGAGCGCCTTCTATAACTTTGTATTCGATGTATGGATTCTTTACTCTCAGTTCTTTTAAAGGCTGAGGCATTAGAAGAGATCGAATCTGAGTAACAATGGGGCCCTCTTGACCAGCTATTATTATTGTGTCACCTTCTTTTAAAGCACCATTGACTAGAATAACATCAATCGTAGTCCCTAAACCAGGGATAGTTTTAACTTCTAAAACAGTTGCTTCTAATTCATGAGAATAGATCAATCTTTTAGGCATTAAAGATTGTGTCAACTGCGTTATAAGATTTAAAATATTACCCATTCCATCACCAGTCACAGCAGAGGTGGGAACCATAGAAACATAAGAACGTGGATCGCTGTTTTCATAAAACAATGCAGCATTCAAACATTCATTAGCAAACTGAAGAATAATTTCTTGGCACCGCTTTTTAAATTGCAGTTGAGTCGACTGAGATTGATTTTTGATGGTACATTCAATATCTTCCTCCCTGTCACTTTTCCAACCATAAATTCTGTCAACTTTGTTTAATGCAACTATAAAAGGAGTTTTACTTTGTTTTAGCAAGTTTATTGACTCAATTGTTTGTGGTTCTAATCCATGCATGATATCAACAACTAGAACAGCAATATCACAGACAGATGATCCTCTAAACCGTAAATTACTAAATGATTCATGGCCAGGAGTGTCAATAACTAATAATCCAGGTATTTTTACACCAGAAGAAGAAAAATCTTTAACCATTTTACATTTTTCTTTTAATGCATACTTTGGTATCATAGTAGCTCCAATTTGTTGTGTAATACCACCTGCTTCAGAATCTTGAACATGAGTCTTTCTAATGTAGTCCAGCAATTTAGTTTTACCAGTATCAACATGACCCAAAACACAAACAACAGGTGACCTGTATTTTATGTTAGATTCTGAAGACTTGACTTGATTTAGAATTGCTAACCCTGTTTCGCACTCCTTTGACTTTTGAATGATCTTTGAATCCACATTATTATTTGCATTAGAACAAATGTTATCATCTAATTCATCTGATTCTTCAGAAAGACTGTAATGACCTTTATCAGATTCAGGCATTAAACTCAATTCATCAGTAGAATCAAAACTGCTTGGCACATCTGACAAACATTCTTTACCGGAAGAATCCTGGGATGAAAAAGATTCAGATTTTTGCCTTTCTAAAACAACTGCACTGTCAGTACTTTGAACTGACTGGCATGAATCATGTCTTTTCCTGTGAAAGTTTTTGCAATTTCCCAATCTGGGACCATGAGGACCAGAAGGTTTTTTATCACTTATTTGGGGTACATTTACTCCTTGCTGCCTGAACACAGCTAGTGTAGCTTCTAGACGAGCTCTAGACAGTTTCTGAGATTTAGACAACAGCCTACCTTCAGCTCTCATTTTTTCTTTCCTTTGCTTTTCTTTCAATTTTTTCTTTTCCTTTTTTTCTTGCTCTTGTCGTAGTTTTTCTTGCCTAATTCTTTCAGTTTCTTCTGCCATTTTTCGTTTTGCCTCTTCTTCCTTTTTCAGTCTCTCTTCCTCTTCTTTAGCTTTCTTTAAAGCTTCATGAATTAAAGCTAATTGCTTTTTACTGGGATGTTTTCTACTCTTTTTTTCAGGTCCATCTACGTTTTTAGATTGTGGAATTTTTAACGGTTTACTATTAGGAACAGGTGTTACATTTCCAGACTTATCAGAACATGATTCCTTTGCATTTAACTCATTACATTCAGTTTTTGATAAGCTGTTTGCAACTTCCAGTTGAACTTTAGCTTTTTCCTTCTTTTTCTGAATTTTTACTTTGCAACCAGATGCTGTTCCTAATGCTGCTTGACCATCAGGATCCATTTTAACATTATTTTCAAACTGTGGTTGTAGGTCCACTTGTCCTACACCAAAATTATTTTCTTCCATACAACTAGACATCTTCGGAAAGCCATTACTTCTACCCTTATCAGTGTCATTACATTTCCCCTGCTGAGTATTTTTACTTTTAGAAACAAGTGAAGATTTTATCACAGAGCCACTTTTCAATCCAGTAACCGGTCCTTCATCAATTTCCAATTCCTTCAAAATTTTCTCTACATCTTCCTCGACAGACATTTTTCTATGATCTTTTTTCTTAATTTTCTTTTTTGTAACATTTTCCACATCAGTTTTACTAGAGGATGCCTTGACATTCGAGATCTCATTCTCAGAAACAGAGAAAGATGTTCTTTCTTCTTTAAATAATAGCTCTTGTTTTTTTGGTAATGAAGGCTCCAAATATGGTTTAATGGTAACATTTTCAAGTTCCAGGGTTTTTAAATTTGACTCTGGAACTTTAATTCCAGCTTCTAATTCACTATCTGAATGCTGTAATTCCAAATCATCAGGGGCTATAGTTGTATGAATGGTACTATCACTTCCATCAAACTTGCATGTCCAGAAACTTGTATGGCATTTACTGGAGTCTTCATTACCCAAATTTTTGCCACAGTCAGATAAGGATCGAAACAAAGCTTTTGGATCTTGTTTCTCTGAAAATTTCTTGAAGCCTTTTCTCTTTTGAACTAAACAAAAATCATCAGATGTAAGAAAATCCTCAGGAAGTTCTTGATTAAGATTTTCAGTTTCTATAACATTGCAGTTTTGTGCTTGATTGACTCCATTTTTCTGTTTTCTGTTCTTTCCCATTGGACTCCTCTCTCACCAGAAGGAATCTAAAAAAAAAGTAAGGCATGTTTAGAATCTGCTAATTTCTATATTACTATATGTAACCCCTAATTAAATTAGTATTTTCATTTTATATATTTGAACATAAGTATAATGAAAAGACAGAAAATAGTATAGGAATATGTGTGTGGATAGAAAAGTGATTGTACTAAGAAAAATTATTTTTTTTTATCTGCAGCAAGAATATATATTAGTGAAAAATTAATTAAAGTTTGAAATATTAATACCAGGATTTGATATTTATGATATTCTATTGAAGAAAGCAGGGAACAAAATGAATCATTGCTGTGATTTTAGAACAGAAATTTATAAGAAATATAAATGATTTTTTTTTTCTTTATCATAAGACTACTTACACATATCATCATTGTTTTCTTATTCAAAAAGAAAATAATAATAATAATAACAACACAATATCAACAAATAGGGGATCAGCTGCTTAAATTTTTGTGCCCCAGGGATTACGTAAGATTAAATGTTTCAGCGATGTGGCCAGAATTTCCTTTTTCTTTTTTTCAAGGGGAAAAAAAGAAATTAAATGCATAAACAGAATTTCTACAGGTCATAAAGCTTGTGCTAACTGATCCTAATTTGAGAAAATAAAAAATGTGCAATAGACTTACATATCTAATTATAAAATAGTTTGTTTAATTGTATGGTAACACCTCGTTAAATCGCTCCTTGATATAGCCTCCCAATATTTTTTTTAGCTGAAAGTGAAAAGTGTGAATACACATGTGTATTTGTAAATAAAACTAATGAGATGAAATTTCTTTGTCTTTATAGTTTAAGTTACTTTTGGCTTAAATTTCTGATATTTAACATTGCAAATTTTATTGTTTTATGTAGAAAGAAAACGTTTTACCATATCCTACCGTCCTCGGATATATCCCACCATCGGATATATCATGTATTTTTCTTGTCTCCAGACAAGCGCAATATAACGAGGGGCTACTGTACTAAATTACCAAATTAATGTTTTCTTATACAGCCTAATTTGTGAAGAACATGGAATTAATATTTTCATTGCAGTTCATATAATTTTTAGAGACATACAAAAATATGTCAAACAAAATATTAAATGATTGTATAAGGTAGAAGAGAAAGAGTTTTGTAAATGTAAATTCTAGTCATATCTTTAAAAAGCAAATAAGATACATGATATAGTACACCAGATTAATTTTCTATTTTAACTCCATACTTAAATTTTATGACACTATTTAACTGAAAAAAAATCGTTAAAGAACAAATAAATAGGATTTATTTACAGATAGAGGACTCACAGATTTTAACTTAAATCGCATTTATTTAAATTATGATCTTAATTAAAATTTTAATCTAAAACTTCAAATCTTGATTTTTTTCATATTCAGGGTGTCTACCAAATTTCTGAAAGTCAATTTCCTGACTTTTTCCTGACTTTTGGGAGGTAGAAGGACCAGAAGCGTATATAAGTTTCCATACCCGGGGGGGGGGGGGTGTTTAAATCTTATTGTTATTAGAGTTAATATTAATGTTTTAAAATATCTGCTGGGAGGCCCGGGCGCCCCGCAGGACTTCTTCGACGGACTTTCAGCAACCATTCTAATGAAGAGATAAGTCCTCCAAATTGAACACTATCCAATACTTTAAATTCAAAAAATAAAACGAAACTCAAACAAAGAGCGCACACTTTCTAAGAAAAAAAGGGGCCAATTGCTTGTGTTATATGCGAGCATGCGTACATAAATATTGAGAAATATTAAGCAATAAAAATAAATACGTACGTGGAAAATAAAATGATTGAATAAATCACGTATGATCATCTACTAATCCCGTCCACGATACTTACTTCTAGCACAAATTTTAGCCACTTTCGTCTTTCTACACTTCAAATCCAAAACACTGAGTTAAAATAAATAATCAATGAATGAAATTCTATTGCAAACCAGACGGATGATCACGCACTGACGACAGCTTTTTTACCCTCCCGTCACGATGGATGAGCCCCCATTTTTCCCTCCTTATGCAAACACATGGCTTGATGCTTTCGCGGTCCGGAAAATACGTTGCAGTTGCTTTCGGTTTCGAGACTGACAAATAGGAAGGGTTAAAAAAAAGGGATACCGAAAAAAAAAATGATTCTTTTGGTGAATTTTCCGGACCCATTAACCAATTTCCCGGTTTTTTCCAGACCCATTTTCCAATTTCCCGGCTTTTTCCAGACTTTCCGGAGTGGTAGACACCCTGATATTTAAATTTTACACACTAAGCTGAAGAAATTTAAAGAAAAATGTTTTTTTTTTAAATCTTGTGCGTGTTAAGTCTAGAACTGTCATAACACTAGATGGTACTTGACATTTCTCCCTAAATAATGCTATTTCCATTTTTAATGAGTATACTGCATGCTTTCTG
Source organism: Cheiracanthium punctorium (assembly GCA_038373885.1). Classification (NCBI taxonomy): domain Eukaryota; kingdom Metazoa; phylum Arthropoda; class Arachnida; order Araneae; family Cheiracanthiidae; genus Cheiracanthium; species Cheiracanthium punctorium. The sequence continues at coordinate 2,456,917 of JAWZYV010011719.1, forward strand.
AGTAGGAGTGTGTGCTTGTATTTGAGCGGCAGATCAAACTGTTCTTCAAATTCTCTGAAAAAAACCTGATAAAACCCAAAAAACCAGATAACTTCGAAAAACCCTGATAAAACCCCTAAACCCTGAAAAAACTCAGGTTTTTTTAACAACCCTGCTTGCTCATAAATGCAAAATTACCAAAAACATTTTGGGTGGAAGCAGCAACGACCGCAGAATATCTTTAAGACCGATTACTGATAAAAAGTCAACAGACAAAACTCGATATCAATTGTGGAATGGATTCAAGCCCAATATAAGCCATTTAAGAATATTTGGAAGCAAAGTTTATGATTATCTTCACAAACAGAAGAGACAAAAATTAGACAAGATCATTGAAAGAACCTTCATCTGATACGATTTAAGAAGTAAATAGTGATGTACCGAGTGCCAAGTACTTGGCCATTCACCACTCAGCCGAGTATCGAGTAGTAGTATAAAAATGACCAGTGGCTAGCAAATGAAGAATTTTTCTTCGTATGAAATGAAAACATGAATAATTGTCCTTTAAATTAACTAAAATTAAATAAAAGAATAACATTATATATATATATATTAAATTTGTGCATACATAGGATAATTGTATTACTTTAAATTTTATTCGTCTAAAAATATGTGTTCAGATTGATACATTATTTATAAACTTGATCATTAAAGCTTCTTATTTTGAAATATGATTAAATGAAAAACTGCATATAGGTATATTTTTTCATGTGAAGTGTGTCAAAAATTTTACAATAACATGTATGTAGCTACACTATAACTAATTGAGAGTTAAAGTAAATAAAAAACTTTGTAAAAAACACACAAGATGTTACAGGTAAATCGATACATACGTTTTAGCCAAAAAGTTAGTTTCAGATAGCTAGCGATATCAAACTCAATGCTTCACTTAATTTTATAGTTTTGTTTTAACGAATTATTCAGATATTTTACAATTATTAAAAAGCAAAGTTGTACAACAACTATTCAATGTAGCTGACCAAGATGGATGTCCTCCAGAACCTACCTAAAAAATTGAAATGTGTAATCAATTTAACATTGATGATCCAAACCCAGAGGCACCAGTAAAAAATTCTACAGTTTGCAAATGTTTTCATGAAATAGTAAATGCACACGTGACAATTTCAGCTTTAATAAAGCACTACTTTGGTTTTAATGATAGCAGGGGTGGGAATTGGGTAAGGCTGATTTGGAGCAGCTTTTTGGAGCAACAGTGTCGATGATTTGGAGCACTGAAGCAACAAATTGGAGCAAATTTCATTCTTAATCTATCGATAGAAAAATATAACTACTGTCAAGCTTTTAGTAAATTTGAGAGTATTAAACATTACTCAGATAAAAGAAGCCCACTTCAATAAATAATAAGCATTTAAAAATGAAAAATATAAACTTACCTTAACCTAATATATTATTAGATGCTACATTCAAAGTTACAGGTAATTTTTAACACCAGAATAATAATAATAATAACAAAGACTATAGATTAAAAATTAAATGAAAAATGAATAACTTTTGCAAAATTTTTTTATTTAACTTTTCTTTTTTATCTCCATTACAGTGGCGGTTAGCCAAGGGGGGGGGGGGGGAATAAGGGGGGTCACAACCTCCCCCCCTGAGGAACCCTATCTTGAGCGCAGTGCTGGCCATAAAATGATGATCAATGACATTTTTTCTCTTTTCTCCGTTATTCCGACTGGTTTGTTCTGAGCCAATTACGTTCTTCTAGAGTGATGTAATAGTACCGTAATTTATGGAAGAAACGCCGCGGCGTTTACGATATTTTTAATTTTCATTTTTGGCCGATCTTCAACGAAAAATTATAAAAGTTATTTAGTAATAATTGTCTCAAAGATGACACCCCCACCGATCACGTACCTTTTAGCGGTGCACGGAGCACAGCGTAACGAATCAGAATGCGAGCCTACCCCGTTGAAAAGCGGTTTGATCAAACGCTGTGGATGGGTACATAAATCCAACCGATGTCTCCTCAATTAGTCCAAAAAAAGAAACAGAAGCTTTTTATGTCTACATTTTAGAACTATAATTAAAATTTAATGAAGGTTTTAATATATATATATTTTGATGGGCTAAAGTTTCTTAAAATACCGCAAAAACGTACTACCCTTGATTAACCACACCCCTGTGTTCCCATGAACGTCCATTGTTCTCAGGTTCACTGGCCAGGTCGGCGATCGACAAGGGCCCCCGGCATAAGAAAGGAACCCCCAGCGAGGCCTCTACTAGTTTCTTATCAAAGTAATTTGATATACATCCGAGTAATGTACCAAAGTAGTCCGATTATTTATTTCTTTGTAATCTTACTCTTTGATACAGTGGCGTTGCAAAGGACCCCACAGACCACGCCCCGCGAGGGATCCCCCAAAGAATCACCCCCCCCCCCTCAGCCTTAAAATAGTTAAATATGGCAAGTAAACCTAATTTTCAAATATTACATATCCTAATATTCTATTCCCTCCAAATTTACCAGTAAGGAGCCCCCGTAGGAGCCAGTCCGGGCCTGATTGTTCTTAAAATACCGAATCGCAACCAAAATTAGTCTGTTGCGCCCTGTGCGAATTTAACCATTCTACCCCCCCCCAAAAAAAAGAAGTTCATCTATAAGTTATTTGTGTTTTTTCGCCGTGCGGCTTTGCGCCCTGTGAAGGAGCACTGTACCGAATGAACACTGCCTTATGCTGTTATTAAGGTAAAAAGTCTACTACGAGTAATTGGCAAGCTCAGGAAACCCTGAGTGCTTTTAAAATAAATCCCAGTGTTACAAATATCAGAAGTAATAAATGAATAAACATCAAGAGTTATCACACAACATTCAAAGCTTAAAACAAACAATTTGCTGAAGCACGCTCATTACGTAATCAACAGCTGGACGTCAGCGGGGGGGGAATTGTTTACTTTTGACTGGAGCCTACTCATCAGCTGGTTCTTTCGTTTTAACAGCAAGTGCTATACTGTCCGAACTTTTTGCGAAAGCAAAAAGTTTTTTACAAGTTATTTATTTAATTCTATAAATTTGCCTTTGTGAATATAAAAATTGATGTTTTAAATCGGACACTGATTATTTGAAAATGGAAATCGTAAGCTTCGTAAAATAGCAATAAATACTTTAAAACATTATATGGTAAGGGGGGGGAAAGGAGATATTTTTACCGTTTATCCACCACCCCCCCCCCTTTCCAAAATATATCACAGTGCGATGTTTCTTTTTTTTTTCCGGAGGAGTGGAGGTGGGGAGATCGTGACTGCGACGTTTCTGTTGATTTTCTAGTTAATTAAGCTCATTTTCGTGGGTGCGGCGTTTCTTCCATAAATTACGGTAGTCAGTTGTGCGAGCGCAGAAACAAAACGTACGGCGGTTTTTTTTTTTTTTTTTTTAAAGCAGTTTGTAATGAGCAGAGTAGCTGTTTTTTTCTTTTGGCGCAGAATCGTACGATAAAGCCCTTATGTAGCAGGATAGCGCAGGTTTCAAGTTTTGGCGCAGTATGGCGCAGAATTCCCACCCCTGTGATAGGAGTAAAAAGAAAAAAAAAGTCTTTCTGTGCAAAAAAAAAAAAAAAAAAAAATGATTTAAAAAACTGAGTCATTTATCTGGTCGAAATGTAATAAAAACTTCATATTTTGCCCAAAATAGCTAAGAAATTCTTGTGTGCACTGTGTAACTCTGCTTACAGCAAGCAAACTTCCTCTGAAGAAGCCTACATATGTAATAAAAAAAAAACGCATGTCAAATCAAAATTTAGAACAATTGGTGTTTTTACAACATAATTTGTAACTAATAAAATTAATTATTAAAATCTTTTTCCAATAGCATTTCAGGGAATTTTTTTCCCAATTACTTCTTTGTCGAGATCAGTCTTTTCCTACAGCTGACTAAGCTTCCTAAGTGACTAACTTTTTTTTTTCATTTTTATTCTAGAATGTATTATTACATATTAAGATTTTTTTGAATTATTATATGTATTAGTTATATTTGCATATCTTTTTACAAATGAGTTCTAATGTGAGACAAAATTACTTTAATAATGTTTAAAAGTACTAAAATTTTTAAAACTACAAAATTTGGCCGAATACCAAGTACTTGGCAAATTGGCCGAGTACTCAGCCAACCGAGTAATTACTGAGTACACAGTGCATTTCTAGAAGTAAAGCTTACAGAATATATGTTGGAGAAAAAAAATAATAGTAAGCAGATCCATAAAATTCATTTTACTCCTGATGAAGATACAGAAAATTGAAAAAATGGAAGCTCAGAACTAATGTGACTCAACCTTCTAGAGAATGAAGAAAATAAATATTAACAAATAATTTCAGAAAATACAGTACCACAAGAAACTGTAGAAGAAATAAATAAAGATGCAGAAGATTCAGAAGCAAGAATATCTCCTACAATAACTGTGATGCAGTTAATCACCTATTTATAATTAATTTTCATGCAGTTAATAACACATTTATAATTACTTCTGATTTTCCTTTACTTATTCTAAATTTAATATTCTTTACCATTTCCAAATCTCCCGTCTATCCATATGCTATTTAACTGTTTCTTAAATTAATTTGGTTTCAGCCTTTGCAATACATTTAGTTGGTGCCTTTAGTCTGAGAATTCATTTAGTTTTCTTCGTTCCCATGAGGTTTTAATAATTTTGTTTAGGTTACATTTTATCTCTATTGATCCCCCTTGTGGCGTGTCACATTTAAATTTTAGCATATATATATAAGGCCCAACGCTTCTTTTCATTTTTACAATCTGGCGATTCATTTGGCAACATTTCCTTTAGCGCTGAGCTTCATCACCAGGTTGGCTTTCGGTTCTCAGACCTTTTTCACACACACTTCACGCTTTGGTCTCTGCCCAATAAGTCACATTTCATGTCACTATTTTGCCAGCCACTGCACTAACTTTATATAGTTTCTCGTTATTGAAAATGTCAATAAAATATTGCACAACTGTCTATCAGCATAGAGTTCCTGGTTATTGCTTACTTCCACTATACCAAAGAATAAAATAAAATACGACTTTCTCGAGTGTGAAATGCTTCTCACCGGAATCTACATCATAATAACAAAAGGAATGTTGCCTGATTGTCTTACATATGAAGCAGAAATAGTTTTTCAATGTTCATGGAAAATATTGAGCCAGTTAAGGAAGCCCTAAAACGACAGTATCAGAAAGAATGGAAAAACGCAATGCATGAAGAATATGAAGCACTAGACAAAGAAAAAGCATGGGAGCTCGTGCAAAGACCTAAAAAGAAGAAAGTAATTGGCTGCAAATGAGTACTGAAAACAAAATACAGGGTAAGTTTGAAAAGTGACCAAAACTTTATGGGGTAGTAGAATGCATCTACACGAGCAAATTTCGTCATAGAAAGGAGGGGCAGAATACAAATGGTGTGCTGCTAGGTGGCTTGTAAATGGTGTTAAAATGCTGTTTGAACACAAGCAGTGAGAAGTTAAATGGTCGTTTTTCACGGACATGTTTAAAAAATTAACACAAGAATGAGAGGAGATATTTCAGAAAACATTGCATTGCCACTCAAGGAATTGATGTACGTGCTCAAAGAAATTGTTAAAAAGAGTGTCCGCCAGCTGTAATGCAGGCTTCACACCCACAGGATAGGTACTGATGCACATTAGCAAAGATACCAGGCATCCTCTCAGCGATTCACGAAAGAAAATGCCTTTGGATGCTAGGACCGACCCTTTCATACCATTTATAACGGCATCTTTTAGAGTTCAAGTTTCCATGTTCAATGCCACCAAGCAACTTGCCGTTTGCGTTCTGTCCACACCTTCTATGACGAAATTTGCTTGTGTAGATGCGTTCTACCACTCCATAAAGTTTTGCCCACTTTTTCACACTCACCCTGTATAAACATTAAACAAGATGGGACTACTGAAAAAATAAAAGCTCATTTAGTTGCCGAAGGATGAGCTCAGATTTCAGGATTGGACTTTAGAGAAACTTCTCTCCTGTCTCCCGACTAAGTTCAATAAAGACGGCAATTGTTTATGCTGAGGAGCATGGATTAGCTGCTTATCAGACACTTTGTAATGGCATATATAAATGGAGATTCAGAAGAAGAGATTTACATGGAATTGCCTCAAGGTTTCGAAAAAGACTCTGACAAAGTATGTCTACACACACGATCCCTGCAGGAAGACAATGGTACAAGAAGTTAGACAAAAACTTAAGTATCCCAGGATTCCAAACTTTGAATTCAGACAAATATGCAAATCAAAAGAAAACTTCTATTGCTGTAACCCTTATAATTGTTTATGTTGATTTTATCATTCTGACAAATAAACAAGAAAATTTTAAAGCTACTCAGAATAAATTATCAAAATCTTTCAAGATGAAAAACTTTGGAAATTTTCATTATTGTTTATGGTACAGTAAAGATAGACAACAAAGTAACAAAACCCAAACATCCAAAAAAAAAAGTTCTACCTTATAACCAAATGTTTAGTAATATTAGTAATGTAAAACATAGCAAAATGTTTAGATAATTGTGAAGCATTACAGAATTATGGATTTGTTTAAAAATGAAAAACTACTTTTTGCGAGTTAAAAAATTCATGGGATTTCGTGGTATGCATTGTTCTGAATTTAAGTTATAGTCTGTACGAAATGAAGGTTTAGCAGAATAAGCCTTAATCATTTTGAGATTGCACCAAACCAGTTCTGAATATTTTCTACATGGTACACAAAAGTTACTTTTTCCAGAACAAAATACTTCTTTTTTTAAATCCCCCGTGGCTTCCCTTTTCACATACTCCTGGTGTTTATTAAAAGAACTTTAATTTTCCATGACTGACAACTGTCATCAGCTTTGCACTTTCTGCTGGCCATAGGCCTTATCATACCGGAATAAATGTTGAAATGTTTAATTTTTTTGTATTGATAGATCACATGAAAAGAATTAATAAATGAACGCTCGCCACTTATCTAATTTTTGTTCTCGGGAAAAGAGCTAGCATATTGCAGGCAGAGGAAATTTTGAAAAAAAAAAAAGTGCAGGTGTCTGCTTCAAACCACAATCGTAGGTGTTATAATCCCTGTTTCCAAATTTCTTGAACAGATGAGCACTTTTGTTAGTTGGTAAAGTGGTACTAATATCCCCTATCAATGATCCTGCCCTCCCTCCTCTCGAAATGCCGAAATTGATCTTGGAGTTTCGTTGCCTCCTCTCAAAAACATCTGTTTGAATGTCTCCTGTTTCGATTTTACTTTCAATTCATGAAAACTTTGAAAGAGTCTGTGGAAAAGAAAAGGGGGGGGGGGAATAAATTGTGGCAACTGGTACATAAATTTCCAGTCTCTACTTTCAAAAATACAGTCGCCACATGGCAAGTGGTGACCGTTAATTTTGACCTTTAATTGAGAAGTCCTATGGATAACAATCTGAAGTTAAAAGAAATGTGTCCCAAATCCGAAGAAGAGACAAATGAAACAAAAAACGTACCATATAGGTCACTAATTGAATCATTAATGTATCTTTCTATAGCAACCATTTCAGATATTGCTTATTAAATTTACTGCATGCATTATAACAACCCTGGCAGAGCTCACTGGAATGCTACTAAAAGAATACTGCTATATCTCAAGGCTACTAAAGACAGAATATACAAGAAAGAAGGATTGTTTTAATCAATTGTATTTTTAAGAAGGAGCCATTTTAATCAACTGCAATATTGTTAAGGGGCAAGTTTTAATCAAGGAAAAAGATAAGGTCACATTTTTCACATACAGTTAAAATCCCATTTTAACAAAGTCCAAGGGACTAGAGAAATCATTTTGCTCCAACGAAATTTTGCTATACCAATATTGTATCTCCTTATTGCATTTTCACTTGGGGATTAGCAAAATCTTATAATCGTAAAATGCAATAATCTTATAATCATACAGTCATAATAAGGGCATGCAACATACATTATGTTATAGTAAGATTTTGGCTGAAACAGACTTCGCTAAAATGGGATTTGACTTCAATGTAAAATACTACAGTGAGTTTGCGGTAAGAAGAAATCCGATAAGTCAAATATTCAACTGTGTAGAAGTTTTTACTCAGTCCCGATCCGACCCAATCCGAATTATAGATTATTCATTTAATCGAACTTACGATAAGTCAAAGTTTTTTGTTGGTCCCCAGGAATTCAACTTATCGCAAAATCACTGTATAAAGAAGTGACTTTTTTCTGAGAATGTTCAGAGAAGAAAATCCTTCATGCTACAGAGATAGCAGCTTTTCCTTTGCAGCCTTTTAGCATTTTGCTAAAGCTTTTTTTGTTTCTCATTTTAGCTTTTTACTAAAGAATTTTTTAACTCAGCTTAAGAGCCCTGATTTTAATCGATGGTAATTTTGTGAAGGAGCAGTAAAACAGACCCAAATTTTGTCTGCATCGATCCCTGATACTTATATACGTACCAGGGTTTTAAAAAACCCGGGGTTTTTTTTTTAAACCCAACCCAGGTGGGTTTTATTAAGATTTTTTTTTATAGTATAACACTTTTTGGATTTAAATTTTATGGTTTTATTTCAAAACAGAATAGTTTTAGTGTAAAAGAAAACTTTCATTACAAAATAATAATTAATTAAAATGTAAAAATAACTTCAACTTTAATGCAGTTTCTATCTTTTTGTGCTGATGTTTATAAAGGGCTCCTAATTTGTTTTATGACCATAGATAAAAGTATATTATTGTTCACATAGAAAAATATGTTGTTTTTGATTGGCTGTTTTCTATTACTTTTAAATTTAACATTTAAATTTTTTTTACCTTTATGTTTTTTAAGTCATAGTTATATTTTTTAGTTAAAATCCAAGTCAATAAAGCCTTTGCAGGCCAACTTACTGCAGAACTACTATTTATTTAATATTTTTTTCATTATAGTTATTCATTATTGCTTTGAATATATATTCCTTTTTACTTTAAAAAATCTAGAATTAATATGTCTGATATTAAATCCCACATAAACAATGTATAATGAATCGGATTTATATTTCTCAGCACTAAAGTAATGCAGCAACTAATAGAATACAGAGGGTTTCCGGAACCTGAATTCATTCTTGAGATGCATGCTTGTAAACTGTAAGAGAGAGACATGTCCCATTTTTCTCTTATCTGGGAAAGGATTTTTTTTTTTGGTCACTATACTGATAATTACATATTTTATTCGTATTTAAAAACTTATTCATTGAAGAGATAAATTACTAAGTTATCCCTGCCTGCATTCTACACCTGTTCATTTCAAAACAAATATTGCAGATAGAATTGGCTCAAGGTATTATTTTTAAAAAGGTTATTATTCTTTATGTTGAAGTTGGAAAAATAATTATAAAAAAATTAAACTGGCATATTTATATTTATCTAATATAATGCACTAAGTTATGTAGGTAATATTATATGTATTTAATGTCAAATAAGTTGTTGAGGTTCGAAAATATTTCAGGAATCATCATCAACCTCATAGATGGCTCAAAGATTATGATTGCTTGATGCCACAAATACCTAACAATACACGTTGGAATTCACACAAAATGTGCATTTCAAGCTTTTTGGACAATTATCATAAATATGTAACAATTGCATCTCAGCACCAAAATGAATTTGAGACACAAATTGCAAAAATATTGGATAATGTGTCAATTTACAAGGAGTGTTTGAATTTAAACAAGCAGCTCATAATTTTATCTTCAGCTCTTGATGAACTGCAAAAAGATACAACCACACTGTCACATTCTGTAGAAATATGGAAAAATTTAATAGAATCAGAATAGAAACAGCACAAGGAAGTTATAGTGAAGCGCTATAAACAGATTATGAAGCCTGAGCATTTTTTAGCTAATATAATGGATGCAAAGTATGGAAGGGAAAAGCTTAATTCAGAGGAAGAGGGAGAAGATGAAGCATGGATAATACAGTATCAGAGTGGTTACCTGCAATAACGGCTTTTAAAATTAAAGACATAGACTATTTTCCTAAATCACTTTTCTCAGAAAATATTGTGTCACAATTTTCAGCTTCAAAATGGTGGGAAATTCTTAAAGAAAAGGTACAGAAGAACAAGTTAGATTCTGATTTTTGTAGTTTTTTTCAGTCTCTGCATTCTGTTCCATCTAGCTCTGCTTTCATTGAGAGAATTTTCTCTACATTTGGATTCATATGATTTAAGTTGCGGAACAGACTAGACTGAGAGCAGTGTGAAAAATTAGTAAAGATTTACAAATATTACCACAAAAATCAAAGTGAATGTGATTTTGATTGGTAAACAGTAAAAAAGATCAATTATAATTAACCTTCTGAGAGTCCTGGAAATGGGCAAATCATGTAAAGTTGTTTTTACAGTAAAATTCTCATGTAGCTTTAAAATTATACAAAAAATAAAATTTTGATATCAAGATTTGTAATTATTAAAAAAACAAGTACCTAAATTACCTATAAGCTTTAATATCGGATCATATTTTATGATACCTGACTGTTATAAATAATTTAAGTTATAGATGCATTGAGGTGAAAACCAGAACGAAGTTGACAGGATTTTATGTCTCAGCCGCTTGGAGGGTTAATTTGAAATATGGGTCATTCCATTTCAAATCAACCAATAAATTCCAAAAATGTCACCCACCGTCTCGGATTTCTTTGAAAATTTTTATAAATGTAGCCATTAGTGTTCTAACTAACAATATAAAATTTTACTTCAATATCTAATACTTTTTAAGATAAAAATTATTAAAATAATGGGAAAGTGACCATAAATGGCGTTTTTGCAAATAATTATTTTAATGATGCTTTTTCAGATAAAAAATCATAACTTTCTTTATTTTCAATATATTAAATTGAAGTTTATACCAAAATGTTCACAAAGGTTTGGAGATCATAGAAAAAATTAATTTGATAGTCCTGTTTAGAACTGGAACCCCCCAAAAATTCATAAACTTTGTTTTTTTCAAAAAAATTTCATAAAAACAATAATTTTGCAAAAGCTGTTTCAGAAAATGGTGTAGCTCTTAACAAAGCAAACTATTTTTTTACTTAGATGTAAATGCATAAAGTAAGATAATTTAAAATAAAAACAGTTGGTATTTGAGTCCTAATAGGTTAATTTAATTAATAACCAAATATTTTGAAGATTTTTCTTAAAATGTTATGCTGCATGCAAATGTTATTGTAAAATAATTTTTTATTTATTTAATTTTAAAAAGTGCTTGTTTTATTTAAAAGTTAATAATGAGTTAGTTATTTTACTTAAAATTTAAATTATTTTAAAATTAAAAATTTTTTAAACAAAATCGGAAATACATATAGTTAACATGCATCAAAATTTTTCTAGCTTTTTTATTGTCAACTACAAATTAATACTTTAGTTAAAAAACAAACATTTTTCTTAAAAAATTTAGCTATATGCAATTAATTGTGTACAAAAAAAAGGGGATTTATTTAATTAATACTTAATTTAAAAAATTTAGACAAAATTGGAACATTAATTAGAAAATGTGTGCTGAAGATTTTTTGAACATTTCTTTGAATCACTGACTACAAATTAAATAAGAAACATACTACCTTGTTTTAGAATAAAATGAAAATATTATTATGACTAATTGTGACACTTATTTTCAGTATTTTACCAGAAAAAAAAAAGTAGTCCCTTCCCTTCAATCAATCAATTTCAATGGAGATTCACCTATGTTTTGCAATGATACATTAACATCTTCTTAAGCTTCTTCAAGGTGTCTACCACAAAAAGTAAGCTTAATTTCTTGACTTTTTCTTGACCTTTTCTTGACCATAACAAATACGAAACTCTAATATACGAAACTCTAAAAATACATCGTGGCAGGGATGCAGAATATGTTCTATTCGGCGTTCTAGGATTGGTGGAAATTTTGCAGAAAAATATACAGCTGATTTTGATTTTAACAATGAATTACAAAATTCTTCGAGTTTTTCTTTTCCCTGCCCATTTTTAAAGCATCTTTTTTTTTTCCCCCAACTTTTTCACTGATCAGCCGTTTGCTTTCAGTTAACTTGGACCAATTGCTATTTTGTAAACATGTATGTAGCTTGTACATTGTAAATCTTTTTACATCTATGGTAACACAGAACTTATGAAAGTCTATAATATGTCATAAAACTTTTGGGAAATTGAAGTTATTAGCTATGAAACATGGGGATCAGCGATAATTATAATTTTAAGTGGAATCCAAGTTATTGTTTTTAAAAAAGAAAATGTGGAAAATAATCAAAACACTGAATTTGACAGGGAATGAAGGGAGAAAAAAAATTACTCTTAAATAATCTTAATTTTAACTTTTTTTTTTTTTGAGGCGAGAAGGTGGATAACTGATATACTTTTCTCAGGTTTGAAAATACATACTTGCCAACTTTTGAAATTCCTGTAAAACAACACGCACTTGACATATTGAACTATTGTCAGTTCACAATACAACTATTTGGCAGACATCATTTTTGATGATTTCTGCTAAATAACATGTAAATGACATTTTAAAGGAATTTTATAAATAGCAAACGAACAGTATTTTAATGTTTTCCTATAAAATAAACACATGAAAAACTGTTAAGTTTTGACTGTCACAAAAAATTAGAAACTAAGAATTTGAATGAAATGGAAAAAGCGTAGTTGAGTCGCAAATCGTGACCTAGTGCTTCATTTCTTGACCTTTTCTTGACTTTCGTGACCTTTTTCCCATTTCTTGACTTTTCTGTGACTTTTGTGACCTTTGCATGATGGTAGACACCCTGTTCTTGTTTTGAAATTGACAATTTCAAATTTGTGACAGTTTCATCACTGCCAGTTGATACTTTGTCACCAAGCTCAAAAATAAGTTTACTTTTTTCCTACAAAAACTACATATTTTTTGTCCAGGAATCGATTTTTCACAGTTTGGCAATTTGTTAATTACCTCAGATAAATTTGAATTAATGGTTCCCAAACTTTTTATTTTTCTTTTATGGCACTTAAACAGGTCAAAACATTATGTTTGAAGTATTTCGAATTTATTCAAATAAAATAATTTGTGATGTTCACAAATACTATTAAGTAAAAGCTCGGATTGTACATTACTTCTCAAACTTTTAAGTTCAAGTCTGAAGGGCTTAATAATGCAGTACTTGATACAGTTTCTACTTGAGTATGTCTTTTTATGGCATTCAGTTCCATTTTCTTAGCCAATACTACAGCACGTTTGGGAATGTTCTGCTGCCATATTAAATGTAACTGATATTCAGTAGTAGCAAAAAGAAAGAAAAGAAAAGAAAATCTGAAATTCTTCCAGATTTTATTTACGCACTCGGCTGGAAGAATTTTTTTTTTTTTTTTTTTTTTAATCCATTCAATCACTTCTGCCATTTAGAGGAAAAAGATAACTGTAAGTGCTCATATAGACTCCTGCTCGCATAATTTTGTCGCTGAAAATTGCATCCATTGTTGTTTCGCCCCTAGTGCTGAAATGTTTTGGATTAGTGCGTATTGCAAAATCTAAAATAGTCATTTCAGTTATGAAATTTATCCTTCATCGGAATTTAATTCTAGGTTAAAATCTCCTACTAAAACAGTCTTACAATCATCCTCCTTCAGTAACGTTTCGAATAGAGCGTCTAATTTATCTTCATAAGAAATTCGAGGACTAGCGAATTTAACTGCAAATCTCACTTTATCTTGAATATATGCAATGACCATTTGAACACCATTTGTCTGCCTCGTGTAGACACGGGTCAAGTGTTTCATATTCTTTTTATAAAGTGATTTATAAAGTTTTCTTCTATAAAAATCGTAACTCTAGATGGCTTTCTGTTTTGGAAACCACTGTCTATCCGTTTGACCAAAGTGAATCCTGGTATTTGAAAATCATCTGAAGGGATAGTCCATGTTTCTGTTTCTGTTAGCAATATCAAATCACTCTGCAGAAAACATGAATCAAATGGAAAAGTGACCACGGTGCACCGTGTAGACAAAAATCTCGTGCTTGAAAGAAATAGCACCTGAGTGCTAAAAAACATTCTAATTTACTTTCAATTAGGTAAACAAAAATGAGCTTACATATCAAGCTGAATAATTTAGCTTTAGATTATTGGTTTAACTCTTTAAAATAACTTAACAATACCAGAGAACATCGAAAACAATTCCAAATTACTCAAAGAACATCTTCACTTAACCAAAGAAAGGCAAAACTGATTCAAATTCTCAAAGCATCTGACCAAGGAAGAGATATTCATTCCTGCAAACAAGAGGATGACTCATTGGAAGAGGGAGTGGACCCCACTCCTTTACTATCCTACACTACTCAGTATAGTACCTCCCCCTGCATCCTCTCATATTACACCAGCTCCTTACTACACAACAAACAGAAAGAATGTGATCTGATCTAATTACAGTCCAAAAGCCTGTTGACTGGAAAAGAGACTACTGTCATAGTTCTTTTAAACTGATGTAAAAATAAGCAAAATTATGATAAAAAACAAAACAGTTTTTAAAATTGTTTTATATATAAACAATACTATACAGATATGCCTTCTTCATGCCTCAGGCAATTTAGCCCCCCCCCCCAAAAAAAAAAAAATAAATTACATTACAAAATTGGCTGAGACAACATTTAAATTTGAAAAATTTTTTTAACCATACAGCACATAAATTTAACTAAATTTCTTTTTTCTGCATGTTTCATTACTGTTAGAATAATTGTTCCTAAAAGTGCATAGTACAACTTCTGAAGAGACATTCTAAAAAACTTTGAATCTCTAAATTAAAATAACTTAATTGCATAAAAATAACTTTAAAAGTTGCATCATTTCTGGAGGAAAAAAAAAAAAAAAAAAAAAAACAGCCTGTTTCCCCTTTTTCTCCCCAACCCCCATTTTTTTTTATTATTTGTTATTGACACACTCTTTTTCCTTTTTGCTTAAACTGATTTAAAAAATACTGATTTAAACACTAATAAAATAATTTAACTTGATTTCCAATGACACATTAAAAAATCTTCAATTAAAAATAAATAAATACCAAGTTTTTACCTGACAGGTGAGGAGATTCCTATTATAAATAAAGCATTGTCTGCATTAAAAAAATAAAATTAAAAGTTATATTACTGCTCTAAAATAAGTCAGAATGGATGTAATTTAACTTGTAGTTGACAGTAAAAAAAAGAAACTTCCAAGTTTTGACACATGTTTACTAGATGTATATTTAGATTTTATTTAAAAAGTTTTTTATATTTTAAAAATAAAAAAATTAAATTTAAAGTAAAATAACTTTAACTCATTATTAACTTTTAAATAAAATAAGCACCTTTTTAAATTAAATAAATAAAAAATATTTTATAATAGCATTTGCATGCTGCATAGCATTTTAAGAAAAATCTTCAAAATATTTGGTTTTTAATTAAATTAACCTATTAGGACTCAAATACCCACCATTTTTATTTTAAATTATCTTACTTTATGCATTTACATGTGAGTAAAAAAAATAGTTTGTTTTGTGAAGAGCTACACCATTTTCTGAAACAGCTTTTGCAAAATTATTGTTTTTATGAAATTTTTAGAAAAAAACAAAGTTTATGAATTTTTGGGGGGTTTCCAGTTCTAAACAGGACTATCAAATTAATTTTTTCTATAATCTCCAAACCTTTGTGAACATATTGATATAAATTTCAATTTAGTATATTGAAAATAAAGAAAGTTTTGATTTTTTATCTGAAAAAGCACCATTAAAATAATTGAAAAAACACTCAAAATACTGGTGTTAAACGATAAAGTAATTAAAAAACTTTGTAAAAAACACACATAAGAAGTAAAAGGAAAGAGGATACGCGTTTCGTTCAAAAATTGTTTTGAACGTCTTCAGTCCAAGCCCTTCGACGTAAAGAACACAGGGAACTGAAAAGAGAAAAACAAGCAAGATGTTGCCACAAGGGGCAAAGAAAAGTCGAACAAAACCACGGAGAGGGGAGAAAAAAATTAAAAAAGGGGGATAAAAGGAAAGGAAAGAAGCACAAAAAATACAGAAATAAAAAAAGGAATAAAGAAAAATAATAAAAAAGGGAACACACAAGTACAAACACACACACAAAAAAGAGAAAACAGAACAAACAAAAAACAAATAGCACACGTTTTATTTTTTTATTTATTTTTTTTTAATAAAAACCACGAACAGGACAGCACAATAAATATATATATAAATAATTTTTTAATTTTTTTTTAATTTATTTATTTATTTATTTATTTATTTTATAAAAACGAAAAAGAAAGACAGTAACACACGTACATACACATTAAAGAAACAGGGGGGGGAAAGGGGGTGTAGACGAAGAAAGTGAAAAGAACCTTACAATAGCAACTTCCAAGCAGAATGAACGAAAGGAACGGAAGAACCATCGTTCACAAGACGATCTAAGTGCTGGGTGATGGAAAAACCTTCCAAAAAATCCAGATGGGACAAAGACTGAGGAGTGCACAAAATCTTAGCCTTAGAAAACTGAAATCGATGATTGGAATTCCAACAATGTGAGGCAATAGAAGATTTGGAAAGTTCGTGCTTAGAGACATATCTCTCATGCTCTTTGAGCCTAAATTTGAGAGCTCTTCTGGTCTGACCAATATAGCCCAAATCACAAGATTCACAAGGAATATAATAAACATCCCAACGGTTCTCAGTAGGAATAGGATCTTTAAGGGAAGAAAATTTAAGTTTATTAACAGGTTTAAAAATGACTTTGAAACCGAAATTTTTGAGAAGTTTAGAAATTTTTTAGCATAAAGGTGAAAAGAAAGGTAGTACAATTAATTCGTTGTGAAAATTAATAGTATTAGTAGAAGTATTAGGCTTATTAAATTTAGAAACAGCTTTATCAATAATAGAGGGGCTAAAACCACGAGAAACAGCTAAGGATTTTAAGTAACTAATTTCATTATTAAGAGAAGAAGAATCAGAGCAAATTTTGATAGCACGAAACACATAAGTGTAAAAAGCAGAAAGTTTTTGCTGGTAAGGATGATTAGATAGGGCATGAGGAGGTAAAGATATAGAAAAGGGCTTGTGGAAAACAGAAGTAGAGAAACCTTCAAGATTCCTAGAAACAAGAACATCCAAAAAAGGTAAAGAATTGTTGCACTCCTCTTCTAGAGTAAATTGGATACACGGATCAACAGAATTAACAATCAAAAGTAAATTAGAAATATCACAATTGGAATCCACTAGAACGAAAGTATCGTCAACATATCTGACCCAGCACGGAAAATTAAAGACCTTGAAGAGCTTCTCTTCAAAATAATGCATATAAATATCACATAAGAGAGGTGAGAGAGAATTACCCATAGCAAGACCCTCGGTTTGTTTATAGAAAGAGCCATTAAAAATGAAAGCAGTTTGTTTAATACAAACGCTTACTAAAGCTATAAACTCTTTAATCTCAATAGAAGAATAATGAAACTCGCGTAAACGCTTTTCCAAACAGTCAATCGCACCTTGGATAGGAACATTAGTGAATAAAGATTTAACATCAAGAGAAAGCATTTTACAATTAGTAGGAGAAAGAAGTTTAACTTTGTTAACGAAATCATAAGAGTTTTTAACAGTGTGGGTATTACTAGCAGTCAAAGGTGAAAGAGTATGCGAGAGGAAACGTGCAAGGTTATAAGAAGCAGTACCAATGTTAGAAACAATGGGGCGAAAGGCAAGAGAAGGTTTATGAATTTTAGGAAGGGCATAGAAACGAGCACAGTTAGCAATAGAAGGAATAACATAACGTTTAGTTTGAGCATTTAAGATTACAGAGGACTTCACAGTGTGTTTAATTTCAGAAAGGTGACTGTTAGTAGGATCAGAATTTAATTTAGTGTATGGACCAGTGGTTAGCATGTTATTAATACAATCAACATAAGAAGATTTATCAAGTAAAACAGTCTGGCCGCCTTTATCAGCTTTAGTAATGAGTAAATTAGGGTTAGAATTAAGTTCTTTGAGAGCAGTTTTTTGAGAACGAGAAAGGTTAGATTTGGCATGCATATTATTTGAAGAGATAGTATTAGCAATAAGATGTCGCAAAGTATCAAGTTGGTTAGAAGAGAGTTTACTATTTTTAAAGGAGTTTTCCATAGGAGCAATAAGTTTGGAAACCGAAACGTTACTAACACGAGAAAAATTCAAACCTAAACTAAGAACATCTCTCTGAGAATCAGTTAAAACATGTGAAGACAAATTAACAACAGTGTCCTGAACAAGAGGACTAACAGAACCGAGGGAAGACCTAACCGGAAGAAGAGCTTGGAATTTCTTATCCTTTTTTTATCCTTTCTGTGTTCTTTACGTCGAAGGGCTTGGACTGAAGAAGTTCAAAACAATTTTTGAACGAAACGCGTATCCTCTTTCCTTTTACTTCTTATGTGTGTTTTTTACAAAGTTTTTTAATTACTTTATCATTAAAATAATTGTTTGCAAAAACGCCATTTATGGTCACTTTCCCATTATTTTAATAATTTTTATCTTAAAAAGTATTAGAGATATTGAAGTAAAATTTTATATTGTTAGTTAGAACACTAATGGCTACATTTATAAAAATTTTCAAATAAATCCGAGACGGTGGGTGACATGGCCTGGTTGATTTGAAATGTAATGACCCATATATTTTTCATTCTACATTTTTAGTTTGTTGTCATTTAACTTTAATTGGGATTATCATTAGACATTAATCACATGCCATATTTTACATAGTTTTTTACTAGAAGATTATCAACAGTTATTTTCATTATTTCTTTTACAGTTTCTAAAAGTGGATATATGAAAATTTTCATTATAATGTGGTATCAAAACTTATTTATAATAATCACTGCATATTTGCTATAAAAAAAAATTAAATAAGTAAAATAATAATAAAAACAGTATAATAGCAAAAAGTAGTCTGTGTGATGTTTTCAAACTGAAAATTTCAGGATTTTTTCTTTATATTTCTTAAAGTGAAAATATTATTAGTTATATATATATAATTACATATTTCTTAATCAATAATGAATACAAGTAATTGAAGTATGATTAATAATATTTTTTAATTCTTTCAAAGTAGAAAAAAGCTTGTTTTCTGTGAAGGATCATGACTACCTCTGTCAAATACACTGTTGTTATACTGTCTAGAAGTTCCAAAATTTTCAGTTAATAAAATTAATTTTAGAAAATAAATATTTTGAGGTAAACTTCATCTGATTACCATAAATATGACTTATTTTTATGTAATTTTGATAAGATAAACCATCTAGGTTTTGGGCTTAAAAGGTAAAGTGTATTTCTAAATACTATAGGTGGGATTTGCAGACTCAGAAATGATTTTAAGCAAAAACCCTGTTTGAACAAAAACCCAGGCGGATTTTTGTTGGTGGACCCACCCAGAAAAACCTGTGTGGGGTTTTCTGCGCTGGGTCCACTTTGCCAACCCTGGTAGGGGGGCCCCTTGGAAAATATGCTACCGCTGGCCCTATACTGAGCTAAAAACATCAGAGTATTATGTACAAATGTACACCCTCAAAAAAAAAAGTTTTTGAGGACGCAAAACTTAACAGAAATATGAAAAGTCATAATTATATAAAACCGAATTCATATTTGTATGAAACAAACGTAAGAAGTTTCACTTTTACTCTAATACTTTTCGATAGGGTATAGTCAGTGACCACGATGACACCTCTAGATGCATATTTCATGCCTTAGAAATGTAGAATACACCTTAAAAATTTCGGAATGCATGTTTTTACATATTGCTTTTCCATATAAAATTCCATTTTATGATCTGTGATTATGGCAAGATTTCCCCTTGAAAATGATTTTTGTTTACAGTCAACTCTCTGAAATCTGCAATAACTTTTAATGTAAACAGTGAAATTTACAGTTAACAGTAAAAGTATATTTAGATTGTGTAATCAGTTATTATACATATTTATGTGTTAAATGCAATTTAATTATGCATTTGAAAATGTAGCATAATTGTTCATTGCTTTAATTACTCCTGGGGATAAGAAAATACTTCATTCTAAAATGGTTAAGGAGTATTTTTACTCTTCTGAAAAATATCTTAGATCGATCTCTGGGCATAGTTATCATTAACTATACTAGCCTAAGCAAAATAGAATACCTAATTATCTAGCCTAGGAAATAACAAGAAATAAAAATGCATGTGCACAAATGCAAATTAACAACTCAATGATGTCAGATTGAGCAAGCATATTCGTTACATTCACCTACGTACATCAAACAGTAGCTAGAGTAAAAAATAACAATTACGCATGTGCAAAAATGCAAGATATTTTGGATCTTTCCACAGTCCTAAAATATCAAACTTGCAATATTTGGCATATTTATCGTCCCTACAAAAAAAACCTTTGCCAAGCAGTGGGCTAAAGCACATTTAGCCAATTTTTTTTTAATTAAAAAAAGGTACTTTTCCGTTAGCTGGGCCCAAGCAAAAAATTGCCAAATATGTAGAATTACGCCAAATTTCTTACAACCATACAGCCAACTGTATTGGATATGAATCATAATACAGCTGTAAATTGGAACAATTACTTGTGTAGAAGTACAAAAAAAACAATGACAGACAACAAATGCTGAATTTATGTGGAGACGAGAAGTAAACGATCCATTTGATCAAATTCTCAAGGACATCACCGTATTCCGGAAAAACCAATAATTATAAGCATTCTTTTCGGGTAAAACTTTTTTGTTTACAATTCATTAATATTTGTTTATAGTTGAGCTTGTTTTGCTTACTATTAATCAATATTTGTTTATAATTGAGCGTTTTCGATTTTCATTCTGGTGACTGTTTTGCCATTGGCTTCGCTTAGCCACTTAGCTCGCGTTTAGTTCACAATTGCGCCCGGCTAACAGAAAAGTACCAAAAAAATCAACAACTATGGACATCAGGAGGATTGTATCTTTAACCGCTTTTCTTTGAAAATGTAATTTACTATACTAAAAAGCTTAGAACTTATTTGTGTGGCAGAACACGAATGAAAAAATATTCCATGAACTTGATTTTTTTTTTTATAATTCTGTAATTAATACTTAAAGATTATCTTAATATTAGACCATTAGGAGAGTTTTCTTCTTTAATTTATTGCTTCCATGAGCATAAATCCCACCATAATTGGCATGCAACAAATATTGCATTAATACTAACAATATGCAGTTATTCAACACATAGCACAATAAAGGGAAGGTTTGTTTCCCTTTTTGGAAAACGGAAATTTTTGTAAAAATTCAGTTATTCTTTTCAAAAACTATTATGAAGTAATTTATTAATATCTTTAAAAAAACTTGGAATTATTATATTTACATAAATCTGCATTAGTAGCAATAATCAAAGTCGTTTATTCATGTTTAAACTAAACGTCTTTTCGTTCATGCGTAGTTTTAGATCGGTCCCTTGAAGGACGTATAAACAGTGCTTGTTTAAAGGATAAAACAATGAGTAAATAAATTTTAAAATTCTAAGAAACTAACACGTTTCCATTTTTTTTAATTCAAACACATTTATTTACCTATAACAAGTTTTATATCAACCTCAAAAATAAACAAACCGAACTTACAGCTATTAGTGTCAACCTTAAAATCAATGTTCAATGAAGATTTTATTCTACATATACTAGTTTGTTCATTTAATATTATGCTCTAAAATAAAATTATATCGCTAATGTTGGAGTACGCATAAATAAAAATGATTTGTATAATCATTAAAGTCCTAAAATCCATGCTGATGCAACATAAGAAAATGTTAGGACAAACTTACATAACAAATTTTTGATGAATTCCTTCAGTTCAATCAATTCGCAATTTTATTACTGCACTGTCAACAAGATAGTAATGCAGAAAATGCGTATTTAAAATGTATAAGTATTTATAAACTAACTCAAGTCTAATACAATAAGCAAAACATGAAGCAAAACAACACGTCTGAAGTCGTCCGTTAAGATTCCTATTAACTGTTCTTTTAACTGTGTTTCGTTTCTGCTTTCGTTTCGTCTGGTTTCGTCTTTTGGTTACGTCTTTGGTTTTTGTTTGATCTGCACCCACAGAGCGATCATAAATGGTTATGAACCGATACGCTCGGGAATGTTCGAACAATCCTCCTGTGCTGTGACTGTCACAAATAGGAAAATAATTACACATAATGCAGTTTATACTTAAGCTAAATTCACCATCAATATTAAATACTATAATTTTAATGAAACTGAAAATTAGGTATTTTTGCATGCATTCGTAAACGACAAACGAGTTGCACAAATTTTCTTAAGAAAATTGGAATGCGTTTGTTCAGTGCTATGAGTTTCTTTTGCCTTTACGAAATTCATGGCCATCATTGAAGTGCACTGATCAAAATTTAGGAATTTCAACTTGCATTTTTTCAGAAGTATTTAGCAAGAGAAGGTCAAATTTCGCTAATAACGGTTTAAATCAATTTCAATCTCAACATTAAAATATGCATTTTTTAATTTACTAAATGAAAATGCAAGAAAATGATTACCTTTGAAAATTATGTACCTTCGTTGCAGTTTCTAATGTATGCATGAATTTCCTCCTCGAAAAAATAATATTTGCAGCTTAGGCAAACGTAAAATACATTTCATAACAACATACTTTTACATAACAACAGACGCCATTTCTAAACTAAATAAAAACAACGTTCAGCAAGTAATCTTTTCAACAACTCGATGAACCTGCTCCGTGCTCAGTTTATTTAGTTTGAAACCAACTCAGTTTTGTATTCGAACGTTCTAGATTATACTAAGGTGAGGCAACCATATTTCTAAACAGTATTCTGGGCACAAATCAAGCATTGTGGACACTAGAAACTTGGGGACACTAGAAAATATTTTTGGGGACTTATTCGAGAACACAACTTATTACCATGTATACCGGTACAGAGTGGCTATTCGGACTGGCGGTGCGGAGCCATCGCTAAGCAACGGGCCTGCTTATGAGTTGCCATCGCTAAAAATGAGTTTATCATTCGCGATCTCAACGACCTAAAGGGGGCGCTGTAGGATATAAACAAATGTGCTCGGTGACGGGTAGCTTGTTCCGACAATAGTTGTGCCTGCATTAAGCAACGCGATTTTTATGCCTATTTTCTCTTTTTGGAGGTGGAAAAAAGTGTTTTATGGAAACAAATGTCGCATGATTTATTTTAGTTTTATATCAAGCAATCTTTTAATTTAAAGGTAACATTTGCTAATTTTTCGTGTTTTGTTCATGTGTTCTGGGTGTTTATCCACATACAGATGAAATTAAAGTAAACTTTCTCTCCACATAATCTATCGCCATCATTTTATTACCCATAAATTATATGATAAAAAAAATGCTATTTGCATCCAATAAATTTGAGAAAAAAATCACACAATGGTTTACTTCCTTTTTTTATTTTACTTTTTGCACAATCTGCAAGTTGTAAGTTTTCCTTACTACATTGAAATTTAAAACTCAATTTTTTTAAAAAATACACATCAATTAAAGGTAACACTTGAAATATTTACTTAATAGTTCAGAATATTCATGCAACATAAAAATAACATCTTACTGTAATTATTATTTTTATTTTTTTAACCTGAAAATGTTATTATTTAAAAATTGACAATTAAAGGAATAGTTGTAACTCATGGAATAGTGGAAGCATTTTATGAAACATAATGATTTTTTAAAATTATTAATGAAAAAGAAAATGGAATTTTGTTAGACAAACTCTGAAAATTCCTATTAAAGGGGGGGGGGCAACACTCCCTTTCCTACTTTGAAAGCACCCTCATTAAAACCCCCAGCAAAAACAAATTTGGACTCAACTGATCTTAAAATTTTAAAAACAAATAATTGTTTTAGTAAAATTCTATTTTTTATTGGGGGGGGGGAGAGACATTGCCTTGTGTGTACCCCCAATGAAAGTGTTGAAAAACATTATCAACATTATTTGTTCTCTCTCAAAATTCTTATATTAAGTTAAAAACGTAATTTTATTTTAAAATACAAAAATTTTCTTTTGTAGTTATTAAATCGAGATGATAGCAATTTTCTTAAATTTATTACTCGAAAACCCATGGTAATCCGAGAATGAAACTTTCAGATATTGTTAACAATAAATAGAAGAATAACATATATATTTTTTGTAAAAATTAAAAATATAATTTTTGAAATTTTAAAAATTTTAAATGATGAACTTTAGATTAAAAATTTTAATCATGTTATATATGATAAGAAAGGGCAACCTGTTTACTGTCTATGGACACTTTAATGAGTTTTTGATCTATGAAATTAAGGAGAGAAATTGGAGCCAATTGTATAGTGCAAGAATTTCTAAAATTGCATTAATTTCACAAACTTTAAAATTAAATATTTCAAAAAACTAAAAGTGATATGCACTAGAAATTTCACATTAATTTTTTTCTCTATAGATACAACTATCATACCAAATTTCATTGAATTCTGTGGGGGTCAGGTTGTGATCCTCGTTGATTTGACATGGAATGACCCATATTGTCCCATGGAATGACCAATTTTGTCAGTACAGAATTTTCAGAGAAAAAAGACAAAAAAGTGATTTCCTCTTTATTCACAAAAAGCTGAAATCAGCTAAAAAGCTGAAGAATCTCATCTTTGAGCTATATCATGAAAAATTAGAAAGATGTTGGAGACTTACAGCCAGAATTTTGTCAATCTTTTAAAAATGCAGAATGGTAGATATTTTTCAAATTACAACATTTTTCATCCAAAATCATAAACAGCTAAAATTTAAACCAAATAATGAGGTTATTTAGACATTTCTGAGTTTTTTTTTTTTGTATTTTTGATGCAAATTTTTTACTGAAATTAGTTCAGACAATTTGAAACAGAACAACATTAACACACAATTACTTTCTGGTTTTAACAGAAAGAGGGCTCTCAATAATTTTAAGGGGAGAAGAGACAGACAATTATATGTATCCAAGATAAAAAATATCTTAGTACTTTTATCACATATTATATAGTAACTATATCAATGTTAACACATTCAACAAAGAGTACTACCCCTATATCTATACATTTTAAAACAGCACTGGGTAGAATCTTAACACAACACTAAAGATATCAATGCAAAGCCTCAATTCTCAATTGGGGGTGACATTTAGGTAAAAGAGAGGCTCACAACAGTGCGATAAAATTATCTTTCAATCAAGTTATTTATGAGTAAATATTGTGAAGCTGTTTAGAAAAGTTCTTAACATTTAACATTAATATATTGATCTATTAGCTTCAAATTAAGTACATAAATCATAGAAAACGTTTAATATGTAACATATATTGGTATTTTGTTAAATCTAACACGGAGGTTTTACTTTTTCTAACACCGCATGTCAAAAACCTGTCGATTTACAGGATAGTATAGAACCTTTAAACGTACATATTAAAGTATACATATAAATAATATAGAAATCAATATAAATAGCATAGAAATCATTTAGGACATGCATTTGGAATTGTGTTCATAAAATTAATCCAAGCATTTATGACTAGATCTTTCAAAGATTAAAGAAAAAACGGCAAAGTATATTATTACATACTTCTTGGTATAAAATCACTCTCAAGAAAATGTTTTCCACAAACAACCATTCTGTCCGATACTTTTTTGCCAATTTTCAGAGCATTAATCCATTGTCTCCTAAGCTTCCGCGTGGTCGCTTCGGATGAATTGTTTTGATTTCTTTTAATTGACGGAAATCTGTGGAAACTGGGTCGAGGAATATCTCTCCCCTTAGAATCACTCTGAGAAACACAGCAATTAACTTTGTCCCCTAGTAGCAATAACCCATCGGTCGATGAGAGGCGGGTGAGTTAAATCCGAGGAGAAGGAGCAATGGCCGATCACGGCTTTTCATCCAAAAAAGGGGAAATTTCATCGGCAACTGGTACAAAATGTCCGCTCGGGGGGCCATAAAGCCGATCATCGTTTCCCGATGACTCCGATGAAATAACGAAAAGAAACCGATAAACTGTTTAAAATATATTTGTTAATAAAAAATAAACGACTGGCAGCAAAATTTTCAAAAAATGTCCGTTCTGTTTATTATGTTTTCGTCTTTTGTATGCTAAATTTTCGTTTTTCTGAAAAAAAAAAAAAAAAAAAAAAATCTTCCTACCCCAGGCCCGAAACTTGAGCGTACTGATTACGAGATGAGCGCGCTAACCCCTAGACCATCGAATCTTGACATGTATAAGGCAAAGTGTGAAGTAGGGTTATTTTAGTCTCAGATTGGGACTTTGAGTGAAATTTTGACAAAGTGTTGTTCAGCTGTTATTAATAATAGTCAAAATATTCGATTGGTAAGAAATTAATTTCACTTTTTTCCAATGTATTAAGTAGTAACAACATTCATAAATAATAATTAAGAAACAATATTGCGCCAATTGTATAGGAATTTTAGTGTGATTTTAACTTTCATATTTCTTGGATAACTTTTAAAAATTAACTGATTTCTCTTCTTGCTGTTTACATTAAGAGGTTTCAAAAGAGTTGCTCATTGTAATGAAGTTTCCGTTTTTTCTTATAATGCACCTGACGCTCAAATAGATTTTCTTTTCTTTTATTTAAACACATTTTTAAAAAATTATTTAAATATTACAAACCATTTTTATATAATAAACACTTACATTTTTTTGTAAATATTTCTTTTCAAATTTAATTTTTTTGGAGGGAGCAAGGAGGGGGAGTTCACCCCCTGCCCCCTCCCAACCCTAATACAAGAAATTTGAAGTAAATTATGCGATTAATTCAAGAATTTTTCAAAATTTCCTTAGATTATGCAAAGGCACATCTAAATTACGCAAATATTTATAGGAATTTGGGTAAAGTGTAAACCAC
Source organism: Cheiracanthium punctorium (assembly GCA_038373885.1). Lineage (NCBI taxonomy): Eukaryota > Metazoa > Arthropoda > Arachnida > Araneae > Cheiracanthiidae > Cheiracanthium > Cheiracanthium punctorium. The sequence goes on from JAWZYV010011719.1 coordinate 2,483,859, forward strand.
TGGGGACACCTGCGAGGCCGATGACTATAGAACTGCAGTTTCGGATAAGATATTGTTTTTCGGTTCCTATCGGCGAATGGGCTCGTCTAGATCACTTCTATCCATGAATAAAAATTCATCTATTGCAGATAAACAAAAGTGCACTTGCCGATGACTGAATTCGACGAGTCGATGAGTTAACGATGAGTCGATGAACGACCGAGCAGAAAACAAGCAGTCATTGCTACTAGGGTCGTTACCCATAATATATTTTGGCAAAAAAAAAAAAAAACAATAATTACACACGTTTGAAATAAGCGCGTCTCAAAACAGTAATATGTAAGTATGTAAGCTGAGCTGAGCTGGCCAGGCAAGCCTGCCCCATAGTAGTTCTAGTTAGGCCGCTAGATGGCGTATTCAAGTCCTGAGATCGCGAATTGAGGCCTGTTTTCCCCAGTTACAGTATTCTATTTTATTATTCTAAGTATTATAAATGTTATATTATTTTATTATTTTAAAACAATTTTTTTATACTTTTGTCGTACTAAAGAACTTTAGATGTAGGTAATCGTTTTGTGAATCTTGCGCCATTTTCTTTCATGAAAATTTATCCTAAAATTCGAACATTTTGCTCTGAATGTAAAGGTAAGTGAAATTCTAAAAATATGCATGTAAATCATGTTTAGTGAATAATTACTCATGTGTTATTTATAAATAAATTATTTTAATCAGAATTCGTATTACTTGAGTAGTTTTTATTCTTGTAAATAAGCATGACGTTGTGATACTATTTAGACAATTTAATTTTGCCAGTTGAAAATATTATTTATCAGTTATATATGCCTTGATTATGTGATTAAGACTTACATCTGGTACAGTGCAGAAATACAGTAAATTATAAATTATTGATTTTTGCCCGCTTATACAGAAACTTCAAATGTAGTTAATATTTTGTACAAGCGTTCATTATGCTTGCTCAATTCCGAAGTTCGATTGAGAAAGCGACAAAAGAATAATATATACTACAAGAAATGTCTTTATTAAAGAATAATTAATTCGGGGATCGCGCTATAGAACGTATTTTATCAATTTTATCCAATATACAGGATATCCCGAAAACACTGAAATGCGCTTTAATACATCACTTGTTAAAGATTAATCTTGAATTGTTTAAAATAATGTAGGAAATACGACTACGTTCATGAAATATGCATTGTAAAAATGTCTTTCTCATTTGTGTATTTATTTATTTTAAAGTATATTAAATATCCACTTGTGAAACTAAAATAAGCAATCGTGAATCATGAGAGTAAGCGCTACTTTGTTTTTCCTTCAAATTATATGCATCTATTTTCTTTATGTAAATATGTATCATAGCAAACAAATTAATCATAAGTTCGTACTTGAATTAGAAACACAATTACTACTTAAAACTACATTAAAGAACGTTTGAAAGCACTGGGAAGCTTGAGAAATGCCTGATGTATACGTGAAGACTCTAGCATCCGTAGGCCTCTTTGGATGGCTCATCAATATACACACGCAGGCCCCGGGCGGTGCCATTAGCCCACAAGCTATTCGGACCAGGGAGTAATAGGGGGAACATTGTAATCTACATGAATAAAATTTAAGTTTGATTCTGTTTTATACTTTCGAATTCTGCTTCTACATCTGAGCATGACCTATCAACGGAATGCACAGTCACAATATTCTCTGTTAGTAGTAGTAATTCTGATTTAGACTACCCCATGTTCTGCAGTTCAGAGAGTGACCCAGAAAGTTTGTAAAAAAAAAAAAAAAATTGGGATTAAAATATTCAAAATAATATTTTATTTTTTTTCCTGAAAATTCGTATTGCCTAAATTTTTTCTTTACTAATAAAAAAATAAATAAAAGAAAAGGAAAGAAATCAAAGCTAACATATTTTTATAGTAATTTGTTTTTTCCATATGAACACCACCACAAATAAAAACAAACTGTATCTCAATTTTCTACCTGAGTTACATAAGGCAAACAGATTGGATACTTGAAAAATAACTAAAAATATTAAGTAAATTAGTATAAATTCAATCCTCCCAAATTTTAAAATGAATATTATTGCATCATACCCAAACTAATTCAGTGGAAGTCATAAGATAAAAGCATCTGCATTAAAGCACACGTCTCTCTCATAAATAACTTATTTAATAAATAACATGTTTCATACTTAAACGAAATTTTCAGGGATGTGCCAGCTGCTCCAAATTGTGCCAAATCAATCCTGATGTGCCAATCTGCTACAAAAAGATCATTTTTGGACATTTTTGCTCAAAATTCAGCATTATTTTAATTTTTCCATATGCGTTTGTAAATTTCCCGAATTTTTACAAAAATCCTCACACATCCTAAGCATTCTTATTTAAATCTTTCTCTATTAATCTTAAAAATGAATATTTTTCCTTTGGCATCCCTTTGTTTAAACCTTCAATGCCTCAAGAGTAAAAATTGACCTCTATTTTAAATTTAACTTTATATAAATTGGAAATTTTTTGTTACTAAATGTTTTATAAGCTGCTGATGGTAGTTAACCCATTTGTGCCCAGATATTTTTGCGACTTTCTGGGATTTTTGCTAATGCCAGCAATAAGATAAATTTCTAATGTCAACTTCTTGAGCAAAGGGATGACTTTTTAAAAAATCATTATGTATAAAAATTGAAATGTCAACATCCTACTCGGCAGGGGCGTAGCCAGAAATTTTTCATGGGGGGGGGGGTTACGACTACTACAACTCATATATATGTATACGTGTGTGTGATAATGTAGTGAACGAAATACATATTGTATGGAAAAAAATTCTCATGGGGGGGTTATGACCCCCCTAGCCCCCCCCCTTGGCTACGCCCCTGCTACTGGGTCATGTTAAAATATTTTGTGGAGTTGAGCAGGAGGGGGGGTATCGGGATATATCCCCCCGCAAATTTTTGAATTCGTGATGAAATTCCGTCTATTTATACACGTATAAGTTTATATTCCCCCCCCCCCCCGAAAAATTTTCCTGGCTACGCGCCTGAGTTGAGGTTCCATACTCGTGAATAAAGGCTAGGAAAAATAAATAACATTTTTGACTGACAGCAAAATGCCGTCCCAAAAAAGGGACGCTAGGCATAAAGGGGTTAATATAGTTTAGTAAATATTGTATTGTTGATTTAAAATAGATATTTTGTGTAGCAATGTATAAAATAACAATTTTTTTATTTATTTCATAAGCTTCTGACTCTCCTCCCCCCCCCCCCAAAAAAAAAAGAAAATCTGGTTTTTGTTATAAGCTAAGAGTTTTTAAGAACCTCCTTAATTTTCATGTAAAATTTGGCATTCTTTAATGACTTTTCCCTTTACCTCCAAAAATAAATTTTGTATTTCAAAATTGACATTCTTGTGCTCCACTAATCTGTTTATCTTTGTTCCAAAAATGTTTTTTTTTCTTGCTCCACAAGTTGCTCCAAAATTTAATTTCAGCTGGCACATCCCTGAATTCTGCATGTAATATATCAATATAGCCTTAAATCAGAGGCGCAGCCAAGGGGGGGGGTTAGGGGGGTCATAAACCCCCCCTTGAGGAATTTTTTGCCGTACAAAATGTATATTCTTCTCTCCCTTATCACACACATGTATACATATATGTGAGTTGCAGTAGTCGTAACCCACCCCCCATGAAAAATTTCTGGCTACGCCCCTGCCTTAAATTATTATAGTTTGAACATAAAAAATAATAATAACTAAAAATTACCATATCTTGGCTTCTAAAATATCAATATGTTTGAAAAATAAAACTTACTACAAAAGAATTGTTCACCATCAAAGGAATCGTAAACAATTAAACGAAACCTCCATTCTATACACTTATTATTTCTTTCAAGTGCTACTTTAAAAGAACTTACCTTATACTCTCCAATGCAAAATTTCTTCCAGATCAACTATAATTAACAACAGGGCCCAATTAAAAAAATTCTTGACTATAGGCACAACTTGGACTGTGGCCCCCCCGAACACCGATGTAGGTAGCATGAAATTTGCAAAAGTCAATTACTGTAAATGCCCTAGTTTGGGATTTTTTTTTTCTCCCAAAATGGCAATCATCTATTATTTTTCATGATGAATTTAATGAACAAATTCAAGCTGTACATAAAATAACTAAGAATTTACAACTTTTTTCAACCCCTTTGGTTATAAATGCCGTCTAGTCATCAAGTAGATTAGCGATTTGTTTAAAGTATTGTTTGAAAAAATTTGAAAGGATATATAAAAATCTGCCATCTAAAAAGAAAAAAAAAAAAAACAAGAAGAAAAACTTAAGAAAACTTGAATTGTGTTTTTAGTTTTTTTCGACCCCAAAATGTTGGGGCCCTAGGCCTGGGCCTGAACAAATAAAATACCTAGATAAAATTTTCATGCCGTAATTACCTCACTGAAATTCAGCATGAAAATTAGCAACACTAATTTCGATTGTTGATTTATCTATATAAAAAACGGGGGGGGGGGGAGAATATAAAAACCATGTATGAGCATCAATATATATTGTTCTCATTTGCGAGTAAGAAACAGAATTTAAAGAGATGATAACCCATTCCATAATACTCCCTGTTGACTAAATTCATCCCTATTTGGCGGCGAAGCGAAACGCCGAGAGAACGGAAGGCCCATATTTTCATGCCGTAAAAATGTTTATTCACTGCGGCATCATAAAAAAGGAGGCCGTCGGTAAGTCTCCCTCCCTGGTAAATTCTCCCTCCCTGTAGTCTGCTTCGGTAAGTTTCGGTTGTCGACAAATAAATTCTTGCTTAAATTCCCTTAGAAAAGGGTTCGGAAAAAATACAAAACTGTGTTTTATTAATAAAAGTACTCAAGTAGAGAATGAGGCCGATATAAATTGACTTTATTTATTTCTATTAATTTTATTTTTTGCAATTTATTTATTTCTATTACATTTTATTTTTTGCTACCATGTGTAAATGTTTTTGGAGTACTTTAACATAGCTCAAATACAATTTTCACAGTGACCTTTTGTGTGCTAAGCAGATAATGTTTTTGCACTTATTTAATTGAAAAAAAGCTGGTGGCAGGTTTAGAATAAAAAGAAGCGTTAGGTCATAAAATGAATAATATTTAATATTGAATAAATATAAGCAAATGCGTAATGTATTTTAGTTAAAATTTTCTTAATCACTTTACATTACGCTAGTTACAAGTACATTAGTGCACATTTAAGTAAATCTAAGAAATGTTTCTAATACAACACATTTCCATGGCATTTTTCGTTTTTTAAGTTTTATGAACACTTTGCCTTATGACGTGTGGTAAAAGGAGTAAGTATTCAGGGAAATAAATTATCATAAAGAATATTAAGCAAAATGATAAATAGTGACGTTAGATATTACATTTTACACCAGTTGTATTTAAGAAATTAATCATTTCATTTGTTCGATTTATATATTCATAGAATCAAAAATTGGTTCTAAGAATTCCGTATTGTCACCATTCATTCTAGGGTTCTGGCCTACCGCGCGGAAGTCTGTCTAACGCTCTGAAGTTTTGAGCTGTTTTTTCCAGATGTTACGTAAATATGCCTTTAAACCCCCTTAAAAAGTCCTTCGCTCAAAGCATGCCCTAGGTAGATACCCCACGTGTAGTTTTGCCTAAAATGCACAATACAATACAATGTCTCCTCATTTTATTATCAAATGACCTAAGAGAATATCGCACTGCGAAATATTCATAAAAGTACTGTATGATCTGTTTTGTATGAGTGTTATCAGTTATCTACTTGTAGAGTTCAGCCATTATGAGAACAGACTAAGATACCCTTCTCCATTTTCCCACGCACATATACTCCTCCCCCCCTCCCGAAAAAAAAATACTATACAACTACAAATACATATCATCATAGTTCCTTTTACTCAACAAGAACAAGGATCGATGATTAGACTGCATATGATAAAATCAAGGGTGGAAAAGATCCTATTGTACTTCCATAAAATGGATGTATATGTCAATCTTCTAACTACCCCCCCCCCCGACAAACTTACATTAATCCACCACTGGATAAACAAATCCGCCCTGTTTCGAAACAGGGTACCCTACGGATTTGAATACCATCTCTTATCTGCCATATGACATTCAATCACCATAAAATGAGTAATGAATTTAAGAATAAAGCTTATTAAAATGTAAATATGTATCATAAGCACATTAAGTTGTGGAGTTTCTACAACAGCCACGTAAGTGCAAAGCAAAAGATATACAGTCCCACATAATTAACTTGCATGTTCGCATGTATACGAGGTGATCTTCGATCAGCTCAGATGCCAGGATAACTGTATCGAGTATTTCTGGAATACTGTCCAATTATATACAATTCTATATACAGAAACACTCCGAAGAAATAATTTTTGCATACATAGAAATTTCAGTGATAAGTGAACAAAATAACTAAATGCGATTTTGAAAAACGCTATGCAGGTACAAAAAATATCTAATTCAAGATGAATTTTAGAAAATGAAATTTTAATGGCAATATGAATTTTTTTAAAGTACTTTTGGGATTTCTAAAATACTATGGAGGTCGATAAACAAATTATTCAAGATCAATTTTTAAATTGCAAAACTATTATTTTTGGAATATTGTTGGACTAATTTTATATAGAGGAACGCTCTGAGAAAATAACTCTTTGCATACATGGCGATTTCAGTAATAAATAAACAAAATAATCAAAATATATTTTGAAAATATTATGCAGGTATGAAAAATATCCAATCCCAGGTGAATTTTAGAAATGAAAAAGTATGAACAAATTATTCAAGATCAATTTTTAAATTGCAAAACGGCTATATTTACTGTATAGGACATTTATGGAATACTATCCAGTTATATATAATTTTATACACAGAAACACTCTGAAGAAATAACTTTTTGAGTTCATAGAAATTTCATTGGTAAATGAACAAAATAATTAAAATACGATTTTGAAAAATAGTATGTAAGTACAAAAAATATATAATACAGAGGGGGGGGGGGTTAAAAATTAAAAGTATTGTTATAATTTCTAAAATTCTATACGGGTATAAGATAAGCAAACTATCTGAGATCAATTTTTGAAACACAAAACTATTTTTTGTTTTACTGTATCATACGTTTTTAGAATACTATTAAAGTAATTTTATATAAAGGAACACTCTGAGAAAACATTTTTGCGTACATGGATATTAGAGTGGTAAATAAACGAAATAATTAAAATAGATTTTGAAAAATAATATGCAGGTGCGAAAAGTAACTAATCCAAGATGAATTTTAGAAATAACAAGTAATATAAAAAAAAAATTAATCAATTCCTACTTAGGTCAACAAAGTAAAATTTTATTTCAGTTACTTTTTATTAAATTTAATTAATTACATTAAATTAATGAATTAACGTTTGAAAAAAACTATTTGAATTTCAGTGGATGAATAAAAAGTATTTTATTAACGACTGAAAATTTGAATAAGATATATAAATACATATAGCGAGAGTGTGAACTAATAGTAGGAATTGAAAAAAAAAAAAAAGAGATATGCACACAGTTAGATGTTACAATAGTTCTAAATACAAAATTTCAACATTGTACTCTTAAAAGTTTTAGAGTTATGCGAAATAATTTTTGTCCCCAAATTTGGTCATATTTCGGCAAAAATCGCCAAGGTCAAGGACAAATGGCGAGGTTCTGGATATGGACCAAACAATGACTGATTATCACCAACTTTGGCGATATTTCACCAAAACTCGCCAAAGACAAATGGCGATATTTTGGGCATAGACCAAATGACTGACTATCGCCCATTTGGCGATATTTTGGTAAAACTCACCAAAGTCGATGACAAATGGCGAGATTTTGGGCATGGACCAAACAATGACTGACTACAGATGTAATATAATGAAGATGTCAATAGACATTAATGTATTTAAATTCTTTTGGGTGATCCTGCAAATAAACTCTCCAGTAGATTGGAACCAAAAATCGAGATGCACAACTTGATGTTACAACAACCTTATATATGAAATTTCAACATTCTACGACTAATAGTTTTTTGAGATTTGAGAGTTAAATACTTACACACGTACGCCAAAAGTTGCCAAGCTTGGCGACTTTTGGCGTAGTTGTTGAGGGAGGCACGTCACCGATGTCGGACCATTCCTAAATTATATAGTAGGACGGTATTGTGCTTGAAACGGAGGAATGCCACTAAAACGGCAAATTGAACGTATTGTGTTGGAAATTTTTTCAATGTTCCTGTTGCAGAACTATAAATGATAGACACTTTCTTCGATGGAAAAATTCATTTTGTAACCCTTAACAGCATATATTACTTCTGACTCGTTTGATAAGCTTTAATGAATTTCTGCCCATAGAGCGTAATGTATTGAAAATCTTTTGGGTTACTCTGTAGATAAAATATCCAGTCGAATGGGACCGAAATGGCGGGTGCACAGCTAGATGTTACAACAATACTGAATATAAAGTTTCAACACTGTACGTCTAACAGTTTTTGAGATATGCGAGTTTAATGAATTTCGGCCCATAAAGCGTAATGTATTTAGAATCTTTTGGCCGGTCCTATAGATAAATTATCCAGTTGATTGGGACCAAAACTGTATTAACATCCAGTGCCATCCACTACAAGCTCAAAGGGGATTTGATTCACGATTTTCGGGACTTGGGTTGATGTCGGTAGGCTTGCGAGGCTGCTGCGCTAGCAAACTCTCCAACTACTACTTCCACTTCTTGTTTTCTTTTTGCGTTTCGACCAGCAACGGGGCGTTGCTGTTTTCAAGCGGCTGTTAAAGTTTATCGGTGGTACAGAGCTTGTGTCACCGCTTCTCTGGAGCTAATTTAGCATCGCGGTGTGTCGGGGGGCCGTCTTTTAGACGTCTGGTCCAGGTATTTATTGTTTTATTACTTCTTTTGCTGGGTTGACCGGAGTATTCTTTTCACTTGGTTTTCTCCACCGGAGTTCCCCCTAAGTGGGGAGGAGTGTCATGGCACACTCACAATTTACCATTGACAACCCGCCTTTAGCTAGCACGGCAAGTATGGAAGTTGATAATTATGATAACCCAAACTATTTTCGCGGAACGGTTGATGTAGCCTCTGCTTTAAGAAAAGCAGCTGAGAATGCAGGAAGTGACTTTAACATCTTTTTGACAAGCACTAACACCCTATGTGTACCAAAAAAGGACCCCAGAACGGTTTACACGGAAGTAAAAAAACAAGTACCGAATTTCGACAAAATAAAAAATTTACGATATACTCGAAACGGAGCCATACTAATACAAACAACTGACGTGGATTGTGCCGAAAACGTGGCGAATATACAATCTTTCTTAAACGTACCAGTCACCAGTAGGATATCGTGGACAAACATCACTACCCGATTCCTCTTATTTGACATTCCCACCGACGTTAAATTAAGTGAACTAATAAATGATCTCGAACTCTCCAATAAAATTTCCATCCTAGAAGCGCGCCGGTTTCTGAAAAGAGGCAGCCGCAGCGAATATGCCCCGGTCCTCATCACTATATTGGGAACTGTATTACCACCTGAAATTAAACTCTGGCTCACCATACAAAAAATAACTATGTTTATAGACCGTCCCCGCCAATGCCAAAAATACGACCACACCGAATCAAAATGCAAAAACGAGCACATCTGCGTCAACTGCGGCAAAAGCCACTCCGACGCGTGCCTCGAGGAACCCCACTGTGTCAACTGCCAGCAAGCCCACCGGGCGGACTATAGCCAGTGCCCAAGCAGACTCAAAGAAGCAGAGTTCCTGCAGTTCAAATGTACCAATTTCCTAACTTTTTCCGAAGCCAGGCGACAATATCGACAACATACGACACCGAAGTCCTACGCCAAAATCACCAGCACTCCCCAACCGGAAATCGACCGCATCACCAAAGATTTCGAACAGCGCACCAACAATGTCATTAAGTGTATGAACGACATACTACAAAAACATACGGACCGGATAATGCTAGCGCTAAACACTATTACCATCCAAATGCACCAAACATACAAAAGCCAGGGTGACCTGACCCCCCCTCGGGTAGCCTCCCCCCGCCGGGGTTGGCTCCTTGGCCGAAAGATAAAAAAGCACGCACGTCACTGGGCCGTATTCACCAAACTTTAAACCCTAGAGTTAACCCAGCAAAGCGAGCTACTTCAAGGGTTAGTGAGAAAATGGTATTCACAACTCCAAAATCAGGGGTTACCCCAAGAATTGACCCTGACTCCAGGTGCAGATTCTAACCCCGCAAAATCGGAGAGTTGACTCGGGGTTATAAATGGCGGATATGAGGGTTGTTTTTTATAGGTTTGGAAAATCCCCAAAATTTGCTAATACTTAAATATTTTGTGCTTTAACAGACGGAAACTGCTGTGAAAACCACCCATCAAGCTATAAAAGCCGCCAAAAGTGATAAAAAATCTTTGTACAATGTTTCCAAAAACTCTCGAGAATGACTGTACTTTTTTTGCCGTAGAGACTGCAGGCGCCATCTGTCGGACTTATCTTGGTTTGCTTTTCCATTCCCTCTTTTTTCTGATTTGAACGCTTTTTTATTCTTAATTATTTTTTGTGTTGAAAATAAGTAAGTAAATTCTGATCTTTCCTATTTATTTTCTTGTCTCTATTGTTCCACAGATGAGGGGCGATTTGGCCAGAGCACTGTGGATCTACTACGCCCGCGCTTTTTTTTTTTTTTTTTTTTTTTTTTGTAAGAAAAGGCGGGATAAAAATATTTACATTGAAGAGATTAATCATTTATGTGTAAAGGATGGAAAAAAAAAGTGTTGTTGAGGGGTTAAACATTTTTGTCTGATTGTAGTGTACTGTACTTGGGAATAGCGAATTAACAATTTTTCACACAAATGTGAGAAAAAAAACAATTCTATGTTTCAGTATCATAGAATTTTTTAAACACATACATATTCTATGTATAATATATAAAGTATCTCAAAAAGAAAAACATCAAAACTGCATAAATTAATTTTTGTGTGTTAAAAAATATGAAAATTCCTAAATTTGAAAAAAGTATAACAGACATGAAATTTTATTTATAAAAAATATTGGATGTAATTTTGTATTAAATGTTTAATCAGTCTATTTTTTTAAATTAATTTTCACATTTTAATGCGCAGTTTGCATAAAAACAAATTAAATATCATGAAGGAAGTGTGTGTGGTGGGAGCTGGGTTCGATCTCCCGAACATTAAACCTAGTTCACCCCCTTCATGGAATCATTACTCTGACCAATCACAGACGAGCTTTCAAAGCTGGCTGAGACAACCCCAGAGTCAAGTAACCCTGGGCGGAAATAAGATGGTGAATACAGTTTCCGAGTTGTCTCCGAGTCAAACCGGCAATGCAGGTTTCCCAACTCTCGGATGATGGCGGGCTACTCACAGTTTGGTGAATACGGCCCACTGAGAGATGGCTCCAACACTGGCCCCCCAGGTGGCCCCGGTCTCGGCGCTCTGGGGGCCAATGGAACTTAGGGGGAAAAAAAATTCCTTTTCTGCCCGTTTCGCTCGTTTTTTTTTTCCTGCTCGTGCTTGGTTCCCCTTGTTTCGGGCTGGACTTTGACCATGTTCTCCTTCGTTGTCTCTCCCCTACAGCTATGGCCTTTAGCTCATCTCCGTTTTCTATTGTTCAGTGGAATTGCCGAAGCATTAAAAATAAAGAGGTTTGGCTGAAGCTCCCCCCCTTTTCTGATGCGGACGTCCTGCTCCTGCAGGAAACCTTTTTTGAAAGACAATACTAGGTTTCACCCCAGCGGTAAGGTTGTTTATCGCCAAGACAGGTCGCCCCGCCCGGGTGGCGGCCTTGCCATTGCGGTTTCGTCGCATCTCCCGTCCTTCCGCGCTCCTCCCCCTCTGGCGACAACGAAATCCTAGCGGTCTCAGTCCACTTTCCCAACATTAAGCTAAATATCAATAACTTGTACTCGAGTCATGGCCATGTGGTACGGGACCTACGCAATATCTGCTCCTCCCTCGAAGGTCCAAGCCTGATACTCGGTGATTTCAATCTCCATCACCCGTGGTGGGGCTCTCCTACCTCCACTCCAGTGAGTGAGGAATTCTGCCAGTGGCTCTCTGGCAGCCCCTTTGTATTGCTGAACTCCTCCTCCCCAACCCATGTTTCTCCAAATGGCTCCTCCTCGCTTATCGACCTGTCCCTCTGCTCTCTGGACATCTATGACCTTCTCTCTCTTCAGGTTTGCGACGACCTGTTTGACAGCGACCATTTCCCCATCCAACTCTGGATTTCTAGCCTCCCAACGTCTCCCTCCCCGCGGCCTTTGTACCGCTGGAATCAGATCTGCGGTCAGGTCAACGACGCCTTACAAAATCTCTCTGCCCTCGCTCTTTCAGATTTCCTGGACATCGTCTCCTCCAGCATTCGGGCGCATACCTATCATCCTCTCGAACAGTCCGAACCGGTTTCCCCCCTGGTGGACGGCTCGCTGCGAGAACCTCCGACGTCAAAAGAAATTTCTCCTCCGAAAATCTCGCACTCTGGTCTCCATGGAATACTGGCGCAAGTACAAACGGCTGTCAGCAAAACTCAAAAACGTCATTCGCGAAGCCAAGAGAGCCTTCTGGGACAGTTCGTGCCGTGCGTCGCGTGATGGACACCACGATTTTCCGCAAGTTCCGTTCTCGCCCTATTTCGCCCCCCTCCTCCCGCTTTCTGATTAAAGATGGCATTAATCTTATAGCTTCTGCCCAGGCCCAGGCAGAAATATTGGCGAAATTCTTCAGTTACTCTGACCAACATGAACCTCTACCCATTGACTACGGTGGCCTGGAAACAGACCTCTTAAACCTGCCCTTCTCTATCAAGGAATTACAACAAGCGATTTACTCCACCAAAGTCACCACGCCGGGAGCTGACAAAATATCCGCTCGCCTTTTCAAGGGCTTAAATCCGCATTCCCTAAAACTCGTACTCGAGCTATACAATTTAATCTGGGACACGGGCGAAATCCCCTCCGCCTGGCGAACTTCTCGGATCCTGCCGATCCTTAAACCTGAGAGGCCAGCCGACGCTGCTACGTCTTACCGTCCCATCGCCCTGACGGCGGTAATGTGCAAAATTCAAGAACGCATGATCTGCCAGCGACTACACCACTTCCTACTCTCGCATCCCTCCGTGGATCCTCGCCACTTCGGTTTCCTGCAGTTCAGGGACAGCCAGACGGCGGTGACCAAACTGAACCTTGATCTCCACATGGCACATAACAACAAGAAGTACTTCCTTGGGGTCTCTTTGGACATACATGCGGCCTACGACTCAGTCTACATCGACGGCCTGATCTCCAAATGTGCCCAGCTACAAATCAAGGGCCGGATCCTTCGCTGGATACACAACTTCCTTCTGGAGCGGCACATTCAGGTGGCTTGGAGGGGCACGGTCTCCAGCCTGCACCCCCTCTCCAAAGGCCTCCCACAGGGCAGCGTAATCTCCCCCCTCTTGTTCACAGTATATATGCACGACTTTTTTGAAGTCCTGGAACAGGGTGTTGACAGTATAGTGTACGCCGACGACATCTTCCTATACTGTGCAGACCACAACCTCGGTACCTGCGAACGGAAACTACAGCAGACCCTGTTGCGGATCGGCCAGTGGTGCCGATATTGGAAACTTTCCGTAAGCCCGGAAAAATGTCGGGCTGTTAACCTATCTCGAAGGTGTGGGGAAAGCCACGTGAATTTTTCTATACAGGGGGGTCTCATAGAATGGTCGAATTCTATAAAATATCTCGGCTTTCATTTCTCGAGACGTGGGGGTCTCCGCACTCACATCAACTATATAAAGAAAAAAGCGTTCCAACGGATTAACATCCTAAAAGTGCTCTCGTCTCGCCACTACGGGGCCCGCTCGGCGCACCTAGTGAAACTAGCCAACAGCACTATTCGCAGCCTTTTGGACTACGGTGCCCCGGCTCTATTCTCCCAGTGTCCCTCTCTGATTAAAAGTCTGGAAGTCATACAAAATACTTCCCTACGTATCGCGCTTGGCCTCCCTAGGTGGGTCCCCAACCTCGTCCTGACTAAACATGCCAACTCCCTCAGTGTCAACGACAGAATCAAGGTTCTCACAACCAAATTTTGGACATCCAAGCACATCTCCTTAGGACCATTGTCGCCCCTGCGGTCTTTCCTTTTTGGGAATGATTACCAATCTCCCGACGTCTCGCTTCCCCCTCCTCCCCGATCTAACTTGTCTCCTGGCAGACTACGAATGCAACGTCGATCATCTCATTCTAGCTGCCCCCTCCCCTTTCTTCTCTCTGGCCCCTTGGTCCGTGGTCACTGAAGGCCTGTCCTTCCAAAATAAACAGCTCTGTGTCCTGCAGTTTCAAACCTTTTTAACACTTTTTTCGATCCGCTCCGGGCGACCCATAATTTTATAGCGACCGATGCAAGTAAAACACACGACAGCACCGCCATTGGTGGTTGCACCCTACACAGGAAATTCCATTACACCCTCAATAACGTTAACTCCATCTTCACAGGCGGAAGCCCTAGCTCTCTGCTCCGCACTGGATGAACTTCTATGCAGCAACACCCCCACGATCATTCTCACCGACAGCTTGTCGGTTCTTACAGCTTTGTCCTCTTGCAATCACAAATCCCCTCACGTGATCCAGCGTCTCTATAAAAAGCTGACAGTGGCTTCTCAGATGGTTCCCAGCCTACAAATCTACTGGACCCGGGTCACCGGGCATTCCTCTTAAATGAACGGGCGGATGCTGCCGCTAGAGACACCCAGCCCCTCTGACATACATCTAGAGTGGGTGGCTCCCGAAGACGTCACCGCAGACATAACAAGGACTTTCCGCCAAAAAACCATGACACACTTCAGCACCAGCAAATACCTAGCACCACATGGAAAAATCCCGAGTGCCCACAACACGCTCTCATGGTTCCATAACAGGCACGAAGACGTGCTCTTCACGCGGCTGGTCTGCCGCATGCTACCCAACAAAGTCCTATATCACCGGTTCAACATCTCCCCAAACTGCCTCTGTGACACGTGCCGCACTCCCGAAACCATCGAACACATCCTCTTTTCCTGCAAGAAATATAGCACCTCCCGGTGCCCCCTTCTCCGCACTTTGGAGCTGCCACCTTCTTTCTCCGGCCCTTTCCCCGTCTTCATTAGACATGCTATTGCCTCCTTATCTACGCGCCGAGCTGTAATGCTCTTCCTGCGTCAGCTTTCTCTCTACTCTGCCTAACGTCTCTCTTTTGGCCCTTTGGGTTGTTTTGCTCTTGCTCGCTTCTCTCCATCGTATTCACGGGGTTACCCCCACCAGGTTCCTTCGGACGGCCCCCCGGCCTGGCTCTCGCTTCTCTCGCTGAGTCTCTTTGTCATTTTGCACATCAGAAGTATGAAGAGCTTCGTAACAGTGGGTCTGGTACCACAGAACAAGTGAGATAACGGCTCTCCAGCCATAAATCTCCAAAAACCCGCCCCTCTTGAGGGGGGTCTTCAAACTTCAAACAAGCTCAAAAAAAAAAATTTATTTGAACTATAGGGAATGCATAAAAAAGTATTTTATTAACGATTGAAAATTTGTACAAGATATATATAGGGAGAGTGTAACCTAATAGTGGGAATTGAATTGAAAAAAATATCGTTAAAATTTATAAAATGTCATGCAGATACAATAAACGAATAATTCGAGATCAAAAATATATACAAATGCTCTAAAAATACAAAACTATTTTTTAGCGCACCAAAGGCCTGTCACCAAATTGTATTTGAGCTATGTTGTAGGTCAAAAACATTCATGTATGTCAGCAAAAAATAAAATGTAACAGAAATAAATAAATAAAGTAAATTTATATTGCCCTCCGTGCACATTTTAGATTTATAAGATTTTTCTCTTACATTTATAATATTTATTTATATAAGATTTTCGATATTTTGCTTAAAAAAATAAATAAAAGTATCATTCTTCGAACTATAAAACATCTTTTTAGCATAAACCAAGCAACGCTAAAACATTTCCAAGCCAGATAAAGCTAAATTTTAAACTGATTTAAAAGGTTAAAATCACAAAGCTTTAAAGCAAAATTTAAAAATTGGTGTTTCGGTCAAAATTTAGGGTTTTAGGTCTAGACAAGTTTAGCTGCATCATTATTAAATCAGTTGAATATAGATGGCAGCACTATAGAAAGGGGCCGAATAGAATACAGGCTAATTGGACCGTCGGTCCGGATTGCTTCCATCTAGCGGCAATAGTTGTCAAAAAAACTTTTTCCATAAATTAGGAGGCGATATATCAATTTTATTAATTATTTATTTGTATTTCGAAATTGATAAAATATAATAACGCTTTTAAAAATAAATAATCAAAGTTAGGTATGCATATTTAAATAGTTTTTGTGGTAATCCTCAGGGTTTTTGTAGCTATTTAAACTGCATTTTTAAGATTTATAATTTTTTTTTCTTTTAGTGCTTCTTTACACCTCAGCACCAACTTTTTTGTGGCACTGGGTAATATAGGAAAAATATTCTCAAAGTACTCAAGCCGCAAAAAAATTAACAGCATTATATTTTTGTTACTTGTGCTATTATCATGAATTATAAGAAAACAAAACTTCTCATTTTTTATAACGTCTTCTTTAAATAATATAACAGGTATAGTGAAATTATAAAAATAATTAAATAAAACTATCAACTTCTCCTAGTGTCAAAAAAAAAGTTGGTGGTGAGGTGTAATGAAGCACTAAAAGAAAAAAAAATTATTAACTTTAAAAATGCAGTTTAAATAGCTACAAAAGCCTTGAGGATTACCACAAAATCTATTTAAATATGCATACATAACTCTGATTATTTATTTTTAAAGGCGTTATTATATTTCTTCAATTTCGAAATATAAATAATTAATAAAATCGATAGATCGACTCCTAATTTATGGAAAGATCTCTTGACTATTGTTTGCAACTATTGCCACTAGATGGCAGCACCAGATATTCTCCTCATCAATTCATCCCCCAACCTTAACTGAAGCTGGGCTATTTAGATAACATGGCGTTTGTTCTCCTTATCTGTAACTCCGTGACCCATACTTTAAATCTTGACTGACTTTGATACTTAAAAATAAAAATGAACTCTAGCTTTTTATATCAGTTGTGTATTCTAATTTCTAATTATTTATTTAAACCAGAAATATGATAGGATGCATTGCAATGTTGAAATATTGCAATGCAATTTATTCAAAATTTTACTCTTAGCATAGTATTTGTATTTTTCATAAGACATTGATTTTTACATTGGCTTATTTTGTGATAATTTTTCCTGAAACTTTGTACAACATCTAAAAAAGGTATTCGAGTGCAAGAAAAATTTCATACGTCAATTTCATATTTAAAGCATAATTCTTCATGAAAAGTGATTAATCATTAACAAAACTGAAATGTAAAATTTGGCTCATAGTCGAATACTTTATTAAATGTCTGTACCCGCTACACATACAATGACAACAAACGTTTTCAGAGATCGAATTTCATTGTTTCTCTGAGTAGAAGGCGCGTTTAGTTGTTTTGTTTATTTTTTTTCCAGTTTTTTCTGAAAGAAATAAACTAAACGGAAACTTTCTGGGAAAAAATACATATCTTTAAATTTGGGGACTTTTCGCGTCCCCAAGAAGTCAAAGTATTTTTGGGGACAAAATGAAAAAAAGATCTACATTTGGGGACTGTCCTTGAATTTCGAGGACATATAGTAAGGTGACCATACGTCCTCGAAATTCGAGGACAGTCCCCAAATATAGATCTTTTTTTCATTTCGTCCTCAAAAATACTTCTTTGGGACGCGAAAAGTCCCCAAATTTAAAGATTTGTACTTTTCTCCTGAAAGTTTCCGTTTCGTTTATTTCTTTCAGAAAAAACTAAAACTTTCTTTCAGAAAAAAATAAAACTACTAAAAGCGCCTTCTACTCAGAGAAACAACGAATTTCAGTTTTGTTGATGATTAATCACTTTTCATGAAGAATCATGTTTTAAATATGAAATAGACGTAAGAAAGTTTTCTTGCACTGGAATACTTTTTTTTTAGTATTTTTTAGAGGCCAATGTAAATAGTAATCCTCTGGAAGATAGAAATTCTGTGCTAAGAGTTAAATTTTGAATAAATTGCAATATTTCAACATGATGTTCTTTTCCTATTTCTGGTTTAAATAAATACTTATAAATGAACAAAATACTTCCATTAATTTATTAGAAATAAGAATACACAATTTATATATAATTCATTTTTAAGTATCAAAGTCAGTCAAGTTTTAAAGTATGGGTATACTGGTGATATGTTGTGCCTCCAAGTTTTCCTTGGATCCGAGGACAATGCTTGAAACTAAAACACCTTAGACTTAGATCTTAGATAGAAACTGGTTGGTTGCAGGCATAGATATAGGAATAGTGAACTAGATTGCGCGCAAGGGGAGGAAACTTGTTGCCAGTGCACTTGCGGAGCAGACGACACGATAGTGGCAGAAAGACGAAAACTTCGCTGCTTACGACTGCTATGCAACAGCATTAATTTACATTTAAATACAGAATTGATGATTTGTTCAGAACCAAATACGCACAGCAAGACTTCGGCATGATAATGCTTAAAGTTAATTAAAAATGAATAAATAAATAAGATGCTGGATTAGTGGCGAAAATAACCATAAACCATGATCAAGACACTGCTTTCTGCCACTATCATGGGCGATGCCACCGAAGATATTTGGCAACAAGAAAAACCTCTTACTAGTATACGGATGCGTGATCTAGTTATTCCTATATCTATGTTCCTATAATGAGTGTGACTCGTTTGTAGTTTACGAATGCGCACATATATAAACTTTGGTTTAAAAAATATGGCATCAATCAAAACCGAAAAAAAAAGTAATGTTGTGAAGCCACTGTTAAAGGAAAGCGGAATGTTTGCATGTTTATTGAAGAAACGAATTAATCAATGTTGGTTTTCATTTTATTCTTTTTTTAAATAATTGTATTCAAGTTATTCATTTCACTTATTATTTATTCTTGTTCGTCAATTTTCGACTTGATCACTTTTGAGAAGGCTGTAATTTTAGATTTTGTTGGTCATCCAATTTAATGAGATTTTATATACTTTTATCTCTATGTTGTAAGTATTATATGAGTATCGATTGTATTCAAACACAATGATATTTTAATATAAATGTGCAAAGTGCAGTACTATAAGTTTTTTATCCCTAAAATATTATTTTTCTCTTTGTGTTTTTTGCCATTCTACTGTGATATTTTATAGAATCTTACTAGTACAGTAAACTTACGATTAACCACGGCCAATTTATTTCAAAAATAATCAATCAACTTTAACTGAAAACACACAATTTAAATCAAAATTTCTTTTGGACAACTTTACAACCAAGAGCTTATATAGTGCCGTTTGCCGTACCTAGCCTTTTCAGAAACATTTTAGGAATCATCATGCTAATTATTTGTATGCTTTATTTTACACTAAACATAACTAGTTCACACAATAGGTACATTTACCAGCCTTAGCAATTTACTTGTAAGCATTTAAAACTTAAAATATTACCCTGTATAATTAAAAGCTAGCAAATTTATTTCAATTATTAATTGCCAAAGTGATATCGCTGCTATCTATTAAGGCCTCTGCTTCATTTGCAATACAAAACTGGGTACTTACATATTATCCCAGCGGTCATTCCCACTAAATTATTTTTTCTTCAAATGTGCTGGCAAACTGCTGCCAATCGTATTCCAAACCATCAATAATGTCATGTGTCCGACATTTACCATGGTGAAAAATCGATTATCTTGGCAGACTGCCGGGGCAATACGTAAGTACCACGAAATCCTGGCAGTCACATTACCACGAAACTATTTTTTCTTAATGTGCTGGCAAAGTGTTGCCAATCATATTCCAAACCATCAGCAATTTCATGGGTACTTACGTATTATCCCGGCAGCCTGCTAAGATAAATGCCGGACACATGAAATTATTTATGGTTCCGAATGCGATTGGCAACTGTTTGCCGGTACATTTTCTGAAATCCGCCGGGATAATGCGTAAGTACCATTTCATGTGCCGGCATTTATCTTGATGGACCGCCAGGATAATACGTATGTACCCAAAACTGTTTGGGGGTATTCTCAAATCAATACTAAGTTCTTTTGTTTTATTTTTAAATCATTTTCTTTGTTTAGATTGGCAAAATGTTAAGGGGTATGTGTATCCTAGAAAAGTAGCAGTGTGGCAAACATAACTAGGGGTGACTCAACAATGTGCCAAAGTCAGAAGCTTCTGAACAAAGTTACGTGACTTGCTTATTTCTTTATTTGAATCAAGCAATAATTTCACAGAATGACTTTAAAAAAAAAAAAATGCATGAGGTCACACTGGTGCAAAAACAGAATTCTGTCATGCTTTCTCCAACAACCTTCAAAAATGCAAAAATCGGTACTTACATATTATACCGGTGGTCTGCCAAGACGAGCGATTTTTCGCCAAGGTAAATGCCAGACGCATGAAATTATCAATGGTTTGGAACACAATTGGCAACAGTTTGCCAGCACATTTGACGAAAGAATAGTTTGGAGGAAATGACTGCCGGGATAATACGTAAGTACCCAAAAATCTTTCGATGATTTCCTAGTAACTGGTACGAGCCCCATATAAGCATGGTGTTAGTCACTAGGTCTTGGCAGTCACCAAGTCCCAGCAACTATCGCCAACCATTTGGCATGATCAACAAAGCAAACTTAAATAACTTTTGTGCCAAAGCATACATTGAAATAGTTCTATAGTCTACACTGGGCAGTTGTACAGTCACGTTAAATCTCTGAATATCTTTCCTCTGTGGTTTGAGTGTAAGCAACTATGTTTGTGGTTTCATAATGAAATGAGTGTTCAATGAGCTGAAGATATCTGTGCTAAAGCTATCATAAAATTTTCAGGTTTAAGTTTAAAAACTAAGCTTTCACATATAAATTCCTTAAGTTTTATATTAGATTTCCTATATCTGAAACAGTATGAAAAATTTGGAGATCTAATATAAATACATATTATGGAAAAAAGATTAACATCCAACGATGAAAATAAAGAAGACATTGGAACTGCGAACATGAAAACATTTATATTTTATTAAATGGCAGGGTCTCAACGATTTAAATCAGCGGACTATATTCCGTATACGGTGCCTTGTTTACATGTCAATGGTTTGTTTACAAATCATTGGCGAACAATCTGACGCGAGAGTGAGCGATGCACCGCCAACTGCCGGTGGTAGTTGTGACTGGCAACCATAAAGAATACGTGTTTCGTCAGGTTTGGGAATTTGAAATTGTTTGCGTTATTGATGGAAGGGAATGAAATGTGTTATGTTAATATAAGAAAAGAATTTGTGGGTGTTTGTTAGAAATATAGTACGTTATAAGCCGGTGGGTGTTGGGGACATTTCTGAGCGGTTATTTACCAAAAAAATAGAGGTAAGTGTTCTTTTTTAACGAATCTTTCGATGTTTAAGGTTTTTAATGTGAATTTTAAATTGATATTTGAAGTGTTTATGTTTTCGTAAGTGCTATTTACGTGCTATTCTAATCATACTGACTTTATAAGAGGTGTACAACTAGGTTGTTTAATCCACCGATGTTTTTTTGAGTTGAAAACGGGCCAGTGTTTGCCCAGTTTACATTAGCTGTACAACTAGGTTGCTTAGTTCACTGTTGTTGTTTTTTTTTAGTTAAAAACGGTCCACTGGTTGCGTAGTTTACATAGCTGTGCAACTAGGTTGCTGAATCCACTGAGGTTTTTTTAGTTAAAAACGGGCCACTGGTTGCCTAGTTTAGATAGCTGTACAGCTAGGTTGCTAAATCCACTGAGGTTTTTTTAGTTAAAAACGGGCCACTGGTTGCCTAGTTTAGATAGCAGTACAGCTAGGTTGCTGAATCCACTGAGGTTTTTTTAGTTAAAAACGGGCCACTGGTTGCCTAGTTTAGATAGCTGTACAGCTAGGTTGCTGAATCCACTGAGGTTTTTTTAGTTAAAAACGGACCACTGGTTGCCTAGTTTAGATAGCTGTACAACTAGGTTGCTGAATCCACTGAGGTTTTTTTAGTTAAAAACAGACCACTGGTTGCCTAGTTTAGATAGCTGTACAACTAGGTTGCTGAATCCACTGGGGTTTTTTTAGTTAAAAACGGACCACTGGTTGCCTAGAATGACTAGTAAACATGGCGACAGTCGCTGGAGCTTGGCGGTCGCCATGTTTACATGGGGTGGGCACCGGCTTGTATGATTTTACCAAATCAGCAATTTTAATAATGATTTAAATCAATCGATTTAAAAAAAAAATCATTGATTTAAATCAAGGATGCACAACCTTTGGCCCACGGGCCATTATTAACTCATAATACCTGTTCCATTCACCTGCAAACCCAGTTGCACATTGTAAAACACGAATCAGAATCCATAAATTCAATTTTTAAGAAAAGGAATTAATTGTAGAAATTTAATTATTTCAAAGATGTGTGTCTTTTCAGTTGTCATAAACATGACACCAGAAAATGTTGAGTTATAATTTGATAATTGACTTTATAATTTAAAAATTGACTTTTATCAATATGTGCCATCATATTTTCAAGAACTTTTATTTTGATAATTGGGTGATTCCACAGTATTGGGATCGTTTATGTCATGTTCAGAATAAGTCTGATTGGTCATAACAGTACAAAAAATTGAATTAGGTGAACAATTTTTCTTTTCTTTTTTTAAATGAATAATGTAACATACTATATTTATAAAAAAAGAAACTATTCATCTAACTCAATTTTTTGTTATGATTAGGGATAGGAATTTTGTGTTCAGCATGCAGTACAAACTTTTATGCGGGCATTTATCTAGATAACGAATCAGATCCAAAAAATGTAAAATTAACTTGTTTTAACACCCCATATGTACACTCTGTAGCACACAAACACAATACTTGCACCCAAAGTGAATGCAAACTATACTTTTTAAAGTGAAATTTCATACATTTGCTTACATGTCTAGCATTTTACTCCCAGTCAACGATATGAAGTCTAGACAGATAAGAACACAATGAAAGGAGCATCTACAAACTTGAGTTTATTGTAGTAATTTCTTCCAGCAAATTACTGAATATACACTTCCTCCTCAGCCTCTGATCATCAGGTGGGTCACCTGTATCTATCTGTACTGTACTTTATTATTGTTTAAAATTTACCAAGATCAAAGATTTTATTTCCCAAATTGAAGAAGATGGTAGTGCAACAGTTGAAAAATCAAAAGTACTACAGGCAATAAAGAATTAGAAAGAAAGTTGTATAAGGCATGTAACTAGAAGTTGATAACTGAGAACACAAAGAAGCTTGAAGAATAGAACCTAATGAAGCAAAAAGAGTGAGAGATTTTGAAAGAAGTGAAAAGCCGTTTGGATGACACTGACTTGGTAGAGTTGGAAAATTATCTTAGGAAGAATTTAGACGTCTTTGGATTAATTAGTGAGAACCAATACCTTGACATGCGTATAAAGACGAAGTTTTTACCTCTAGTGAGTAAAGAGGTCCAGAGATGTTTTTCTCAACATAGACTTTTTGACTGATGCTGACAAAACATAAGTGTTTCAGACAGCGTCGTAGCTAGGGTCTGCCCAGGTGGGCAGCTGCCATGGGTGCTTTCCTCAGATGGGTGCCTGTTGGAGACTTTGCGTTATTTCTCTTCCTAGAAAAAAGGTTTAGGGGGGGGGGGATTCTAATTTTGACTGAGGCACACATGATTCTAGCTACGACTCTGGTTTCAGAACATTGAAAAAACATGCATTTATGACAGAATTACTTCATATGGAATGAAATTGAATAAATGATATAGAAATAATTTGTAAGTTGTTTCTTTTTATGAAATTAGAAGATTGGGAATATTAAAATGTTGCTAAACTAATGATTAAAAATTGCACTCAAAATGCACACAATAGGCAAATTTTGCATGCAATTTAGCAAAAATTGGCACACAGAAATCCTAACTATAGTTATGATTAATTAAACATGTTACCAATACAACATAAACACTCACAATAATGGACTAACCCAAATCTGTACCCTATGTGTACCGTCATATTTTCAAGAACTCTAATATATGCAAAGACAGGGAGGCAGGCACGACCTTTTTCAGCCGGTGAGCCCCCCCCCCAAAAAAAAGGGGTACCTTACGAGGGGCCAATGCAGCAACTCATTTTATTTATTTATTTGGGGGTTTTTTTTTTGCGGGGAGTGGGGGGGATTACATCCTGTAATTTAAAAAAAAAAAACACTTGTTTGATGAAACATACGTAAATAATTCCGTATGCATATATATTTATAAACTAAGTGTCATGTCAAGTATATGTATGTAATTATTTCACAGATTGCCGAATTAATCTGCAGATTAATTACACTAAAAAGATCTGTAAAAAGTTAAGCATCAACAACTAATAAGATGGTTGTGACTGTATTTTTGAAGTTTTTTTTTTTTTGTTTAGGTTTGAGAGTTACTGTAGAAGTTAGTAAAATGGCAGAAATGTTATGTCAGTCAGTCTGTTCCTAGTTTTGATTTGTGGAGATTAATCAAAGAAAAAAGACAATTTTTTTTTTACCTAATGCCAGGCACTTGCCGTTTATAGGCATTGGCCACTACAAAGTCAGCAGTATATTGGCCACTACAAAAGGCAGTACCTGTTAGGTGCCTCTTTATTGAGTCACCTAATAGGTAGACCAGCATTGTCTCCTATAAAGAGACGGACGAAATGACACCCAAGCCCATGCCAGAAATCCAACCCTGGCCCGTGGTGTGGCAGAATAGTTCTCTAGCCACTGCATAACCCGGATGGCTCAATGTAAAGTTTTGTTCACAAATAAATGTACTTATGAAGGATATGTCTCCTCTCCTTACTTTGGTGAACTCAAAGACGCCATCGTAAAACAGGGAAAGGAATACAATCACCATGTGTGAAAACAGGAGTATCGAGAAGAAAAAAGTATGCACAAATTCCTTTTTTAGTGTAACTGTATTACTGTATGGTGATGGCGGGCCATAGGTTGTGCATCCCTGTGCAAAGAAACTTATAAATACATGTTTGGAATTGTGTCATTGCATCCATCTATTAATCTTTATTTTAAGACTATATTACTCAAAAGAATGCACTAATTGATTATCCCTTGATACCATGCAGTTAAATTATGGCCCACTAGCTGAAAAAGGTTGTGCTCAATATTATTAAATTGTTATTGCATGTAATCAGCATTTTTGTTAACTTTTATTTTTCTAATCTTTGCTTTTAAAATCATCCACTTGGGACAAAATTATTTTATTTGCATACCAAAGAAATATTTTATTTAGATTTATTCTGTCAATAATGAGATATTTACTAGTTTTCTATATTACTTATATAAAGTGTTAAACTTATTTAATTATTAATTTGTTTTTTAAAAATCTAACTTTACTTTAAAAAAAATCTGATTTAACCGTAAAAGGCACCTGGTACCATATGTGGAACAACCACTTAAATTATTCCTCTATGTCTATAAAATAGTAGTATAGACATCTGTCAGTTTTTAAGAGTATTTATATTTATACAGATACAATTCAGGTTGTTGCATGTAGATGTACTTGCTGTTCATATTATTGCCAAAACTGATTGAAATTTAAACAGTAATCTTTTGAATGTGATTTTATTCATTTTAGAAAATTAACAAAAAAATAGTTAGTAAAGAGTTTTGACCTGGAAAAAATGACTGTGCATTGGAGTTCATATATCAAGAAATGATTTGAATACTAAAATTTCAAAATAAATGCAAAAAGGTATAGCTAAGACCTAGTGTACTGCATACACAACTGAAATAAAAGTGATTTTCTAGTAAAATATTTGGTTATTATTTTTAAAACTATTTTTCCCCAAATAATAATCACTAACATTGTCACACATATTTATTTCAGATACAGAAAAAAGATTGAGCCTTGTAGGGTTAAATAAAAATAATTGGATTTTTTTTATTTTAAAAAAATCTTGATTTTTTTTTACACCCTGCTAAATGGTCCCCCTGCAGATTAAAGTGTAAGAAAGCTGTTAAAAACTGCATTAATTGATAAGTATGCCATTATATTAAGAATGCTTTGCTGATAACCTGCATTCAATCCTTCATTAAATCGAAAGTTATCTTAGGCATTCTAAAGGATAATGAAACTGTCCTCCCGTGTTTTAAATAGTGTGTAGTGTAATGTTTATATTAAACAGCATTTTATACTATCATGGTATTGTGTATAAATTTGTAAATAATATTTTTAAATGAGTTGTTTATTTTTCTCATATCTTCTTTTTTTTTTTTTTTTTTATCGTAGTTTAAGCCAAATAGTCAAGATTTTAAGAAAGAAGGATTCTTCATATTAAATTTACCCAAACATATTTTATTTGAAAGACATTTTGACTGTTGATGCAAATGTAACGTGTAAAAAAGTATAGATTACAGTGATACTATGTGTTGCAGATTACTTTCAGGTTATTTCATTTGTGTTGCAGACTTTTGGAGATGATTCTGCTACTGGGCTACTCTATTATAGGAACACTATTATAGTGAAAAAGCACCAAGATCTGTGAGAGCATGCCAGTGATAGCAGTCTTTCATTATGAACAGCTTACTGAAGCTTTTACAAATGCAGCTATTGACTGTCACATTTTTACTGATATTTAGATAGTGACATATGGTATGATATTAATTAAATTTCCTAAATGTTCTCATTTAATAGTATCTTTTATACATTATTAATAGTACTTAAACATGTTCTTTGTGTTTTTAGCACCTGGATATACTCATTAAAGTTTTTAGGGAAATGCTTTTTACGGATGAAGGTGCTTTTATCAATGTTTAAACTATTCATTAAAATTTTGGAATCTTAAAAACTTTTTCATTATTGGGACAATACAAAAGATTTTGGTGACCAAAACCAATAACGATGATTTTGAAGAATATACTTTAAATGGCATGATAATTTTTCAGTAAGGGCACCAAAAATGTCTAAATTGGGAAAACAACAGGCCACGACAATGACCCTTTTTAAACTTATCAGTATGAATATTCATATTATGCATTCATTTTATGTTATTCAAGAATAAAAGTTGTGATTTAATACTACAGTGCTTGGGGGGGGGGGGAGTTGACATTTTAATTTTGCAGTAATGTTAATTGTGCACCAAAAAACCTGTTGCATGTTTTATGGAAATACAAGTATGGATCATGATCATATGATTAGTTTGGAATACTGGAGGTTTTTGGCAATTACACTGGGTTGTCACTGATCTAAGAAAATCTGAAAATCCCTTTTAAAAATATTTTATTAAAATTTCCTTTTAAAGAAAGTTTTATTATTATGGGAAAAAAAAAAAAAAAAATTGTCTGAAAATCAAGAAAATCTTGTTATGTGATCTGGAAAATTATCTGAAGTGCACATTTATAAATAATTTTTGATTTGCCCTATATCTGGAATGCTTTAAACCAGGGTCTCGATTTAAATCAGTAATTTTAATCATGATTTAAATCAATTTTTTTTTTTAAATATTGATTTAAATCGAGGATGCACAACCTCTTGAGCACGGGCTATTATTGGCTCATGACATTTGTTCCATTTACTCACCAACCCAGTTGCACTTTGAAAAACATGAATCAGAATTCATAAATTCAATTTTGAAGAAAAGGAATTAATTGTGAAAACTTAATTATTTCAGACTTGTTTCAACTGTCATAAACATGGTCCTAGAAAATAATTTAGTTATAATTTAATAATTGACTTTTATATAAATGTGTGCCATCATATTTTCAAGAACTTTTATTTAATAATTGGCTGATTCCGTAGAATTGTGATTGTCATGTCCCCAATAAGTTCTATTGGTCATAACTGTGGGCAAAGGTTAACTTTTTGTCTAATAAAAAAAATCAATTCCACTGCCTTCTATATCAATGAGCATGATACTTTGGGAATAACGTAAAAAAGTCCATTTCTGCTGTACAAATTACTTTATTGAATAAAAACATAATTCAATGTATGATAGCAAACTAACTTAAAAGCAACAGGTTAAAATCAAAATCTGATAGTCAAATATAATCCAGACAGTCTAAAAAATAATCAGTGGCACTATAAAATACATCTTGTCAAAGTGAGGCAAATGCCTGTTCTTCCACTGTACGCACTGAAACTCTCAGTATTTATTAATCATCTCATTAATTAAGCATATAAAAATTAGAGTTGTTTTCTTTCACAGAAAAAACAAAACTGTGATAAGATCTCAACTGATCATAAAAGCATTACTGCTCATTATCATAAATTGACATTTATTTTACATCTTTACCTGTACAGTCAAGAAACGTCTCTACCTAAGATTCTGTCACTGCACGGATTGCTAAAATATAAGAAATTAGGTTCTAAGACGTACAGGTATTTTACATACTAGACATTTTAATTATCTTAAATTTAAGCACTTATATTAAAAGTGCCATTTTTCCAACAATAACAGTACAAAAAAAATTGAATTAGGTAAACAATTTTTTTTTCATCAACAGTGTAACATACTATTTACAAAAAGAAAAACTATTCACCTAACTCAATTTTTTGTTTAGTTATGATCAATCAAACTTGCAGTACTGCAGAATCGCCCAATTACTTTTCCGATGTGTATCATCATATTTTCAAGAACTTTAGTATGTGAAGAAACCTATAAATATACGTTTGGAACTGTGTCATTGCATTCATCATTTAGTCTTTAATATATTGTTTTTAAGAGACTATATTACTTAAAAGAATGCACAATTTAATTGGCCATTGACACCATCCACCCTCTCAAAAAAGTATTCGAGCATAAGCAAAATTTCCTAGTTTGTTTTGCGAATATTTAATTAGTTAATTTTAAAAACACACAACTCGACAGAAATATGAAAAATTGTAATAATGCATAACCGTATTCATATTTTAAGATAAATAAATTTTAATATATGAAACTACATAGGAAATTTGACTTTTACTCGACTTTTTTTTTTGGGGGGGGGAGGCTATTCATTTAAATTTCCCTTGGCCCACAATTTGAAAGCAGTTATGCATACTGCCATTATTGTTATTGCAACTGATTAACTTTCTGCAAACTTTTATTGTTTCAATATTCGCTTTTAAATTTGCAAATTAACTCAGTATATAACACTAGGCAGTAGTGTAGTCGAAGGGGGACGTGGTGGGATGCTGTCCCCCTACTTTTTCACTTCAGCCCATACGTCCCCCTACTTTTTTTTCTCAGGGGGGACGCTCATTTACAAAAGGTTTTTTAAAAATTCTGTGAAGAAATTAAAATTTTTGTTTTGTCCGCGTGAGAGCAAGTACATCGGTATAAAAATCAAAAGGAAACTTTTGACTGTTTGAATCGACTTTACAAATGGGATTGTAAGGGTTTCTTAAACACTTCGGTAGTGAAAACATATCCATAAGAATAGAACAGATTATAATCTTTCCGAACGCACTCTTGGTAAAAAATGTCTTTCAGAATGGACGAAAAGTGACAAAAATCGGGGTAGCGAATAGTCACGTACCAATCCAAAAGAAAATTTGTCACTTTGACATTGAATTGTTGCCTCACGAGTGGTTATGTAACTGGAAATGGTAAACGGGCGAAGTGTGAAGGGTCAATCAATCCAAGTGTCCATCAATCTAACCGTTCGGAGTTTTCCGTGATTCTCCCCGAAACTTTGCGTAAATACAGGTTAGGACCCCTTAGAAAGACCCCCACAGAGGGCACCCCCTCTTGTGTTCTTTCTGACGAGGATTTATAAGCAGGTTTTGAGACAAGCACACAAATCCGCTATACGTGTTCAAAATAACAACAACAACATTGGATTGATGTCAAATGTAAATGGAAAAAATTAAGTAGCTCCCATCGTGCGTCCGTAACAGTTCAGAGTTTTTCATGGTTTTCTCCGAAACTTAGCGTGAATATGGGTTAGGACCCCTTAGAAAGACCCCCAATGGAGGGCACCCCCCCTTTTTTTCTGTTCTTCTGACAAGGATTTATAAGAGGGCTTCGAGCCAAGCACACAAATCCCATTACATGTTCGCAACAACAAATTAAATAGCTTGCACGGTTGATCCAAAAGACTTAATTTAGATTATTAACAAGTAATCAATAATTTAACAATGTGTTCATTTTAAATTTTAATTAATTAATAAACAAATGATGGTTAAATTAGCTTTATTGATTATTTAAGAAATAATTACAATTAATGAATCCGATAAGTTTAGGTTAAATTTCGTCAAAAATGAGCGTCCCCCCACTTTTTTTCTTAGGACTACAACACTGACACTAGGGAACAAAATTTTTGTTGCATTTATATTACAAGTATTTGATCTTACCTAAATAGAGTGTGCTGATTTCAAATTTGAAATTAGTTTTGTTATGAAAGCTACACATTTTTTTTCAAAATGGCATTGTTAGTATAATTTTGTTCATTTTTTGCATGATTTAAAAGGTTATAAGAATGTATATGTTTATATTTTTACATATAAATGTGTGTACCAAATTATTTTTAATGTTATTATAAAATGATTTTTGTTTTATTTTTATTTTTCAGGTGAATAAAATTTTAATATGACTGAAATAAAGTTGAAGAAAGTCTCATCCATGTCTTTACAATCTATGCATTCATTTTATCTTAAATGGCCTCCAACATGACAGAAAATTAATATAAATTAATGTAACTTCCCATATGCATTGGTACATGTATTTCTCAGATGGGTAAGAAAAAGAAATGGATTCGCCCCCTTTGTGATAACACTAATCAGTGCTTTCCTCAGGGTGAATTTTGTATCAATGTAGAGCATACAGATTCGAATAACTTTCAAAATTTTGAGCCTCGTTTGGGTGTATCAGTACCTAATTGGTCCCGACCTGCTATTCAGTCCCAACTAAGATGTGAAATCTGTGAAAGAGTTTTTCAGTATCCTAGCCAGTTGCGTGATCATATGCTAATACACACTCGTGTCCGTCGATTTGTTTGTCAAGTATGTGGTATGAAGTTTATGAAAGAGCATCATCTTAAAGCCCACCAAGCTACTCACAGCTCTGTGAAGCCCTTTGCCTGCCCCATTTGTGGGCGTACTTTCACATTAAAGGCAAACATGGAGAGACATGCATACATACATAATACTGAGAGACGCTTTACTTGTCAACAATGTGGCAAGAAATTTTCTCAACCTCAAACACTTAAAATGCATATGATTTCACATTCAGATGTCAAACCTTTTGCTTGTAATATATGTGGTAAAGGTCTTTCCAGAGCTCATAACCTCCGAGCACACATGGCCATTCATCGAAACAATAAACCATTTAAATGCCATCTTTGTAATAGCTCATTCACCTTGAAAGGGAATATGCAAAGACACTTGAAAGAAAAACATGGTGTCACTGAAGCAGAAATTCCACAGCATCCTGAGCCAGCTCCTAGTTTATCTAGTGAAAGTTTTATTCTTTCTCTGGATCCTGCAGATGCTGTAGGATCGCCTACAGGCTCTAGAATAAGTGAGGAAGAAATGTCACAAAACTGTAATCAATCTGCTGATCTACCTCAGAACAATAAACGAAGGAAAAATCCTCCTAAACGTGTGAAGTGTGAGACACCTAATAGTGAACATGATAACTTGAGTAAAAGCTCTCCAAATGAACAAGATCCTCATCGTCAGCCTGAATATCAAGGTGCTCCTGTGTCTTCTGTTAATAATGTGATGCCAGCTTCAAACAATTTTCAGCAAGTTCAGTCAAATACATTGGTGCCCGTGAATAATTCTTTTCCTCCCAGCTCTCAGCTACAATTATGCAACCCTCCAATAAATGTTGGTAATCCATCTGAACACAAACCATTTACTCCATGTGCATTGCCTATACAAGCTAGTCTTGGACATTCAGGATTTGGACCTGTATCAGTAGCAAGTTTCTTACCCAGGCCACCTGGATTCTATGCTGATAGCAGCATGTTAACTGTTCCTCCAAATCCTTTCCCCAGTGAAAATGTAGAATCTAAATTACAGACTATACATTCAGCTATTGATGATTTAGCGGGTAAACTTTCTTCACCTCATGAAAAAGTCATGGCAATCCATGAAGCACTGGATGAATTGATTCACCTGCGTCCAGAAAATCCAGCAAATAATTTTAGGTTCGTAAAAATGAATGAATTTTAAAAACTCTTTATTGTTATTTTCTAAAAATGTAGTTTATGATGATAGTTTTTTAAAAAATCTTTTGTAAAAGTTTTAAGTTAGATATTTATTTTTGTAAATAAGTCAAAATCAAAATAGGAATTTCAAATATCTGAATTTATTTGAATCCTAGTTTAAACCACTTTTCTGCCAATAAGGTGATAAACAGTTAAATGTAGCAGTTTGTGTTTATGTGGTAACCCTTGATCAGTCTCCATCTATGCTGCAGTTTAAAAACAGCAAGTCCCATAAGTAAAATCTCATTTTTTAAAGTTTAATTTCTTGTCTATGGATGTATTTTTCTATTCTTCATATTTTTATTTAATTTCCTGCGCATATTATACTTCCTAGTTACAAAACAGGAAAATATGCCAAAATGCAGTTTTTTGAAATCATGCCAAGCAGTGGGCTAAACCAGGAATCAACTCTGAATTTATATTTTACAGCGTTTATTGTGAAGTGATTAAATAATGAAATAAAATACTAACTTACTGGTGTAGTTAACTTAAATTTTCATTACCAAGCAGTTTTTATTTGCTTCTATGTTTTACCCAATCTGCTTCAACATCATATTAAAATCCAAAAATAAAATATCAACTTTGTAATAACAAATATTTATTATTTTCCCCCCAGAAATTCAGCTAGCCTTTCTTAAATTTTATGTAAATCATTAAGAAAACTACTTCTATAATGTTAGTAATTAGTTGTAAAATGTTGATCAATAATTTATATATTAAGTGATTTACTTTAGCTATTTTAAAAGCTGTTCTAATTATTTAATAAGTCTGCTTATAAGCTTTCATCAAGATTGTACTACAAATTAAATGTTTGTCAAGATGGATCAATTTTTTAAAATGGTCAAAAATAGGAATTGACAATTTCAAAAATTGAAAATAAGTTACTGGATATTTAAAGTTCTTTTTCGTATCCTTGTCTACAAATACTAATTTATGTAGTAGGAATATTTGAGCTTATTTTCTAAGTAAATTATCCATTTAGACTTACATTCTGAGAAAACCAGGAGAAACTGTCAAGTGACATTTCAAAAACAGCTGTGTAAGAAAATATTTTTACTATATAATAGTATTACTACATAAAACACGAAAAGTGATTTTAAAAAATAAATAAAAAGGCTGAATAGGTTATTAAGAAAAAGTCTGAAAACGTTTATGTGAATGTATATTTTCATTAAATATAATGTAATACCTACAGCAATTTTGCTAGCAAAGTATTTCTAAAAATTCTATCTATGTATGAAAATTTAATTTAAATTAAGTATATCTATTTATATGTTTATTTATAATTCATTTTAATCTGAAAATTGTTTAGCGAATTATGTTGCTTTTTTATATTACAAAACTGAACACAGTTGATTATTCCCTCGTGTGCTTATTGCACAAGCTCTCATTAAATGTTTTGTGTTATGGCAAGCCTAAATGAGGGGCTACCTTGGTTGGAAGATTTTTTTTAAGAGGCTCTAACGCATATTCACGTTACATCTGTGAAGAGAAAAAAAAAACTAAAACTCCAGACTGTTAGATTGATAGCTGTATGATAGGCCCAAACATGGGACCTTCACACTTCAGCCATGTTCAATGGCTTATCCACTCGGCCATGGTGGGCCTTAGTTCTGGAAGAAACACTGTGGCGTTTATACGTTTAAAACTTAAAATTTCAGTAGGTGAGGCATTTCTACTGATGCGCCACTCACAGTCTTAAAAAAATATTGTATAGATATTATGAAGAAAAATTACCTTTTCACTGCTGCTACTTTGGTGCTCTAAACAGTCAGCTTGTTTTCTGCGAACTTTGTTATGTTCATCTAATGTCTATATTGTTTCCCTTGAGTTCTTTAATTACCTTAAAGGAGGTCTTTTTAGAGAAACATTTTTCCCTTTCACAAAAATTGAACAAATTCTGTTCTTATTGTCTGTCCCTATATGAATCTTTCGGAACCCATACCATTCCCTTTTCTTTTTATTGTAAATGTACCATGATTCTTTCGAGGTTGGCTCCAGGTTGAATTTTCGGAGGGGGGGGGGATTGAACTTTTTAGATAGTCTGTAAATTGTTCAAAATGCAAATTAAATGGAATCAAAAAGCATGCAAAGCGAAAGTTTTAAAACAAAATCAAAAAATCAATTTTGACTATTTCTAAATTTAATTTGAAGAGTTTTGACCTGACGTGTGTTTATAACTGGCATATCTCAAAAACTACTAGTCATAGAATGTTGCACTTTTGTATTTAGGATTGTTATAACATCTGTTTATGCACCTCCCTTTTTGGTTCTAATCTACTGTTTATTTACAGAGCCACTCTAAGGAATTTGAATACATTACACTCTACGGGCAGTCATTCTTTAAAGTTTAATTTAGAGATATTCGGCTATTTCAAATAAAACATAATTGATATATGTTATTAAAGATTATAAGATGAAACTCTTCATCAAAAATAGTGTCTTTATCATTCATGAGCATTTAAAAGAATTCCAATACATTGCAGTCAGTGATAGTTTTAGAGACATTCACCTATTTCAAGCATAATACTATCCTACCGTATAAGTTAGCTAATGGTCCAACAGCAGTCAAGTGTCTCTCTCAAAAATTGTACCAAAATTTGTCAAGCTTGGTGACTTCTGAAATTGCCAAAAAAATGAACCCAGCTTGTAGACATTTTGGGGGTAGACTTAGTGGGAAATGAAAAAATCTTTAATGTGAGAATAATAAGGTATGGTGATTTTAATAGAAATTTTGAGAAGCCATTTCTCACATTCTAATTTAACCAATGCAACAAAACTGTGATCTTTCATTCTTTAGTCTGTGGAACATTAATTTTAGACTGCCAGATAGCAAATTCCTCACTTTCTCAGTCAGTTACTCTTCAGTTAAAAGATGGAAATAACTTTTGAAGTCCTTTGGTAGGGTCTCACAAAATTCAACTTTTGATTAAAATTTATTTTGCAGTGTACAAATGATATCTTTTGATAGCATCATAAATTTTATAAGATTTATTGTGCATGGAACTATTTTATTTTATAAGAAATAAAATACTTCCATGTACAAAATTTTGTTTCAAGTCATTAATCTATCTCAAAACAGTAAGTAAGCACAAGGATGCAATGCAGCAATTGAAATCATCCAATATGCCAACTTTGGCACATACACCTCGATTTAGACACTCCTGTCTTATAGAGTGGGATAAAAATCCATATTTTCAGTCGTATCTCACTTTAAAGTATAATAGATGAAACCTGTAAATTAGTTTCATATTAATGAGCAAACAAAAATCCAGATGAATGGTCACTAAAGTCATCAATCATAGTCAGATATAGATGTGCATACTCATGCCATGCACAGATACATTCGAAAGTCTTTCATATAGTTTTGCTTAATTCCAAAGTTTTGTGGGGATTTTTTTTTTAAGAAGATAGTTACCTAGAAGAAATAATTTTTAAGTCACTATAGCACAAGCACGTTACCTGTATGTCTGTATGTATGCATATTCATATTGTACATATGTTGGTCCTAACTCCGAATTAACATGAATTGACATGAACAAATAAAATTACACCATGTTATTATAATCCGCATTTGTGAATACACATTTCACTTTAAAAAAAAAAAAAAAAAAAAAAAAAACTAGACAACATGCAATTTTAAGTTTTTAGAACACAGCAAAAAACTGAATATCTTTTTTGTTGCCATTCCCAGAAAAAAACAATAACAATAAATAAATAAATATTAATTTTCATCAACGTGCTCTGTAAAATCAAGCCACAACAGTACTCCCTTCCCAGTAACTAAGTTACGCTACACAACAACATATAACCTTTCAAAAGAAACTTCTCTCAAAAATGTTAGAGATATGTAATATTTACGTGCTAATCCAAAAATTGCACAGGATGTTTAATTGTCTGTCCTATACGCGATTGTTTTTCATGAACTTTTTTAGGACATAAGTCAGTTGGAGGTTTGAGAGGTTGGCTTATTGGCTTTTTAGATTGTTCTGTAGTAACGTCTGGTACTTGCAAGAAATATGCAGGCTTTAATCTATCAATCGACACTGTCTTTGATTCTTTGTCGTTGATTTTTATCATAAAATATTTTTCTAAACACTGTCTTTGATTCTTTGTCATTGATTTTTATCATAAAATATTTTTCTTTTCTGTCAACTGCTTGAAAAGGACCATGGTAAGGAGGTTCTAATTGCTTTTTTACTCTGCGAA
Source organism: Cheiracanthium punctorium (assembly GCA_038373885.1). Classification (NCBI taxonomy): domain Eukaryota; kingdom Metazoa; phylum Arthropoda; class Arachnida; order Araneae; family Cheiracanthiidae; genus Cheiracanthium; species Cheiracanthium punctorium. Next base: position 2,520,432 of record JAWZYV010011719.1, read on the forward strand.
TAAACACATGTGATGTTTTTTCAAGTCTTTTGGGATGAATATATTTTGGACTTATTTATCGGATACTGTTCTTGGTCCAATCTCTTCCATAATTTTCATAAGCTGCTTGACAAAAATGTCGGGCAGTGTAGGGGTTGTGCGATCTTGGAAAAATTCTCCAGGTAATCGAATATTTTGTCCATAAGCTATTTGAGCAATTTGAGTATGCAGAGTCTTCTTGCATAGCTGTGCGTAGACCAAGAAGAACAGTTGGTAGGGTTTCACTCTAGGCCAGGTTATTATGTGCCATTATTGCAGTCTTAAGAGATCTATAGAGGCACTCGACCTTACCATTAGATTGGGGATGGTAAGCAGTTGTATGATGTAATTTTATTCCACACATTTTTGACAGGTCGTTGAACAACTCTGAACTAAACTGCACTTTGTGATCTGTTACTAGGCAACATGGAGTACCAAATCTTGAAATCCTGTTTGTTTAAAATGCTTTGGCAACTGTCTCTGCTGAAATGTTATTAAGCGGAATCGCTTCCATCCAGCTGGAGTACCTGTCAATGCAAGTAAGACAGCAAACATTCCCATTTGATGGTGGCAGTGGTCCAATCAATGTGCACATTACTAAATCTTTCTGAAGGAAGTTGAAAATAACCAAAACTTGATTTGGTGTGCCGATTAATTTTACTTTTTTGGCAAGCCATGTAAGATCGAGTCGAAAGCTGTACATCTTTACGGATACTTGGACAAATAAATTTAGACAATAATAGCTTTACAGATGATTTAATGCTTGGATGGGCTGCATCATGCATTTGATGAAATATTTGCATGCGATACTTTTTAGGAATGTAGGGTCTAATATTATTCGTTGAAGTTTTACACCACAAAGACTTCCCAGAAGAAAGCAAATACTGCTTGAAGTTCAGAGATGTTGTTGATGTCTTCAAATTCTGTAATTCTTTATCCATTTTTTGTTCATCTGCTATTTTATCGTAGTCAATCAAAGAAATTTCTTCAATTCTAGATAAAGTATCTGCAACAATGTTGTCTCAACCTTCAACGTGATGTATATCAATCGAAAATTGAGAAATGTACTGTAAATATCTAAATTGATGAGGTGATGCTTTTTCTGGTTTTTGTTTAAATGCGAAGGTTATGGGTTTATGGACTATGAATATTTTAAATGATCTTCCTTTCAGTAAAAATTTGAAGTGTTTGATGGAAAGGTAAATTCCTAGTAATTCTCTATCGTAAGTACCGTAATGCTTTTGTGCTTCGTTTAGCTTTTTAGAAAAAAATGCAAAAGTTTTCCATCCATTATCTTCAAATTGCTAAATTATCACTCCAATCACCGAATCTAAAGCATCTGTGTATAGAGAGACAGAGGTAATTCATGATTCGGAAATGATAAGTGTTGTATTGACTAAATCATCTTTGCATTGTTGAAATTGTTCCTTAGTTTCATCTGTTCAATTAATTTTCCTCTTATCTTTTTTCAAAGCTCCTTTAAGGTAATCATGAAGGAGACATTGATTTTTTGATGCATTCTTTAAATATCGCCGATAAAAATTAATAAGACCTAAGAATGTTCTGAGCTCATGAATGGTTGTTGGAAGTTTGTAATTAACAATTATTTGAACTTTGTCTGGTAAAGGTCATGAGCCTTGAGGAGTAATTAAATTACCCCAAGAATTCTAATTTTTGTGCATCAAAGATGGTTTTGGAAACATTAATACAAAGTCCATAGTCATTTAATCTGTCAAATACTAATTTCAAATCGATTCAGTGTTGTTCTTCACTAGCAGATGCAATCTGTATATCATTTAAGTAGGGAAAAACAAAATTTAGACCAGAAAGAACTGTGTTTAGAAATCTTTGGAACATCGCTGGTACATTTCTTAAGCCAAAGCTCATAACATTGAATTCATATAGATGAATTAATACAAATAAAATTGCATCACGTTATTATAATATACATTTGTGAATACACATTTCACTTCAAAAAAACTTCATTATCTCTCTCTTGACAACAACACTCAATTAAATTGTTAGAACACAACAAATAGCTGAATATCTTTTTCGTTGCCATTCCCAGAAAAAATCAATAACAATAAATAAATATTAATTTTCATTTGAAAGTGCTGTGGTGTGAAATCAAGCCACAACACATATATATATCACATGTGTTCATATATGCACTGCAAAGTCTGTTATCACAGGCTATTATGAGTGTTGAATATAGTCATTCGTTACAAATGAACCAAGCATTGAACCTAAAGAGAGGAATTTATTTTTTTATTTGACTTAGGTCACACACACCATTTGTAGTTTAATTTAGCAATGGATAAGAAATGTCATTCGATCAGCTGTAAAACCAAACAACATGTTGAAATAGTGCAATTTAAAAAAGAAAAAGGGTACTTACGTATTATCCCGGCGGTCATTCCTGCCAAACTATTTTTCTGTCAAATGAGTTGCCGATCTGTTGCCATCGTATTCAAAACCATTAATAATTTCATATGCCTGGCATTCCTCTTGGCAAAAAAATCGCTCGTCTTGGCAGACCGCCGGGATAATACATAAGTATCAAAAAAAGTATGTGGTGAAAAAAAAAAGAAACTCTAAAGAACACATATCAAATTACTTTAAAAAAACTTTGATAATATTTTAAGATTTTGAAAAGTAAATAAAGTGGCAGTATTTGATCAAGTTGTATGGGATGATTTATGATTTACACATTTAAAACTATAATGAAAAAGTTAATTTTGAGTTCTTTTCTTTCAGAAAATTATATGTACTGCTAAATTTTATTTTCATAGATAGTTTTAGGCCTTTGAAGTGAAATAAAACATGAAAAAATATAGCATGCAACTCCTCCCATTTTAAAAACCAGCCTACCGACTATACTAACTGCTTGCAAGCATACAGGGTGGCATATTCAATTCCACCCATCAACTGCTGCTTTTGTGAAAGTAGGAATCTTGCCTGATGGTGTTGTTTAACATTTTTGCATGCACTGGCTAGGCTTTCTAGTTACATAATTGCAAAATTCATGCTGTTCATGCCCAAAATTCAGAATCATTAGTGAATTTTCCTTTGTCTATTCACTAGATAATAATGAGATTTGTACAAAATGATGAATGTGACATACGTTTTACAGAAAAGTTATTGATGTTTTATTAAATTGATGCCAGAAATTTAACTCTATTCAGAAATCAGCAAAACCTAAAATGTGTGATAAAAATGCTCACACCAGAAATGTGTAACAAGAATGAATTTGTATAAACTCCACATATGCTAGTTCAGCTTACCTTTTATCTTTTTTTTTTTTATTTAGCCAAGCTAGAAATCATTGTTTTTTAGTTCGTCAGAAAACTTTTCTGGATCTTTTTTGTCCAGAAATACTTATAAATTTTTCTGGACAAAAAAAAAAAAACATATACATAAGTAGATATGATAAATTATCCATATTTAAGAATGTTATATGTTTTATTAAACAAAGTGACTAAAGTTGATAATAATGCAGTTTCTCTCTCTCCCTCTCTCTCTCTCTATTAAAACAGTTTGTGTGAAGGATAGCTTCTGTCTTGTTTTGTTTTTTATTGTAGTAGCTACAAAAAATAAAATATAAATTGTAATAATTCATTTTTAAGGGTTGTTTTATTTATTTCTAGGGCAGAAGGGAGCAGTTTTGAAACCTAAACAACTCCATAAAAACTGAAGAAATAAAAAAGTTGTAATTTTGTGATAGACAATTCTTCAATTTTTTTAACAGAAAATGGTGACAACAGTGATGTATATAGAATTGATAATTATACTGATTAATTAGTTGTTTGTTTTGCATTCCATTCATTTTAAGTTTTTATATGCAGTGTTTTGTTCAAAACAAATTTTATCGCTTTTTTATGAGAAATGTAAATATATTCTGAAATTTGTATAATTTGTATACAGACCCAAGAAAAAGCAACTAAAGCAAGCTTTTTATTTTCTCCTTTTTTGAAAGCTTTTAAATTACATACAAAAATATTTGATGTATATATGTATAGATATTTAAAATATTTTGAACCTGAAAAATTTTTATTACTGAACCTTCTTTGTTTGTAACTTTTGAAATTATAACCTTGATTTTAATGCAAGCAAATTTATTTAATAAAAATAGAGTTCTTAACTCCATTTTTATCAATGGATATCTGGCAAACATTATGCATTCGGCCAATATGCCATATAATTGGCAGTAACCGGATATTAAAAATATCCGGCAGTACATCCGACCTAAAATTATATACTTGAAAATAACATAAATATACATAATAAAGAAATAAAATTTTAAAACTATAATAATAAAAAATAAATTTTTTAAAAATTATCTAAATATTTTGTTTTTAATACTTTTCAAACTTATGTAAAGAAAAAAAAATTAAGCACTTCTAGCTTGTTTTAAGATTAGTAAATTATGTTGCAGTAGAGCATTTTTGCAACTGAAAAAGAGTGAACTTTTTTCACAACCTAAAACAGTCATCTTGATATGTATCCATTTTTGTGTTATTTTACAATGCTTTTAATTAATTTCAAATTTTAACACCAGTTTTTTGTTGAGTGTTCTTGTTAAAAATGGTAATTATTCTGTATTCAGGTAAAATTCAGTTGCTTTTTTTTTTCTCCCCCCACCTCCATAAATTCACCCTGTTTCTGAGAATAATTTCTCATTGTATACAGGGTGTTTCAGTACCAGATCAACAATCTTGCGAGAGGTGTAGCAGACACAGATAACTCAGACTCACAGTGGCGGCTTGTGACCCGTTTCAGTGGTGGGGCCCGAAAAAAAAATAGTGCCAATTAAAATCGCGAAAATATATATACATATAGAACAACCTATCTCCATGAGATACCCCCAATATATATACATATAGAACAACCTATCCAACCAAACCCCCCAACCTATCACAGCATAAGTATTTAAAATTTCTCAAATGACAAATAATTATCGAATTTACTATACAACTATTGCTATTTTTTACTAGTTATGTTAAATTGAAAAATTTACTTTATTACTAAACAAAAAGCCACATTTAAATACAGTGAGAGCCAGAATCGCACAGCTTGGACCAAGCTTGTGCGATTTTAGGATTTTGAGATTTAGGCATAAAAGATAAATCATTATATTTCTGATTTGAGAAAAAAGAATACAATTACGATGTAATAAAACACAGTCAAATGTATTTCACTTATATTTCACTTAAATCAAAAGCATAGGAGAAAAAGGAAATTACATGAAGACTAGCAAAGCAAATGGTTTCAAAATTTCCTTTCTCTAATTTTGAAAACATGTTCTATGGTGATTTGTTTTAAAATATTTTTTTCTACTTTCAGTTCTCTTTCTTTTATTTATTTAATTTTGCAAATTGTATAACTGTTTAAATATACATGTTAAATATCATTTATAAAATAGCGTTTAAACTGCATATTTTCATCAGAATATTTAAACAGAATTATCATTAATTCTTGTTTTGTTACAGAACTTAGCTGTTTGTAAAAATTTAAGGTATTCTTCTCTTAACTTTAAACTTTTATCAAATGGATTTTTATTATTATTATTACCCAAGTTTTTATTATCATCATCAGAATCATATTTATCTGGATTCAAGAAACTTTTCAACAATTTCATCATTGGCGGAATACTGCGAATTTCATTATTTACATCAGAGAAGGTGTGCGGATTTCGGACGTTTGCGGATTTTAGGTCGGCGGATTTCTGGCCTTCAACTGTATTTAATATTTATGTTCTTTATAGTTGCCTGTTCATAATTTTTTAGATGATTTTTTATTTTAAAATAAATATCAACATATATAAAAAATACATTTATACATCCCTTTTCGTAAATCAAGAAAACAAAACAGAAAAATATCTGACTGCACTGCAAAAATACGATCACGCAAATAAACTATGATTTCCTCCTAAGCGGAAAATTTCGCCAATAGCTACCGATTGCCGAAATTTTCCCGTACGGTCATGTAGATCACCGTGCGAGGGCCTGCAGATCTGGGCCCAGAACAGCGCCAAATAAGCCGTTTGGATGCCAAGTTAATTCCGCGTCAGTATGGCTTTTATGCTCAATGCCAAATATGTCAACCCGGTGAACGGAGAAGAGACTCCCAATTCAGGGCAAGCCAGCCCTTGGCCCATGCATGGTTAGATAGGGGGAAAATCGTATAACTATCGCTTTTTTAAGCGCGTTTTTTAATGGATAGTATTAAAATAGAGTAAAACGCGTGTATTTTTTTAATGAAAGTAAATTATTGAAAGATCTGCCTTACATAATAGGAAGATACTTTGATTTAGACGGTGCTTAGTCAGTGGGGCCAGGCCCCTCTGGCCCTTATTGACGAGCCGCCACTGTGGACTCACATAGCAGTGCAGGGTCCAAAATGCTGTAGTTGCAATCTATGGTGCAAAGAAGCGGAGATAATGAAAAGAAACAGCAATACATTAAAATAAGAAAACATTTTATTGAAAGGTTGTACTACAGAAGGTGTTCACAAAATTATGACCAGAAATCATCAGGCAGGCTTGACAGTAGCAGCGGCACATGATTTCCTTATGTTCTGGAAGATTCCTGGTGAATTAATTAAACTGAATTCCAACTGAATTAAAGCTGTGCAGTTCTAGAAGTTTGGGATTTTAGTGGGCTTTGATTTATCATGTTATATATATATATATATATACAGTAGAACCTCGATTCATCGTTTTTCATGGGGTGCGTAGGAAAAACGATGAATGGGGGAAAACGACAAATGCGGGTTCAGGTCAAAATACGAAAAAAGCAATCTTTATGCATGCACACAATGACTGTAGACCAACAAATTCTAATTTGTTATAAAATTGTCAAACAAATTAATGAAAGATGAAAATTAAGTGATACTTATTTTAAAAAATCAGTAATTTTATGTGGGGGTTTTTCATCGTTTAAAATTAAACAGTAAATTTTCAAGATTTACAATATTTGTCTGCACCCTATATGTGAGTTTTTGTTTGTATAAAAAAGTTCATACAGTTTCAAATACCGTTATTGCTTCAGAAAAACTTAGTACTAGTTAGTGTAGGCTCAGCCTCATCGGCATAAACATTATCCTCTGCTCCGCCATTATTTCCCTTTTTTGCAGCATCACGCCTTTCGTCCATGTTTCGGATATCTCAAGCCTCACCGTCTTGATTAATGAAAATATAATCATTAAATTTCCGACTATACACATCTTCAACACGCTACTGGTGTTCATCTGATCATCAACAAACCAAGAAATCATACGAAGAAGCAATTAATGTTTGTTTGCCATTATGGATCCACTTAAAGCTCAATTTCATTTTGGTCAGGAGAAAAATTTTATAACAATGAATGCGGGAAAGTCACTTTTTGGCAAATGATCCATGTGGGTTTCTTTAACATTATTCAAATACAATTTGTGCAGGGACCACAGAAATAAGACGATCAATATGGGAAAACGATGAATACGGGAACGATAGATCAGGGTTTCACTGTATATATATATGCTGGTGATCACATTAATATGAACAAAAACTGTAAGTGTTTGAAGAATTGCACATATATGCAAACTAATGACTTAAAGAATGCATATTTACTTAGGGGTTGTGAAAAAAATGCCTCATTCTTATGCGAAGAACAGGATTTGTCGATTATCTAAATATATACAATTTTTTAAGCAAGTTATGTCCCAACTACTAATGCACCTGTGCAATATCAGGCTGTTCAGTTAATTATTAATGAAACTTAAAGTAGGTGGTTTATTTAAAGCTAATGGATAATACATTTTAACAAATTCTTAATGCATACATCTTAATTAATAATATGAAACCTAAAATTCACACATAGTTTAGAAACCAGAAAAATATTTCCAGTTCAGTAATTTGAACACTTTATTTTATTCCAGTTCTGTAATTTATTCATCCTTCTTTTGCTATTATAGTGCATTTTGATGTTTTGAGTATGCACTTGTACTCGTAATTTTTTAACAAAAAATTATTTAATACTTAAACTACTGTATTAAGTAGCTTCTTCTAATCTGCAACCCTCTAATGTGCAAATGTATATAATTCACCGTACATGTAAGATGTATTTCAAGTTTATCTTCAGAGAACTAATTAGACTGATGAAACATTTCACCTTGTTGAAAAGTAACCCTTTCTCAGCAAGCAGCATCTTTAAGCATTCAACTATAAACGCTCCCTCTGAGTGAACAGCACCTATAAGTACCATGCATATTTTATCAGTAACTGCCCAATAGAGCATTTCGACGAGACTAACCACTCTGCGACAGGTCCTTCCTCCGCATGACAGCAAGCAGCTTTTGTAATGTATTTCAATGGGACAAACCAAATTTTTAACATTCAAAAAAAGGTATTAAATGCAAGTTTTTGGATGATTGTAATGGGTTAAACTGGTTTAGCAAACCTTCAACTTTGCTTTTTCAGGGCCCTCTTAATGTTTTGAAGTGATCAAGGATGACTAAAACTGATGTTTCTAAAACCCTTTTTCTGGTTTAAGACAGTGAGAGAATCAGCGCAGAAAGGATGTGCACTCGGGTGTCATTCAGATCAGATGACATCATTGAAAAATCACATTAAATTGCTCGTTTTCGTCACGCTAGCAACATACACTTCTTGTGTAGAGATGTGTTTACATAATCAGATATAATTATCCATTAATTGTGCCCAGATCATGGATAGATTGACGAATATGAGCTGTGATAGTATAAAATTGCCATTAGATTTTGGCTTTTCTAGAATTTTTGGAGAAATTGGATACAAAGATAAAAAGCAAAGTACATACTGCAAGAGATGCTGCCTGCCAAGTACCTCGGAATCTAATTGCGAAATCATAGAACAATTACCAGACATCGATCTATGGCAATTTGTTTAGTGTGCACAAAATTTGGCTCTAAAAACTTTTTCAGTTTTAATGAGAATCCACCAGGAGTTAAAACTGAATATTGATGATAATTTGTCAATATTAGAAAAATTTCAATGTTTCTGAAAATATACTTGAACATATTGTGAAAGAAAGCAATAATTGTTATATCACGAAGCTGTAAGCAATAGGCATTCACAATTGATGGTTTGGAAAAAGTACAACAGTGACCGAAATGCATTGATTTTTTGCTCTGTCGATGTTAACGCCAATAGAAAGAAATTGTCAATAGAGGAATATTAGCCAACTCACAAATTAGTATGAATGGAAAGCTTTCCAAGAATAATGATAAAAGACAGATATAAATAACTATTACAAATGTTGTCCTTTCATGACAACAATGAGAGAACAAATCAAGATGCACTAATAAATATACAGAGCATCATTTTAACAGACTACGAAATTCTTTTTCACAAGCATTTATGCATTGATGAAGGCTTGCTGCTTTTTAAAGAACACTATTTCTTCAAGTGGTTTACACCTTCTAAATGAAAGTTGACCTTTCAATTTACAATGCTTACATACACTACAAAATTTTGTCCAAAATGAATACAACATTTGCACAATTTCATTTGTGTCTCATTCAAGAAATTCTACAACGATATCCAAATGAAAATATTTGCAACAGTACGTCTAAAATAATTTCTTATGACAGGTTTCAAGTCATTTTCTCTTAAAGTATGCCAACCCAACTGGAATGCAGAACAGTTGGCGGGAATACTTGGTTTGCAGCAAGCTAACCACATATTCTCGCAAAAGCAAAAACAAGCAAACTGAAACATGATTTGAAGTAAAGACTCTAATGTTGGATTATGCATGGAACCCTCTTTATCATACAAAGCAAAATTATTACAATTGTTATTGTTACAAAATTGTAATGTTGCTCTCCTGCATTAACGTGTTGCTGGAGGCATTCTTGCAAGTGAAATGGGTATGTGACTCCTTGACCTTGGCGACCAAAAGAAAGTTCTCAAAAATAGTGGAATTTTGACTGCATCTCATTTAGGAAAACAGTTATGGGAAATATGATGTCATGACCTGCTTGGAAATCTATAAATAGGAGAGCCTCTCTCGCTGGCGCAGGGAGTTGAGTGACAGAATGTGGATATAGAGAGCAGAGCTATATGATTGACATTAAGATTTGAATAATGTTTTTGCTGTGACAGTTAATGATTTGCTGTTGCATGTTATTAAATTCTATATTTTTGGGGAGATATTGGTGTTTTGATTTATTGAATAAGGTGTTATTATTCACTTTTTGGACTCTTTTAATTTACACCACTTTGTAATTTTCATAGTATTATTGTTATCAAATTTATTGTTTGGCAGGCATGCTAGCCAGCTGTCTCAAGGGAAAGACCAGCAAAAATTGGTTCAGCACATTGTGTTAGGAATGACTTGCATATGGCAGCATCCATGCAGTCATTGCCGCACTGACTGCTTTTGTTGTTGTATTTGGAACATTTATTCTTGGACTTGTTTGCTGGGCATGCCGGCATCCCAGAACGTACTGCCATGAAAGGGTTAAATGTTTAGAAGAATTGTTACTCTGAAATAGTACTGTATTTTAATAAGTGACTAATCATTTGTTTGAAATTTCCATTATACTGAAACACAAGACATGAGAATTTAGACATTTATGTTTTCCATCACTTTAGAGCAGTGGCATAAAAACTTTTTGGTAGTTTGACCCTGATTACAAAGACTTCCTGTTTATGTCCTTGGAAAACTCTCTCATCAAGCACCTACATTACAAACTTCACATGTATGCCAAATTTTGTATTATTAGTTTGTTTATGTGAACTGAAAAGAATATTTTGGTTCTTCTAATAGTTTCTTAGATAAACAATATATCCTGATTTTTTTTTTCCCCTTTAAAAGCTATTTATTACATTTATTTTCATCGTACTAATACTTTTTAGGAATGTTCAACACTGGGTTTGTTACATCTTGGGTGAGGGAATAAAACTAAAAAAAAAAAATAAGTATTGTATCTTTTTCATTTATTTTTCACTTGTCTCCTAAAAACTGTATGAAAGGGAAATATTTCACAATTTCTGAGCCTTCAAGTTATGAAAAGTATTACTAGAAAAAATTAAGGTAGAAGCGAAGACTACACCTACCCCATGGCTCTTGAACAGTTTTAAAAACAAAGAAATTCAAAGCCAAGAAGGTTTTTATTAATGACACACTTAATTTCAAACTTTAAAAAAAAAAACGAGCTTTATAAAATTTGCAAGATTCAATATGAAAATACTACAAAATATGTTTAAGACAAGACTTTTTCAGGTTTGCTGATTGCAAGAGTACATGGTGTGCAAAAATATAATCAGCATTCACAGCACATTCTGAACATTTTTAAAACGTTGATGTAATTTGATTTTTTCTAAAGAGTATGCTTTTCTTTAAATTAAAAAAAAAGAATAGTTTTTAATGTAACTTAAATCTGTGATGCTCAGCACATTTTATAACTTTGTTCTCCCATTTTATACAATAAATTCAACTTTTATGAGTTTTTTTTTTTTTTTTTTTTTTTTTGAGGATCAGTTTGCCAGTCTTAGCTTAACTCACTTTGAAACACTTGTGTAATTAGCATTTAAGATTTTCAGATCAGCTTTAATAGTTAAATCTTTTGTAAAGCCTTCCCAGAGTAAAGCAGCAATCCCACCACCCTTGCCCTAATATCAAAGACTTTTTATAAAAGTAAAGCTCACCAGTTTGACAGTGCCAAAATTATAAAATTTACTCGATGATAGAATTACATCAAATTTTTAAATAAAAAACAAAAGTTACGAGGAAACGTTTAAAATTACACAAAATATTTCCAAATTATTCATTTGAACGTTTGTTGCAATACAAGAATGTCCATTTACAACCAGGCCCGGACTGGGGGGGGTAGGGGCCCGCCTGTCTCAAGAGAAGGAGGGCCGGGTTATTAAATAACCGATAAATAATAGGAAGTGTTAACTTTCGGGGTATATGAGGGGAGGTATGGTGTTATTATTAATTACTTATGATTGATAATTAATGCATTCATAAAATATTGATCTATTAATTAATATACGTCATTCATATTAATTAATGCCTTGTTCATTTGCGAATCCTCTCTCAAAACATTTTGAGCACTACATATAAAATAAAGTGTTTTGAAGCCTTTTGAGGTGCAAAATTTTCTGTGTCAAACCTTATTAAGTGCTGTCAGTATAGCACTTTTTTATTTTATTTTTTTCTGTTTGGAGGCCCGCCCTCAGCAGGGAGGGCCCACCTGTCTGCAGACAGTCAGACGCCTGGCCAGTCCGGGCCTGTTTACAACTGCAGTAAAAAAATACTTTCACAGAGTGTTTTCTTGGGCCTGTACATTCAAAATGTGAATTGTGTATGTTTCTGTGCAATATGAGAATCATAAAGTCATTAAATGTTAAGAAATCATCACTGTTTTGTGTTCATAGTCAATGATTTGTGGTTTGTGAATAAAGCCTTTTTTAATAATTTTTTTTTTTCTTTTAATTTATTTCTTTGTAAGAACATTATAGAATTTATATGGTTTTTAAATACCAAAGGGTCTAACTGTACTTCCATGGCAAAACTGCCCCACCTAAATCATAACCTGTGTTATATTTTAGAGGGCACTGATAGTAGTTGATAGAGTGAATATTAGCTATATATCTAGGGATGCCACTTTTCCTACAATTGTCAGATTTCTGCTTTTTATGATTATTTATTTATTTATTTTATCATTCTGCATATTCAGTGAAATTTTTCTAAAAATTCAACTGTGCTTCTTTTTTTTTTCACCCCAGCAGTAATTAACAGTGTAGTTCAACTGTAAGTCAAAAAACATATGATTTTGGTACATAAGTACAAATAAACTAATTATGTCAGGCACTTCAAAATTTTGAACTGTCTCTTTACAAGCTATACTACATACTGAAATAAACGATAAACCTGTATGAGTTTCAAAACTTTTAGAAAAAATTCTTAAAAATTGGCAATTTTCGCACGTGTCATTCTTCAAAAAATCTTGCAGCTCAGATCCATGTTTAAGAATTTTTTCTGAAAAATTCACAAAAGGTACAACTTTTTCGCTTGTTACAGTGTGTAAAACAGCTTATGAAGAACCATCTGGAATTTTTTTGAGACCATGGTGCTATTAGTTTATTTCAGTTTGTGCATCAAGACTAAAAACAGTTTTTTTTTCTTCAAACTACAGCCTTAAGTATCAATTTTCAGCATCTCAGTTTCAATCTTTTTCCATCCCTCCTAAATATTATTTTTCTTTTAGCATTCCTTTATGTAAATATACAATGCTGTAATAATAAAAAGTATCTTCTATTTCAAGTTTAAATTTTATTTTATTTATTTATTTTTTTTTTTTTTCAAGGAAACCAGTAAAGGAAAAATTTTACCAAAAAAGAACAGGTTCAGATATGGAAGAAAACCTACAGTGCCTTATCACTTGATGAGAGACTGCTTAGAAAGGAGTTTTTTTAGCACAGTTATGTCCCTTCTCAAATTAAACTCAAAACAAGGCATCCTTTGTTATTTGAGTTCCATCGACTTGTTTGAGACTTTGATGTTTCGAATCTCAGACAGCCTATCTTTAGACCGCCTATTATCCCACGTACTTTAAAAATTGCTATTGCTAAATTGAATTTTGTGCAACCTGCCCATAAGCATATTTCTCAGGCTGAGTTAGGGATTTCTGCTCTGGTTACTATTCATGAGAGGTACCCTATTCCAGACTGGCTTCATGTTTATACTGATGGGTCTGCCACAGCTTCCTCAGGCAGGGCTGGGGCTTTTTCAAAATTTTTCAGTCTTAAAGAGCCTCTCAGTACCTGGTCAGATAATTTTGACAGTGAAATTTTTGCAATTTTTATGGCCCTTAAGGCTGTTACCGGTGTTCCTCTCTAAAACATTATCCTTTTTGTTGACTCCCAGGCTCCAATACAGTTAATTACTGAATACAGTCTATTACCATCTGAGTTTGAGTGTAAGCAGCTAATACTGCAATGGATTCCAAACCATTACGGCATTCATGGCAACGAGCGGGCAGACTTGTTGGCCAAAGATGCCTTGACTCTTTTTCCTCCTTGCCTTCCTATCCCTCTGTGAAATGCTAAGCAACTTCTCAGGAACAATGTCCGGCTAAGAAGAATTTCCTCTCTCAGCGACATGTCCAATGGAAAGACATGGGCTTGTCTTCTAACAGACCAGACTCCAATGCAGCTTTCTGTTCTCGCTTTAGTTCAAGGGGTGACATTTTTCACAGTCATCACAGGACATGATTTTCTACCGGCCCATCTGTTTATGATTGAACTTGCTGATTCTCCACTCTGTCATCTGTGTAATACTGAGCTTATGACTGGGGAACATCTTTTTAGTTGCCCCTCCCTTTTTGATGTTCATTGTAGTGAAAATTTTGGAGTCCTTTCCCATCCTGGTGCTGTCTCCCAGTTGTACTGGACAACAAGATGCCTTATGTCTGAGAAGACAGCAGGCATAATTAAAAATAAAATAAGATATGGAAGAAAATGGTGTAAAATAGTTAAAGTTGAAACAAAGAATATTTTGTCAACGGAAAAAATATATTTTTGGAAACAAACAAAAAATTAACATGTTTTTTTTACTTTAAGAGCAATAGGACGGACAGAATTAAAATCTTTAAAGTAGAACTAAACACATTAAAAGCCATCAGTAGCATTTTCGGTGGCAGCTACCACCTTTCTCAGCTCTGGTTTCAAAATGCCTTGCTCTCTTCCTCAGTATAGCATTCCATCCAGGATCTATCTGCGCATGCGTCATGTCATTTATAACGCCATCTGTCGTTATAATCTGCAAAGCCTCCATGTTTAGGGCATAATAGTTATTTTTGTAATTGGAGAGTTTTTGGCTATTATTAAAGTTGATTTCTATGGGGTGCTCTTGGGCTATTTTAGAGAGGGCGGTACTGGGTTTATTGAATTTAATGTCATTGTGGTGTTCCTTTTTTCGGTCTTTGATTTTCCTTTTAGTCATACCAATATAGCAGCCTGATTTATTTGAACTATTGTCTGTAAAGTTTATTTTATAAATGCCGGCGGTTTCATCAGGATCAATAGGGTCTTTATCACTGCGAATGCATTTGAAAATATTTTGATTGGGCTTTATGGGTATTTTAATATTTTTCTTAGCAGCTTCATTTGTTATTTTTAGAGCAGCTCCCCTGCAGTAAGGAATGGTGTTGGTAAATTTCGGTTCGGGTTTTGATAGTTGTTAATTTGTTCAAGCTTCTTGATTCTCTTTTTGAAAAGGTTTTTGATGATGGATTTTGGGTAACCTGCGTTTTAATAAATTGTAGTTCTTCGTTAAGGAGGTTTTCGTCTGAGCATACTGTAATGGCACAATTGACATACGAGCGTATGGTGGCTATTTTGAATTTGTAGGGAGTTTTTTAATTAAAATGTACTATTTCATTATTATTGGTGGCTTTTCTGAAAACGGTAGTGTGGATATTATTCTTGATATCTCTAGTGATTTTAACATCCAGGTAATGTATGGTGGCATTTTCTTCTATTTCCATGGTGAATTGAATGTTTTTGTCTATTGTATTGATTTCTCTGAGGATATTTTCGGTTTCATTTTTGTTAACTATTTCAAAGACATCATCGACATAGCGAAACCATATGTTTATGTGGTTGGATAGGTTATTGAATATGACCCTCTCCACTAGCCGCATTTTCCAATCTGCGATGACACCCGAGATTGGCGACCCCATAGGTACGCCTTTCTTTTGTTTGTAGAATTTATGATTAAATTGAAAGTATGAATTGTTAAGAATAAGATTAAGTGCACTATTTATTGTAGAGGATGTAGAATTATTGTCAATGTTGGAGGTGATTTGCTTATTGATTATTGCATTCATTTCTTGAATATCTATAGAGGGGTAAAGGTTAGTGACGTCAAAGCTAACGAAACATTCCTGTGTGTTTATTGTTATGTCTTTAAGGCGTTGAATAAAGTCTCCTGTTGAGGATAGAATATTGTCATTGTGAGGTAGGAGCTCTTGTAGGATGGGTTTTAGATATTTCTCAATGTCATAAGTTGGTCCTTCACATTTACTTACTATGGGTCTTAAAGAGGGAGGGGTTTTATGGTCTTTGTATTTAGCAAAAATTCTTGGGGCTATGGGGGCAAAATTAGTTAAAGTGGGTTGTTTATTAGCAGGCCAGGTTCCATTTTTAATTAATTCTTTATTGAAAATTTTTCCGGTCGGATCTTTTGGTAATTTTTCTATTTGCAGTTTATTGATAGTTTCTTCCATTTGGGTAATATAATCAGTTTTATTCATAATCACTATTTTACCTGTTTTGTCAGAGCTTAAACATGTTATATTATTATTTTTGTTTAAAGCATTTATACATTGCCGATCGGCGGAATCGCAGGAGGGAGTTTCGAGCTTATTACTAAGTTCCTGTTGGGCTATGATTCTTAAGTAATTTTTGTCGGGAGGGGGGAGGTCGGTTATTGCGGTTTCAATGCTGGCTATGGAATCGAAAATGTTTACATTATCATACAGGATGTATTTAGGTCCTAAATTTAGGACATCGTGTTGATGTTGAGTTAGAGGGTAGTCTGAGATATTTATATATTGATTTTCTGTTTTTAAGGGTACGGTTTTTAAATTGTGTTTGTTCTTAAGCCAGAATTTTAATTTGCGATGGTGGTTTCTTTCGTAAGTTCTGCGTATTTGATCGGAAAAGGAGTGAATTTTAGATATTGCTGACGTAAAGGTAGGTGTATTGCCCCATAGAAATCAACTTTAATAATAGCCAAAAACTCTCCAATTACAAAAATAACTATTATGCCCTAAACATGGAGGCTTTGCAGATTATAACGACAGATGGCACTATAAATGACATGACGCATGCGCAGATAGATCCTGGATGGAATGCTATACTGAGGAAGAGAGCAAGGCATTTTGAGACCAGAGCTGAGGAAGGTGGTGGCTGCCACCGAAAGTGCTACTGACGGCTTTTAATGTGTTTTTATCTACTTTTAAAGATGTTTTTTTACTTTTATCCCCATTATATTACATACCTACTTTTTTGAAATTGTGTTTCAGCTATGTAATGCCTTTTTTGTTGTTGTCATAATTTCTACTTTTTCTTAATTTCTTTATTTGTGCAGGATTTCTTTTTCCACTTTTTTTTCGCACATGATTTCATCTTTTTTGCTATTTTATGAGTGGCATCACTGTATTAATTCAGGAGCTATTTGAAAAGAAGCATCGAGAGACGAATTTTGTTCAAAGCGATATATCTTAGTTAAGCTAGGAAAATAAATCTAAATGAAAGTGTTATGGTACACTTTACAGTTTATAGGTTCCTTTTGGGAGCAGTTTCACCATGGAAGTACAGCTAGACCCTTTGTAGGAAATTTTGTGTTCTAGAAGTTAGCAATTGACCTTTTTGTTGTACTAAAATGTTCCAGAAAGAAATTAGGCAAAGAAAAAAAAGGGCCAATTTTGGAATATTTATAAAAGTTGGGGAGGGAAAGTGGGAACAAACTAACAAACAATCCTTATCCTATGCAACATACTGAAAATTCATAACTAGCCAACTCTACTACTGCCTTTTGTAAGGTAAAACCTCTTCATTCATTGGACTATAAATGCAACCAAGCC
Source organism: Cheiracanthium punctorium (assembly GCA_038373885.1). Classification (NCBI taxonomy): domain Eukaryota; kingdom Metazoa; phylum Arthropoda; class Arachnida; order Araneae; family Cheiracanthiidae; genus Cheiracanthium; species Cheiracanthium punctorium. Next base: position 2,538,069 of record JAWZYV010011719.1, read on the forward strand.
AAACAGCCATTTGTAAGCTACTATTAATGGTGAACCGATTATATTACTGAAATAACAAACTTTTTTTTATTTAATTCCCTTTTTACTTTCCGAACATGTACCATGTAAGGAAAGTATTGCAGTTATGAAAATTTTTGACTTAGATATTATGATATATTTACCTGTTCTGAAGTTTTCTCAATTTATTTATGCTATTTCTTAAAGTAAAAAAAAATTCATTGCTACTACATGCACTGATTACAAACAAAAGGTTGTTGTCAACTCTCAGTATCCTTTAGTAATTCAACATCCTTGTAAGAAGTACTTTTGGTTTAAACAGGGATAATTGTGCCTTCTTCTAAAAAATCATGAAAAATAGTCGGTTGGTTAGCTATTATTTTACAAATATATGTAGCTAACTGCATACCCATTCTTCACACCATAGGAAACGAATATTTCACTTACTCGTGTAATTCAAATTAATTTTAATGGTGTGAAAATTTAAAAATTGCAAAATTATTTGACTCGTGACATCACGAATACAAACCTAAGATGGAATAGTTTTGGTTAAGTAAAAGCTACATGGCAATTATCTGTCTAAAAAGAAATGGGGGGAGGGGGGGCCTTGATAAAAAAACTTAGGTGGTTTTTGTGTTACATCTGAAGAAATCCACCTAAAACTGTTAGATGAATAGTCCCGTCATAGGCCAGAACTCAAAACTTTCACAATTCAACAGTCTACCAAACATGAGATGATTGCAGCATGATGATACAAAAGTTATTTTTGTCATTCACAATCGAAAAAGAAAGAACTTTACTGTTTGCAGAATGTACCCAGAACTCTTCCCTTTCAAAGTGCCTTATTTTTACATCATATAATTTTTAGGTTTATCTTTTATCATGTAATTAGTAAAGTGAAAGCAATGAATTAGTGCTGTCATGTGTTGCAAATATTCTTGCTAAAATTTTACCTAGCAAAAATGTCTTGTTGATAGCTTAAATTAAAAAAAAAAAAAAAACTACATGAAACATTCAATGCTCTGTGTACATTTCGCTGCCAGGAATACACCCTGCTTCCTTTGACATTTATGGCTCTTCTGTAAATGTTCTGTTTTTGAATTCTTTTTTAACATCTTATTACCCTTACTGAGCTCCTAATGCAAATTCAAACTCATTACATTAAACTGTAGTCGATCGATTATTACATGCGATTTTTATTTCATAATAACTAACTTTATATAATAATATATTATTATTCTACGAAATTTATGTACAAGAAAAAAAGGAATAAAATAAAGAATCATTACAGATATAATTAAAGCAAAAACCCCTCCAACCTTGCTAGGAATAGACCGTAAAATAGTATAAGCAAATAAAAAATATGATTTTTCATTTTCTGTTTTTAACAAAATGTAATAACAGAATTTATTGCTGCTTACTTAAGTTCGATTGAGCATTCAAATGAAAACCTAAGTCATTTCTAAAGTTTCATCTCGTAAAATGAAAATACAAAAATATGAAATAAACAGAATTCATCTCTAGGGATGCATTTTAAGCACATTATCCCTTATCCAGAACGATTCAGAAAATTCCATGAAAAATGCAATTAATATCGCCTTGTATTTTGCATTCTTTGCAAGTGCCTTTGTTTTGAACATAATCACATTATCAGTCTCCTATGTGATATATATCCTAAGATCTTTGGAGATTTATTTTTGATTTTCATGTGATATTCTCGATTTTTAATTTTCTGGTGATTATTTGTTAATTTGCAGATGCGTATAACTGATCATCATTTCCTGTCAAGGTCCGATTTCAATTTTCATTCTTGTACCTAATTCTTGGCAGATTGCTGTAACTAGCATTCTGAAATTTTTCATTTTGCCGAGCTGTGCCAAAATTGAGCTTTTCAATATTTTGAGATGCACATAACCTGTGGAACAGCTTGTGCATTTGTCATCTACAGCGGGTTTTCATAATTTGACAACTTACATGTATAATTCATCATTATTTCACATTAAAACTGCCGATAAAACAATGCTCTTGATTTTTAATTTGCTAAAACTTCTATAAAGGCTTAGTTAATGCCGCTAAATACTTTATCTTACCAACAGGTTGCAAATACCCAAACTGAGCCACAAATTAAAACTTCACAATAAAGGCATTTTTAAAAAATATGTATAACCGTGCATTACATAATCGTATTTTGAATTATTTTACACTTTAAGATACTGGGCTACCATTTTGGTAAATGTGTGTTATAGATCTGCATTGTTTGCATATACAGTCGGACCCGCATTTAACGAGGAGCTCGGGACATGGAAAAATGCTTGTTAAATCTGGTCGCTCGCTAAATCCGAATTCAAGTTAATAAGTGCAAAAAATTTACACACATAAAGAAAGAAAAACAACTTACATGAATTGATGCTTGATATTGTTATTGAGAAGTGAAAAAATACTTATCCAAAGTTGATTGTTTGAGTTTACATAATCGTTTCTCATTTAATTTTCAACATAAAACACTCAATGCATTAAATGTTGCATCATCTGTATTTTCCATTCCTTCAAAATACCGATCAAGATTTCGTAGTGACTCTGCAGCACAGGCATGTGTCGTTGTTTTAAACACAGTTTCTTCTTCCGTGTCGCTATCACTTTCTTTTACCAATGCCTTATCTTTCATCACTTTTGCGACGATCTCCGCAGTGCATAGTATGCCCGATGTTACGACATTGTCATCAACATTACTGTATTCATCGATATTTAATGCATCGTTAAACTGTTTAATGTTCTTTTGTTGCAACCAAACTGAGAGTGGCAAGTCACCTTCATTTTCAGAGTCACCATCACTTCTGTCAATCCATCCAGCTTTCCTGTAGCAGTTTTGGATACATGATTGCTTTACAGTTCCCCAAGCATCTGCCATCAGGTGTGTAGCGTCAAGAACAGAAATTTTAAGATCCTGATCTTTTTCCATTCTTTCCAACATCATGAATATAAATTGTTTTCTATAATGGCATTTAAAGCTCCGGTTAACACCTTGGTCGAGAGGCTGTAACACTGAGGTTGAGTTAGGCGGTAGAAACACAAGTTTTATGTTTGTTTTAAAAATTGCTGACATGCGTGTGAGAAGAACAATTGTCGACGATAAGTGCAATCTTTCTTTTCTGTTTTAGAAGTTCCTTATCCCACTCGTGCAAATAAGATGAAAATAATTCTGAAGTCATCCATGCTTTTTTATTCGATTTGTAAGTCACTGGTAGGCATTTTACACCTTTAAAGCATCTTGGATTTGCAGATTTACTGATGGTGAAAAGTTTTTCTTGTCTTTGCCTGACATATTGCAACACATTAACACAGTTAAGCAATTTACCGCCCACACATTTCTCACCTTTAAATTTCATCGTTTGAGAAGGGGTTACATTGTAAAAGACGCCAGCCTCGTCGGCATTATAGATGTTATCCTCAGCATAATTTTCACGTAAATCTTTCCATGTGGTATTCAGCCAGTCTGTCACATCCTTGTTATTCACACCTGAGGCCTCATCGACAATTTTTCCTGCACAAATATTGTGACATTGCTTGAAACGATCTAGTCACCCATTAGAACAAGAAAAATCTGTGTAACCTAGCTCAGCTGCAAATTTTTCAGCTTGAATTTTAATGATGGGATCAGTTATCAGCAAACGAGAATTCCATTGCTGAATAAACCATTTCAATAGAGCTTCATCCAAATCCTCTTTTTCACACTTTTTTAGCCTTTTGCAATCTGTTACATTTGCTTCATAGGCTTTCATTATGGCCTCCTTATTTTTCAAAAGAGTAGACACAGTTGAAGATGAAAGTCCATATTGTTTACAAATTGCAACATTTTTTTCTCCGTTATCTAAGAGTTTTAAAATTTCAACTTTTTCTCTTACGGATAAGACTTTTCTTTTAGGCATTTTAAACAGCCAAATGAAAAACAAAGCACTCTCATGCAAAAGTACACACTGAAACCGATGTTTTCTTACACGTGGCAGACAACTCGCGGGATTCAGCAATTCTATTGGAAGTGCAAACCAGACATACTTGGTTGCTTGCATCGTAATGCTAGGTATGCACAGATAGAGCCAGACAGAGAGCCCCCTGCATGCACTGGCACGCCGAAACGCGAACAAAAGAAGCCCACTGGACAAGGAGGATTAACTTATGGAAGTGCCAAAAGGATTACCTACGCTTTGTAGAGTGAACTGAAGAATGGGGGGGGGGGGGGACTGGGCCGTTAGTCTGGTATTTAAAGCATTCCAAAACTAAAAAGGTCCAGTAAATAAAGGGATTATCTTATCAGGTGTGGCTACTACTTTTAATACAGTGGAAATATTTGGAATACTGGTTTTTTTAAAAATATTTTTCATTATTTCTGCAATTTTTTCATACTTTCATAATTGTTTCCCTCATTAAATGCGGGGGAGTAGAAAAAAAAAAGTATATGCGTGTAATCTTAACGCGCGATTGAAGTAAAACTTCTTTGACGTTTACGACACATATCACTGAAATGATTAAACTTAGAATAAATATCATATTATAATTTAATTATATTTATTATTCATATACATTCAAAGATTATATAAATGTTATATTCAAATTATTCATTGGAAATAGGTACTTGGATGTCATCATAATTTTTATGTATGAAATTATAGGTTTGTGGTAATTATAATGTGAAACATAAATTTTACTCTCTAAATTTGCTAATTTTCTTGAAATACAGCCTCTATCGTTGTACCGAAACGCGTTATTGATTGAAGTCGAGAAGTATTCATAGTTAAATCAAATTTTTCTTTTAAAAAATCGACTAACGGCTGAGATTCTTGAGAGCGAAAATTAACATTAAAATCTCCAGTAAGAATCATTGGTAATGCATGATAATTACTTAGAATCAAGGAAGTGTCCATGTTGTAGTATTATTCTTTAACTGTTTTCGTATACCATTGTTCCGTCTGAAGGTTGGGTCTAATGGTGGGGGGGGGGGGGGGGGAATGTCCGTAGTCTAGTATTACACTTTAACTGTGTTGTTCAATTGATGTTTTCCTCTGTTTGTGGAGTTCGAATGCAGGTAGTGTAATTTTTGTGATGTTTTTCTATAACAGTGTTCTTAAGCGTTGATTTTGTCTGCTAGTAGATTTCGAATTATTATTCTGTATCCATGTTTTAAAACTGCAGGTTCTGTCCATTAATTGGGATTGATTGCAGCCAGGGTCCATTTCTCACGTACTAAGATTTCTTAAAATACATCTTTTGGGTAAAATAATAACAGACACTACATGCATAATATTTAAGAGTTTAATGACCTAACGGCCAATGCAACTGGCATTTGACAAATAATAATATCACTTCACTTCGAAACTATTGCCTATATTCACTACGAAATAGTATTATAAGACGATTATGTAATTAAAACACGTCTGAAACCAGTAATTACTATATATCACGCTCATAAGTCTATGCATTTAATTTTTTGAAGTTTTGATAATTCAACGATCTCCATTTATTTCGCCTCGATGGAAATATAAACAACCTGAGATGCGCAGTTACCCAGTGTGCGTAGCGCCGTCTTTTTGCAACAACGGCATTATCCAACTTTCTAAGCGAAGTGTCCCCTCCTATAAATTTACCTTCGTGGGATCGAAGTATGATTCTCCAACAGTGTTCTTAAACAAAAATTTCCCTCTGCTGTTTAGGTACATTTGCAGCCACTGTCCCTTTAATTGTGGTGTTCCATTTCCTTGTTCTTATACCGATGTTCTGCCTTGAAGTTGGGTTAGAATCCAGGAAAAGTGTTCTTAAACTGACATTTCCAACTACTTTTCCGGTTCGATTGCAGACAGGTTCCATTTCTTTGTGCTTTTCCAAAACCTTGTATATTATTCATCTAAAAATAAGGATTATCGACAACCTCCTGTGAGGTTGGGATTACATGTAAAATATTATGTTGGATGTACCTTCAAAACGCTTATTGATATATAAGTAAAATATTATGTTGGATGTACCTTCAAAACGCTTATTGATATATAAATAAAGATTGATGTCTCAAAGAAATGGCGAGAAATTCCCGTTGGTACTTACGTATTATCCCGGTGGTCATTCCTGCCAAACAATTTTTTCGTCAAATGTGCTGGTAACCTGTTGCCAATCGTATTCCAACCATCAATAATTTCTTGTGTCCGGCATTTATCTTGGCGAAAAATCACTCGTCTTGACGGACCGCCGGGATAATACGTAAGTACCTCGCCGTTTCTTTCCCTAACAGGTTCCCCGTATTTTTACACGATGAATGTTAAAGCGTATCAACAGTTAGTCAAAATACTAACCCAGCTTTCTAGGAAGCGGACGCCAAATATTAATCACTGCACCAAGTCGTTTATTTTAAAACGCGTTTGGCATCTGTATGTTCATCAAATACCACCACGGCAGTAATAATTCTATATCTGAAAATAAGTACTACCCACAATCTAACGATACACAATCAAGAAAATAAACGTTAGACCTCTTAAAAACAATTTAATTCAAAAGTTATTTCCCAACGGAAATCTTCACAAACTCCTCAGAGAGTATAGAATTTTACAACTAGTTGCCATCGGCAAAACGAGATATTTAAATACATATTTTGTGGATAACGTTGCCATCTCAAGAAAAACTAAATAATGATAGTAATGATAATGCATTTTCAACAATGAAGTCCGCGAAAGGAGCGAGCAGTCGAAAATGTAGGATTTTCCGTCATTCTTCTTTTTCAGGCGTGCTTGCCGTGGAGTATATGACATATACGTCACTTCCTTTACTGAGCGTTACTTCTGTCAGAAAAAAAATCTGAGTTACCCCCTAGTCGCGACTAAAGAAGTTTTACTTCAAAAATGCTTGCTAAATGAGTATACTTTAATACCTTTTTTACATTATACCAACCAAACCACTTCATTTTCCTCGCTAAATCCGGAATCTCGTTAAATGCGGGTCCAACTGTATATGTGGGTGACAAAATGATACTTTTCAAATCACTTCTCTTTTTTCAATTCAAAAGTAGTAATTATTGGTACTGGATTTCTACAGACCTGGAAAGTCATGGAAATGGAAAAAAAAAAAGTCTAGGAAAATGAAGAAAAATCAGATTTTATGGTGAAATTCAAGTTACTAGTTATAGTTGGGCCAAAAAGTAACTCTATCTTTTCAGCCAAGATCGCTCGTGCAAAGCAATCCATCTAGATTTCCCTCCGCAATCTTATCCAATTCCCCGCACGCATTCCGTGCATACCACAGAGTCTGTGTATTCAAAGTGTTTTGGAAAGGCACTTGAGATCTGGGATAATATCAAAATGTTTATAAGAGAAGCAAAGCTTCCCAAGGATATATGCAATAGTTCCACCTGTTAAGAATGCTGTCAGTGATCCATTTATGAGATGCAAATTTGCTTTTAGTAAAATGATATCAAATGCATATGAGCCATTTCTCCACTGTTACCAAACACAGGGATGTTAAATCCAACACTCGATTTGGGAGCATCCCGGGAGCAGAAAAAATTTCATTTGGGAGCACCTCGGGAGCAGAAAAATTCCATTTGGGAGCAGAAAAAATTCCATTTGGGAGCCAGAAAAATTCCATTTGGGAGCAGAAAAATTCCATTTGGGAGCAGAAAAATTCCATTTGGGAGCACCTCGGGAGCACAAAAAATAGTTTCCGAGAGGAAAACTAAGATTCGAGATCAGAATTAACATGATTTTGGAGCATAAAATTGAAGATTTAGGAACACAATAAATGCATACAAGAAAAGCAAAGTTTGCAAGCAAACACCATTTGCTAAAAGCAAAACACTATTTGAAAGCACTTTAGGAAAGCTCTGGAAAAAAAAAGGGTGTATACAGGCTATGCTATCAGCAACTTGGTAAAAACAATACATGGATTTACATGGACGGAAGGAATTTTTTTTTGTGTGTGTGTGTGAAAGTGCTCTTTTTAATGGTTTTCATATAAATGCTAAATGGAAAGAGAGTGGGAGGGAAGTATTTCTTATATGCAATGGTACTTTTAATGCATGTTCGAAGGTTGTAAAAATACTAATATTTAAATGGTAGAATTAACATTTCTGCCGTTTATATCATTCTAGAATTATGTATTCAAAATTTAGTCTATTTTAAAATAAAGATTTTAATTACGGATCTATAAATGAAATTCGTAACACATTCTGAAAAATTTGCGGACGCACTTTGGCTGAACACGGGCCCAGGGGCGTCGCCCCGTCTGCCCCCTCTCGTAGAGCCTGCACACACACAAAAAGAAAAACAGTGGTGTAGTTTTAAGAAAAAAGGTTTAGGAACACTCGCAACTGAAGACTCAAAAATCATGCGTCCATGATAAAAAGTGAAGAACGCTTACTTTTGCTGACATAAGCTCGAATGAAAAAGTAGTGAGACGGCATCTCCCCGCTCATGATCTTCACGGGCCGAAAATGTCTAGCCCGGCCCGGCATTTAATCAAAATAAAAAATTCAGACCCGGTCCAGCTCGTATATTAATCATGATTTAAGGAGGGGGGGGGGAGGAATCACAAGCCAATCGTTTGGTCTTGTCCAAATTTTAGGAGAGCAAAAATTTCCGGAAAGGCTCGATTTTGCAAGCGCAGAGGACCGTCTTTAAGAGTATACGCTTGTTCCGGTCCATTCTAGAAAATGCTGAGGTCAGCCCGTGCCTTGAATGAATCGTGCTGCAAAAGCCTGGGCCCGCACAGATCTCTACCCCCCGCGACTACACCACTGGCAGCGGATTTCCGGATTATTTTGAAATGAAATATTCTATTAATTCAGACAGCCTAGATTCTGATTTCTAAACTGGTCATGCTTCCAATTTTCATTCTTGCTACGGGCCGGGTCATAAACCGTGATTTTTTAGGGGCTGGGACGTCACCGTAATATACTGTTTTCTTTACGGACCGGTCTGGTTTAGATCAGGGGCGGCCCTGCGGTACATGACACCCACTCCACCCTGCAAACGTAGAAAAAGACGTCCCTTTTACTTTTTTCAAAATTGCTTTTATGATTTTAAGTTGGAAATCGTGCCCCTTCATAAACAAAAAACGGTGCCCGTTGCGATGATTACTTGTTTGCCTATCTGGCCGGACCTGATTGAGGTGACTAACAAAGCCCGACTGGTCCGATCCGGGGCGGGTAGAATGGCTTCGGAATGCAGCTTTCGTACGCAGTTTGAATCTTGCTTTACTGCTAACTAGCTTTCCATACACGCTTTAAAAGATAAATGAGCGTAGCAAAAATTGGTACAGCTTTAGTATGGTCCCTTTGGCGCGATAACGGCGCCAATATGGTAACACCTCCGGCGGATGCTCCGGAGCGGAGGAGCTGGACATGGCAACCTTAGGTGCGTGACGTCATTCATCCGTGACGTCGCGGTTTCGCTCCAGCGAATAGGGAGCGTTTGTTCCTTTATTAAACTTTTGGAGACCCCTTTGCCAGTATTTCGCGCGGGAGCTTCGAGTTGTGGAACCGCCATTACGCTTTATGGTTTTATTTTAATGGCTTTATTTTAGATTAAATTTTATTATTTAATTATTACTGAAATTTAAAATGGATATTCAGGTTCATACTGACTGTTTATATACAGTTTTGTATGAATAAACATTCTTTTGATAGTACGTTTCAGGTTAATATTTTCGTTCCCGATTGTTTATTTGTTAAGGGTAGAAGCAACAAATAATTACGTTATTAATATTTGATACAGTGAAATAATTTTAGATATTTTGATTTTATTATTTCCATATTGTAATAACTTAGGGATTTTAATCAAGGTATGTGATAAGCATTGTTTGTTTTTATTTGTTATTATTACCTTTGTTTATTTGTTAATGGTAGGAGCAACAAATAATTCCGTTATTAATATAATATTTGATATTTTGATTTTATTATTTCAATATTGAAACAATTTAGCGATTTTAATTAAGGTATGAGATAAGCATTGTTCGTTATGATTTGAATTAGTTCTTTATTTTGCTTACGTAGTCTTTTGTCAGAATGCTAAAATGTATTTTAATTTTTTTGTCTTTTTTATTTGTTATTTTTGTGAGGTATTGCCTTTAGAATATTATTTGTTTGCATTGTTTAATTTAATCTACTCAAAAGAGAAAGGGGGGGGTTGAGGGGGGGCACAGCCCCCCCCTCACACAAAAAGAAAAGTTATTAAATTTTATTAAACCGAATCTATATGTACATGTAAGCTTGTTATCTGTTTAATTTTTTTTCATAAAAATATTTAAAAGCCATTAAAATAAATCATAGCAAAATTAACGGCGACGATCAACTATCTCGGAACCAGCGCCATCCGATCCGCCATATTGTTTACAATTGGCATCGGCAAGGCAAACTTGGGTTGGCGACAAGATTTTGTCGCCAAATCAAAAAATCGCCAAAAAGGGACCATACTAAAGCTGTTCCCAAGAAATTTAACAAACGAGTCAAAATGACCGTATTCCGGCGCAGACCAGCGCAAAAATCGGCTAAAAGCGCAGTTCGGCACAATATTTGTGTTTCGGCGCACCCTGAAAGAGTCAAAATGACGTATTCGGCGCAAAAATCGGCTAAAAGCGCAGTTCGGCGCAAGAATTTCTGTTTCGGCACAAAATTAACATCCCTGCAAACACCAAATCTCATGTGCTGTTTTTTATTTGAAGATCTGCATAATTTGATTTGGGTCTGCATAATTTTGTGGCAACTGAATTGGTGTATATATTTTTTTCTGCAAATAAGTGATCTACAAGCAAGTACTTTGAAGCTTTATCTATTCAGGGTTGCTACTCAAATCCTAAAATGAAATTCCCTGTATTTCCTGCCTTTTCCATGTCAAAAGGGGAGGAAACAAGGTGTGTGCGTGTGGTGCAGTAATTGCATCTCCTTCTCCTATTTAACATAGCCATACATATTAACTAATGCCTCCCATGAATTATGAAGTTCAACTAAATTAAAGTGATCGCCTTTAAGTACATAGATTACCCAAATGATTAAGAAAAATCCAATGGAAAAGCAACACTAATGCACCACTTACTTAAAAAATTATAAAACAAGCTCATAATTCATCCCTAGTAGCAACTGAAGCAAAATAATAGGCAAGTTGGAGTGTATAGGCTGATTAATTTTATTTTTTACCAACTATGCGAAGAATTCCAGAGCTGGGAATCGAACCCAGGACTGCCGCATAACGTGCGGGTGCTATACCACTGAGCTACTCTAGGTCGATTCCCAGATGAAATTTCTCGCATTAGAGCCGTTGGCATTTATCATCTTCCTCTGCAAACCACAGATAGAACAGATCAAACAATTAATTCGCGACAACTCCATTACGCTGCGGATATTATACATTTTTAGAAAGTGATTCCATCAACCATTCAAGTTAATAGGCAAGTTGGAGTGTATAGGCTGATTAATTTTATTTTTTACCAACTATGCGAAAAATTCCAGAGCTGGGAATCGAACCCAGGACTGCCGCATAACGTGCGGGTGCTCTACCCGCAGTAGCTCAGTGGTAGAGCACCCGCACGTTATGCGGCAGTCCTGGGTTCGATTCCCAGCTCTGGAATTTTTCGCATAGTTGGTAAAAAATAAAATTAATCAGCCTATACACTCCAACTTGCCTATTAACTTGAAAGGTTGATGGAATCACTTTCTAAAAATGTATGAAGCAAAATAGTTTTTTCTTTTTGTCATCACTTGGTATCTTTTACTTCAGTTGACACTAGATGTAACTAATGAAATTCTTTTGTTATTAATATTAAAAGCAAAGTGGTCCATTACTAGTACTCTTACCTTAATGAACTATTTTCACCCAAAAAAGTGCATTTAGTAAATAAATACACATTTAATAATGCACACTAATAAATAAATGTGCATTTTCTAAAAAAGGGGAGAGAATTCTTTAGCAACTTGTATATTTTAACTGTAATTTTGAAAGTTTGCAAATGCCATGTACACATTTAGAGTATTTATTAAATTTAATCAATAATATTAAAATTATTATAACCAATTATGTTACATTATATATTGCTAATATAACATATCTATATTTTAAAAAATAGCATGCTGTAATTTTCATTAGCTATTTCAGTAAATCTTTCACAAACTCATGCAGATCTTTTGGATAGATTTGACCTTAAAAATCAACTCTAACTTGCAAAAATCGTAAGCATTTTAATATCGTAAATTAAAAAAAAAAATTAAAAATATAAATATAAAATAGGAGACTATTTTAAATCATATGGTACTGGAGACTTAAATTAAGGAATGAAAAAAAAAATCTTCAATCCCAAGAAGGATGGGAAAAGATTAAGAAATTGGAATACTCGTACATAATTATTTTGGTGGTAACACAAGGTTAGCATTAATAAGCAGATTTCTGTGTTTTTGCAGCTTTCACTTTTTACTGAAATACCAGCGGGAGAAATAATTTTCCCTTACAAAAATATAAATTAATTTTGTGGTAATTATATTTTTTCCTTATGTTTTCCCGGTTTTCAGGAATATTCTGTAGTTTCTTCTCCCCCCCCCCCCCCCCCATTTTCAAAATTCCGGAAATTTTTCAGTTTCTATAATCGCGTAGCAGCCACATAATTTAAAAAATAAATATTTAAGTAGGATTATGCTCCATATTATGAAAAAAAAAAATTAACATTTGATATTCATTAAAAAAGTAAAAACATGCATTCCGAAATTCTTAAGGCCTATTCTGCATTTCTAAGTCCTGACATATGCATCTAGAGGCATTATCGCAATCACTAGAGGGATGTTTTTCTCCCTTCTGAAGTAGTTATTGACTTGTCTGCTGTTTTATCAAAAATAAACTGGACTGTACAAAATTCATAGTAAAATGCATACTAAGAGAAAAATCATGAGTTTAGTAGGGTAGATCGGTAAAATTCAGGAGTTTGAAAGGCCCTGATTTTTGTTCTTCAAATGTAGGAGTTTTGTAGTAGCATATGAACCCTGTGTATTGGAAGTCTTTTGGGTGACCCTGTAATTAAATTTTTTGATGTACTGTAAACTATTTTAAAACTGCGATATAAAACTTCAACAGTAGTTTGGAGATTTCACGCCAAAAATATAAGAGCTATCACCAAGCTGATTTCAGTTTTAAAAACTTATTTTGGTGCCAAATTTGGCGACATTTAGCAAAGACTTGCATCGATTGGCAAGATATTGTGCATGACCTAATTAATGACTGTCTACAAACTTGTGTGACCATAAAGCATTGAAGATGTCTATAGACTTCAGACTATTTTAGTATTGAAAATCTTTTTGATAAACCTGTAAATTAACTATTCAGTCGATTGCAGTCAAAGAGGGAAGTGCACAACTAGATGTTACAATAGTCCTAAATATAAAATTTCAACATTATATGCCAAATAGTTTCAGAGTTTTTCAAGTTACATAGATATGTACATAGAGATAGCATGAAAAGCTAGACAAAATGGACTCACAGTTAGAATAGATTCTGCATGTATGCATACGTAAATTGAGTCACCATGCAAAAACTTATCAAAGTCAATTTAGAGATAGTCAAAATCTGAATACTAAAATCTTTCGCAATCACTATACAATGAAGTTTTGACTTGCGCAAGGGATGCATTCCAAGACACCTCACTTAAGAAATAGGTTATATTATTTATGATTTTTTGAAACACATGTACAGTTATTTTAGTCACTTATAAACGTCCCTTCAAATCATTTTAAAATAGTTCCTAAATATAACCATTAATTAAAATTTTATAGAAAGGACTTGCCATATAACATTAAAAAATTTAAAAATACTCATTAAAATCCTTTAGTAGCAGCTTTTGGTGGCATGCCACCACCATCTTCAGCCTTCGCTGTTTTTGCTTGCACTAATCTTATTCCTCATTATTTCGCTCTTCCCCGGATCGTTTTGCATGTGTGTCATATCATTTATGGTGCCATCTGTAGTTGTCAGGATCTGTAGCGCTTCCATTTTTATAGCGTAATTAATATTTTTATAATTAGCGAGTTTTTCAATTGCATTAAAATTAATTTCAATAGGTTGTTCTTGGGCTATTTTAGAAAGAGCTGTACTGGGTTTATTAGATTTAATGTTGTTAAAAAAAATGCTCCTTTTTGCTTTCTTTAATTTTTCTTTTTGTCATTCCTATATAGCAGCCAAGTTTATTTGAATTATTATGGGTGAAATTTATTTTATATATTCTGGCAGTTTCCTCTTTTTCTATTTGATCTTTGTCACTGTGTATTCGTTTGAAAATATTTTTATTAGGTTTCACAGGGTACCCACCACAGCACATCCACAGAAATAGTTGCTGTAGTAGCCTTCAGGGCAGTGGCGCAGAGAGGGAGGGGGAGCAGGGGGAAAATCCCCAGGACCGCAGCTTGTGAAGGGCCCGGCTTTTGCTGTTTATATGATACTTAATTGTGTGTTGTCAATTTTGAAAAAAAAAAAAAAAAAAAAAAAAAAATGTCGAAATTATGTCAACGGATGTTTCAAATTCATTTTTGAATGAAATTACAGAAAGATAGCTAGAACATAAACCACCTACTTGACAAAAACGAGGAGTGTTGGTGATTGAGTTTTCTTTTACAAGAAAAGTAGACATGGACGGTGTTATTCAACGGTTTGCCATGACTTAAAGAAGAAAAGATTTATTTAACAAGAAATCTTTTTTTTTTTTTTTCCGAGACACATTGTTAAATAGTGGAAGAAAGGGTATAGCCAGAGGAGAAACTATGGGTCCACTTAACTTCCGAAATTTTGAATTTTCCTTCAAGTTAAAGATCAAGACTTTCTAGGAGAAACTTTGAAATTTTTACTTTTTTGGCCTTCTGAAATTTTTTTGGCTGCCTGCTGGCATGGAAGTATGAATAAAAATATTAATTGTTTCAATACTGAGGAAACATGCCATGCAAAAATGTTAACATTTCAAATACAGTTTCTCTGTGGAGGTGACGAAACCTTCCAAACAAAATGTTGGTATTTTTTAGGGCATGGGTGTTTATTAAAGTATAATACTCTTTTAAATTAATAATTTTAATTCTATTAATTATTTTCCAAATACTATTAATTTAAAGTTTCTTTAAGTGATTAATAATTTTAATAAGGAATAAATGATTGATCTAATACGACATCAAAAGGATTTCTGGATAGCAAAGGGACCCCAAAGATTTTATCCCCAGGACCCCCGATTTGGGCTCTCTGCGCCGTCTGCTTCAGGGTACAAAATAGTAGCCTTCAAGTGACAAAATAGTAGCGTTTATGGTAAAAATAGTCCCTTTTTAACAATCTAAACAAAGTTTTAAAAATGTTAAATACATTTTTGTTTTCTGAAAGAAGTTTATATAATATTTATGAAGATTATATTCATCCTATATTACTCCACAGTAGATGATGCTTGCGCTTTAGTTCTGTTTCCTTAGATGCAGAGGTTCGTTCATTGAACATAACATAATAAATTAGACAGTTTTCAATGTATTTCCAAGTTAGACTACTGTGTTTTGCATTTTATGTTTATCTCAAAACTGCATACACCAGAATCAATAAGCATGCAAATTATAGAATTTTAAATCATGGAATTGTTAACATAAATTTTTGTTGAATTATTATGTAAATTAAAAATTAAATACTCAAAATAAAAATGTATGACTCTTTTTAAAAATTTAATAAAAACACTGGGAAAAAAATACACAGTTTAAAAAAGAACAGGTGTATTAATTTTGATGAAGCATACATTAACCACAAATAATAGTTAGTATTTTTACTAAAATTAAGTTTTGCATTTTGTCGGATGTAAATCGGTGAAATAGAATGCAAGATAAGAATATTTAATATTCACATAGCCTGGCATGTTTTTTTTTTGTTTGTTTGTTTGTTAAATATTGGCGATATCGCTTGGTCGGGTTAAGTTTTGATGGCTTATTTTTTGTACCAATTTTGTCGATATTTTGCCAAAAATTGCCAAGACTAGCAACATATGACATGATTTTTTTTTAAAGAGACCTGCAAGGTTTACTTATTTACTTAGCATTACACAAATGGTATAAGAGAATTTACTAGAGATAGATTTTGCCAGAACTTTTGAGAAAACTCCCCAAAATGTACAAATATGCGAGTAGGTGATCCCAGTCTTTAACTGGCTTTTCTACCAAATGCTAGCTATTAAGAACATATCGCTTTGCATAATTATGATGCCAGAGGCACCGTGTTTTGCATGTTATCCCAAGCTGTATTTTTAAATTTGTTTATGAATTCGGTATTGTATGTGGCGGAGCAGCCAAGTGTTCTGCTCCAGTATTCTGATATTTTAGCAAATGGAACAATTTTATTTACTGTAAAGCGATCACAGTATTTGAAGAAGTTGCTCTGATTGACGACAAGTCATCTATAGAATTACTGCTTGTAAATTCCATTTAATTGTGCTTTGAAGATTGTTTGACAAGTTTCTAAGAAAAATTATGTTTGTGTTTCGTCCTGCCATCTCGACTGGTTACTGAAACTTTCTACAAACCCGACTTTAAAGCGTACTTTACAATATGAATGTGACAATTCAGAGTTTCTGAAACAATGTGAATGATATACCACTGTGTCGTTTCGAAAGTTGGCTGCATTATGTTTTTGGAATTTTAAAGTTTTGTCAATTTTTTGATTATGAAAACACATCTTTTATTGTAGTGAACTACAATGAAACAACACAGGCGGTATGCATTCATTTTATCGGTTCTTGCCAGATATTTCTCAAAATTTACGAGTGGACACTGTTGCACTACGCTCAGTGGTTATCGATGTTAGTAGCGTGGCTGCATGCCCAAAACTGAAATGTTCTAGGTGAATAAAAGAAATTGTATGATTTCTAGCAAAAGCTCAAATAGTTGCTTTTTAGCTGTTTTTACATCGTAAATAGTTGCCATAGTTGCCTATTCTCAATTATAGTTGCAAATAGTCTCCTTTTATTCGTCAGTGGGTACCCTGGTTTTATAGGTATTTTGATGTTTTTCTTCGCTACTTCATTGGTTATTTTAGTAGCTGCTCCCCTGCAGTAGGGTATAGCTTTTGTAAACAGTTGTTTCTCCTTTTGATGATTATTAATATGTTCAAGTTTTTTAATTCTATTTTTATAGAGATTCTTGACAAGGTTCTTCTGATAGTCGGCATTTTTACACTGATTTTTGATGAACTGAATTTCATTCTTGAGGAGGGTTTCATTGGAGCATATTTTTATTGCGCGATTAACATAGGAACGGATGGCGGTTATTTTAAATTTGAAGGGTTCACAGGAAGAACGATGAGAGTCCAATTCAGCTGATTTTCCTAAAATCGAAAAATAAGCTTTCAAGTCTAATAGTGTGAATATTTTTACTACCAATAAAAATAAAAATTAAATTTTAATTCCAGCTATTAAAATGACATATTTCAATATAATTCCTCGTGAAGGCAGGAAACCAGACAAATTGTTAACTTCTTCAAAAAATCAGTGTATTTAGTGTTTGACGTTCATGGACTCTCATCGTTCTTCCCCAGTAGACTGTAATCTTTGGG
Source organism: Cheiracanthium punctorium (assembly GCA_038373885.1). Lineage (NCBI taxonomy): Eukaryota > Metazoa > Arthropoda > Arachnida > Araneae > Cheiracanthiidae > Cheiracanthium > Cheiracanthium punctorium. Next base: position 2,555,630 of record JAWZYV010011719.1, read on the forward strand.
CTATTTTTTCAGTGTATTCGCATTGTTCTTTCCCCTTATGGGTTTGGATATTAATAGTGCCACTCATGAACAACAGTATGCAATAGAAACCTCAACATTGACGAAAAGTGGACTCTCATCGTTCTTCCCATGGACCCTTCATTTATAAGGGGATTTTGAGTTGAAGTTTATGATTTCATTATTGTTTGTAGCTTTTCGAAAAACGATGGTATGGATATGGTTTATCATGTAGAATATAATTTAAATATTTTGGACACCATAGCAAGTATTGAAACTGCAATCGAAGACCTCCTCACTCTTGATAAAAACTTAAGATTAATAGCACAAAGTGAAATTAAAAGAAAACTAAAAAACCCCACCCTCTACTATGAAGATCGGCGATGTTTAAACAAATTAAAGAAAAATACAAATGTCACCTGTTTAAACTCAGATAAGAATGGAAAAAATTGTAATAATGAATGAAGAAGATTACCTCACTAAAATGGATGAAACTATTAAGAAATTAGAAGTTGAAGAAATGAATAAAGACCCTACTATTAAAATTTTTAATAAAGTCAAGGATTTAACTAAAAATGGATCTTGGCCTGAAGATAAGGAACTTATTTTAACTAATTTTGCCCTAATAGCACCAAGAACTTTTGCTAAATATAAAGATCACAACCCCACCCCCCCGCCCTTCCCTCAGACCTATTGTAATGTGTTGTTTGTTGTGTGTGATTATGGCAACGCTACATTAGGGCGATCTGCCAAGGGGGGCGCCTTGGGTAGGAGGACTTTCTAAGGGGTTCTAACGCGTATTCACGTTACATCTGGAGAAAACCTACCAAAACTCCAGACCGTTAGATCGACAGCCGCACGATGGGACCCGAACCCGGGTCCTCCACACTTCAGCCATCTACCATTTTCAGTGGCATAACCACTGTGCCATGGTGAGGCGTAAGTAAGTGTGAAGGACCTACATATGATTTTGAAAAATATCTGAAACCCATTCTTCAAGAACTTAACCTCTCAATGACAATACTCTTATCTCCACTGATGACTTACTTCAACGTCTGAAAGAAATAAAAATAACTGAACACGAATGCTTCGTTAGTTTTGATGTCACAAACCTTTTTCCTTCTATTAATATCCAAGAAATTAATACAATAATAAACGAGCAAATAACCTCTAATTTTGGCAATAATATCTCTGTAACCTTAATTAGTGGTCTCAACCTTATACTAAGCAATTCATATTTTCAATTTAATGATAAATTTTATAATCAAAGAAAAGGAGTCCCTATGGGATCCCCTAACTCCGGTATCATTGCAGATTGGAAGATGAGACTTGTAGAGAAAGTCATTAGAAACAAATTTCCTAATAATATAAATATCTGGCTTCGTTATGTGGATGATGTATTTGCTGTAGTAGATAAAAGTAAAGTTGAAGAAATCCTTAAAGAAATCAACACAATAGACCCAAGCATACAGTTGACCATGGAAAAAGAACAGAATGCTTCCATTAATTTCCTGGACATTAAAATTCTATGCGACAAAGAAAACCATATCCATACCACTGCTTTTCGAAAAGCTACAAACAATAATGAAATCGTAAACTTCAACTCAAAAATCCCTTATCAATTTAAAATAGCCGCCATCCGTTCCTATGTTAATCGCACAATAAAAATCAGCTCCAATGAAACCCTCCTCAAGAATGAAACAGTTCATCAAAAATCAGTGTAAAAATGCAGGCTATCCGAAGAACCTTGTCAAGAACCTCTATAAAAATAAAATTAAAAAACTTGAACATATTAGTAATCATCAAAAGGAGAAACAATTGTTTACAAAAGCTATACACAACTGCAGGGGAGCAGCCACTAAAATAACCAACGAAGCAGCGAAAAAAAAACATCAAAATACCTATAACACCCAATAAAAATATTTTCAAGCGAATACGCAGTGACTGTCTGTGTCCTGCCTCAGTGATTGGAAGAGGTCCAACTGCATCCATTCCTATCTGTTGAAAAGGTCTACTGGTAACTTCTATTCTTTGTAATGGCGCCTTTTGGTTTTTCTTAAATCCCTTTCTTTCCTGACACGGTATGCAAGACTTTACATAGTTTAAAACATGTTTATATATTCCCCACCAAAAATATTTGTCTTTTATTCGTAGTAAAGTTCTTTTGAAACCAGGGTGTGCAACCGTGGGAGAATCGTGAGCTAAAGTTAAAATCTCTGAAATTAATGTCTTAGGTATAACCAACTTTTCTGGGTGATTCTGTCTATCATTAGAATTGTGTTTTAAGCAATAAAGTAAATTGTTTTTCTTAAAAAAGGTCATCTCATTAATTCTAAGTTCTACATTATCTTCATTTAACTGATTTAGTATTTCAGCACATTTACTGTCATTTTCTTGTAATGTTTTAACCCTGTCTGTTGAAAGAGATTCAGTGTGGACTTGTTCGACAACATTGATAGCATTTACAGGTCTCGACAACACATCAGCAGGAACATTTTGCCTACCTGGTATATGTTTTATCTCATAATTATATCCCTGTAAACTTAACGCCCATCTTGTGACTCGACCACCATCTTTTAGTTTAAGTGCATATTCCAAAGATTTTTGATCACACCACAAAATGAATTTCTTACCCCCATACAAATAATTTCTAAAATGATTGATGCCCCACACCACAGCTAATGCCTCTCTTTCGTATACACTATATCTAGTTTCAGCATCATTTAGACGTCTACTGGCATATCCTACAGGGTGTAAACAACCATCCTCCCCTTTTTGGCTTAAAACTGCTCCTATTGCAACACCTGAAGCATCAGTGTTTAGGGTAAATTCCCTGTTCATGTTTGGAATAATTAAGCATGGATAAGATATTAATTTCTCCTTTAATGTATCAAAAGCAATTTGTTCATTATCCCCCCAGTTAAATTTTACTGATCCCTTAGTTAATTGTGTTAAAGGTAAGGCTATTTCAGCAAAGTTATGAATAAATTTTCTGTAAAAATTGCATAGACCCAAAAACGAACGTACATTCTTCTTAGTCTTAGGTACTGGAAAGTCTTTAACAGCATCAATATTACGTGTATCGGGAAATATTTTTCCATTTGTTACTTGGAAACCCAAATACGAAATCTTGTCTTTAATTAATTGGCATTTTCCTGGATTTATTTTGAGGTTGTGTTTTCCTAACCTAGTGAAGACTACATCTAACTTTTCAAGATGTTCCTCAAAAGTTGTTGAAGAAATAATTAAGTCGTCTAAGTAAGTATTTATGTTCCAATTGTTTAACCCAGCCAAAACAATATTAAGTAATCTTTGAAAAGAAGACGCAGCATTTTTGAGTCCCTGAGGTAGACGATTAAAATGAAATAAACCAAATTCTGTCGTGAAAGCAGTCTTATGTCTATCTTGTGGATCGAGCTCCATTTGCCAATACCCCGAGCAAAGATCAAGAGATGAGAAAAACTTTGCTCCTTCTAAGGAATCTAACAATTCGGAAATCAAAGGCAAAGGATAAGGTAAAGGCATCGTTTTCAAATTCAGCTTCCTATAGTCACAAACTAATCGGTAAGTATTATTTTTCTTCTTTACTAAAATAACAGGTGCTGCATAAGGAGAGTCGCTTATTGATATTATTCCTGCATCTAATAACTGGTCTAACTGAGCTTTTAATTCTTCCCTTAAAGCATAAGGAGCCCTATATGGTCTTTGTCTAACGGGTAACTCATCGGTGAGATAAATTCTGTGTTTCAAAGTTTTGCACCCTGTCAGCTGCGACACAGATTCGGCAAAAACTGACTTATGTTTATCCAGTATTGACATTAATTTAATCTTTTTCTCCTCATCTAAATGATCTAATTGAAATTTCCCCCCATATAAATCAAAATCATCCTCCAACGTCCTAACTTCCCCAACATTTACATGAGTGGCCTCCGATTGTACAACTTCAACAGGTTCAATTTGAACAATATTAGTGTTTTTATTTATATGGATTTTACAGTTAGAAAAATTTGCTACTTTGACAAAAAAACTGTTGTTACTATTATTGTCATTGATCGAGTGAGATATGGTCCAATCACTATTTAAGGAATGTGTAGATGGTGAAATTAATACATGAGGAGTGTTTTGAAAATTTGCTTTTACTTTAACTTCGATTATCTGCTCGCTTAAAGGAGGGATTATATGTTTCTTTACACTATAACCAAAAACAAACTCTTTTTCTGTACAAATACAATTAACTTCATTACCCACTGTACTATTGTCCCAAAAAATATCCCCTTTCTCGTGTATTAATTTTGAATGTGGAATATCTATGATTAGGTTATTGTCTTTTAAGAATTGCATGCCCAAAATAATATCATAGTTTACATAAGTAGTAGGAGCAATATAAAAATCTGAATGTATTGACAAATTTCCCACTTTTAAATCCACCTTAATTATGTCATTTAAAAACATATCGTTGAGTGTTATGCCTACTACTCTTAAAGCACAAGATTCCCTATCCAAAATTAAATTCTCTCTGATCAATCTTTCCGTAGTCTCTTTCTTCATCAAATTAATCGAAGCTCCCGTATCAATTAAAGCTCTGAGTTTGATTTCCCCTACTTTACAGATTATTATGGGCAGCTTGTCTTTGTTGTTGTGGGTAGCGTTGATTTGCATGCACTCATGGGGTCGAGTCAAAGACGGTCGTGCACCTCCGCTTTGCCCCTTCTTTAGTTTAAATTATCCCTCCTATTATTTCTAAAACCTTGCGATCTGTTCTGCCTCTGATTTCCCCTTTCCCTACAAAATCGGCTTATGTGTCCGGGCTTTCCACAAAAATAACAAATTATGTGTTGTTGTTGTGTCCTCGTGGTTGGCTTATGTGCTACAGCCTCCTGTAATTTTGTCATGTCCTGCTCTAATTTTTGAATTTTTTTGTCGTTTTCTAGAGAGGTAGCCTGTAGTAGATGTTTAATTTCTTGCAAATCTCTCTCTATCGGTGTGACCTGTGAGCTCACCGCTCCAAAGTTAATAGTGGCTGAACTCTGTTCTAGACTAGCGCATTCCTCCTCCTTAAGCACTAACTGCCAAATGTCTTCAAATTTTTCGTGTTTCTGTGACATGACAAATCTCCTAACTGATGGCTGTAGCCCAGCCAAAGCCTGTGAGACAAGCATTTTCTCCCTGCTAGTCTCATCCTCAAAACATCTATGCGCCAAACCTTGTAGTCGTGATAAAAACGTTCGAGGGGCCTCCATGTTACTTTGTGTACACGTGGTAAATTGAAGGAGATAATTTGTGGAGCCTGTTTTTGTGAATCTGTCTTTTAGTGTTTTCTTGAAAGTCTCTAACTTGGCATCATTTAACTGAGGCTGGGATCTAACAAATCTAGCAGCCTCCCCTACTAATTTCGTTTTAGTTACAAATAACATGTGGTCTTCGGACCATCCCGCGAATTTTGCTACCTCCGAAATTTTATCTAAAAAGTCATTTATTTGCAGGTCTGGGTTTTCACCACTGAATGGTGGAACTAATGATAAAAACTCCCCAAAGTGTGGGATTTCTTGCCCAGGCATTGTTACAACAAATGGATATAATTTAGGTGGGCTTAAATCTAAATTCCTGTCACTACCTTGTGACATAAATACTATCACAATATAATATATGTATAATACTGTTAAAATCTAATTTCAAAACACTTATAAAGATACAATAAAACTTTTTTTTTTGTTATGTTGTGCTCTGCCATTTACTAATCTACCCAGAGAAATTAACAAACAACAGTATAACTACTCCCAATCAAATCATCATAACACAATATATACCTCAGAGTGCATTCTCTCTTTCACTATTTAAAAGGACGCACGGCACCATTGTTGGATTTAAAAAAATACTTGCTTGTTGTTGTTGACTTATTTTAATATCTCAAAATTTGACTTCATTTTTAATAAATTAACTTTTAAAATTCTTTGGCCGTTCAAAAGTAGGTGCCGTAAAATAAACCATTTCCTTAAATTTCCAAAATACAAATAGATTCAATAAAGCAACAAAAATAAACTTAAAATGGCTTAGTGATCGTATAGATTTAAAAAGCTGTACAAAACCGTTGGTGTTATATCTAAATTCCTGCAAAAACCCTATGAAGTTCGAGTGAAAAAGAAAATGCACACAAAAACACTCTAAAATTGTGGAAACAATTCATTTATTAACATTAAACAATTATATCAGATTAAAACTCCTGAAGCAATATCATTTGCAACTTAACAATGTATTTACAATCTTTTTTCTTCTGCCCAAGGTTTCCACAATTAGGAATAAATCTCGATTATAATGTACTAACATAACATTTAGCTTAAAAATTTTACTACATTACAATTATCTTCCAACATAAAACTTATTGTTGAACATACTAAAACAATTTACATGAGGCACTCTAGAACCTAATTTCTAATCCTTAAACATCTATTTCATTTAATCCAAAGACTACAAAAATTTATTTTAATTGATCTTACGAACCCCCATATTAATCAAATTAGACAATATTACAAGAAAATATCACTTATTAATGCCTCTTATTACACCTTAAAAATTAGCTTACATTTCCGGCTTAAACCTACATGTCACACTAAAAAAAATTGGCGTGGCTGACAAAAAAAACTATTAGTTAAAGGAAGCATGCATAAAAAAAAAACTTATCCATGGATTAGATATGGGAGGGCCCTCCTAGGAACTTCCTTTCACTCAAGTCTCATTGTCCACCATCGTTCCAAAGACGTCGTACATCGGCACCATCGCTCCACTCATCTATCAGGAAGAAGACAGCGAGCCGCAACGAGAAGTCGAGAGAACAAAAAAACGAATCAGGAGACCGAGACGCCACCGCTGGCTCTGATATTTATAGCAATCCTCATACTCTCGTACTCAGACTTCGATTGCTGCAGCGAAATGTTGGCCATTGAGTTGATGTTTAAGTCAGCACTCTTTATTGACTTCGTAATTACGGCCTCTAAAAATTACTTTGTAAATAACGATGTGTATATTTTAGTAAACGAATATTCTTTGCACTTCCACTTGAATTTAATAACTCCTTATAAATTATTTGCAAGATGTAAAACACATCGTGAACGGCCGTAAAAATTCTTGTTCCTTGAATCTGGCAACGTCAAAGACGCGGGAACGCATGTATCTGCCGGGATCGTACTGACTCCAAAAGAAAATGGCTACCCAGTAGTGATTGTTGTAAATCAAAAGAAAATTAGTAAAAAATTAGAATTGTTAAAATTTATTAATGTTAATATATTAATTAAGGGAACTAGAAGATCGTTATACAAAAAAAAATTTTGTCAGCCACAAAAAAAAAATTGTCAGCCACCAAAAAAAACACAAAAAATACAAATGTAAAATTCATTATCAAAATCATTAAGGCAGTTTTCAACATATGTGCAACCCATTATGAAAGAAACTGTATCAGGTATTTCACTTAGAAAAATATGTATCTGTCATTTAGCGCGCAATTAATGACAAGCACATGGATCTCTAAATTACAAATCCAACTGACACAAAACCCCCCACAATGTCCTCACATACCCCAAAAACTTAATTTCTCTGGGTAAAATTAACCTAAATAAAACTTTCTTTAATTTTTTCATTTTTCAAAAAAGAACTTTTTAATTACAATAAAAACCCGTTAATTTTCCACTTAGTCCAAATGTTATTTATTCCCTACGACATAACACAAAGATCAAATAGAAAAAGAGGAAACCGCCGGAATATATAAAATAAATTTCACCCATAATAATTCAAAAAAACTTGGTTGCTATATAGAAATGACAAAAAGGAAAGTTAAAGAAAGAAAAAAGGAGCATTTTAACAACATTAAATTTAATAAACCCAGTACAGCTCTCTCTAAAATAGCCGAAGAACAACCTATTGAAAAACTCGTCAATTATAAACATATTAATTTATTAATTACGCTCTAAAAATGGAAGCACTACAGATCCTGACAACAGATGGCGGCATAAATGATATGACGCATGCACAAATCGATCAGGAGTGGAGCGAAGTAATGAGGAATAAGATCAGTGCAAGCAAAAACAGCGAAGGCTGAAGATGGTGGTGGCATGCCACCGAAAGCTGCTATTAAAGGATTTAATGAGTATTTTTAATATATATTACCATTCCCCATATAAAGAAATGAAGCCATGTTTAGACTGAGACAATTTGGGTTAGAGCTCTTTTAATACAGGCTGGATCATTCCTGCTTTGTTTATTTCCAACCACACACTCCCAGCAAAACAAAACCATGAGGCATTAAATACTTGGTGTGCCGGTTTAAAAGTATTTAATGCCTCATGGTTAAGTCAATTGATTTCGTCTATATTTGTACCGGCAAAGCAGTTAGTGTTTTTTTTAGCACTACAGTGTTATTAAAATCAAGCATCAAAATATGCAATTTTTATAATGCAAATGTAGGTAAAAGAAACATTTTAAGCATAGTGGGTGTTATTAACTTAAACAATTAATGCTAAAAAATAAAGATTTAATTTAGGGAAAGAAGTATAAAGACACACTGGCATTTTTTAGCTGTTTGTCATTTAAGCCATATATTGCTTTATAAACTTGAATACTATTTTGTGTCAAAATTTTACTTATTTTGAATAAAAATTTAATACATTTTTTTTGCAAACATATGTGGCCTTATAATTTCTTTCTCTTCAGAACAATGACCTTGCTATTGAACTATTACTTTATTTCATCTAACCTTTTACTTAGGAAATAAACATTTTAAAAAATCTTTCAATTTCAGATGCACTACAGTGTTTTTTGTTTGTTAGATTTTTGGGAATTACAGTTAAAAAAACAATCTGGAAATTGCAGGAATTCGGCAGAATGCCTCGAGTTGCATCATGATCCACCCACAACTGTAAACACATAAATCAGTTTTTCAATTAAGTGTCAGGTTAATTCAAATTTGTCAAAATCTTCCATGCACACTCTTTAAGTTACAATTTTTTAGATTAATTAACTTCAATCTGAATAATTGGGGGTGAAAAACAGATACCCAGGAAAACACTAATTTTATCCTTTAATATTTCAGGGTTTTTTTCCTCCTCTCTTTTTAACCAATTAATCTTATACACATTAAGGATAATTTATTTGGATGAACCAAGAATTGCATATAGCAGTCAACAAGTTTTGCACTTTTCTTGATAATGGTTTAGAAAATGATGTGCAGAACAATGAGAAGAATTTACAAACTAAACCTATCATTTTCATTTAACTGCACATCCTACTCTAACAGAGATTTCAAGTAAAATATGCTATTCATTAAGTTGTGTGCTCCTCAAACAGTCTACAAAAACAGTCAGTACTGTGATCCACAAATGTTTATTTTTGAAAAACAATACTGTTCAAAAAGGACCAAGACAATTTTACAAAGAATGAAATTACATCCTTAAGATATAGCTATAAAATGAACAGGATAAATTTTTGAAGAATGAAATTAACAGAATTCTAAAGCTAAAGAAATTTTCAAAGAAAGAGGAAGCAAAAACATTTATTACAGAAGACAAACTTATCTTAACATACATGTTAAAGGATTACTTCCAATTTCTATGGGACATATGATTCCTACTTAAAACTACATTTTTATTTTCTGTATGTACAATTTTGAGACAATTTACATAAAATATTTTTAAAAGTTGAAGAAACATTTTTAAGTTTTAAATGTTTAATATGTATGAACAATAAAATTCATGCAACTTGCAGCATTAGGAGCTAGTAGTGCATAGTCAAATCATATATACAAAAACAACAAAAGTGCTCTATTTTTAATGATTTATGAAATCTGTACAAGCAGTCAATGAGCATGACAACTATCCAAAAGGATTTCCCACACGTACTATAAAAAGACTATTTCCTTCTTCTGCGGTCAGGTGATCTGCGATGTTTCCTACAAAAATAAACAAATTTTCTAATTAGGTTATTAATTTATTGATTTATATGGTAGATAAGAGTTTTTTAAAGAATAACACATTTCTTGTGGTGTAAAACAAAATTTTATTTCATTACCACAAAAATACTGGTTTTAAATTTCTTGTAAAATATTTTCTCTTTAGTAAGAATCTTTTTTCATCTTCAGAAGACTTGATAGACAGGTGTTTTTATACATCAAAAAATTCTATTTCTCATAGAGTAATTTTAATCTACTAAAACATAGTTTCTTCACATGTGCAAAGTTTATGCAAGGATGGAGGGGAAATAAAAATCAATATACATCTTACATAATTTATACCATATTTTTATTTTATTCTAATTAATATTGTGTGTAGTTTATGCTTAAGTATCATAAGAAATGCAGAAGAATTTAAGAACCTGGGGTTAAAGGAAGAGTAATTTCCAAAGATTAAATAACAATTACATATAACATTCTATTTTATTTCTACAGCATACATTTGACTTCTTTTAGTTTTCTAAAGATGGGCCACACCTACATGCCACTCAACCTGCCCGTGTTTTTGCTGCTTATTGAATTTTCATCGGGTTTATACATTTAAATGAATCTCATGCTATCCAACAACTTGGACACATTCAGTTGACATTTAGAAATGTGCTGCAAAATGAGGCTTTGGTAAACTGAAAAATTATTTACTCACTCACAAAGCATTATAGTTTTATCAGTGCACTATCCTATTTTTAAGTAAACAGAGTTTAATTGTATAAGCACAGTGAAGCTAAAACAAAGATAACTTGACAGTGTGAGAAAGAGTAGATTGATGACAAAAGTTTAGAGTAAATTCATTTATTAAATAAAAGCATTGAAGATAAGATAACCGGAAATATTTTTCAACCACAAAAAATGTTTAGATCATTGCAAATTGACAACATCACAGAGTCATATTAACCAAACAGGAAGTTGTATTTCTAATGACAGCTAACAAAAATAGCACTATGGAACAAATAAAATTATAACACAGATATGCCAACTTTCGAAAATCAGGAGACTTCTCTCGATTAAAGTTTCTATCATTATAAGATGTTTTCAGTTATAATTAATTTTTAATTCAAGAGAGAACAAAAATCTTATCACATTCACACTAAAACATACAATTATTTTACTTAGAAGGAAAAAAAAAAAAAAGATAACACTCAGGTTTTAATAGACATAATTTAATAACTTTCGAAGATGAAAAAAATTCTACAGTTCTGGAAACATTAAGATGATTTTAAAGAGTTATTATGTACTGTGGCTGCAGATTTAGCTTTCTTTAAGAAGGCTTCATCAAATTTTTTATCATAACAATTGCCACGCAGGCTTGTTTTTGCTATAAGAAGGCTTTCCAGCATGTCAGTACTAATATTGGGTCTAAATTTTGTCTTCATTTTTGTGACAATGCTAAAAAGCCTTTCGCACTCGGTGTTACTGTGTGGAATAGTTAGAATGGCCAGCGTAACTCTGGAGAGCTCACTATATTTTTCAATTCCTTCAGGATTTTTAATTTTTCTAATATAGCTCCATTGAGCATCAGGCCTATCTATTTTCTTAATTTCATTTAAATTTTCTAACTGCAAAGCACAAAATTGTGACTCCAGTTTATCAATTTCAACATCATTACTATCGCCCAATGAAAATAAATCAATTAAAACTGGATATCTGTCAAAAAATTTATCAGAAAAAGAGGCATCAATTAGGGAATTGACATCTGCAACTTTTGCATGAAATATTACATCATCTTTTATTGGAAATTTGTGCAAAATATAATCAGAAACCCTACAGAAATATTCTCTGATAATTATATAAAACTGCTTTCGATCTTGCTCAGAAAGATCAGCAACTACTTTATTGGCAGCATTTCCTATCACTAAGTCTTCATCAGATTTCTGATTTTCAAGACTATTATAGTTAACATCAAATATTGAACTGCAGGACAACATCACAGATGGCTTCACAAATTTTGACAAAATATCTTTAAAAAAATCTTTCACTAAAGCATGTAGAATATGAATTTTGGGAATTTTTGATTGTAGGCATACATTAGGAATGTCAAATGACAGCAAAATGGAATGTAAAAATAAGCAAAGAGCTTTGTTCAGGTCTGAAGAAAGAAGCATGAAAATCCTTTCTTCACAAGTTAGATTTTCAGAAGGACCTCCACAAGCAAATTTTTCCACTTTTGAAGAATTAGCTTCAGCTTTACGCTTCTTTTTTACCTTGTCATTGTCCTGGTGAGAACTGCTTGGTATACTCTTTCTAGAGTAAGTAGTCCCACTATTTTTGTTCATTTTAGGGATCTTATAAGTATCAATGGAAGATGATATTTTTACTCCGGAGATCTTTACTTCTTCTTTGAAAAACATAACAAGTGGAGTCCATTGATCTATTATTCTTGACAAAGAAACTCCTAAAGAGAGCCAACGAGTACACATGTGCTTTAAAATTTTTTGCATCTCTGTGTTGTACAGAAGTTGGAATTGTTTCAATTTTTCTTTCCTTTTTGAGCTTTTCTCAAGATAGTAAAATATGTCAATGATATTTTCATCAACTGCTATTGGCAATGAAGCCGCACCTTTCTCGGCTGCTAAGTTAATAAGATGACAAATGCATCCCATTATTTGCAAGTGGGAATTTTCTTCTTTTAAAATTCCTGCAACACCAGTCTTCTGCCCAGTCATAACTGCTGCATTGTCTGCACCTAGAGCCAAGCAGTTTTTGAAAGGTATTCCATACTCTTTCAAATTCTTGAGAAGTAATTCAGCTATATTCACACCTGTAGAATTACCTTCAAGAACTGGAAGTGAGAGCAATCTATGTTCTATTTTGGAAGAATCTTCATTGAAAAAAGATACAACAATCGGGTAAAGCTTAGCATCTGAATTATTACTTCCGTCAGTAGCAATACAAAAAGGAGCAGTTTGAATGGCGTTTATAACGGAACATTTGTGTTCAGCACCCATTTCTTTGATAATTGCACTTGTTTTTGTTCTGGCACATGAATAATTTTTTTGCAATGTTACTATGCGAAAACATCTTTTTGAATAAAGTCGCAGCATGGTCTGAAGCATTTAAAGGTAAATTGTGTTCCAGTAAAAATCTTGTAAAAAGGCACTCTGCATTAATAACATTGTGATCCTTTTGACCTGATGAAAAATTTAACTTCTGATTATTTTCAAGACATCGCACTTTCTCTTTATGCTTATCCGTCCGCAGATGCTTAGTCACATCCAATTTTCCACCGTGTACAATAGAAAAATCGTTCGGACAAATAGTACAGAAAGCGAATCCATTACCCTTTGATGAACGAATAATACACAGAAATTCATCCGTAAAGGACTGTAAAAAACTTGCCGCATATTTCTTTTTTTCTTTTTTTTTTTTTTTTTTTTCCCCCAGACATAACTATTAAAAATTCTACAAAACTAAAATAAAAAATTAACAAAATTTGTACTTCGAAATGGAACGTGAAAACTAACACAAAACATGTGTACACGCACACCGTAATGAACTGAACTTCGTAAACACAAACAGCATAGATCTGAATGAAATCGGATGGTTGCCAAACAAAAATATAAACTTCACTTACTTAAAAATGAGCATGCGCAAACGCAAGAGTATTTTGACATGACATCACTGAAATCTTTTCAACTCGGATTCTGGCAATAGCGTCTTTAGTGTGTTGAAAGCGTTGCCAGGGTGGTTGCTTAGATGTGACGTAGGGCAATGATGTAGGCCGGCTGAACGGAGCAAATTTCGCCTGTCGCTAGCGATCACAACTATGACGTTAGACACAACCTACTCTGCTGAATGCTCACTGAACTACTGATGTGCGATGTTTTCAGCTACTTAAGTTAAATACGTCGGAAATTATGCGTTTGCTTTATGTATATGACTTTTTAAACAGAATATCTGAACAAAAACTGAACGAAATCAAAAATTTTTGTTGAAAAACAGAAAAAAATCAAGAGACTTCTTTAAGAATAACAAAAAATTGGGAGAAATACGTAGTGAAGCGGGAAATAGAACTGAAAGCAGGAGACTTGACATCTCTGATAACATAGATACATCGAGCATGAGATTCTCTAACAAACAAGACATGCATGAGTGGTTTATTAAACTAAGAAACCACCTGGGCAGCAGACCACGAGCTTCAATTTTAGCTTTGGCTGCACAAATATTTATACTAACTAAACTCTCATTAAATAAGAGGTACTGAGCATGATCAGAATACATAAGATCAGGAAACGTATGTGGCTGATACAAAATCACCTGTCAGGAAAAAGAGTTAACAAGTTATTTGCCAAAAAAAAAATAATCATGACAAGCAATGAAGAATGCAGTTTTAGTTCATTTCCAGGAAGCTTTACTATCCAGCTATTACTTTCAAGAGAACATTATTCAAAGATGATATAAAAATGGATTGACTCAGTATTTAAAGGTAAGTAAGGTTATTTAAGAGAGACAAAAAAATAGCTAGTGCTGTAAGAGCTAACACAATGCAGTTGTAATCGCGTAAGAAGAAAAAAAAAATCTAATGCTCCTGTACAAATCTGAACATCAAAACATTCATTGGAAAAACCAACAGGAAATAGAGAAAAACTCAGTCCACGCATACTTATCTTCAAAACTCTGCTAGACAGATGTTTTATAATCTAGGAAAACATGTTATGCACACTTTGCAGGGCGGTGTGTAAATATGTACCCACCTTCAGATTATATGCAACCTAAAACAAATGCATTTTGAGACAAACTGAATATTGTAAGGAGGCACTAACAGCTGTTCTAAATTAAGTTGCAGCCTATCAAGAAGCATACTAAGCATGGCAGACTTGTACATAATGTTGTGTATCAAGAACCAAGGAACCTACATTGAGTCTTTGTAGTAGTTGGTGTGTTTCCAGGCTACAGTCTCCTTAGTTTATGGTGCACCTTGTATGTCAAACAACCTCCACATATAGAAAAAAACACTCAAAACACTGGTGGTAAAAGATTAAATAAATAAAAACTTTGTGTAAAAAATATACATAAAAAGGTACTTATTGGTTGGAACAATCGTTTCGACCAAAAAAGTCTTCGGTCTTCTTCAGTCATCAACATTTAAGTATCACAGAGTCCAGACTGTTCTGTGAGACTAAGTGTTGACGAAGGAGAGGACCAAAGATTTTTTCAGTCGAAATGATTGTCCCAACTGATAAGTATTTTTTTATGCATGTTTTTTATACAAAGTTTTTATTTATTTAACCTCCACATATTTCAACAAAGTACATTAGTAGCCAAGCACAGTTTCATATATTTATAATATATTGAATGCCTTTTTAGAATTCAGCTGATTAAGTCTAATTTAAACAGTGTAACAAAGTGATAATGTTACTGGTAAGTCAGACAGATTGAGCGGCACTCAGCTGTCTGAAGTTTTTTTAATTAATTTTTTTTTATATATATTACAAATTGTAGATTTGTAGTGTCAAATGCAAATTTGCCTAATTTATTGACAGTACAAGATATAGAAAAGAGAAAATAAGATATGTAGTAAAGTAAACAAAAACAAAAATCATACATAATTAACAAAATGCATTCTAATCAGAAATCATCTACTTACTTTTTAGTTGGACCTTTCACAAATGCCCAGTTAACAGTTACTGGCTGACCAAGCAAATCAGTTCCACTCAAATTGTCTAAAGCTGATTGAGCCTCCTTATAAGTTTCATATTCTACAAGAGCATAACCCTAAAGTAAAGTATTTTAACATATTAACACACTTTTTGCCCTTCTGTGTCTGATACAGTGACTAAATCAATTTAACATGCAGGTCATAATAAATAACTAAAAAATACAATAGCAAAAACTTATTTTAATTCAAAATACATTAAATATTTCTGTATTAAACATCAGGGTTGGCATTATTTAAACCATTTTGTGGTAAAAATGAAATTTCACTAAAGTAGTAGAACATTTTCGGCAAAAATTTAGAAAAAGTGTTAGATAAAAATTAAATAAATAAAGTAATATATCAAAAAGCAACCCATTTTGCAGAAGATTCATTACTCCCACTTTCTTGTGGAGGAAATTTCAGTTAGTATGGATGAAAATAATCATGGCTTAGAATTCATTAAAAAGTGTCCAAATCTGTAGCCAATTTCCAAACAAAAAGTAGCCATTTAAAAAAATTCAGCATTGATTGATAAAATACACTGTCTGATGGAATTAATTTTATGTAATGGGAGGTAAAGAGAGAAGAGAGTATCACAGAACTTGAATTCCAGTTTATTTAGCAAATAACAAGTCCTTCAATTCCAGCTTCATCTACAGGAAAAGTTACAATAACTCCCAAACATCCAATTATACGTATTATTGCTGAGTAGCCAAAAAAAAAAAAAAAAAAAAAAACATTTAAAAAGAAAAAGAAAACTCCTTTCACATGGAAAATTAATTATGATTATTCGAGCAAGGCAATATTTTCATAACTAAATTTAAAACTTTGGGATTTGATGGTCAAATAATGGTTTAGAGAAGACTCCGAGAATTCTGCTAGTAAAAGATACCGTATTAGTCCGAATATAACACGACATAAAAAATTTTCATCGAGATATTTAGAAAATCCTATATTTAGACCTCAAATTTAGTACGAGCCATGTTTCTAAATTTTTGGGAAATGATCAGTCAAATAGTAGTTCCAGCAGTTAAACATGGTGGTGGGGGAATAATGGTTGTTTGAGGGTGTGGGTGCATGTCACCAACTAGAGTAAGAAATATTGAATTTATAGTAAGGATGTAACAGTTTTCCGGCAAGTATCTGATATCCGGCTGATTTTTCAATATCTGAAATACCGTCGGATATCCAAATCATAACTACCAGATATCTGACTTCTCTGCCGGATATCCAGCTATATACTACTAAAAGTTTTTGAGCACATTTATAACTAGTAAGGCTAATATTTAGAGTTGATTTCATGCTGCAAAGTGGCACTTAGCAGACATTTCCTGAACTTAAAAAAAAAAAAAAAAAAGCTTAAGCACATCTCATGTAGTGTCCCATCTTGTGCAAATTTGGAGGCAATCTTCTCATCCTTTTCAGCTGTAGACTGCTGTTTATAGGGGAAGTTTAATGATAAGCACTGTGCATTATCATTTGAAAAATATGTGCATTGAGTGTATACGATTTCTCTCATGGTAATCCCACAAATAAATATAATTTTACACTCTCTCTCCATGGAGTTTCTTCAATATTTTTAATTTTCTCCAGAAATCTAGTAACTATCAAAGAACTCCAATTATCCTGTCTTTGAAACTTATTTATAGATGCAGAGAGAAATTTTCAATCTTCATCCTCTTTGTAAATAACAATTTTTTACTGTGCATTCCTTTATTGAAGTCTCTATCTAATGATATCTAATGATTAAAAATTAATCCTTATTTTACAAATTTATTTTTTAATGGAATTAGCTATTTAAGTTCACTTATGATTTTCTGCAAGTTTCAATTGATTTTTAAAGTTAAGTCTACTTAAAATAGGTACATTTAAAATGTGTTTGTGAAATATTTATTACTGAAAATTATAACATGGCTGCTTGTGCAGACAGCAGACTCAACAAACGAAAACAAATTTAAAAACAAAATATAGTGATGGGTAGTTTAAATAATAAGTGAAAGATTAACAATTAATGAAGATTTATTTTTAAGTGTAAGTAAAGACATGAATTAAGTTTGAAAATCAATAAATTAACTGAAAACAACTTATTTTACTTAAAATACGAAAAATTTAATGTTATACTTTTTTTTCCCATAATACAGCACAAAGAATTTTAGATACAATTTTTTATTGCACTCATTGCAAGGTAATCTTGCACCAGGGTGCGAATTAATGGGGGGATGGGATGCCGGGGATCTTTTCCCGCTGAAGAATGTAATATCTCTGTCTAGAGAAATATTAATTGATTCCTTTCCTGGGATACTATTTATCCCCTGCTGGAGAAATGTTAAATTAAAGCTCTGTTTCTACAAGTAAAACAGTACTTAACAATTTTAAATATTGGAAATAGAAATGCTTCTTTTGTTTAATAGACAAAGGAGCAAGTTACAAACAGCCCTTTGAAATAGATATACTCATGCCTGATGCCTCTTCTCATTCTGTAAGTGGGGTCAGGTTTTAAAGGAAGACTGCAAAGTGAACGAACAAGCACTGCTCTGCTGCGAGCCTAACTTGAGGTTGGACGTACAATCGGCAGAGACAGAATATATGTGCATAGAAAATCAGGGGTCGACTTCTGTTTGAATGCAAGTCACTTCCCAGACATGTTGGCAACTGCATTTGTCATATAATACCCAATATATTAAGTGAGTGGAGCACCTTTTCCCTTCTTTTCTTTTCAAAAATGGCCCCTCCTGGAGGATGTTTTTTATTTTATTTTTTCTAATATCCTCCCCAGGAGAAAATGTTCAATTCGCACCCTGTCTTGCACTCACTGTACACAGTTACAGTTTATTAACTTATTCCATTCCAGTATTTATATGTATTAAATTTGGTTTTTGTATGTCCTTCTTCTTTGAGCTTTGTGTGAATATCTTTTAGTTGACTGCATTGGAAGATGAGTGCAATGATTTGAAGAAACCATCATTATTGAATTGTAATTCCAGTGGCATAAAAATGCCAATCAATATGATAACCAAATGAATTCTTTTTTAGTTTTTCAACTCCTATGAAGGAATGAATTAACATTTTAAAATTCCATGCTCTCGGTCAGTTCCAATAACTGTTATATTCTAATTGCAATATTCTTTATCAAATCACAAGTAGTAAAAATGTTATCAACATTTTTGTTTTTACTTGAAAGGGGTTTGGAACAGTTGTCAGAAAATTTATTAACCCTTGTACCAACCAGGAGAGGGAATTTCATTTGACTGCTTTCCCTTATGAGTTTCCATGTTATATCTGATTTATATAAATAATACATATAGAGTAGAACTTCAATTATTCGATATAGTTGGGACTGAATAGGCATCACATAATCAAAATTTCTGGATAATAGAGAATTTTTCAACAATCATCTAGTTTAATATGAAGGGCAATTCCACTGTAACATGTGACACTTGTACACTGTTGTTTTCTTTTAAAAGTTCTTTCTCTAGCTCAGCATTAAAATATCAAGCAGCAGTTAATATCTTATTTCACATTTTTTATAAAAACAATTACATGCACAATATCATTATTTTAAACATTTTATAATTATTAATTTTATGAATCTTGTCATGTGTGTGACAACTGATTTGAAATTTATTAAATTTAACAGATTTGTGAAGGGGCCATTTACCAAAAGAAGAATTTTGTTAAAGGTTTTGTGAAAGTTTTTAAATTAAAAATACTGTGAAGGGTCTGTTTCTAAGATAAAATATTAGGTTGTAACGAAAGTTTCCCGCCACCGCAAACATCGTCAGCACACAGTTCGCGTTGGCGTATATTGCTCATATTTTGTCAAACGATTTTTGGCATTTGAAAGAAAGAGGCTTACTTTATAACACTGTGTTGTGAAATCTGTAAAAAAAAAAGTGAAATCTGTAAAAAATATAGTCATTAAGTATAAGGTGTCCCAAATGAAACAATCATTCTAGAGGATTAGAACCATCATTTACTTCCAGTTGCGTTGCAAAAAGTCAGCTACATAATATCAACAAATTATGAGTACAGCTTCAAGTACTATTGTTGTATCATGTGACACTGTGCAGGTTTGGTTCCGAAAGTTCAAAATCAGTTATCTAAGGAGTTAGAATTTAGTTTTTCAGGCAGATATGGCGGAAAACTTTCGTTACAACCTGATATTTTGTGAAAGGTCTGTTTTTAGGATAAAATACAAGGTTTAAAATATGGTTGCATTTTTCGCATAATGCGAAAAGACTTGTCAAAATGATAAAATGGAGCTAATGGGCTTTTGCTTTTTGCAAAAGTATTCAGAGGAAATTTGAACTGAAATACAAAAGAGAAACAGGGATAAAAGTAAAAATTTCCTGATATGGAATGGTTATAGAATCGCTGTGGGGACAATCTTTGATTTTCAACTTTGAACTGAAATAAAAAGTCTGTACATCTATAATTTTCAAGACCACTGCAAAAGCAATAGAGGAAAAGGAGATCAGACACTATCTCCCAGAGAGAAAAATCGAATTATCCTTTTAGCATTTTGCTAAAGCTTTTTTTCTTTTAGTTTTTTTGCTAAAAAATTTTTGAGCTCAGCTTAAACCCTCATAAAATACTATGTGAAGAGTATGTTAACGGACCCAAATTTTGCCTAAATAGACCCCTGAAAATTGTCTCAAACCAATTGAATATCCAAGTCACTCTTCAGATCTACCCAGTGGAGCACTTTTGGAAAGAATAAGTCAAAAATTTGAAAACATTTTATTTCTTCAGTGTAACAGTAGATAACAGTAAAAGAAAATGAGTAAGACAAAATAATATCAAAATTCATTAAAAAAAAAAAAAAATTAGTGTACTTTTAGAACCATTCTAGTACATTTTTTTTAATTTATAAAATTAACTTACTTTTAAAAAACCTGTCCGTCTGTCAAGATTTAGATGAAGATTTTTAATATCCCCATACTCTGAAAACTTGTCATAAATGTCATCTTCTTGAGCTTCTTCATGCACACCAGTTATGAACAAAATCCACCCCTCAATAGCTATGAAAAATAATTAACAACTTACTTTATAGAAAAACAAAAATACTTGATAAAAATTAAAAAACAATCTTTGTTCTAATAAGATCAATCATATATAAAGTGAGGATATTTACTGATAAAAAGTGAAACATTGATTTCATGACTGCATTTGCAATCTGATTCTTAAAAATTCATGAAATTATGTTTATGAAATGTTATGAATAAAAGCATTTATCATAAAACTGATTTTAATATTATATTATATGAATGCAAATAAAGAAAATTAGCATCAATTTTTGTGTTCTGTATTAACATAAATAGAATCTGACTATACAGAGTGTTTCAGCAAAGTGGTTACAAACTCCTGGTATGGATAGATACATGATGAGAATTTAAAACCACATAGAACTCAGTCAAAAAAGCGATGAAGCATCAGTCGAACTTCTTAAACAATGGGATTATATTTGGATTGTTACATTGCATCATTAAAATTAAAAAAGATTTCTAAGCTGTAACTTTTAGTACCCCAAACTACAACAGGAATGCTATCTATTATTTCAAAATCATTTTCATAGTGATTATTAATTAGTTCATGAAGATGACGTATGCAACTCTACATTCCTGTGCGATTCTGAGTTGTTTAGGTGCATCCTACCTGTCTTAGAAGTTTGTAGCCACTTTGTTGAAACACCCTGTATAGAGGCTTAGCTTTATTTAACATACATTAAAACAAAACTTTATATTTGTCAAATCTTTTAATATAGCTTTAAAAATGCCAAACTTTTTTTTTTTTTTTTGATTCAAGAATGTATTATTATATATTCACATACTTTGGAATTATTATATGATTACTTATATTTACATATTTTTTTACAAATCAGCACTAATGTTTGACAAAATTATTTTTATAAGGTTTAAAAATACTGAAATTCTTACAACTACTATTCAGTATTAGTCGAGTACTTGGTCAAAATTTGGTCAAGTAGGTCAAATACCCTAGACCTAACTTATTTTGCTGCAACACCCTTGTGCGGCCAAAAACATTTTAGGGCACCCTTCTTAGGATAAAATTTTTCATTACCTTTAAAGCAATATGAACATGAAGGTTAGAATGAAACAGTTTGGATGCATTTTTCATCATTTCTTTTGTTTATTGGGCTAACTATCAAGAAAGTACACTCTTGCAAAAGGGACATAGAATTTGCCCCCCCCCCTTTCCATCTCAGGGAGTTCCTGTAAAAGAGAGGGGACTGGACCCATAAACTTTCTCGAACTTCACTGAAATATTTTTGTTTTCACGCACTTTATCATCGGCGTGGCAAAATTTTTTGTGCAATACTGGTTCAGAGGAAATTTTTTGATTGTACTCTCCCAAAACTTAGATTTTCTTAATTATCTCCAAGGCACACCTAGCATATAATGGTGGCACATAGTTTGGGAACCTCTGCCCTAGACAGTAATCTACATAATTAGTGTAGTGGGAGTGCTGCAGCCCACAACCTTTTTAATATAGCTGCTGGTTTCACAATGCAATTTAGATCCTCATCAAAAGTTGAGTAAATACTGAAACCCTTCAAAAATTGCTTGCAACTGCCAAGAGGATTTGGAAAATAATGGATTTAGCATGCATGTACAACACACATACTTCAGTGATAGAACAGAAATTTAAATCACATGAGAGGGGAGGGAGAAGGCAAAGATGTCCTATTTTATTATTTTTCATAAGATCTTTCTTAAAAAATGCAAACTAACAGTGTATATAATATCTCAAAACGGTTATATTTTATGATACTAAAGAAATAATAAAATTGAAATAAATAATCTTTACATCTCTGAGGACCAGGCTCGTCTGTTCCATCATGATCCATAACTTCATAATCTTGAAGATCTTCTCTCGCAGTTCCATCTGTAAACAGAAAATTACACATATTTATGTAAATAACTTAACTTGAAAGATTTTTTTTAAATAAAAATTTTGTATTTAAAATAAAATAATGATAATTAATGCTGTTGTAGCTTATTCGTAAATCACTTTTAATCAGGGTTCGTGATTTTTTTTATTTAAATCAGATTTTTTTGATTTAAATCGGATTTTTTAAAAGATGTTTTAAAAATTCCTAATATGAATTTATTTTGCATATTATAAAAGTAGTATGACATTTTAAACAATATATATAAAATATATTTTATGCTATTTTAGCTATTATTATAATAAGTGCATAGATAAACAAATTTTAATATGAAACAATTTCTTTCTCTTGATCATATATATTATCAAGTAATGCTCCACCTATTTCTACTTTATTTGGAGCAGTATACCCTGGCCTTAAAGCAGAAATCATCTTTTTAAATTGGGGATGATTAACCTGATGAAAAGCAGAATTGGTGTCATAAATATATCTTGCCACTTCCTCTTATTTGCTTTTGAGTTTTAGTGGTCTTTATGACATAATCATTCATGCTGTTCTTAAGAACACCAACATCATTTTCTATCTCACTGATTTTTCTTTTCATAGGTTTGGCTGCCTCAGATTTTGTACAAGTTAAATTGTTCTCAACTGTTTCTTGAGGTTGATCACTATTAATATCATTTCTGCCAGAGGAGAAACATTTATCTACATGTGCTTTCATTCTGGCTACTAATCCCATCATAACTTTTCCACAGTTCTTGCATTTGGTTTTAACACCTTTTCCAGAAACTGTCTGCTCTTCATTAAAGTACATCCAAATATTATCTTTCTTAATTCTTGCCATTATCCTTGTACTTTAGCAATAGCTCTCTGAACACGGAATCCTAAACAAGCGTGTTCTAAAATCTGAAATAATTCTAGTAATGCCAATTTTCCTGATCAAATTTCTTTTGTTCTCACACTGTCACACTCAAAGTCACTCTCCCCTCCCCCCCCCTTGAAGGATTCCCTAAACCACTGCAGTGCCATCTAATGCTATTAAGAAATTAATTTCATTTGAGTGTTGAAGATTTTTATTTAGATTATCATCATCAATCTATCAATTCAAAATGCATTTTTGAAAAATGATTTTAATCATTGATTTTTTTTTAAAAATCCCTTGATTTAAATCGTGATTTTAATCATGATTTTAATCAAGCTGATTTAAATCAACGAACCCTGCTTTTAATATTTTTTAAAGGATTCTCAAAATTATAAAAAAAAAATAAGAATGCAATGAATAAAATAAATAAAAACTTTGTGAAAAAACACATATAAAATGTTACTTATAACAAGATACAATCATTTTGACTGAAAATTTATTCAGTCTTCATCAATAATATGGTTATGACTGATGAAGACAAACTTTCAGTCAAAATGATTGTATCTTGTTATAAGTATAATTTTGTGTTTTTTACAAAGTTTTTATTTATTTTATCTTTTAATACCAGTATTTTGACATGGTTCAGACTCTTTTACGCGCAAAAAAAAAAAATAAGCACTTTTTAAGGACTCCCAAAATTTTCTTAAGTAGGGTCTATCCGCAAATGATGTCACGCTTGGAAGAAAGGGGGGCTGTGAAATTGTGATGAGAGGGAGGGGGGGGGGGGGGAGTAACAAGAAGTGTGACATTATACGTTTATATTTTCGTTTAAAATAAAAAATATTTAAAATCAGAAAATTAAATTTTTAATTTATATTGAAATTAGCAGAATTGAAGTTAGACTTTTTATTTAAAATTTGATTTCTAGCATAGTGCTTTGTTTCTAAACTGTAAGTATATGTTTATGTAATACAGCATGACATGTGACAAGGGTGGTATGGTGAAGTATGACTAAGGCAAACAGGGGGCAAAGAATATTTTTTAAAAAGTGTGACATCATTTATGGACAGCCCCTTATTACTTTCGTTATTACCCAACTTTAGATTTTCTTACTGTAAAGTTGGCAGGTTTTTGTTTTAAATGCAAATGTGCCATGTTTCCAAAATTGAAAAGCCCACAATTTCTTACACATGTATGTACAAGCAATTAATACAGACAAAATAATTCTTTTTTTCTCTCAAGCATACCTGCCAACCTAAGAAAATTAACATCAGTAAAATTATGTCCTCATTTCAGTAAATTTTTACCTCCCATCAGTAAAACTGAGTTCATTTATTTTTTTGGTACTAATAATTTCTGCTCTTGTTAAGCTAAGTTTATTTCTGGTCAAAATATTTTTTATTTTTATTAAACATTTTCATTCATAACTGAGCCTGCTCTACTTAGTGTTAGTTTTCTTACCTGGTTTAATTAGGGAGGGGGGGGGGGGGTAAAAATTTAATTTAAAATAGGAATCAGTTTTCATCCTTACGGCATTAAAGCTTTAAATGAAAGAGTTCTAAAAGAAAAATATTTACTCACAAGAGCGATGGAAAAAGATTGAATTCAAAATCTGAACATGCCCCATTCAATAAAGTGTTTTTTCTTTATTGGTTTCCTTGAGAGAGGAAGGAGGGGGGGGGGGGGTTAAAAATTATTTTAAATTCAAAATGGGAGTCAATTTTTACTCTTATGGCATTGGATATTTAAATAAAGGAGTGCTGAAGGGAAAATATATATTCTCTAGACGGATGGAAGAAGATTGAATTGTATGAAATTGCGAACTTCGAAATTAGCCGAGCAATCCGTAAAATTACTCCTCATCTCCGTACATCAGTAAATTAATGGCAAAATCCATATATTTTACGGATAATCCGTAAAAGTTGGCAGGTATGCTCAAGTAACATGTATGTCCATATACCGTAATTTATGGAAGAAACGCTGCACCCACGAAAGTGAGCTTAATTAACTAGAAAATTATCAGAAACGCCGCAGCTGCGATCTGCCGCCCCTGGGCCAGTGCGCGTTACAGTGGGCCCGTGTTCAGCTAAAGTGCGTCCATGAATTTTTCAGAATGTGTTACGAATTTCATTTATAGATCTGTAATTAAATTTAAAAAAAAAAACACTAAATTTTTAATACATAATTCTAGAATGATTTAGATGGCAGAAATGTTAATTCTAACATTTAAATATTAGTATTTTTTTTATCCTTTGAACATGAATTAAAAGTACCATAACGTATCACAAAAACTTCCAACCCATTTTCTTTCCTTTTAGCATTTTATATGAGAATCATTAACCGTTTCCCGGTTTTACCCGAGCTAGACTCGGGAAGGCGAAATGTACAATTCTGGATCCCGAGTCTAGCTCAGATACTATAAATAGATTTTTTTAATACATTAATTTTTAGGAAATTCTGTATTCGAATAGTGCTCTAAAGTTTAAGAAGATATGTATGAATAAAAATAAGCATAAAAAAGTTTGACATCTTTTGATCCATAATCCTGAAATAAAATGAGCCTGGAAGGGGTTAAAAAGAGTGGTTTTACAACAAACAAAAAAAAAAAAAAAAAAAAAAAAAAATCCTTCCGTCACTCTTGTATTTTCGAAAATTTTGTGCTTTACGAAAGGAGCCGGGAAGATTTCCGCCCCGCTTTATAAAATTTCTCTCAGAGGTCCTGAAGCTTACAATTTCCGTTTTCAAATAATCAGTGTCCGATTTTATATAAAACATCCGTTTTTATATTCACAAAGGCAAATTTATAGAAATAAATAAATAACTTGTAAAAAACTTCTTGCATTCTCAAAAAGTTCGGACAGTATAGCACATGCTGTTAAAGCGAAACAGCCAGCCGATGACCATGGTGTAAAAACACAAATAACTTATAAACTTTTAGATGAACTTTTTTTGGGGGGAGTGGGGGTAGAATGGTTAAATTCGCATTGGGTGCAACAGACTAGTTTTGGTTGAGATTCAGTATTTTAAGATCAATCAGGCCCGGACTGGCTCCTATGGGGGGCCCTTGGCTATTGTAAAGGGGCTACAACTGGTGACGTCATCGAGTTACGGTACGATCAGTATACGAATGCAGCTTGAGGCTGGAAAAGGGGAACGAAAAGTTGATGTCAGACGATTTTACTGTCGATTACCACTAGAAATTAAGCACGTTTTAAGCACCTTGCGGCTATACTGAAACTTTTAAGGATATGGGTAAAAAATTAAGTACTTTTTAAGCACTTTTTAAAGGCCTTAAAAATGAAAAAAAAAAGTAAGTACTTTTTAAGGTATTTTAAGCACTGTCTGAACCATGTTTGAGTGTTTTTTCTGTAATGTAATGTATAATCAGACAGTGTTAGCATAATTGTTATTTTTTAATATACTTAATTATATATTTAGTTTAATGCAAAATGAATATATACTGCATAATTAGTTTACATTTTGTTCTTTCTTGTATAGAATAGTTTTTGACAGCTTAAACCAGTTTTTGACGCTTGTCGTGTCAAAAACCAAGTCCCGGTATGGGGCTCATTTTAGTAATTAGGATTTTTCTTTTTTACGGAGATCAAATACACATTTAAAAAGTGTCACTTATTGAAAAATAACTATAGGAATTTTTTCTTGCTGTAGTCTTTTTTTCTACTTTCAAGGAAAAAGAATACCATGCATAAAAGAGCACATTTCCCCCCCCCCACTGGAAGATATGTGATACTGTGAAGCAAATATATTTTAAGCTAGGTGTGTTTTGTGTTATGGCAAACAGCAAACCTACATGAGGAGTGTCTGCATATGGGGTGCCTTAGCGGGGGGACTATTT
This sequence comes from Cheiracanthium punctorium, assembly GCA_038373885.1. Classification (NCBI taxonomy): domain Eukaryota; kingdom Metazoa; phylum Arthropoda; class Arachnida; order Araneae; family Cheiracanthiidae; genus Cheiracanthium; species Cheiracanthium punctorium. The sequence goes on from JAWZYV010011719.1 coordinate 2,582,881, forward strand.
AAGGGGTTCTTACACATACTCACGTTGCATTTGGAGAAACTCACCCTAATCTACAAATTGTTAGACCAAGAGCTGCATGGTAGGCCAAAACTCTGGACCTTCGCACTTAAGCCATTTACCATGTTCACCATCTTATTCACTCCACCGTGAAGGCATCGTTTTAAGTTGGTGAAATAATAATTCAATCTTAAACAATTTAGCGTGAAATTATTAATTTAAAATGTAACAAATATACATCCACCGTTAAGGCACAATTGTAATGTCATTAAAAGCTTAAAAATTATTTTAATTTAAAATTTAACCTCTTGGGTACATTTGACGACTGCGTTGCATCATGTACTTGCTTTGCCTAAGTCATGGGTGACAAGAATGTTTCGTCATTCAAACTAAGACAAACTAAACATGCACATTCTTGTTCATGGCAAGAGTAATTTGTAAGAGTTGGAGAAAGTGAAAGGCATTTCTTCCAGTCAAAGTTCCAATTCAGCCACTTTGTGGCTAGATCTGGCCATGATATCCATTTTAAATGCAAGAATTTTTGCAAATAGATCTGTTCCCAAAGGTAAGCATGTTACCATCTTTTTGGGATAGCCGGTATAATATAGTGTTTGTTTCAGAATTGCAAGTGCATGTTTATACAGCAGAGCATGATATGTGACAGTATATAATGTAACATAACAGGGGATATACAGTGCAGCACCCATAATCCGGCATCGGCGGGAATGACGCGGTGCCGGATTACCGATTTTTCCGGATTACAGATGTGTTGAAAATTTCCATTAAAACCATCGTCGATCACGTTATGTATTGACCAGTGTATTATTTATCAATGAAAAGTAGTCTTAAAATATGCATACGATCGCTGTATAAACCGAAAAAAAAAAAAAAAACTAAACTACACTGGAACAAATGTAATTTAGTGTTTAATTCAAACTAAAAACTATAAAGCAGAAAAGATCGTTGATTTTGGAACATTTTCATAAAATATAACACAAATAGTAACTGAAATTTATTTAAATACTAATTTAAAATAAGTGTATTAAATTATTATTAGAATCTAATTAGCTTTTGTATTTACATTAAATACATCGGTTAATTTGACTTGCTTCATTCTTTTTTTTTGTATTTAATTGGTTAATTAACACATGCACATTCATCAGTTGACTCTCAGATATAAAATCGAATTTATTAAATCTCTCCGTAGTTTGTATCCTAGTTTTATTTTACAAGCTGAATTATTCCCAATTTTACTCTCTCAGTCTCTCACAGCTTCTTAATTACGTCGAAACATACCAATTCCCCCTCCTTTCCCTCTTGCTTTTCAAAGCACTGGCGAATTCCTTCCTGCGATAGTTGACGATTTCGCACGGTGACAGGATGTCTAGAAACAAGGCAATGTGTCTGGAAGCGGAAGGAGCCGAAGCCACGTGTTTACGATGATGCGTAAACATGCTGTCTCGTTTTAAAAACTCATACATATTAATGTTCTATGAAAGCACTTGCATTATCTTTGAATTCTTCATTCAGCTACACTGCACCTTTGACTTGACTGCAATTGATTTAAATATAATAAGCAAACCAAGCCGTATTTACTTTTGTTTTTATCTCGGTATTAGAAAATGCATTGATTCAAATATTTGCGGCAGTAATGGTGATCGGCAAAGACATGTTAGGGCCGAAATATGAAACAAAAAGAAAAATATTCGGTGAAAAACTATCTATTGAAGAAGAAAAAAAAAATTAAGATAGCCATACATCAATTAAAATCAGCATTAAAAGTTCAGGATTTTGAGATTCCGGATCCCTTTGGGGAGGAAAAAAAAAAAAAAAAACGAGACTAGTGCCGGATTGTAGGTGCTGCCGGATTATAGGTTCCCAGATTATGGATGCTACACTATAATGAAATGTGACACCTTATGACAAAGGTGGGAGAGGCAAAAATACTTTTAAAATGTGTGACATTTTTGGATGCCCCCTTTTGATATTTTATACAACAGTATAATGGCTCCCCCCCCCCCTCAATAATAAGATTTCAAATAATGTTCAAACTTACCTATACCAAATCCCCTTCCTTTTCGTTTTTTAACTTTTTCTTTCAACTTCTGAACACTTTCTAGAGAAATAAGAAATCATTTTCTAATGAATATAAAAAAACACATGTACAATTTAAAAATAAAAACTGCATTTTTCTAAATGTTTGTATAGTTTAAAAAAACATGAATAACAAAGACAGGTTTTAAAAAGTTAGACTTAAAGAACAATATATATTTTTACCATGACTCACAAGTCTAAGATAATTCTTACAGTTAGTTACATCGAATAGCACTTAAAAGTAAAAGTAAACAAATTAATGCAGGTCAAACCCTGGCAATCCTTGACCTCGTCAAGCTACTGCTGAGCAGAAATATAAACTTTTCTTTATCGAAATCAAAAAAGAGGAGATGACTACATTCAATGCACGTATATAAACCAGGTCATTCAAAGTAGATGTTAAAGTTACATGGTGTATATTAAACCGTAAGTGATCAAAAAACAGTTTCAGTCAGAAAAGCTTGTCAAATAAAGAGTAGCTTTCAGATATGGCAATTTATTTACTAGGGGCTGTCGCTGTATACATATTTAGAAAAATGTTGCTATGTGTCCAACAAAATTAATTTAAAAAAATAAAAAATACCATGTCTCTAAGTGAAATAATCAATAAGATATTTAATGTTAAAAATGACGACTTACGCCACTTTACCTGATGAGTTGGTGTGTTTTTGGGAGGAAAAAATCTTACATTTATATTTTTATATTATACTTTATATAAATGAGGAAAGTCTGTTTGCTATATGCGTCCAGACCGTTCGACGGATCTGGACCAAATATGGCACACTGACTAAATAGGACAAAAGAAAGCTAATGCTGTAAAAATGAAATTAATTGGATTAATAGTTTTTGAGTTATTTTATGTTTTGACCAGTTTTCGGCCTCTGGAAGGCCTCCGCTAATGAAGAATCAGCAGGGGGAAATCGGCATGTGGCGTGACGTGAGCTGATGCGTTTCTCGCCATTTGTCGTCGACCTTGGCGTTTTGCCGAAATATTACCAAATTTGGCGCCAAAAATTATTTTGTATTACTAAAACTTTAACCCGTAGAATTTTGAACTTTTGTATTTAGAACTATTGTAATATAACTGCTTTCAATATCTTTTTTGACTGCAATCAACTGGATAATTTATTAACAGGGTCAGCCAAATGACTTTAAATACATTAAGGTGTATGGATGCATTCACTTCATTGAAAGTCTGTGGTCAATTACTACTTTGGCTGTCCCCGAAATTACGTAAACTATCTCAAGCTTGTCGGCTTTTGGTGAAATATCGCCAAATAAAGTGTGAGAAGGAAATCTTTCAAATTGAACTCAGCTTGGCGATATCGAAATATTTGGCTAGAAATTTCTAAACCTTACTATTACTGATATTTTATCTCTTTCAAACAAAATAAGGGTACAGCTTTAGTATGGTCCCTTTGGCGCGAAAAGGATGCCAATATGGTAACCCCGCCGTCGGATACTCCTGAGCGGTAACCCTAACCTCGGGCGAAAAGTGGATTCTTCCGTGACGTCATGGATACGCTCGTGTTCGTCCGGCAAATCGTGATCGTTTGTTCCTTTCATGAACTTTTTGAGCCCCGTGTATTTCTTAGCACGGGAGGTTTGTTCGAATGCTTGATCTGCCATGTGCTTTATGGTTTTATTTTAATGGCTTTATTTAACATTAAATTTTATTATTATTTATTTATTTTTGAAATTTAAAACGGCTGTTCAGGTTCATACTGACTGTTTACATACAGTTTTGTATGAATAAGCTTTCTTTTGATAGTACGTTTCAGATTAATATTTGCGTACTCGATTGTTTATTTGTTAAGGGTAGAAGCAACAAATAATTACGTTATTAATATTTTATGCAGTGAAATAATTTTAGATATTTTGATTTTATTATTTCCATATTGCAATAATTTAGAGATTTTAATCAAGGTATGTGATAAGCATTGTTTGTTTTTATTTGTTATTATTACTTTTGTTTATTTGTTAATGGTAGGAGCAACAAATAATTCCGTTATTAATATAATATTTGATATTTTGATTTTATTATTTCAATATTGAAACAATTTAGCGATTTTAATTAAGCTATGAGATAAGCATTGTTCGTTATGATTTGAATTAGTTCTTTATTTTGCTTACGTAGTCTTTTGTCAGAATGCTAAAATGTTTTTTATTTGTTATTTTTGTGAGGTATTGCCTTAAGAATATTATTTGTTTGCATTGTTTAATTTAATCTACTAAAAAGAGAAAGGGGGGGGTTGAGGGGGGGCACAGCGCCCCCTCACACAAAAAGAAAAGTTATTAAATTTTATTAAACCGAATCTATATGTACATGTAAGCTTGTTATCTGTTTAATTTTTTTTCATAAAAATATTTAAAAGCCATTAAAATAAATCATAGCAAAATTAACGGCGACGATCAATTATCTCGGAACCAGCGCCATCCGATCCGCCATATTGTTTACAATTGGCATCGGCAAGGCAAACTTGGGTTGGCGACAAGATTTTGTCGCCAAATCAAAAAATCGCCAAAAAGGGACCATACTAAAGCTGTTCCAAAATAAGTTTAGATGAAGTGGGCCGAAAGTATTTTTGATTTAATAGACGTGCAAGGAAGTCATGTGTTGTCCACATCTGATTTTTTAAGTTGGCAAGAGTGAGGGCGTTAAAGTAGGAATCAACCCACTAACAAAATCAACAAATCATTTCACTGGAATTCAGAGCCGGCTATGCAATTTTATAGTCGCAAAGTAATTCCTATAAGATTATTGAAATCATCAAAAGTCTATGAATATTCTCATACTTTTATAATTACATCAAATACCTCAAGAAAAACTTACTAGGTAGTAAATGTCTATACATACAACTGACACCGCCACAATACCACAATTCGTACCACAATAAATTTTTAAAATAACCATACTTACGATCACCCTCTTCATCAACCTGAAATTCATCACCACCATCTAGTTCTAATACGTCTGATGATATTGACATCTTTATCAAGATGTAAATAAAAATTTGTAACAAATTCGATACAATTAAACGGCAAATTAACCCTAAAATACTTGTCTTATTTGTATTTGTAAACTTCTAAACCAACGACAACGAGATCTTGAACGTAAATGATGCCATTTCCGCTGATCAAATTTCTTCTGTTCTATAGAGCTTTTCGACCTACGTCATTGCATTACGTCACATCATAGCAACCAGTCCGGCAACACTGCTTTGTAGGACACACTAACGTTCATTTGAGGACAGTGATTGGCGGAATACTCAGTTTTGTACCTCTAAATATCCGAGTTGTCCTACAAGTCATTGGGAATGGGCGATCAGTCGGGAAAACGGACCAGGATCCATTTTCACCGGCAGGGGTCGCAGAGCACTGCTTGAAGAAGTCCAGCTCTCATTGGGATAATGTAAGAGCAGAAACGCGCGCATGCGCGGCATTGGCGGAAACCGTGGTGGTAAAAAAAACAACTTTACAGGGCTCAAACGCAGATCCGAAACTATTTTCGCCTTTGCTTTGAGTTAGCTGGAAGTTATTTTTCCCCCCTTTAATGAAGAAACGCCGTTTAAAATGCTTTCATTTATAAAATCGGGTAACGATCAACTAAATAATATTGGTGTAAAAAAGTTTGACCATTGTTAAAGTTTACACTTTTGGGAAAAATTTTATTTATGAAACTTAAGTTATTTTAATTACTATTTTGTTACGGGAATCGCTGCTTAAACTTGTTTTAATTATAAATTCGCTGAACGATCGTCGAAATAATATTATGATTAAAGTTTGACCATTGATTAAAGTTCAATCACAAGTGTGATTAAAGTTAGACTATTATTAGTTAACACTTTTGGGGGGAAAAGGGCTTTGAGAATAGAAAAGGTTTCTCCGTTTGCTCCGGAGCAGTAATAATCAAACTGTCAGCTTCCGTAGAGCCCCCTCGTCAGAGACCAGCTTTGTTTTTCGAACTGCAGGGAGAATCTGAGGAGTGACCGGGGGTAGGAAAGAATCGAGTCGACCAGTTGTATAGAACAGGGCTGCAACCGTTCTGCGGGGGACGCGCCCCCCTCAGGTTGAGAAACGCTGGGCTAGAGCATATATTCTGTGTCTTTATTCTCTCCCTCACTTCTCGTCCGAGCCAATCAGTTCGTCGAATTCACAAGTGCAGCAAAAGTCACAAAACCTTTCTTCAGCTGAGTCTTAGCTAAAACACCCTGGGTATGCTATCCTAAGCCGGAGAACCTGCTTACGTATCGTTACCATGGCAACGGTGCTGCCAATTCCTTAATCAGCGCTGAGGGCTGTATCAACGACTTTCGCAGTTGAATTGCGGGAAGATTAAAGGGTTTTTTTTCCTGGATGAGCGATCCAGCAGTTACTACAATACGTTTTTTTTTTTTTCTTGAGATTTTTTAAAAATTTACCATAGGAATTCCATAATTCTAATCTGAATTGAAGAAAATTTATAGAATAAATTATTTTAAAGTATGTGCTGATAATTTCAAGTGCAGCCCGGCAGTACTTGCTGTATTCCACGAGCCGCCACTGTTATGATGCACATTCGAAACAATATTTTAAAACGGTAAAGTACAGTGGTAACTTGGCCTTGATTTAACAATCTTGGCGAAGATTGTAAAATAGTTTTAGTAGGCGAATTTAAGATAATTTCGATTCTGAAGATGTGTTTTATGAAACAAGGAAGAAAAATACGACGCACTCATGAATAATGATACACTTTCCAAATTAATGGAATAAGGAAAAAAAAATAGGGACGGCGCATAAATTATAATACGCTTTTAATATATAGCACTTTAGTGCGTATTTAAAATCTGAAAGTGTTTCAGATTTTCTTACTTTCTAGCACCAGAGTGCTATTAAAATCAATCAGGTTTTTTGTGTGGTCATTAGCGCGTCGTATCACTTTTCAAATGTGTTTTTTTAATGAATTGAGTGGATTTTTTTTTTTATAAATATATTACGAGTATAGCTAGAAAACACCTGACGAATATTGTAAAATAGTTTTAGTAGGCGATTTTATTATAGATTTTAATTCCGAAGAAGTGTTTTATAGAACAGACAAATACGGTACACTCATAGATTATGATACACTTTCCAAATGGTATTTATAAAGGTGAAGTATAGTTTGACTTGGCGAAAATTGTTAAAAAGTTTTGGTAGGCGATTTAAATATATACTCGAGGCACACCTAACCTGATAATGGAGTGGAAGCCTAGAGGGACATTTTACTCCTCTCCGCGCGTAACACTCCGAGACTCGTTTCTCCTTTCCCACATATTTGGCTGTCAACATCACAAGGGAAACCACATTTGGCATTTAATCAAGGGAGATAGCTCGACTCGGCAAACAAACAAACAAAAAGAAATTCCCCATGAGCTGTTTCCGATCAGTCGTCCTATCTTTTCTTCTACACAGGCAGTCAGGTTTGAGAGTGCTGTTATGACTCACCAAAAAAAAAAAAATAGTGTACTATTACGGTATATTTATTGTAATGCTGAAGATAAACATATGTATGATGTACTTTCATAAGAGCAGTCTCATAAAACAATTAAAATTAGCCAAATTCGTACATGACCACATTATTTTGGTTAATGTAAATTTGGGGCAAAATGTATCTTGGCCCGCGTAAAAATGTTGAGAGAATGCTCAAGAAGTATTTGCATGCTTTTTTCCCCCGTATACCATACATCATTATATTATTTTTATTTCTTTATCAAATGGTATAAAAATATATTACATATTAGTTGCACCCGCGGTACGGGATTGAACTCCTATGGAATAACGTTATGAAAGGTCTATATATATATACAATATAAACACGGTGTTAAAAAAAGCTGAGTAAATTTTGGCCACCTGCGTGTGGTGCCCACCGCAGGGACCGATCCAGGAATTTTTTCCATGGTCCCATTTTTGTAGAAATTGCTTATTTTTGTGAATTTCAATACTAATTTTGTGAAATTCAACATTTTTTGTGAATTTTCATGTCTTTTTTTTATAAAATACTTTTTTGTTGTTAAAATATTTGATAAAACAGATCAAAATGTTGAGTAAAATGTCAGTGAAGGGCTGTTTTAATTGATCGTATTTTTGTGAAGGGGACGTTCTAATCGATTGTAATTTTGTGAAGGGGCCGTTTTAATAGATTTTATTTTTTTGAAGGGGACGTTTTAATAGATTGTATTTTTTGAAGGGGCCGTTTTAATAGATTGTAATTTTGTGAAGGGGCCATTTTAATAATTGTAATTTTGTGAAAGGGCCGCGAAACGGACCCAATTTTCGTCTGCATCCACCCCTGTGTACACACAACTGAAACGACCCTTGCATTAATAGATTTTCAATAAGGTCTGTTTAAAGTGCATTTGGGAGACATTTTTTAAAGAAAACAAAATTAATGTAGTAAAATTTTCTCAAATCCGGAATCTGTGGGATTATAGAGATTCCGGATTATAGAAATCCTGTAATAATAATGTATAAAAATTATAAAATTTCTAATAATCAGGTAAATCTCTTTTTTTTTAAGGACTAAGTTTTTTTAAATAAAACAAAAAATATATAAATTAAAACACATTTATTGAAGAATTTACCGAACAGAAAGATGTTATTAATTTAATATGTCTACTAAAGCTATAAAAATATTTTGGTTGAATACCTACATATTATTGTTATTTTAAGGCCCGATTTCATCATAGAAATTTTAGAGTTCAGAGGACCAGATTTGAAAAGTTCTACAATAGAGATCAGGGTGTCGTAGCCAAGCGAGGGGGGTGGTTAGGGGGGGTCATAACCCCCCCATGAGGAATTTTTTGCCATACAAAATGTATATTCTTCACTCCATTATCACAGACATGTATGCATATATGTGAGTTCTAGTAGTCGTAACCCCCCCCACACACACACACACACATGAAAAATTTCTGGCTACGTCCCTGATAGAGATGAATCATAAAAGAATACATTTCATTAAAATTCGTACATATAACGTTTATAGAGTGCTTAGAGGTTCAAATCAAAAACTCAGTTTTAAGGATAGAGAAAATAACTATTAATAAAAATAACTATTTTAGTATCTTATTTGCTCTAATCTGTTTCCTGCTATTGATGCAAAGATGCGAAAACAGAGATTTTTCAGCTATGTCTATCGTGGCTTCCGGACATGAGTCTTTAAATGCTCCCTCTATGGCCCAACGTGTTTGCGTTTACCCATAACCACGGCGACGCATTCAAATACACAAGTTGGGAAGCAACGATGGCATTTGCCCAACTTCGGGAGTCCTTGACACGCAAATGTGAAAACTTTGCATGTTGGGCCAATATTATTAAAGTGTGTTTTTAATGATTCTATTTTTATATTATCTCGCCCCAAGAGGGGCTTTTAGACCTTAAAAGGTCTGTTTTTAGCCCTGAAAAGGTCTATTTTTAGCCCTGAAAAGGACTGTTTTCAAGAATTTAAGGTTTCTATTCCGCTAAGGTTACTGTCGTCTCTGACCGTCAATATCAGAGTCAGAGTCAGAGTCAGAATCACCTATATCAAATTGAACGGCTTCAACGGTGGTTTCGGCTAAGCCGTCTAAAAGCCACATCCTTTTTTCTTCCTCGATGACATGCTCGACACATGTAACCCATGAAGCTGCCGCTTTTTCAATGCCTTCAAGAGTAAGCTTCATAACTTCCTCCATTTTAAATGTTCGATTTTCCGCCGCGACGTGTCCCTTAACTTGACTCCACACAAGTTCAATGGGATTTAGTTCGCAGTGGTATGGAGGTAGTCGAAGAACAACATGACCGTGAAGTTCAGCAATTTTATCAATTCTGTAGGCTTCATAAAGTTTTCTTTTATCAGCCACCAGTTTCAAAAGTTCGACTTTCAACATGTCAGAATCCCAAGCAATATTTTTTTCACTCAGCCATTTCTCAATTTCTGCTTTTTTTGTGGAACTTGTTGGAATAGACTCGACATGTTCAGAATGGTATGGGGCATTATCAATTACAATTACACTTCTTGGCTGCAGTTGTGGTAGAAGTTTTTTCACAAACCACTCTTCATAGCTCTGACCATTCATTTCTCCATGGTAGTCGCTGTCTTTTTGGCTTTAAAAATTTCGTCAGCCCCGCTTACAAAACCGTCATCATTTCCAGCATATAAAATAATTAATCTGGAGCCTTTGCCAGAAGGAGCTTTCAGTCCAGGAGATAAGCCTTCCAGAAATGCTTGCTTATGGGATTTCACTGTTGTGTCTTGCCATATGCGGTCTTTAGTATGGCCAAAATTTACCCACGTCTCATCAGTAAACTAAATTTTCCTACCTTCTTCTCGATAACGCATAATGCTTCGTAAATACTTGTGACGCCACTGCTGGATATCGTCGCATTCTAATAACATAGAAGTGCGACTTCTTTTTTCGAAGACAAATCCCAAATCTTTCATTAAATTTCTTACCGATCTAATGCATAGGTTTGGAAGGTCGGTATCTTCATTTATTGCCAGCATTACTTTACGTGCGGTAGGAATTTCATTTTTGAAGAAAAAGGAATGCACTTTTCTTCGAATAGCCGATTTAGTGAACTTATCGTAAATCTGAATTCTCCTCTGAGTGTTAACTTTCAATGGACGTTTCTTTCCAGGAGTCGAAAGTTTTCCACTCGCTTTCACCCCAGTCTTCATTCTATGAATACTGGCTGTCGAAACACCAGTTAAATCAGAACAAAGCTGAACAATTTCGTTGTCAGATTTAACCGCATCCTGTTCTCTGAGCTTCGTGTACACGTTCATTACGATAACCTTAGCAGAACTTGCAAGTGGTTTTCCAGCCTTGTGAAGCTGGAAAGAATAATTAAAAGCACTGGATCCAGATGCCATAGCGTAAGAAATGCGAGCGAAACGAAAGATTAACAGACGATCTCAAATAAATACAAATGAATGAATGATCGAAAGCGTGGGAAAACCAGCGTAGAGACTTCCCTCCCTGCCTCTTGGCGAAAAAACAGGGTTACTCAGAAATCTGCAGTACATAATTCCCGCCAGCACAAAGAGGTCTATCATTGGTCAAGCGTCTGGGAAGGCGTTGCATCTTATTTCTGACTTAATTTCTTTTAATTATTGCATTCAAGTAACACAGACATGCAAATGTTTTATGACGTACATCTTATTTTAGCTTTTAATCAATGAAAAATGTTTTGGTTTCGTAATAAGCTGCGGAGACGGAAAGAACTATTTGAGAACGGCGGAATCACACGGTCTGCAGCATTTCCTCCATTATCAGGTTAGCTGTGCCCCGAATATAGATTTCTATTCCGAAGAAGTGTTTTATGGAATAAGGAAGGAAAACACGGTACACTCATGCATTATGATACCCATTCCAAACAGTATTTAAAATGTCTACGGGATATAGTTGGAGTATACCTGGCGAAGATTGTAAAGCAGTATCAGTAGGCGATTTTAAGATAGATTTCGATTCCAAAGATGCGTTTTACGGTATAAAGCAAGAGTTGATTCCTATTTTAACGCCCCCGCTCTCGCCAACCTAAAAAATCCCGCACTTTGCCGAGCTTTGCAGTCATGGGTCCCTAGGACTTATGCACAAGTTTCAACGCTCCCAAAAGAACTATATGAAAACTAAAGTGAACAAATTAGCGATAAACGCACCAGTTAAGGAATTTCAAGACACTTAATTATTAAAACTACAGTAATTGGCAACCCAAAATAAATAAAAATGTAACGGAATGCTTTACTTACAGGTTGTTCCAAATCGCCATTTTAATTCTAAATTACGATTGCCACATAAATACAAAAAAATCGTCGTGGTAGCTCCATATGTTTAATGATCGCCACCTTGGCAAGAGTCGGGGCGTTAAAGTAGGAATCAACCCAGAAAGAGAAACACGGCACCCTCATGGATTATGATGCACATTCGAAACAATATTTAAAACGGTGAACTATAGTTGTAATATACTGGGCAACGATTGTAAAATAGTTTTAGTAGGCGATTTTAAGATAGATTTCGATTCCAAAGATGGCCTTTATAAAACACGGAAGAAAAATACGGCACAGTCATGAATAATGATACACTTTCCAACTTAATGGAATAAGGGAGAAAAATAGGGACGACGCATAAACTATGATACGTATTTAATATCTAGCACTTCGGGGCGTATTTAAAATCTGAAAGTGTTTCAGACTTTCTTCCCTCTTTTTTTAATCTCGCACAATGATGAGAGGGGCGTCCCTATTCAGTTTCTGCAAGTCCGAGGAAGATCAAAATTGCACATTGCTAACACGTGGTGATTACAAATTCAAAGCAATCGTAACTGTTAAAAGTTACCAAAATAAACAAGTTTTTGAAATAAAATTTCATTCAAGATGAAGAAACAGATTCGAGGAAAATTTACGCTAATTAATAAATCGCCGATTGAAATAGATACTGCATGCACAAAACCTGAAAGTGGTGACAAGAGTGCATTAATCAATTTTGATAAGAATGAAATTTCTCAATCACAACCTTTAGTAACACCCCAAAAAGAAACAAAATTATATAACTTGCCCTGTTCATTCAATCACAGATTCCACAAGTTATCACCAATAATTGAAGAAGACTTTGAAGGAGATGTCGCCGAGAAACACCAGCGAATGATTGCGAAGATGAAGTCTGGGAGTAAAACCCAGGTATAAGTATTTTGATATTTTTACTTCCTTGCACGAAGTAGAAGGAAGTAATGTGATCGCGAAAAATTTTGGTAGCCAAATTTCGACGAAAAAACCGATTTTGACAACCTCTAAATTTACTTTTAAGAATTTTTCCAATGCATCTCATCGTACGCATGCACGTGTACGTTCATTTAAATGCATATACAACCCATTTTGACCAGTTTTTCCCTGACGTCTGTACGTACGCACGTATGTAACTCGCATATCTCAAGAATCATTGGTCGTAGAATGTTGAAACTTTATATATTTAGGATTGTTGTAACACCTAGTTGTGCACCTCTCCTTTCGGTCCCAATCGTCTGGGTAGTTTATGTACAGGGTCGCCCAAAAGATTTTAAATACAATACTCTCTATGGGCAGAAATTCATTAGAGGTATTGGGCTATTTCAAACGACTCAGAAGTGATATATGTTGAAAAAATGAATCTTTCCATCTCAAATAGTGTCTGTATTAATTTTAGTTCTGAGACAGGAACACCAAAAAATAATTTCGACACATTACAGTCAATGGCAGTTTTAGAGACATTAAGGAGTTTGTGCATAGCGGTTTCACTGTTAAATGCCATTGTACAGTACAGCGCATGCGCTCATATAATGTAAGTTCCATGATTGGCTCGAAACTTCTTAATAGAAGATAGAGTTAAAGTGGGAAAAAACGGGTACTTACGTATTATCCCGGCAGTCATTCCCGCCAAACAATTTTTCATCATATGTGACTGTTGCCAATCGTATTCCAAACCATCGATAATTTCATGTGCCCGGCATTTATCTTGGAGAAAAATCGCTCGTCTTGGCGGACCACCTGGATAATACGTAAGTACCGTTATATAGCTGTGTAATCTACAATGCAGCCTCTTTCAAATGAAGACTTGCCAAGTTTTCAAAATGAAAAAGACTGAGGTCTCCTGTTTTTCGAAGATGAAAAGCCTGCAATTCCTTACGCATATATGTTTAGCATATAATGCACATTTAATCAAAGAATTTCAATTCAGAAGAAACCCAAAAGAATTTTAATACATTAATGTCTAAGGACATCTTCAATATATTAAGTCTGTAGTCAATCATTGTTGAGTCCATGCCCAAAATCTCGCCATTTGAGATCGAGTTTGGCGAGTTTTACCGAAATGTCAAATTTGGCGCCAAAAATAATTTTGTATTTTGCATAACGCCAAAACTTTTAACCGTAGAATGTTGAAATTTTGTATTTAGAACTATTGTAGCATCAAACTGTGCATCTCTTTTTTGATTACAATCGACTGGGTAATTTATTTACAGGGTCACCCAAATGACTTTAAATAGATTAATATGTATGGATACATTCAATTCGTTGAAAGTTTGTGGTCAATTAGTAATTTGGCTATCTCCAAAATCTCGCAAACTATATCAAGATAGTCGGCTATTTAGAATTATTGTAACATTTAGTTGTGCATCTCTCCTCTTGGCCCCATTCGACTCCATAGATTATCTACAGGACGGCCCAAATATTCTAAATACATTACGCCTCTATGGGCCGAAATTCATTAAACTCGCATATCTCAAAAACGATTAGGCGTAGAATGTTGAAACTTTATATTTAGGATTGTTGTAACATCTAGTTGTGCACCTCCCCTTTCGGTTAAATCCGACTGGATAGTTTATCAACAGAACCTTCCAAAAGATTCGAAATACATTGCGCTCTATGGGCCGAAATTCATCAACGCGTTTTTTAGAGGTATTGGGCTATTTCAAACGACTCAGAAGTGATATATGCTGTAAAGAGTTAGAAAATGAATTTCTCCATTAAAAAAAGTGGCTTTATCATTTATAGTTCTGCTACAGAGACACTCAAAAGATTTCCAATACATTACGGTCAATGGCAATTTTAGGGGCATTCATCCATTTCGAGCACAATACCGTCCTACCACATAAGTTAGGTAATGGTCCGACCATGGTCACGTGCCTCCTTCAAGAACTATGCCAAAAGTCGCCGAGCTTGGCGACTTTTGGAATACGTGTGTGCATATTTAACTCTCAAATCTCAAAAACTATTATGAAATTTCATATATAAGATTGTTGTAACATGTAGTTGTGCATCTCGATTTTTGGTTCCAATCTACTGAAAAGTTTATTTACAGGACCACCGAAAAGAATTTCAGTACTTTAATGTCTATGGACATCTTCAATATAATACAACTGTAGACAGTCATTGTTTGGTACATGCCCAGAATCTCGCCGACTGTCCTCGACCTTGGCGAGTTTTGCCGAAATATCGCCAAATTTGGCGATAATCTGTCATTGTTTGGTCCATGCTTAAAATATCGCCAAATGTCGTCGACATTGACGAGTTTCGCCGAAAAATCGCTAAGTTTGGCGCCAAAAATTATTTCGTATTTTGTATAACTCTAAAACTTTAACCCGTAGAATTTTGAACTTTTGTATTTAGAACTATTGTAATATCTAACTGTTTTCAATATCTTTTTTGACAGCAATCGACTGGGAATTTATTTACAGAGTGAGAGAAATTACTTTAAATACATTGAGGTGTATGGATGCAGTCAATTCATTGAAAGTCTGTGGTCAATGACTACTTTGGCTATCCCCAAAATCTCGCAATCTATCTCAAGTTTGTCGGTTTTTGGTGAAATATCGCCAAATAAAGTATCAGAAGGAAATCTTTCAAATTGAACTCAGCTTGGCGATATCGAAATATTTGGCTAGAAGTCGCTAAACCTTACTATTATTGATATTTTATCATTTTCAAACAAATAGGTTTAGAGGAAGTGCGTCGAAAATACTTTTGCTTTAATAGACGTGCAAGGAAGTCATGTGTTGGACACATCAGATTTTTTCAGTAGAGCGTACCGCACGGCGTCTAGCTAAAATATTGGCACCAGTTGTGACGAAGCTATTGAGTGATTAAGCGAAAGTTTATTAATTGATGTAAAAAATATAGACACGAGGTTGCTTATTTTGGCACATTAACACTGGTGTACTATGCTATATTCACATATATATGGAAGTTGTGTATTATTCTGTTAGTGGAGGTTAATTGTCTTTATATTAAATATTGGCGCTATTCAATTAAAGAGAAATAAGGAACATATTTTTACTTTCCGAACATGTACCATGTAAAGAAAGTATGCCATTATGTAAAAGAAATTTTTGTCGTAGCCCTGTAAAAAAACTTTAAGTCCTATACACATCAAAATCAATATCGGTCTTACGATGGTCGTTTATAACATATATACAAAATTTGAGCTCAATCGAAGGCCCCGTTTAGGAGCTACCGTGTTAACTCACATACACACATCTCGTAAAAATAGCATAAATGTATTCAGAAGACCTCAAAACGTGTAAATACACCAAAATCGCGAAGTCGAATTTTTTCATGATGGGAAAGCAGTAGTAATGATCAGAAATTTTGGAGTGACCTGCTTTTCTGGGGTTCAATTTAGTCTAAAATTCCTGTTCTACGCGTCAAATAATTAAAATCTGCAATTTGCTGGATGCCAATTGGTAAACTGGAACGTGAGGTATTTCTTTAAATTTTCCATTGAATAACACCAGGGTTGGTAGGAATGGATGCGAGACGACTCAAACATATTTAACATTACAATATGGAGATTTTGAGAGACCGAGACAAAGCTTTTAGGCTTTCTTGCGAGACGCCTATTTTTCGTCTTGTGTCCATACGTCAGGGTTGGCCGTTTTCCGCCAGCCAAACTATTGAAGATATAGCTTAGATGGGTTCAGTTTTAAGGACTTATTTTTGGCGCCAAGATTGGCGACATTTAAAGTATTTTTGCCTGTACAGTTTTCTTTCCCGTTCATCCGTAGTATTGCGCAGTAAAATTACGGAAAAGGCGTAGAATCTTTCAGTTAACGCGAAAGGCATGGGAAATTCGAGAATCATGTGTAAAGAGTATACAAGAAGAGAAGGTCGGACACAAGCAGTCCATTTTGAACTGTGTCGCTTTCAGAGAGAGATTGTCACCTCTCAAATTCAGTTTGCCTTCCGAAAATTAACATTTTCCTTTCCAAGCTTAACACTTGACAGTGAGTGCCATATCCACCAAATTACTAATCAAATATTAACATTTTTAATGCACTTCATATTTTCAGTATGAATATGAATTAATTATTACGTCTTCCATTTCAGGAACAAGGTTGTCATTACCATAGTGAAACTAGTCATATAAGTTTAAACATAGTAATATGCTTTTGATGTATTTTTAGGAAGATGCCAATATTGCCTTGGATTACGATGGAAATAAACTCGGCCATGGGAAGAAACTTACAAGTGAAATCAGTCTAACCTCTAGAAGTGAGAAAGAAACTATTCAAATGTTAAAGGATTTGACTAAATTTTCTAAGCTAAAAAGAAAAAGTAAGGTTGTAAACTATTAAGCCCACAGTACTAGTTAAGTAATGCCTGTTATGTCCCCCCTCCCCCTCAAAAAAAGTACTTAAAATTCATAAGGGAATTTTTTCAAAGCCATGCAGTAACTTAGAATGATTTTTTGCCAACTGTATGCTCCACTTACAAGCATTTTGAAAAGTATAACTTGAGCTGTGCATTTAGTTTAGGTTACAGTCAAAGTGCGCACACCAAGTCTAGTATTTTATTTGTGATGTAGCTAGAGTAAAAAAACATTCCTGTATGCCCTTAACATTAAATTAACAAAAGCTAGGCTTTAACAAAGTTTTAAAGTCTGAAATGACAACTAATTAAATAAAAATTAAAATTTTGTCCCGCAGTGGCTTAGTCGCGAAGCTCCTAAGCCACTGCGGGTACGAACACAGAAAGTGAAGCAGCATCGTCTCGGTCAGTGCGTGGGAGGGTGAAAACCTCTATCAGCTGGGTGCCGTGGAATCGTGTATGCTAACCGGAGCTTGTGCTCGTAAAATCTGTTCGGTGGCTCCAATGGTCTTCATGATCAAACGATACTTTTGGGGGGGGGGTTAGGGGGGTCATAACCCCCCCCATGAGAATTTTTTGCCATACAAAATGTATATTCTTCACCATATTATCATACATATGTATACATATATATGAGTTGCAGTAGTCGTAATCCCCCCCATCAAAAATTTCTGGCTACGCCCCTGGGGGTGCAGATTTCAGGTGCTAGGTCTTTCATCTGAAATTGGTTCAAAATTAGGAGAGCCCGAGCAAAGTCAGTTCCTCCCACTGGGGTTCGAAACTGAAGCAGTCCCCTTTCGCCCATCGTCGTCCTTTATGGAGGATCTGCCATCGCTTCGCGGTTAGCAGAGGGCATAAGAAACACCAACAAAATTAAATTTGGCCTCCCAAAATTAATCGTGACATAACACGAATGTAGGAACTAGCCCATGTGACCATCCCAAATCGATTCAGATAAATTTACCAGTTGTCTTATTAATTATATATACTAACCTCTATTATACTTACAAAACAGGGCTAAAATGGCTTAAGATTTTAGTTACTGTATTTTTTAACATTAATAATGAGCCATTAAGCAACATTAATCATCAATCACTAAAGTTATCAATATCACAATATTTCAAAAATGTTAAATATATCTGAAATTCGAAAACATTTTGATAAACTTTGGAAGGTCTTTATGTAACTGCACATTTTAATACTACCCCTCCTCAAAATTCTCTTTCAATTAAAATGAGAATCACAAACGTTTTCCTAAATAATGCAGCAGATCTCTACGATTATCAATATAAAAAATTATTATAATGCAGGAAATGTGCTGTTTTCTTTTTGTAAGTAGTAAAATGCTACAATTTATGAATTTTAAATAGTCTCTAGAAATTTTCGTTAATCAAAATGTTAATAATGAAACTCAAGAAAGTTTCACAAAATTTTAAAAAGATAATTTTTATTTATTAAAAGTAAACTGCCTGTTTAATTTTATAGAAAGTTTTCAAAAATGGCATGTTTAAATGTTAGGCTTATAAAATGACACATTATCTTGAAAAATATCCTATTTATAATTTAAACGTCTCCTCAAACTATCCATTGCGTTTGTCCTTAATTGGTTGCAGTACTTTAAGGTTAGTCCCTGTTTTCTAATTACAATTTCGTAAATTAGGTGAAGTGTGTGTATGAGAGAAAAGGAGGGGTTTCATAATGTACGTACTATACATATTTCTAATGACTAAAACTATATATTTTATATTTAGGTGAAAGAAAAAGCCAAGAATTTAATGGATTGAGGCTGAAAACGCCTACATTTCAAGAACATAAACAAATGTTACAGAAATAGAAATATAAAGCATTTACTGTAAATCAATAAAAAGTATATTAGAAAATCTTTAAATGTAAGTTTATTTCTACGCATTTTTATGCACAAATGTTTCTCCTAAGAAACACTAACAATTTATAGCCAAATGTACTCTTAAAAATAGCTGCCCGAGCATTTTATTCTCAAGTTTTGAAAATCATTTTCAAGCATAACTGTCATTAATAGCTTGTCATTCACAAACCGAATAGTTCATCAATTAATTTCTTTTGCTGAAATAGCTTTTATTGTTACGAATTTATGGTTTGTTCAGCCCTCCAGGTGTTGAATATAGTCTAAAATTCTTATTCTGCGCGTCAAATAATTAAAATTTGCATTTCGTTGCATCAAAATCGGTAGAACGGAAGATATGGAGTTTTGTGTCCTCATTGCTTAGCGTGGTGTTCTCTCGAATTTTCGAGAAATATTGGCTATAAATCTTAGCTGACTCCAATTTTGAGGACTTATTTTTTGGCACCAAATTTGGCGATATTTCGCGCGATTTTACTTATGGGGCCTGTAATGTTTGTTTCCCTGCATTAGTATTATGCAGTACAAGGTTTCTACAGATTTCAAAGCTTCTGTTTCCCTGACTTCTAGCACGTTTTACCCGGGCTTTTTATCTTGTATGCTTTTGTGGAATTATTTTTCTACTTATTTTCTGTGTTACTTTGTTTCTTTTAAAACTTATACATTTTACCTTTTTTTTCTTTAAATACCCTTAGATAAATATATTTTTTTAAAATGTTTATTTGACAACCCTACAAAAAGTATGCCTTATAGTATAATTTAAGGAATACTGCTTTGTATCAAAATTTTTCATCATGGTTACCAAAGCATATTTCAATTAGACAAAATATGTTCAGATATGATGCAAAACACATTTTAAAATTATTTCTAAGTTCAGAAAAGAAAATGATTTTTTTTTTTTTTAACAGCTTATCAAAATAAAAGTATTTTGAGAAATTTCTTTTTTACAACTTCAAAACACCAAGTAATTTCAGATTTTGTCACTTCATCTTTTATAATGCATATGCATGGGTTTAAGCCCTTCAATTTATTACCTGCTTCAGACATTTCGGGCAGTTAGGGATCTACTTCCACTTTACTTATGAATTGCAATTAATATTGAAGCAGCACATAATGTATCATCGTTTGATTTCTTCAGGAAACTGGTTACTGAATACAGTGATGATCGTAGTTTTAAATTTTCGATGAGTTGGCCCTGTAGCATGGAAAACAACAGATTGCTTCAACCATATTGCTCAGTTTAAACATTTTTACTGCAAACTTTGCAATATGTTTTATGAGGGTCATCTGGAATTGTTAACCATGATGAAAAATCTAGATACAAAGCAGTATCCAACCCGTGATAATTAATGAAGATTTTTTGTTTGTCATATCTGATATATAGTCACTCTAATCCCAAAAAATAAATCGCAAATGCAGAAACACGTATACAGGATGTCCCAAAAAGGTGGTAACGGACTTTAATTCTTTATCTATTACTAGCCGCCTCCGGCGACCAGTTGGTTCGCCATCTTAATAAATCTTTTGTTTCTCACCGGCTTCCATGGCATTGAAATGCATCAGATTCTGAATGGAATTTAAATTTAAGATGGTTACAAACAGGGGCGGCCCTAAGGGTAAGTGGCACCCCTTGCTAACGTAAAAAAGATGCCCCCCCCTTTTATGCTCTACTTAGTTTTTGAGTTCGACATGACGCCCCTTCGAAGCCGCCGTTGTGATGAGATGATTACCTTGCTTACCGTGTCGGGCCACCCCTGGTTACAAAAATAAGATGATTGATTGGTAAAAACCTACAAAAAGGTACAAATTATTTTCGTCCTTTATTAATTCTGAAGAGCTTCTAAATATATTGCCCGTTATCAAAAAACCGAAAGGAAAAATAAAAGTAAAAAAATCTGAAACACTTTCAGATTTTAAATACTCACTAAAGTGCTACCTATTAAAAGCGTATCGTAATCCATGCGGCTTCCTTATTTTCTTACCTTATTCCATTAAGTTGGAAAGTGTATCATTATTCATGAGTGTGATTAAACAAATTTAAAATTGATATTTCTAACATCCTTTCTGTATGTAATACATTAGAAATTGAAGGAAAAAAGACGCGCAGAAAAATGCATAATTCGAACTGAATGAAAGTTTCAAAAACTTAATGTTTTGTTTGTTTAACATGTTTTTTTTTGTGTGTGTGTGTGTGTGTGTGTGTGCTTGGCCCGGAACCCGCTTATAAATCCACGACAGAAGGAAAAACTTATTCAGGTGTATTCTTTATCCAAGCGTAGCAGACTATAAAATGATTTTTTAAAATTAAAAACTGTGTATTCTTTAAGTATGTGCCATCTGTCGACGGCAGTGCCGTAGCCGGAAATTTTTCATGGGGGGGGGTTACAATTACGTCAACTCATATAAAATGTTATGAATTTTATTGTAAATACTTGTAAATAATGTAAATAAGATGTAAATAGTGTAAATAATATTAATTATATGTGAAAAAGTATCCCTTTTCGCCAGGATCGCGAAAAGTTTGGAAAATTATAAATTAACGGCACAATTTCATCAGAATTAAATAATTTGGTGGGCCAGGTGTATTGGCCGCATGGTAAGGCTGCTAACGATACCAGCTGCTCGTCAAAATATGCGGTAGAAGCCAAGAAATTAGCGTAGAACACAATTGAATTTTCTGGAATCTCCAGAAACGTCGAGCGAGCGCGTGGCTGTTCCTTTTCTCCCCTCCCCCTTGCTATAAAAGGCATAGAAGTACAATTCTGTGATAAAAGGCGCGCGGGCGGGCAGAGGGGATCAGGGGCGAATCCAGAGAAACCATTTGGGGGGGGGGCTCCGTTTATCATTAGGATGATACATTGATTTCCCAATACTTTTTCTCCCAGCTGAATACGTATTTTGTCTGCTGCAAGAACCGTCGAAAGAAAACTCGGAAGGGGGGGGGGGGGGGTCAGAGCTATCGTGCGCCCTACACCGCTCAAGTTAAGGCCGATGCTCATAAGCCGCATGTTTTACGCGCTTCAATGGACGACGGGACTGACACGGGGAAAAAAATTTCTGTTGCTCTCTCCATTGTGTGGGGGGGACAGGGTTTTCAGTTTAGCACATTAATCTTTTGTTGGTAGATACCGAATGGTCATTAAAAGTCGTAAATTTCGCCTTAATCCGTGCATTGACGACAATCTCATGGCTAATAAGCAACGAGACCTTTATTCATGTTGTTGTTCGCGGGCCCTACCCATTAACATTTTAGTGTGTACAGAGTATAATTGCTGAACGCATTATTGAACCCATTTCACAGCCACCGTACAATATACAGTGTTCACAGCATGCATTTTCGCATTTTAGGATGGCATTAAGTTTTCCAGATTAAGTAATTTCAATCTTTTTCTGTGAGGACTGTAGTAAACCAACCTCAATTGCTATTTACAGCTATTATCACTATTACCTGCTATTTACAATTTGAGCTTTCTTTTTAAAACCAGACCAGCTATATATTGCCAGGTACTCGCTTTGTCTGACATCTTAGAATATGTTTTACTTTTATAATGAGGATTTGTACCGATACATCTGGGTAATGTGGACAGCTTATGAGAGCAGTTGAAAGAATGAAAGTTGTACAAATTGCGAAGGGTTGGATTGTTCGTCTATGCTTCAGCATCATTTAAGGCCGATGCTGATTGCCGCTGCTTCTAACGTGACTGCAGTATGTAAGAGGGCATTCTTGTAGCGAATTTTACGACGTTTTAATGACCATTCGGGGTTTACCGATCAAAGATTTCTGCACTAAACCGCAAATTCCGTCCCCTATAAAATGGAGAGAGCAACGGAAGATTTTTCCCCCGTATCAGTGTGCTGTCGTCCATTCGAATACGGTGGAACCTGCTAAAGTGACCGCCTTGGTAAGGAGATCGTCTGTCTATAGTGACAACTTTAATGCAATTTCACTTTACAACCATCACACTTTACCACCTTTGTAAGGTGACCGTCTTTATAAGGCGACCAGTTTTGTTCTTCCCAAGGGTAGTCCATTAGGCAGGTTCCACTGTACAAATAAAACTGGGAACTATGCTCCAGCCACTGATTTTTGTAAATAGAGAAATTATGTTTAGTCCACAAGGATTCAATAAGTATTGGTGTAAATATTCTTGGTATATGTATATATATATATAGTTGGCTCTCTGTTTAACGACTTACAAGGAACCGTGAAAATATGAAAAATCGTCCTTAAATAGAGATCTTCCATAAACAGAATTTGTAAAAGAATAACATTTCCCTTTATACTTTGGAAGGTGCCTAGTTCAAATCCAGTTCGCGTCCGCCGACCTAACTGTTCGGAGTTTTCCGTGCTTGACTCCGAAACTTAAGAGTGAATAAGGGTTAGGACCCCTTAGAAAGACTCCCACTAAGTGCACCCCACTCATCGGCTTAGATTCCATGTGCAGATAATTGGCCGTAATCCTACAGCACCAACACCAACTCTTTACACTTTACATTCTTAGGATTGCGAATATTTTTCTTGATATATTGGCGTGTTTAAAGATGTTACTTTTATTATCATTTTATTATCCACAAAATATTATTTTAAGTTACCTTAAAAAAAGGTAGTGAAAACAAGCAATACAATAAAATTAGGTTTCAAGAAAATCAAAATGAGTCAGTTGTTTCATTTTTCCCCTTCCCATTATTCTTTCTTCCAGATTTTCTCAAATTTGAAATGCGTCAGCTTCCATTTTATGAGTTTTTCTAGCTAACCAGCCGAAGCCTGGAAATTTTCTTTCCAAATTTTTCTGCCAGAATAACAGCACTGCAGTAATTGCTTGATTTTATTACTTGATTTAATTGCTTGATATTATTACAAACAATTATCTACATGAGGGATCTAGGCCGAGTACGGGATGCCCTACGTGGGGTTTTTTCTAAGGGGTCTTAATCCGTATTTATGAGAAGTTTCGGAGAAAACATTAAGACTCCGAACGGCTGGATTGAAGGACGCGACCTGAGTTTGAACAAGGCACTTTTCTTCTCCCAGTTGCGAGCGCTATGCTCTCAGCCACTCGTCGGGCCTCCAGAAATTGGTGTTATGTCATGTTATGTGGCAAGCCTATACTAGAGGAATCTGCATTCTGGGGCGGTTGCCTTGGTCGGGGGATTTTTTCGGAGGTTCTAACGCGTATTCACGTTAACTCTGGAGAAAACCATCTGGAAAAACTCCAGATTTTGATTTTGAAGCCACATGACTGCCAACTTGGTCGGCAGAGGCGACCTTGAATCCTTTTTCGGCAGCTGTGGAGTTTATTTAAGATTAAATAAACATATTAAAAAAAAGACAATTTTCGGGAACAACGCGACTGGGCTTATCCCCCGCAGGAGCGCCAGTATATAGTAGTTCCTTGCATACAATGTAGACAGTCTCAGTTGGTTGTTTACATGTGACAGACTTAAAAGTGTTTGGATAGTTCTACTAAGGTTGCAAATGTTTGTTTTATTCAGTGGTTTGGATTTGAGGACTTGCTTTACCCAGGCCTCCGTGTGCAATGTTGGGGGTCTTTTTTAGGTGATTGGACGATGTTAGCAGGCAGTCTAGGATGTAGTGCCAGAGGGAGCCCTCAGTTCCGCAGTCGCAAATCCCTGTTGTGTGCCGATGGAAGCGGTACAGATATGCTGGGAAGGGTCCATGACCTGCAAGGAAGCTTGTTATTACCCATCTGAGTGGCAGTTGGTGCTGTGAGAATTTAGGCAGAAGCTCAAAGGTGTAACGGCCCTTGTTACTGGAGTCCCATTGCACCTGAAATTCTTTCTTCAGGTGGACATAGATCGACAGCCTCGCGGTAGGCCCAAACGCGGGACCTTCACTCTTCAGCCGTCTATCATTTCGAGTGTCTCATCCACTCGGCCATGGTAGGGTCCAGAAATTAGAATGTTAAATGCTCTTGCTTCATGCAACCATTTGCATGCAGAAGCGCCTTGGCAATCTCTTCCAATCGGCCACATTGGCTTTTCGGCCGTTTGGATTTGGATCCCGAACTAAATTTTTATGCTGCTTCAAGAATTTTCTCTTTGCTTCTAAAATACCTTTGAGAATACACTCAGGTAGTTGAAATTATCTTGCAAATTGCACTTTTGACATTCCCCGACACTTTTTTCCTACTCTTAAAAATTTTTTCCCCTGTTCCTGTAGCGTAAGATGAAAAAAAAATCGTTTTTAAGTTCCCTAATTCATAGTGCATTTCTAGCTCTGGGGGGGCTCGAGCCCCCAGAGCTCCCCCCCCGTGGATCCGCCATATACTATTCTTCATATACTATTTTATTCTTGACACACGACTGTTGTGGGATTACAAGGGGTCTTAACCTGTATTTACGCTAAGTTTCGGAGGAAACCGTGGAAAATTCCGAACGGTTAGGTCGGCTGATGCGACCAACCAGGCACCTGCCGTCTCCCAGTTCAGAGCGTTATAGGCTCGGCCACTGGTCAAGCGCTTGTTACACGGTCAGAATAAATAGTCCAGAGCAGTTTAGACTAAAATTGCTGCCCACACGGACAATCATATTTAAAATTCAATCAAGGCCCTTGCTAAAGGGGTGAATGGAGGGGAGCTCCCCTCATTATGTTAAACTTGGCAAAATTAGATATCTAGTTGTCAAATGAAAACTACAATTTACTTTCTATTTACAGTACATTTGGTAAAATTACACAAAACCAGTTCGCAAAAGTAAGTTGGTAATGTAGTTGATAAAAGTAATAATAAGTTGGTAAAAATTGATATTTGAGTGACTTACAAATTTCGTGACGGTCTAAAAATAGTTCACTGGGTGTTAATGGGTAATAATAAATCATCAATGTCATTCAATGATAAAAACAGAATTTTTCTGAAAGAAAAACAGGCTTTATTTTAATCACAATAAGATTTAGTACTTGAAAAACACACGAGACCAAAGGAACTTGCATAATGAAAATCTCTTTTTAAGTTACACGGTTAAATCACTGGTGAATGGAGTAATAAAAATATTTCTCAGCAGTAAGATACAAAATTTCGTTTTGAAAACCCATGTTATTTTTATTTATTTAAGCTGAAAGTAAGAGCTAATTATCTTTAGCTCGTATTGCTGCCCGTTTGCTAATGACAGCTTGGAATCCCGTTTTTATACTAGCAACTGAACATCGTGAGCCACATGTTTCGCACTGCAAGAAGCATAATCTTGTTTCTTTCAAGAGCACAGTCTCTGGAGAGTGACAGGTGTGGCACGTCACATACTCTTTAATGTACCTTCTTAGAACACACTCCATTTGCTTTTGCTGAAACTTACCTTTTATCAGAAGCTGCCCGTTCCCATCGACCGAACCGTTTGTCCCAAGTTCAACCAGTAGAAAAGACTGAACGTGCTGTGGGACACGACGTAGTATTTTGCAGATTTCTAAAAAATTAACCAAGGAAGTCTTTTTAGTGCCAATTCGAAGAACTTGAGGAGGTTTCATAACTAATTTCTTTTGATTCCCATAATTTACATCAGGATTTTTTTCTCGCATTAAACTGAACGCACGAGACAGGAGATAATCGTACGAATAATCAGCATCAGTACCGGTCGTACACTTTTCACCAAAAGGCAAATCTCCTATCGCAGGTACAATCTCATTATCTACGACTCTTTCGGTTTCCAGTGACGTTTTCTTTTTCTTTTTTTTCTTCCCAAAACTGAAGTCTATTTCGCTGCGCAATTCTGGGCTACTCGGACTCCGATGCTCTGATGGATGTTCTTCGGCAATGTGTAGCTCTGCTACGGCGATTCCTTCCGTTTTGAAAGAAACAGACTTTTTCTTCTTTTTCTGTTTGGAAAAACTGAGTAGTATTTCATGGGTTTCCGTATCTGAGGTATTCTCCATTTCAAGCAAAATGATGGGTTCCTAAAAATTAAATTATTTATTTATTCAAAATTAAAGCATCGATGCATATAAGTAAATTTAAGAAGTACAAAAAATCGTTTTAACAGTGGAAACAGAAAGGTCCACATATGTGAATCTCTGGAACAAAGAGGTCAAAGGGGGAAATGTTTCTAAATTAAGCAGTTATGTTGATTACAATAAATGAAACTTTATTACCCCACCCCGAAAGATCTGGAAAAAGTTACTTTTTCTTAAATAATCTCATTTAAAAAATGATTTGACACATTTATTTCATTGTGCTCATAGTGTCCTCGAAAGGGCAATCCTTGTTTCTCCAAAAGACGCATAGTATTTCAATGAATCATTTTTTTCGCTACTTCTCTACTTTTATTTACTTCAACGTTGGGCTTCAAAACACATGATTTACAACTGGAACTCGATCCTCGCGCTTCCAAAAATTTTCAATTTAGTTTTATAGCGGTTAAATGTTCCTGGCATTTTTAATGACTCAGTTTTGCTTTGTGGGAATTTTTGATATGACAAAAGTCAGAATTATTACAAATGCTTTTCCCCCCGTTTTAAACAAAACATAAGGCCGATAAAATAACTTATTTCTGGCAAACAGTGCCAGAGTATTAGCCACTTTCTACTTTGAAAATAATCCATTTTAAAATGGTGACTATAATTTTTTCATTTTGTTGGTGAAGATCTGTTGGGAGTGGAGCCTGTCATTTTTAATAAAAAAACCTTCTCTTGATAACTTACACATCGAAATGAAGCCGCTAGTAATTTATCCAGCACAGCATGCTTTCAGTTTTAGCCGGGTTAGCCACTATTCTCTCATAATGCGCTTCCTCTGCATAAGGAATTCTCTCAACGCAACTTTGTAGGAAATAATTCTACAGATAATATCTATAATAATAAAAATCTGGAGTGACTTCACTCGACTTTCCGAACACTTACGATTAAGATAAGCATATAAATAAATTTTAATCAATGAATAATTCAAATATGAATACCAAATTGAAGCTCAATCGAATGCACCATTTAAACGCTAGCGCACTTTCAATTTCTCCTCATAGGCCATAATGTAAAAGAAATCTTTGTTTTAGCCTTGTAGAAAAACTGCGAGTCCTATACACATCAAAATCAAAACAGGTCTTCCGACGGTAGTTTATAACATCTATACACAATTTGAGCTCAATCGAATGCACCGTTTAAACGCGAGCGCACTTTCCAGAATTTTCCCCCATAGGCCATAATGTAAAAGAAATCTTTGTCGTAGCCCTGTAGAAAAACTATAAGTCCTATAAACACCAAAATCAATACCGGTCTTGCGACGGTGGTTTATAACATATATACCCAATTTGAGCTCAATCGCATGCCCCGTTCAGGAGCTATCGTGTTCACTCACATACACACAAACACACACACATACACACACACACATACATACATACATCTCGTAAAAATAGCATAAATGAATTCAGAAGACCTCAAAACGTGTCAATACACCAAAATCTCGAATTCGAATTTTTTCATGATTACAATACTTTCCTTACATGGGACATGTTCGGAAAGTAAAAATGAATGTTTGTAAATCTGTCTGTTTGTATGTGTGCGGTCTCCAGACAAACTTACTGCACACAGAACTCTGAAAATTTGAGTATATAAGCCCATGAGTCCGATAATGTGCACCTGAGAATCAGAATTTTAAATTTTTAATTACTTTTTTAATTATTAATTAAAAACCGTTTTCAGGATGCCATGCTCGGCGAGTTTCGCCAGCATGATACTGTGAAACAAAATCGCATGCATTGGAAAACATGAAATGGCACGGAAATTTAGTCAATTTTGCGCCAATCTATATCAATAAAAATGAATGTCTGAAAATCTGTATGCGTGCGATGTCCAGAAAAAACTACTGGACGCAGAACTCTGAAAATTCGAACATATGAGCCCATTCCTTCGGTAATGTACACCTGAGGCTCAGAATTTTGAAATTTTAATTACTATTTAAATTATTAATTAAAAACCGATTTTAGATCGTCATGTTTGGCGAACTTTGGTCTCATGAAAAGATTTATGCTTGAAGTGAGTGGTAACCGCAAAAGTAAAAAACCGTTTTTTACGTTGCCATGCTTGGCGAGTTTCGCCCGAATGCTACTATAAAACAAATCGTTTGCATTTGAGAAGCATGAAATGGCACGAAAATTTCATCAGGTTTACGCCAAATCTATCTATCTCTATAATAATAAAAATGAATGTTTGTAAATCTGTCTGTGGGCGGTCTCCAGACAAATCTACTGCACGCAGAACTCTGAAAATTTGAATATATAAGCCCATGAATGCCGATAATGTGCACCTGAGAATCAGAATTTTAAAATTTTAATTACTTTTTTTAATTATTAATTAAAAACCGTTCTAAAACGGAAATGTTCTTACCCTGTGTTACGAATTTTGGGAGCAACCCGCTGTTCTGGGGTTTAAAATAGTTAAAAATTCGTATTCTATGCGTTAAATAGTTAAATTTTGCTTTTTGTTGCATTGATATGTAATGTTCTGGAAATCTCGGGTTCTATGGGTCGTAGGTCTTCGAAAACCTAATTTTGGGGACTTATTTTTAGCGCCAAATTTGGCGATATTTCTTTATTTGGCGCGTTTTTCCTAATGGGGATTTTTGACTTAAACATTGAATAACTCCAGTGCTTTTCAATCAATTTTCATGGTGTTTAAACCGTCTAATGATCTACTATTTCCAAATTTTCAGAAATTTAAATCCAAAATCCTGGATTTTACAAGCTAATTTGATTAATTGATTGAAATATTTAATAACTCCAGCAATTTTAAAGCAAATTATATGTTTATTTTTCTTCATCTATATCTATTCCTTTTACAGTACCTGGCCAATTTTTTTAAAAAATTACTTAAAAACTGTGGTTTAAAAAATTATTTTGTGAAAAATTGTTCTGCCATTCGAATACTATGCGAAACTCCCCTTCCGTTTTTTCAAATGGGAGAAATGTGTGACGTCACAGCAGTGAGTTGTTTTTAGTGGTGCGTTTGTAAGTACGTACCTGAAACTCTGGAACCATTATCTGCACATTCTGTTATATAATTGTGGCCTAGAGTACTAATCTGGAGTTGCAGTTTACATGTTAGATTTTGTAAATCGCATAATTTAAATAATAAGCTGTGGAATCACGCTCCATGTAAAGATGTAAGTAAAGTGACCATTTTTTCTGAACCGAAAATCAGGACTCTGCGGGCATACACAAAAATCATTTTAAGTGCACTCGCGCCTGAACACGGGCAACGCCGTGCGGGTCTGCTAGTATATATATATATATATATATATATATTCCAAAAATGATGACCATCTTAACCTTTTTTACAGATCAGCCGACGCTGGGAGGACAATACTAAAAAAGTTATGAAATTGCTTCTAGGTATTCGTGAGTATTGTATTTTACAGCAAAAATTTTTTTGGATATCTTTTATTTTCTTCTTTGAGATCACGCGGAATATGTGAAAAGAACGTTTAGGACCCCTATTCACCAAAGGTTACGAATTTTGAAAAATGCTGTCTAATCTTGCACCTTACTTGATGCTAAAAGTCTCACACGCATGCCAACTTTCGTATCATTAGCTTCAGTAGTTTTGACTAGAAAAAAAAAAAAAAAAAAAAAAAAAAGAGAGAGAGAGAGAGAGAGAGAGACATTACTGTCATCTCCCTAAAATATTTATGAGAATTCTTTTATTTTGCCACTTACAAAATAAAAGAACTTCACTGGTATTGAGTTATATATATATATATATATATATATGGAAATTGGAAATTTTGGTGGACTTGGAAATTTTGATGTATATTTACAAATTTTGAGGTCTCTATTTATGCTATTTTTACGAGCTGTACGTATGTGTATGTGAGTGAACACGACAGCTTCTAAACGATGCATTCGCTTGAGCTCAAATTGGGTATACATATTATAAACCACCGTCGCACGACTGGTATTCATTTTGGCGTGTATAGGACTTACAGTTTTTTTTTTTACAGGGCTTCGAAGGAGATTTCTTCCACATTACGGCCTATGAATGGAAATTCATGGTGTGCTTGCGTCTAAACTATGCATTCGATTGAGCATAAATTGGGTATGTATAGAATAGGTCACGGTCACATGATCTGCATAGATTTTGGTGTGCATAAGACTTGGTTTTTTTACAGGACAACAAATGAGTGGTTTTTTTTACATAATATCCTATGGAAGGAAATTCTTGAAAGTGCGCTTGCGTCTGTATGGTGCATTTGATTGAGCTCAAATTGGGTAAGTATTGCAAAAAGTTATTCTTATACATTACGGCCTAAAGACGAAAAAAAAAAAAAATTTTTTTTTGAAGTGACTTCACTCGATTTCCCGAACACATGATCTGTACCAAGTGTTTAAATAAATTTCATTTAACTCAATTGCATC
Source organism: Cheiracanthium punctorium (assembly GCA_038373885.1). Taxonomy (NCBI): domain Eukaryota; kingdom Metazoa; phylum Arthropoda; class Arachnida; order Araneae; family Cheiracanthiidae; genus Cheiracanthium; species Cheiracanthium punctorium. The sequence continues at coordinate 2,614,320 of JAWZYV010011719.1, forward strand.
TAGTGTTCAGGCCCGAGTGCACTTAAAATGATTTTTGTGTATGCCCGCAGAGTCCTGATTTTCGGTTCAGAAAAAATGGTCACTTTACTTACATCTTTACATGGAGCGTGATTCCACAGCTTATTATTTAGCACGTATGACACCTGAGCTGAAAATGAGGTTTGGGAGTTAGAATCAGGGTTGTTATGATTTTGCCCAACCCGAAAAAACTCGGGTGGGTTTTATTGAAAAAGCCCACTTGAAAAAAACCCAACTGGGTTTTTTCAAAATTTCAACTCGACAAGTGGTGTACTGATGTTAAGCGACATCGCTTAACATCAGTACACCACTTGTAAAGTTTATAAACAGATCCCTACCTCCCACCACACCACTACCTACCTAGGGAAAAAAAAAAAAATCAGACTTCACATAGGCATTTAAACTTTCTAGAGTAAATTTTTATGCCTATCTGTATTAAAATGAATAAGGACTTTTTTAACCATAAAAAAAATCATTAGTTTAAAAAGTTGTAATTAAGCACTAGTATATCACTGTTAAAATTATTACTAGTAGTCAATTTATCTAAGAACAAACCATGATTGGGATTGCTATTGTTATTGATTTATACATTTTTTCATGTATGATTAATAATTGTAATCAGTTATTACTATTAAATTAAGCACTTTTTATTTATAATTGATTTTTGTAATCAACTAGTTTGCTTTAAGTTGCATTTAGTAATAAGCAATTTTTTTTTCAAATATTCTGAAATCCCGTCCCTTCTTCTGAAAAAAAACCTGATAAAACCCAAAATGCCCAGATAGAATCCGAAAAACCCAGATAAAACCCCAAAAACCCTGAAAAAACCCAGTGGGTTGAGTTTTTTCAGGTGTTAATGTGACATTGCTTTTACAGAGATTTTGGCCTATTACAAACAACGAAGTATTCCAAGACAATATGTTTACGAATTTGTGGGCGAAAACATACTGCGTCTTAACAACAACATCAATAAAAAAAAGAAAGAAAGAAAAAAACTGGCGTTTAAGTACATTTTATCATGCCGCATCTTGTCTTTAAATTGATCGTTGGTACTGAAAAGGGAAACAACAGAAAATGAAATTTTGAATAATTCTTGCTTTTAAAATGGATACTCAAAAACATGCAAATTCAATATTAACTTACTCTTCTCAACTATATGTTAAAAATGATTCAAAAGAATCCAAACATGAAATACTAGGTTTTTAGAAATAGTTTAGTCGAGATGTTAGAAATTGTAACCCTATTTACTAGAATTGCAGCTATCCATATGTGAGATTCAGTGTGCGCTCTCATAATGAGCTTGTCGCAATTTTTAGTCATGTGAATGAAACTGCTCTATAACATCAATATCCAGCTAATCTCTTGAATGTAATTCCACATACAACGGAGAAATATTTACAAACGCTAATACAAAGAACCACCAAGAATTTTGTATTATAGGAACATCGTTTATACACATACATACTACATAAAAACGCACTTTCTAAATTCTATCTTCTAAATCATCAAATAAGCCACTTTCTATAATTCATAACTGTTTACGATAAATTTTTCGAGTCGTTTCCGAAGGAGACAGAAAATTAACATTAATAAAACTTACCTTGCACGTTTTAGCGCCAGAAAAAACTATTCAACAGAATCTATCCACTTAACGTTCCAATGAATACGGTTTTCTTTTTCTAAGAATAATTTTCATTTACTAAGGATTTTCGTGATAAGAAAACAGCGAAAAATAAACAAACTTCCCTTCTTTAAAGTACTCCAAATAATATTTAATAAGTCATGAAACTGCAGAGAATTTCATTATCCGAATGAGTAATGAGCGGCAGGCTTGTGCCAAATTTCTGAGAACACACTTTAAAAGCTTATGTCAGAGCTAAATAATATTGCATCATCTCTCATTCAGACGGTTCGCGGAGAGAATTGCCCTCATAATAAAATTTCAAAGTATCTTTTTATTGAGTTCTCCCACGGTCTGATTACCACACAAATGATTAAAATAATTAAAGTTCTATTCTTAAAACACATTAGCATAAAAACATTAGTGATAATAAAAAAAGTGTGTGCGTGTAATCTTTACGCGCGATTGAAGTAAAACTTCTTTGACGTTTACGACACATATCACTGAAATGATTAAACTTTAGCTTAAAATAAATATCATATTATAATTTAATTATATTTATTATTCATGTACTTTACAAATATTATATAAATGTTATATTAATATTATTCATTGGAAATAGGTACTTGAATGTCATCATAATTTTTTATGTATGAAATTATAGGTTTGTGGTAACTATAATGTGAAACATAAATTTTACTCTCTATATTTGCTAATTTTCTTGAAAATACAGCATCTATCGTTGTACCGAAACGCGTTTTTGATTGAAGTCGAGAAGTATTCATAGTTAAATCAAATTTTTTTTTTTAAATCGACTGACAGCTGAGATTCTTGAGAGCGAAAATTAACATTAAAATCTCCAGTAAGAATCATCGGTAATTCATGATAATTACTTAGAATCCAAAAAGTGTCCATGTTGTAGTATTATTCTTTACTGTTTTCTTATACCATTGTTCCGTCTGGAGGTTGAGTTTGAATGGGGGGAATGTCCATAGTCTAGTATTATACTTTAACTGTGTTCTTTAACTGATGTTTTCCTCTGTTTGTTGGTTCGAATGCAAGTATGTAAATTTTTTTGTGTTTTTCTATCACAGTGTTCTGAAGCGTTGATTTCGTCTGCTGGTAGGTTTCGAATTATTATTCTGTATCCATGTTTTTAAACTGAAGGTTCTGTCCATTGTTTGGGATTGATAGCAGCCAGGGTCCGTTTCTTTATGGTGTTCCATCCCCTTGTTAAACCGTTGCTTGCTCCGTCTTGAGGTTGGGTTAGAATCCACGGGATGTCCATTTGTTATTCTTTTATTTTGTTCTCAAACCGTTTGCAGCCAGTGTTTGTTTCTTTGTGGTGTTACATACCCGTATTCTTAAACCGTTGTATATATATCATTATAAATATATATATATATATATCATTACTATATATAAACTAGCAGCATGGCCCGGCGTTGCCCGTGCAATGGAAGGGAAATGCCCATTGACCTTATATATAGATTGTAATGGGAAGGAATGTGAATCCTCACGCTTCAATGATAAAAAATCTGGAGTGACTCCACTCGACTTTCCGAACACTTACGATTAAGACCATTACCAAGCACTTAAATAAATTTTAATCGATGAATAATTCAAACATATATACCAAATTGAAACTCAATCGAATGCACCGTTTAAACGCTTGCGCACTTTCAAAAATTTCTCCCCATATGCCATAACATAAAAGAAAGTTTTGTCATAGCCCTTTAGGAGAACTATAAGTCCTATACACACCAAAATCAATACCGGTCTTAGGATGGTGGTTTATAACATGTATACCGAATTTGAGCTCAATCGAATGTATCGTTTAAACGCTAGCGCACTTTCAAGAAATTCCCCCCATAGGCCATAATGTAAAAGAAATCTTTGTCGTAGCCCTGTAGAAAAACTATAAGTCCTATACACACCAAAATCAATACCGGTCTTGCAACGGTGGTTTATAACATGTATACCCAATTTGAGCTCAATCGAATCTACCGTTTAAACGCTAGCGCACTTTCAAGAAATTCCCCCCATAGGCCATAATGTAAAAGAAATCTTTGTCGTAGCCCTGTAGAAAAACTATAAGTCCTATACACACCGAAATCAATACCGGTCTTGCGACGGTGGTTTATGAGATATATATCCAATTTGAGCTCAATCGAATGCTCCGTTCAGGAGATATCGTGTTCACTCACATACACACACACACACACACATACACACATACATACATACATCTCGTAAAAATAGCATAAATGGATTCAGAAGCCCTCAAAACGTGTAAAAACACCAAAATCTCGAATTCGAATTTTTTCATGATTACAATACTTTCCTTACATGGTACATGTTCGGAAAGTAAAAATCTGGAGTGACTCCACTCGACTTTCCGAACACTTACGATTAAGATCATTACCAAGCACTTAAATAAATTTTAATCGATGAATAATTCAAACATATATACCAAATTGAAACTCAATCGAATGCACCGTTTAAACGCTTGCGCACTTTCAAGAATTTCTCCCCATATGCCATTATGCCATAACATAAAAGAAAGTTTTGTTGTAGCCCTTTAGGAGAACTATAAGTCCTATACACACCAAAATCAATACCGGTCTTAGGATGGTGGTTTATAACATGTATACTGAATTTGAGCTCAATCGAATGTATCGTTTAAACGCTAGCGCACTTTCAAGAAATTCCCCCCCATAGGCCATAATGTAAAAGAAATCTTTGTCGTAGCCCTGTAGAAAAACTATAAGTCCTATACACACCAAAATCAATACCGGTCTTGCAACGGTGGTTTATAACATGTATACCCAATTTGAGCTCAATCGAATCTACCGTTTAAACGCTAGCGCACTTTCAAGAAATTCCCCCCATAGGCCATAATGTAAAAGAAATCTTTGTCGTAGCCCTGTAGAAAAACTATAAGTCCTATACACACCAAAATCAATACCGGTCTTGCGACGGTGGTTTATGACATATATATCCAATTTGAGCTCAATCGAATGCTCCGTTCAGGAGCTATCGTGTTCACTCACATACACACAAACACACACACACACACACACATACACACATACATACATACATCTCGTAAAAATAGCATAAATGGATTCAGAAGCCCTCAAAACGTGTAAAAACACCAAAATCTCGAAGTCGAATTTTTTCATGATTACAATACTTTCCTTACATGGTACATGTTCGGAAAGTAAAAAAGGACATGGGACTTCCAGCTGCAACGAAAACAAAATGAAGTAGGCACCTGATAGCGTACAGAGGTTACTGAGAATTAGACGTGGCTAGGCTTGAATGTGAATCCTACGGCTACAATGATAAAAAAAGACATTGGACTTCCCGCTGCAACAACAACAACAAAAAAAGAACACAGCACCTGATAGCTTACAGAGATTACCGGGAATTGGACGTGGCTGGGCTTCTCCCCTTCTACCTGTCTGTGTTCTAACAGTCTTTTATCGCTAATACCCTAGCAACTACTAAAAACAAATAGAATCCAGTCGTCGGTATGAGATTGTAAAGGGAAGGAATGTGAATCCTCCCGCTGCAATGATAAAAAAAAGGTACACGGGACTTCCCGCAGCAACTAAAAAAAAAGAAAAGAAAAGAAATGAACAGTGGACTTACCAGCGTACAGAGATTCACGAGAATTGGACGTGGCTAGGTTTCTCTCCTTCTACCTGTTGTGTTCTAATAGTCATTTATCACTAATACCTGCGCACCTCATAAACTAATTATTTTTTTATTTCAAATCCAGTAAGAATCACTGGAGGCAAATCATTGGGCATATATACAGTAGATAGGAACTTAAATAATGATAGATGAATTAAAAGTCCAGGTTTTTATAATTATTTTATTAAAAATCCAGGTTTGTTTACATGTAATGTTCGCAGTGGGTTTAATTTATTTTAAGGCTCTAATTATTTAGTAACTATCTTCTCGAGGAATTGATAATCCGTGTAAAATACTATCTTCAAATTCTTCAGGAGTCATACTTCCTAATCCAATGATTTCAAATAAATCCCGCATGTTTATTTCTGACAGATTCTCCTTTTAAATGCTAGAACAACCTTGAGAACGTAAACCATTTGAAAAAAGAACACCGTCAGTTGTCTTGGCAACGCTTCATCCCCACTTACACACCACACCCATAGACACACAGGACACAGGACGAAAGGGGGGAAATTTCCTGTTTCTTCAATCACGGAAGGGTAACCACGGAAGGGTTTCTTCAATCAAGGAAGGGTTTTAACCTGCGATATTTTCAGAAAAAAAAAATCATATAAAAAATCTAATAAACATTTCTGCACGTTTTAAAATTTAAAAGAGGGAGAAATAAATGTTTAATCAGCTGGAAAAAGATGGAAAATTTTTGCCCGTTAGGTTTTTCGATACGACAGTTTTAAAATAGCATATTTTTAAAAGCAGTACATTCTCTTCGAAACAGGATTTCCTTTAAAAAATTCCCAAAAATCGGCAAATGTAAGTACGATTTTGTAACAAATTGTATTTGAAAAAGAAAACTCTGCAGTTTCCGATGATATAAAAAATATAGTATTCGGACAGAAATTTAGCTCGCGATAACGTAAAATGCGAGAAAAATGGCCAAAAACCTTACAAAACATAAAATAACTCAACAATTATTAATCCGATTAATTTCATTTTTACGGCATTAGCTTTCTCTTGTCCTATTTAGTCAGCGTCCCAAATTTGGTCCAGATCCGTCGAAATGTCTGGACGCGTATAGCGAACAAACAAACAAACTCTTCTCTTTTGTATATATAGATATACATATCATTAGACTATATATATCATTATAAATATTGCGTTCACACAAACTACATTCTTCTAAATTTACCAACACTTCTTAAAATACAACTTTTGGGCAAAATAATAACAGACATGACATGTATAATATTTAAGAGTTTAATGGCCTAATGGCCAATGTAACTGGCATTTGACAAATAATAATATCACTTCGCTTCGAAACTATTGCCTATATTCATTACGAAATAGTATTATAAGACAATTATGTAATTAGAATACATCTGAAGACAGTAATTACTATATATCACGTTCATAAGTCTATGTATTTAATTTTTTTAAGTTCTGCTAATTTAATGATCTCCATTTACTTCGCCTCGATGGAAATATAAACAACCTGAGATGCTCAGTTACCCAGTGTGCGTAGCGTCATCTGTTTGCAACAACGGCGTTATCCAACTTTCTAAGAGAAGTGTCCCTTCCTATAAATTTACCTTCGTGGGATCGAAGTTTAATCCTCCAAAAGTGTTCTTAAACGAAAATTTCCCTCTGCTGTTTAGGTTCGATTGCAGCCACTGTCCCTTTAATTGTGGTGTTTCATCTCCTTGTTCTTAAACCGTTGTTTTGTTTTGAATGGACGATATCGATATGACGTCATTTTTCCACCAACACGTGACCTTTCGGCTGTGTTGATGACTGGCCCTGTAATCTGATTGGCTGAAGTGTATATTTTCCATCCACACGTGGCTGAAATAGCCCACGGCTACCTCAACTAAAAGGCTATGGCGCTTCTCCCGCTCTTAGCTAATGACGTCACAGCACCAGTGCGGGTTTATCTGGACTTCCACGAAAGAACATTACGTGTATACAAAATGCAATATTGCTTCTATTAAGTTTTAATTAAATATACATATTTTGCGTCTATATTTTACTAAGGATCAAATATAAGTGTAAAACAGTAACAATACGTGGGATTCATACGAAATATACCGCTTTAAAAATACTTAGAAAAACTTTCACAAAACTTTATAAGATGAATTTGGAATTTTTAAAATTACTCTAATTGAGTAGAACCAAATAATTTAAATTTCAGCATTTTAATCACAGATAAATAAGTGTTTGACTGTAGGGAAAAAACTGTACTGTAGGGAACAAAGGTCTTTCAGGACATGCAGGGTTGGGAACGGATATATCAAAATTTTTTCCATCAAAGAAAAGCTTGAAAACTTTCCTATTTATTGAATTATTATCTGTTATAAGAGCAAACACTTTTATACCCAGATTTTCAAGTGATATTATTGTTTTCAAAACAATTTCATATAAGGCCTCTGCATTAATCGTTGTCACAGGTATAAGTCTTACAACATCTCGATAAGATGATAACAGACTGGATATTAATAATGTATGAACAGACGTAGCTTTCTGACAAATATCTGTTTCTGATCCGCCAGTGACACTTCCTCCTTTGTATGTAAACATTGGATTAATATGAATTTCATCCATTTGTAAAACAAGTTTCTCATGTTCTTTTAAGTGTGCTAAATTTATTTGAATATATTCTAACGAGTTTGTACGAATATCATTCATCGATCTTTGATTGATCACTTTTTGTAAATTCCTAAAATGGGGAATATTAATTAAATCATAATCATATATTTGTTTATATGCTGATGAGGACTGCATAAATAATTTCAAACACCATAACAGTGTTTGATTACTGTATCTAAAGGCATTCTTTTTTTGAATAAGTAACTGTAACTGCTCAATTATAAATGTAATTTTTCTCATCTTGTTATCGGAAATTAATTCTTCTTGAACTATATATTTCAGAGTGTCGCACACATTATTAAGGAGATATTTCAGAGTATCGCTGCTCTCAGGAGAATCTGAAATGGTTTTAAGCTCATCTAAGCTGCTGTTTATCTGGGAGAAAGAATTTAAAATGGAAATATTATTTAATGTAGAAAGGCGAACAATCCTGTCATTATTATAAGCAGTAGCAGAAAGTTGTGTATCTATTTTCAATGAAGCTTTTATTCTGGGTATAGGAGTATCGACGATTTGAGAAATTAAAAGATAATTTTCTGAAAATGTAACTTGCCAATTTTGTTCTTCGAACAATTTTATTTTCATTCGCAACATATCTTTTAGCTGATCAAAAGTTTCAAATGTATTTTCTTTAAGAAAAATTTCATGTGCTTTTTTACTTTCATTAATAGCCATATTCAACAAACGCTCTTCTTGGTCGTCTAAATTTTTTCGCTGCTTCGGAGGTTCATGCGATAAATATTTAGGGCAATTTGGGAAAATAATTGGCACTGCTCCTTCCTTTAATTTTGGACGTTCCCTTTTGCATGTCAGAATAGTCTCATCATCTTTTTTGATGCTCTCAATACGAATTATATCATTTGGATCAAAATGTTTTTCACAAACTACGGCACATTTTCCTGGATTATAATCTTTCCTGGGAATATTTTTTAACCATTTTGCTCTTAAAATGGGGTCCTTTGGAAACGAGAAACACGATACTCTTTCTTTGCTACTCCGATAATTCGACGTGCAGTTAGTAACAACACACATATTAGGCATTTTGAAAATTGAGTCTTACCTCCAAATGGTATCCAAAACTGCACAATTCTTGTAAAAAAATAGCAAAATATAAACGTAAAATAATAATATTTAACGAAAATCAAGACTTTAGTGACCACGTGGATAAAAGCATGCTCCTATCAACTCTAGCACCTAGCAGGTACTAACAGGTGCGTAAGTCAGCAGGTTCTTCCTTCCCTAGCACTGCTATCGTGACGTCACAAATACCGCGCCAGAGCCCTATTGTCCGAGATAGCCGTGAATAGCCTCGTCTCAGTATAAGTTTTAATATGTTAGCACTTTTTAATGGGAATCTTTGGAGAGATATCTTTTTGCAGTCCTGTACAGGTTCCAGAGAGTTATTGAAACATTTGTAGGCAGCACAATACAGAGGCATAATTATTATTTTTTTGATTTTGCGCTTATTACCAGGAGTCCAGCACATAAGCCTATGGAGAAATGGTTGTTTGTTTTCCACCGTCACGTGACTTTTATAGCCTCGAACCCAAGGAGGCGATATCCTCCATTGGGTTAGAATCCAGGAAACGTGTTCTTAAACTGACATTTCCATTTACTGTTCCGGTTCGATTGCAGGCAGGTTCCATTTCTTTGTGCTTTTCCAAAACCATGTATATTATTCATCTAAAAACAAGGATTATCGAGAACCTCCTGTGAGGTTGGGATTACATTTAAAATATTATGCTGGATGTACCTTCAAATCGCTTATTGATATATAAATAAAGATTGATGTCTCAAAGATACGGCTCTTGACTGTTTTTCTCGACGTTCCTTTCTGTAACAGGTTCCACGTACTTTTACACGATGAAGTCGACGAAAGCAGCGAGCGGTCGAAAATGTAGGTTTTTCTATGGTTCTTCTTTTTCAGGCGCGCTTGGCGTGGAGTATATCTTCTATATAAATAAAGTAATGTGTAAACTGTCCGTTAGTTATTTGGTTTGTTTGTTTGTTTGTCTGTGTCTCGCGTAGCTCCGAAACGGGTGATCGTAGACCTACTAAATTTTGTATGGAAATTCTCCAGGAAGTGTCCCGACATACCTCGAAGCGATTTTTTCGAAATTCGAATTATTTTGGGAGATATCGATAAAAAACGTATCGCAAAAGGCTAATTTTTTCTCTTCGCCATTTAGTAGTTGTAACCCCGCAGTGGAAAAAGTGAGAATTTAAGTATATCTAGGTTGCCATATTTGGCAAGTATATTAAATGATTCAGACTCTTGAAGTAAAAATAAAAGAATAACGATTTTTTTAGATTATTTGTAAGGGTATTTTTTTAATTAAAATATCGTGTGCATGTGAAATCAGATCAGGAATGAAATCTTTTATACTCATAGTGCAAAATCCGGTATAAGAAATATATACTCTCATCTTTTATTTAATGATGATAAAGAACATATGCTAGATAAGATAGACGCACTAGAGATGAGTTCGGGCTCTTTTTTTAAAGTCCGAGCCCGAGGACTTTTGACTCGAGCCCGCGCGATCGATATTATTGAAGTCCGATCCCGAAATTTCAGCTAATAGAGAAATGATGTCGATTACTTCTTTAATAGAATATCATGAATTTTGCCGTTTCTGCAACTTAAAGACAAATACAATCGAGCCCGAACACAATCGTGATCTCTACACCCCCTCCCCCCTTAGCCTAGAGCCCATGTGTAGCTAATTCGCCGTTAATCGCAGAACATCATACTAAAGACTAGTTTTCACAAAAATTCCAGTCTTCATTCTAATCTTTAAAAAAATCTCATTTTAGTGCCAGTTTAAACATATATATGTGTGTGTGTGTACGCATACACCCATTTTCATTATGCTCTTTTACAAAAATTTTCCCACGCGGCGGCGAACCGCCGCCGCCGACCTCTAAATGGATAAGTGGTACGTGACAATAATTGATTCTTGATTACACTTTTCAGCAATTTCATTTGCCATGATGAGCGTTTCATTTCCTCTAGCATATGACGTTGGCGAAAAATTAATCGGAGATCAATAATGTACGGTTTGAATTTGGCTAGTATCGGTCGTAACCATGCAATTGTATCCTAACCACATAGGTCATCAAGCCGTGCTAAAGTCATTATCCACAGTAAATCCCTTTCAATGCCAATATCTGTAGCACGTTGAGATGACACCATTCCCTCTACAATCGAATAATTTACAACCTCTTATCGCCGCGCTGGAAATTTTACATCTAAAATAAGGCAACCATGGATTCAGCCAACTTTTTAATAGGCAACCTAATACGGTTGGATTGGGAATAAAATAACCTTTCATTTGATATATAATTCAATTAAATAACAGATGAGGGTATATTAACAACGTTTACTCACCTGTTTATGACTGGCAACTCCATAGTTGGGCAGAGGGGAAAGTAGGCAACCCATATTTTTTCAATTCGTTGGGGCATATTCTCTCAACTAATGTTCGATTTTCATAAATAACAGGTGGGGGAAGTTGGTGGAAAAAATGTAATTAAAAATGTAATTATTTAACATCATCGGTACGCGATTTAGCTAGGCAACCTATTTGCGATGAATCAATGGATATATTATCTAGCATATGTTCTTTATCATCATTAAATAACAGATGAGTAGATATACAGTAGAACCTCGATTAACCGAAACTCTCCGTTAACCGAAGTCGGTTTCTTCTTCACTTTTTTTTTTTTTTTCATCAGAAAATTACTTTTTGAAGGAGATTCTGAATCTGGTTCAGTTTCAATAATTGAGTTTTGGAAAACTGTCAATATCCAAGACTGCATTTGTATGATCAGTGACGCGTGGGAATCTATGCCGCAATCAACACTAAGACGAAGTTGGCGAAAACTTTTGCCGAATTTTTCAACTGGCTCAGATGAAAATGCTACAGACTTTGCGAAAGACAGTGTTACTGAGTTTTCAAGCCTTTTTAGCACAATGAAAGGTTTTGAAAATTGTGGGGATAGAGAAACACATATCACAGATTGGTTGAATTGTAACGTGGAAGATGCAGGCTTCCAGTTGCTCAATGATGAGGAATTAATAGCAGAAGTCCGAAAATCTCCAAAAGAAGAAGATGGTGATGAAGATGAGAATGATTTTGGAGTTAATAAGATCAGTCAATGATGCTTTTGAGTGTTTCTCAAAAGTCCTTCTTTGGTTGGAACAATAGGAGCAGTGTGATTCCTCTGAAATCATGCTTTTAAGAAAACTTCGGGATAAAGACTTAAGAAAACACGGCAAAGGATGGCCAGATACACCAGATGAAGCTTCCATTTAAACCATTGTAAGTTTTTGTTTCAGAAATAAATTTATTATCATTTATAATTTTAATTTATTTAGCAGTTAAAATAGTCATAATAACAGTTCAATGACGATACTGCATATTAAACTAGATGATTCTCGATTTTTCTAAAATTTCGATTATCCGAAGTAGGTTCGGTCCCAATTACTTCGGATAATCGAGGTTCTACCGTATTTCTTATATCGGATCTTTAGACTATCAAAAGAAAAATAGCATTTCGAAATTTTCCGAGACTAAAATGTGCAAATTTTTAATTTGGCGAAAAATAAAATGGTTGATAAGCGATTTTGAGAAGATGATTCTAGCACTTGGAGCACTTTAATGAAAGCGTATTTTTAAAAACAAGGTTTTATTGAAAAACGGCGTTGAATTTTAATTTTCGGTACAGAAATAATGCAATTATTAAGGCGATTGGAGACGCTCTAAATTCAGAACTTTCACTAAATTAAGTCAATTGATTTAAGTTGGTTGAATTCTGCCAAATTGTAGGCCTACCAAATTTTGTATAGTCATTTGCCAAGACGGATCCCTTCGAAATTCGAATAGAACATCTGTTGTTTATTGCCTTATATTCGAAGCCAAAATGCGCCAAATAATGCCGCTATTGTACGACTAGAAGTCAAAGTCAGTTGTGAAGCAATTACAACGAAAACGTGAAAAAAGTTTCGCATTCCAAAGATTTCGTTTTGTGTACATAGATATTCTTATGTCCTACGCAGACGATTTCTTTGCTTGGGTCCATTTCCGCTTATAAATACTTGATTTATTTGTAGAAAAAAAATTAAACTGCGTAATCTAGAAAAACAATTTTAAAGCCTCTATAAATAGCGCAGTCACATATCTTTTCTTTTTGTAAAGGGTTACAAGAGAGGGTGAAAAAAATTCCGTTTTATTTATCGCTAAAACGTGTACCTAAAAAGCAGCATGATGTGAAGACATTTTGAAAGTGAGAAGTTCACTACAAACGGTCAAACATTTCACTTTTTGGATAGCGAATGACGCTGACATAATTTATTTATTTATTTATTTATTTATTTTTTTTGTCTCATTATATTGCAATGATTTCATGTTAGTACATATGACGCAAACTTTAACTCAAGAGTCAAATATTTTTGCCTTTCTAGATTCCACATCCCTGGAATTAATTCGAATTACACATGTGAGGAAGATTTCCGTTTTCTACCGTGCGAAGAACGGGCACGCAGCTAGTAACATATAAGTAACTTCCTTTACTAAGCGTTACTTCCGCCAGAAAAAAAATATGGAGTGACTCCACTCCACTTTCCGAACACTTGCGATTAAGATCATTACCAAGCATTTAAATAAATTTTAATCGATGAATAATTCAAACATATATACCAAATTGAAGCTCGATCGAATGTACCGTTTAAACGCTAGCGCACTTTCAAGAATTTCTCCCCATAGGCCATAATGTAAAAGAAATCTTTGTCGTAGCCCTGTAGAAAAACTGTAAGTCCTATACACATCAAAATCAATACCGGTCTTGCGAAGGTGGTTTATAACATGTATACCCAATTTGAGCTCAATCGAATGTACCGTTTAAACGCTAGCGCACTTTCAAGAATTTCTCCCCATAGGCTATAATGTAAAAGAAATCTTTATTTTATCCCTGTAGAAAAACTGTAAGTCCTATACACACCAAAATCAATACCGGTCTTGCGACGGTGGTTTATAACATATATACCCACTTTGAGCTCAATCGCATGCCCTGTTCAGGAGCTATCGTGTTCACTCACATACACACAAACACACACACACACACACACACACACACACACACACACACACACACACACACACACACACACACACACACACACACACACACACACATACACACATACACACATACATCTCGTAAAAATAGCATAAATGAATTCAGAAGACCTCAAAACGTGTCAATACACCAAAATCTCGAATTCGAATTTTTTCATGATTACAATACTTTCCTTACATGGTACATGTTCGGAAAGTAAAAATCTGAGTTACTCCCTAGTAGCGACTAAAGAAGATTCACCTCAAAAATAATTCGCTTTAATAGCGCATGGCAAAATGTGTTCTCACAGTACATAAGAAAATACGGCTAAATTGTTTGTTTACATTATATTCATGTCTGTAGAACATGAATATAGTGTTTTTTGAAACGTCATGTTAATTCCAAAAAATTCCACCGAGAAGCATTCAACGACGTGACGTCATTTGAAGCATAATCAGCCACGAAGCACAAATTCTGTGCATTAAAAATTAATGGACTTTTAAGTTAAACATTTTTGAACCTCCTTACATATGCCAACGCGAACAGATATTTTCCCCCTGTAATTATAAGTATAAATGAGGTATGGAGACGCATGGGTGCGGCAGAATATTTTCCAGGGGGGGCAAAGACTACTCAAGAGGGGCAAAGACTACTTCAACGCATGGTTACCATGTTGGAAAGAGCAAAAAAGCAAATGAAAACACTGCATACAAAAATCCAGGGGGGGCATTGCCCCCCCTTGCCCTATGCTGCCGGCGCCCATGTATGGACGTACAGGAAACCCCCAAAAGTGCTAGGATGAGATCCCGGAATGTCTGTTGGGCCCTGGGTTGCCCCGTAATTTCTGACTTTTTTCTTTTTTTAGCACTTGAGTGCTATTTCGCTGGATCACGGTTTTTGGTGTAGACACGATTTGTCTACGTGCCGTATCACTTTTCAATTTTTATAAATATATTTTGAGTATAGTTAGAAAACGCCTGGCGAATATTGTAAAATAGTTTTAGTAGGCGATTTAAATATAGATTTCAATTCCGTTGAAGTGTTTTATAGAACAGAGAAGACAAATACGGCACACTCATAAGTTATGATACACTTTCCAAATGGTACCCTCACTTCCAAAAGTTAAGCACGAAGATGTAAAATGCGAAAAAATCAACAAATACTGCTTTGATTGACACAAAATTCGGCAGGAAAGTAGCATATATATTTATCCATAAAACAAAATGAATAATTATATACAGAAATGAAAACAATATTACATTTTTGTAAGTTATCAGATAATGACATACTGGAGACTTATTTTTTTTTTTTTTTTTTTTTTTTTCAGAAATGGAAAAAGTTGCCACTTCTGTTGGTTATTAGCAGATCGTCAAAGCAAATCGTACTCCTCTGTATGGGTTAACGGTGTTTCCATTTGAAGCAATTTTACGCAAACTATACTTGACCATGAAAAGTCACAGCAGCTATCTTATAATAATTTGGTTACAAGGAAATACCATCGATACTCTATTGCAAAGTGAAATCAATAGTAAAATTACAGTCTGGAGAGATGTATTGTATCGTATAATTAATGTTATAATTACTTTAGCATCTTGTAATCTACCTTTAAGAGGCCCTGATTCTGGAAATTTTATGGCAATTTTACGTTTGCTATCTAATTATGATGCAACTTTAAAAGAACTTCTTCTAAAACCAAAAGGCAAAATTAATTATTTAAGCCTTACGATTAAAAATGAAATTATTAATTTGCTTGGTACCGCAGTTAGGAACAATATTATCTCAGAAATTAAAAAAGCTCCATTTCTGACAATAATTCTAGATACAACACAAGACTCGTCAAAAATTGACCAACTTTCTGTAGTTTTTCGATACATCTCGATTACAGAAAATGATGATAATGTGCCTAAAGAATTAAAAATCTGTGAGTCCTTTTTGGGGTTTACAGCAGTATCCGATTGCAGAGCTGAAGGACTTAAAACTGAAATTTTAAATACGATTAAAGAATATGAAATTGATTTGACTAAATGTAGAGGACATGATTACGATGGAACAAATGTTATGTCGGGTGTTTATGGAGGATTACAAACCCTAATAAAAGAGCATGCTCCGAATGCCGATTACGTTCATTGTGCTGCGCACGCATTAAATTTAGTTTTAAACGATGTTGCGAAACGTGTTCGTGAAGTGTCGACTTTTTTCGATAATTTAGAAAAAATATATACATTTTTTGGCAATAGTATACAACGCTGGGCAATGTTAAGTGACGATTCATCTGAAAAATATTTAATTACCCTTAAAAAGGTATGTCCTACCAGATCGTCTTCAAGTAACGACGCTTTATTAGCGGTAAAGAAAAGTTATTTATTAATCATGAAAACTTTGTACCAACTAAATTTAATTTCGAAAAAAAAAAAAGACGAACGTGAAGAATGTAAAAATATAATTAACATTTTAGAGAGTTATGATTTCTTAGTGCTTGTCACATTTTTTTCTTCACTATTTGAAATCATTAATTCTGTTTCTAAAGCTCTACAACATGAAAATAATGACTTACAGAAAACTAGTATTTTATTAAGTAATCTTTTGAATAGACTGTGCGAATTAAGAAATCAAAATTCATTCAATAGTTTGCTAAATGAGTCCAAAGATGTAGCAAAAGAGTGGAGGGTAACAACTGTTTTTAAAAACAAAAGGCGAAAGATAACGAAGCGTTTTTTTGATGAGTTATCACAGAGGAGAGAATTTCAGACCCGGAATCCTATTTCAAAGTTAATGTCTACTATTGCTGTTTAGATATATTAATTTCTCAAACTAAACAGAGATTTCAGAGCCTTTGCGACCTGAGTATTATGTTCGAAATATTACAACCGGAGAAACTCCTGTCTTCTTCAAACGAAGAGATATTAAACGCTTCCGGAAAACTGTCGGCTAAATACAGTAAAGACATCTCAGCTAATCTTTATGACCAATTAAAGACTCTAAAAACATGCTTAAAATCTGAAATTCAAAAAATTCCTTGCATTAAGGAACTCATTGAATTATTGCTGATAAAATTCAATAGTCTTGCATCCAGCTTCCCGGCGGTAATAACAGCATGCTTTTTGTTCTTGACCCTTCCAGTTACAACCGCAACTGCTGAAAGAAGTTTTTCAAAATTATAAAACTGATAAAAAATTGTTTAAGTACTTCGATGGGACAGGAACGTCTGTCAGACCTGTCACTATTGTCCATGGAGGTCCAGAAACTTTAGAAAAACTAAAGTCATCATCAGCTATAAATGATTTAATAAATCAGTTTGCCAAAAAAAAGGCAAAGAGAGTATATTTAATTTGAATTGTTTGTAAAAATTTTGGAAAAAAGTGACAATTAGATAATTACTATGAATAAATATTTCTTTTAATTTTATGCAAAGATTTTTTTTCTTTTGTGAGAAATCTTTACCCTTCCTAAGGGCCCCTCAAACAAATTTTTATACGGGGCCCCGCCAAGGCACGCTACGCTTCTGGTGATCCCCATCTCTATACAAAGTTTACACCTTGTGACCATACTTTCAATTAGGTGGTCAACCACCGCAGAATTAAGCAATCGCCATTCTTCTTGTAGAGCAGTTTCCAGCTCAATAAGAGTGGCTGGAGAAGGGAAACGTGAAGATACAGCACGGCCGAGAGCATCCCAAAGATTTTCAATGGGATTAAGGTCGGGCGAATATGCTGGCCACGCCATATGCGCAATCCCTTCACTCTCCAGGTAGTCATCAACGATGTCAGCTCTATGGGGACGTGCGTTATCGTCCTTTAAAACAAAAGTAGGGCCAACTGCTGCAGCGTACAATCTCACAGTGGGTTCTAGGACTTCATCTCGATACCGGACAGCCGTCACAGAACCCCGTTTAAAGATGTGCAGGTCGGTGCTGTATCCTAATGAAATTCCTGCCCACACCATAATGCTTCCGCCTCGGAATGCGCGATTTTCTGTGATGTTTTGGGGCTGACTGCGCGTTTCTTCATCACGCCATATCCTTATACGCTTTTCATCTGGCTCCCGAGCAAATCTTGACTCATCAGTAAACATGACATTGCCCCAGTCAGACACAGTCCAATTGACATGTTCCCGGCGCCACTTTAATCGTGCCCCTCTTGATTGGACGGATAGAAAAACACAAACTCGAGGTACCCGGGCTTACAATCCACTCATATGTAATCTTCGGTGTACAGTAGCTGCAGATATCGCCTTACCAACCATAGAACCAACCATGGACGTTGTAACCATAGATGTCACACGTGCGGAGGTTGCTCTGCGATTCCGCTTGGCTAAAATAGCAATATATCGATCTTCCGCGGGGGTTGTAACCCTTGGGCGACCGGCTACGGGCCTTCGGACAACTGTCTGTGTGGTTTGGAATTGTTCCCATAAACCTGAAATTACAGAATGATGAACGCCGAAGAAAAGAGCGACATCTGTGATTGACTGTCCTGCCTCAATGCGCCCCACAGCACGCCAGCGCTCAGAATCTTCCGTTCGTCTTCTGGAAGTCATAGAAACACGTATGTCTTGAAAACAAATTGTACGAAAGTTTTAAACACCTTCTATCAGCACTTACGATCAACTTCTGTAACCCTTCATAAAGCTGGCATCTTATAAGACTGCCCTTTTTGCATATTTCTTGAAATGAAAGCGCGATTGGCTGTTACCTAACATATTTGCATACTTCCATCTACCTCTGCAGTGAATTGCATTCTCTTCAATTCTGATAGGCTTCCGGAAATTAGCATTTTCCTCTCCGTGCTTAACTTTTGCAAGTGAGTGTATTTACAAAGGTGAAGTATAGTTTGACTATGCCTGGCGAAAATTTGTAAAGAGTTTTGGCAGGAGATTTTAATATAGATTTCAATTCCAAAGAGGTGTTTTATAGAACAGAGGAGACAAATACGGTACACTCATAGATTATGATACACTTTCCAAATGGTATTTATAAATGTGAAGTATAGTTTGACTAGGATATACGAGTCTAACACAACTATAGTGTAACTAGATTGTGTTTATGTACTTTGGAAAATAACTAACATTTGATCGCCAATTCATGTTACTTTTCTGTGAGGTTAATAAAAGCATTTCAAATTTTGAGACCCCCATGCAAGAATGCCTATACTAGTGTTTCTATGAGGGGAATGCGCTTATCAGGCTGTAAAATACAACAGACTGCCCTACCACTAAAACAATACAAACTTCAGTGTAGAACAAACAAACAAACAAAAATAACTTTTGAAACACCTAAGGAAGGGGCACGATCTACCTTTCTATATGAGCACTCATTTACGTACCATGCAACTTCGATTAGAAGCAAATATAAAATGTAACTCTCTTTGCACCCCTTTTGTGTCCATCTCCATCGACAGATTTGTATTTGTCATCATAGACTCTCGGTTCAACCCCCCCCCCCCCAAGCCGTCGGTATAGTGAATATTGTACTGAACTTTTTTGTATCATTTTAATACTAAAGTGCGGGAAAGCCCAAGATGAACCCCTTCCATCAACAAATGCAACAGTACACCTCTCTGCAACATCTCAGCAGTGCCGATCCTAGACCTTCGGCCGCCCACGTGCAAATTAAAATTGGCCGCCCCTTTTTTACAAACCTTACGCTTTAAACGTTTAAATAAATTACTATTAAGCACTTGAAAAAATCGTCTAAATATAAGTATGGAATGGATGAAAATCAAAGTAAGAAACATACTAAAATACGCAATTTATTTTCAGAAAAATACAATCTACAACTACAATAAATATTTCTGATCTTTCAAAAAACTTATAACAACATTTTTTGAGCTTTCTTAAAGGCGAATCTATAAATATCAGGTTGTAACGAAAGTTTTCCGCCATATCTGCCTGAAAAACTAACTTCTAACTCCTTAGATAACTGATTTTGAACTTTCGGTACCAAACCTGCACAGTGTCACATGATACAACAATAGTACTTAAAGCTGTACTCATAATTTGTTGATATTATGTAGCTGACTTTTTGCAACACAAATGGAAGTAAATGATGGTTCTAATCCTCTAGAGTGATAGTTCCATTTGGGACACCTTATACTTAATGATAACTATATTTTTTACATATTTCACAACACAGTGTTATAAAGTAAGCCTCTTTCTTTCAAATGTCAAAAATCCTTTGACAAAATATGAGCAAATACACCAACGCGAACTGTGTGCTGACGATGTTTGCGGTGGCGGGAAACTTTCGTTACAACCTAATAAAATTAGACGTTTGTCGGTACATTACTTGAAATTCAAACATTTTGTGATTTCTATCCGTTTACGGCCCCAGACAGCACATAAGCTTAAATCAAGCTTGACATTTCTTTGAATTTGACGTATTAATACAAGCTTGACAGTTCAATTCATTTTAAGCTTGCAGCAAGCTTGGAGAAGTCATTTGAACTGCCAATCTTAAATACAACTTGATGACTGCTTGATTTGGAAAGCCATATCCACATAGCAAATAATTTATCATCAGTCATAAATGTACTTGACCATAGAATTAAAAAAAAAAGATTCTATATTTCCAAATATTGAAATTCTTCAAAATAAAATACAATTATACTACGAAATTAATTTCAAAATCAGTCGTTTGTTTCGATTTTGGCCAGTAAACATGAGTGTCGCGATATTGAAAGTTTTAAAACGTGTGCTGCTTTTAAGTTTATATTATGTTTATTTCCCTATTAGTAGAGTCTCTAAATCACACATAACATTATTTTAATTTTGATTCATCCCATGGAAAAGTAAAAGAAACAGATCAACACATCGACCACTGATCGATCTCTCCAGTAAACGGCGTGATAACGATAACAGCCACTTCGAACTTTAGTCACTTGAGCGCAAGTCAGGTTAGCCGAATAGTTAGGACGCTGGATTCCCAACCCATAGATACCGAGTTCTATCCCAGCCGCGGACGCTAGATGGAAACAGATTAAAATAACTTGAAATTTCAGCGTAGAGGGGAAAATGCGTGGAAAAATAAAATATGAGGGCGAGTTCGCCGACGGGCGCCCCGTGCATTTAGGATTTTTTTTTTTTTTTTAGGAAAATTTTTGAAGCTTGGAATTAAGCTTGCTATGTCAAGCTTGATTCAAGCTTTCTATGTCGAGCTTAATGCAAGCTGGGCAAGTGTAAACTAGAACACTTGATTCAAGCTTGCATTAAGCTTACACGCTTTAAATGTTCAAGCTTAATTCAAGTTTATTGACTTGATAAATCAAGCTTGCTGCAAGTTTGCTGTGCTGTCTGGGGCACTTGAGAATCTAGTACGACCCTCAAAAAGAAGTTTGACTGTAATTCTGTCCGTGACTTTTTTATTGTTGTTGTTGTTGTTCAAGCATCATGTAAAAACGACAGAAGCGAATGAAATGAAATTTGATGATATGATAGGTGGTCACTCAACTTAAAAATAGGCGTCGAATTTTTAAAAAATCTGGATTATATTTCGAGATTTTGCGAAAACCGTTTCAAACTCCGTAAATTTTTGTTCGAGCATCGCGTAATAACGACTAAAGCGAATGAAATAAAATTTGGTGACATGATACGTGGTCATTCAATTTAAAATACAAGTATCGAATTTTTTTAAAATCTTGATTAAATTTTGAGATTTTGCGAATATATTTATCGATTACGTAGAAACCACTGAAGCGGGTGAAATAAAATTTAATATCGTCACTGGTAGTCGCTTGAACTCTTTGCGTCAAAATGTTTTAAATATTTTTTATAGGTTTTGAGATTTTGAGAAAATTCAGTGCATGTTTGCGCTATTCCGGAAAAGTGGGAATGGCATAGAAAAATATTGGGAATTATGTTAGATGCAAGTTAATTTGAACTCCAAATGCCGAAACAGTTTTAAATATTTCATAGATTTTTGGAATTTTGTGAAAATCATATAAATAGTTGTTTTCATATTCCGTAAAAATGGAGTAAGAGAATACGCTGAAGTTTAGTAACATCATCAGCAATGGCTAAAACAACAAAAATGGGATTTTTTTGAAAACGTTATATAATTTTTTTAAATGTTTATTTGCTTTTTTAGATTTTTGTGAAAATTGCGCAAAATATTTTCGAGGAATAATGTTAAAATATTTACAGTGAATCAAACAAAATTTAGTTGCATGTTAGAAATGACCTCTTGACTGAAAAACTCATTCAACCAGAATAAAATTTAATTTTTTTTTAAATTAAAAGACGTTCTCTATAATAGTCAAATTTACTGATCACTTTGTTACTCCCAAACCTGTAATCTTTTACCAATACACAGAAGATATAGTTTTTATTTCTATACTATTGCTAATGTACTAGTTACACACCTATTGCTGACAAAGATTCAAGCTTTTTGAAAATTTGCGTTATGTACTAACTCGTCAACGACGGGTACTTCAGCTAGTTAATCTATAATACTTGAAATGTCTACCGCCTTACAGGTAACCCTTTCAATTGAAATAATAGCCAAATTCATAATCCTTTCTTGTGAGATTGTTGATCTTCCGTAATTTTGAAAATCTTCTTTCACCTGAAGCAACACTGATTGGTATAGTCAAAAATATTGTGAGTGCTATAAATAAATTGGGAAAATGTGTTGTTAAATCCTGGCATAGTGTATGATTTAAAATTTCTAATAAAAAAATCTTCAAAATTTTAGTTGGAGCAGGCTAATTAGGGTTTAAAGTATTCTTCACTCAAAGATTTTTTTTAAAACATTCATGTATAAGGTTTTCATTTTTTCTACGTTGTTTGATAATCATTTCGCCGCCCCTTAAGTTTGGCCGCCCACGTGCCGTGCACCATCTTACCCCCCGCTAGGATCGGCCCTGCATCTCAGGACCTCAGGCATACGGGAAGTTGAATGGAAAGGAAACTGAAAACGAAAAATGGTCATCCATATCATCACCACAGTATGGTATCATATACTATGCCATAAATTTGACAAAACTTAGTAGCGAGGGAAGCCCTTTCCTAGGTGTCTGCAATATAAACTTAAACAAAAAAAAAATATTTAGTTTTTCAATTTTTTTTTTCGAAAAATGTAAATTTTTCGCTACACTCTACTTCAGTCGTCTCGGCGCCCCCTTTACCTTGGCGCCTTTGTGCGGTGTACAACCTGCACACCCACTAGCGACGGGCCTGATTATCATGGGCATAATCTGGGCGGGGCAAGGGCGAGCAATTGCCCCTGCAGTTGTAAAAATTGCCCCCCTAGTCTAAAAAGTCGGGGGCAAAGTTATGATTTTGAACACAAATCATGCATTTATAACCCAAATATACTATCAGATTCTTAAAAAAAAAAAAAAAAAAAAAAAAAAAATTACTCCCCTGCAAAAATCAACAAAAGAATAGAGTCACAGAAGCTTTTCAACCCACAAGAACGATGGCAGATTCTACCAAATGGCCAAGCTAGATAATTTCTCAGCAAAGCAAAAATCAAGGGGCAACGATTTAAACTTGTCTGAAATCAATTGTTCAGCGTCAGAAAAAAAGACCTGTTGCTGTAAATACTGAGGAAAAAGAGGTCATTTTCACAGGCAATGCCGCAATTAGAGTTATGTCATCCGGGGCAAACCATAATTAGTGTTGTGTGCATGGGCGCCCATAGTAATTTTCCTAGGGGGGGGGGAGCAAACTTCAAAAATTTTTTCTAGAGGGGGACAAATTTCAAACTTTTAACAAATTTAGTTCTGTTTTTGCCATTTGTTAACATCATGAGACATTAACTTAAAACTTTAGGGGGGGCAAGTTCCCTACCTTGCCCCCCCCTTATGGGCGTCCAAGGTCGTGTGCCCCCTCGCATGGAGCCGCGCCCCATCCCAAGAAACTATAACTGATTTTGGCATTCCTTTTAGAATGTCTCCCGGTGCTTGTCCCCGCTTACCCCCCCCCTTTAGTTGCCGCCCTGTCACAGGTTGGGGCTAGTTTCTCATTTATATTTTAGTGAACCTAATTTTGGTGTTTGAAGGTCAGTAGCAGAGAGACAACACATTTTTATGATCGCACAACTTTTTATGATTTGCACAACTTGCTTGACTTGACAGACGACTAATTGCGAATTCAAATGCGACGTAGTTTAAGAGAATAAGAAACGGTCTGCGATTTTATGATTTATATCTGCTGACAGGGGCAACTAGGGGCAAGTGCCCCAGACTTGGTAGGGGGCTCCAAAATAAGCTATGGTTCCATGGGAGGGGGCCGTTCTAGTTGGTTCGTCGTGAGAGATAAACTCTAGTTGCAGTACTATCTAAATCAGTATTTCGATACCTTTAAGCCTTTTAGAGTTTCATGCATTAGAAAAATATAGCAGCAAATCACTTCATTACTTCCTACTAACAGCGTTGCTCCCAGCAATACGGAGTAGCAACGTTCGGCACAGAAGGGGAACCTTCACAACTATTGTTTACAACGATCTGCTGATGTGCATACATGGGCGCCCATAGTAATTTTCCTAGGGGGGGGGGCAAACTTCAAAAACATTTTCTAGAGGGGGGGCAAATTTCAAACTTTTAATAAATTTAGTTCTGTTTTTGCCATTGTTAACAACATGAGACATTAACCTAAAACTTTAGGGGGGGCAAGTTCCCCACCTTGCCCCTCTTATGGGCGCCCATGTGTGCATATAATTCTATTTTCTAGCATTTCAAAAAATTCGTTTAAAAGTCAACGTAAGATAATATCTCAGAATATTATTTTCTTTAGTACATAGTATATGTACATTCACCTAATTTATATACCCCCCCTTTTTTTTTCGTGAAAACGTCTTCAACTCAAAACCTTACATAATTTATCAGGGGTCCGTCCAGGAATATTTTCCAGGGTCCCATTTTTGTAAAAACTGCATATTTTTGTGAATTTCAATGCTTAATTTTGTGAACTTATTTTCGTGAATTTTCAAATCAAATATTAATAAAAGTCACTTTTTTTTGTTAATTGATGAAACACATTAAAATGTATGGTAAAATGCCAATGAAGGGCAGTTTTAATCGACTGTATTTTTGTGAAAGGGTTCCGTTTAAATCGATTGTAATTTTGTGAAAGGGCCACAAAACGGACCCAATTTTTGTTTGTATCGACCCTGTCCCCCGCTTATGCCGAGCTTTTGGTTAATGAAATCACGTTAAAAGTCGTTCCAGCTCCTCAAATTATTAAATATCTTTTTCCACATTACTTTTCTAAAAATATTTACAAAACCACCCCCCCCAAATAAATAAATAAAGAGAGGTTACAGAAAATAGAAAATGTGCACTGCAATCACTTTCATTGTAATGTATTTCAAACCTCGCAAGAGAAGAGGCTTTTTAACAAGGCATAAAATAATCTTTTTTTTTTTTTTTTTTTTTTTTTTTTTTGACCTACAAACAAAATTTAAGAACATGTCATCACTAAATGACCATTAAGATTCTGTGAAAAATTGGAGTGATTTAAATGCCGAACGCGGCCCTTTTATCTCCCGTTAACTCAAAAATCAGTCACATTTGTGTTCACTTAAATAAACTAGGACCAGTTTTTCCCGCAAGCATATTGACTTTGTGAGAGAAGGGAGCTTTAAAAATTTTTGTATGTAACATGATGTTTTATATTTTAAGTCTGTTGTTAATCTTTTGCTACCTGGTGGGGGGAAAATACCGACGAAGAACGTGGGAGATGTCCAAGAGGGTTGGAGGGATTATTGAATGAGCTGCAAAGAATGGATTACAAAGAGCCAAGCTAAATAGGCAAATGATGTCTGTGTGTCAAGTTTGGTTAAGTTAAATGAATTTTACCAGCCGAATATCTGTATCTTGCAGTGAAATATTAACTTGTTTTGTGTATGAGTACAGGTAAGTAGTTTTCGCAATTTTCGTGTCAAATCGGTAAATTTTAAATAAAGTATTAGTCTGGAGAAAATACTGCAATGTACTGATCATTTGGGTTTTTTGTGAGGAATTCGTTAAGGAGAAGACATCCATTATAGTTGCGCTTTGAGGGGGGAAATGTAGTTTTGTTTAAATTAAAAATGATGCCTCTCCTTACTTATTGGAAAGACCCTTTGAAAATCAAAGTCGGCCGCTTCAGTTTTTGACCGTCAAATGTTTCTTGACAGTCAAGCACTGCTAATGTCCAGTGGCTGTGGAGTTTTTTTTTTTTTTTTTTTTTTTTTTTTTTTTTTTTTTGTAGTGAACACATAGATTTGCAATTTCCAATCCTTCCAATGAACTTCGTTTTGGACGTAGACACTACCGCTGAAAGCTGATTCGGTCCCCAGTGATACCAGTGGCTGTGGGGTTGGTTTGATAAAAGGGGGAAAAAGTAAGCCCTTTTATCTATTTTATTAATTATACTTATTGCACTATTTACTTTTTGTTTTCAAGAGTTAAAAATAACTGTTCTCAAATTTCATCCGTTTTAGTACAGTATTTTTTCCATTGTTATAGAAGAAATATTTTATGATTTATTAATGACTGTCATTTTATCTTTCACCCCCTTTATTGAAAATTGTCCGAAAAATGTGTTCCAAAAATGCGACATAAAAGTAAGAATAAATTGTTGAGTATTGAATTGTTTATTTTTTCATTGTCTTGAATTGTTTATTTTTTTATATATGTCTTATCCTCCTGAAATCTGTATCCCTCAATAAACATGTATCTACTTAACTGTAACTGTGATCGCGCACGCATTCTTTTTACTTCTTCTATACTTTTTTCACTTAGCGTAAATACGGGTTAAGACCCCCTTAGAAAGATCCCCACCCATCGGCCTAGAGCCCACGCGTAGCTAATCCGCGGTAATCCCATAAACACAAATATACTTTTTTCCTTCTTGATGTTACCTTGTTATGTGATGTGCCTGTTTCTTCCGTTCTAATAATATGTTATGTTAAAATCCCACGTTTACTATGCTTGTGCCATAACTCTGCTAACATTTCTAAAAGGTTATAGACACCAAATGGATTAATTTGTTTATTTGCTGATTTTTAACGTTCGTTTCAAGGCTGCATCATTCATCCTCAAAATGGCAACTGGAACTTGGCGAATTGAAACGCTGAATAAAGATAATTACGAAACAAACATTTCTAAAAGGTTATAGACACCAGATAGATTAATTTATTTATTTGCTGATTTTTAACGTTCGTTTCAAGGCTGCATCATTCATCCTCAAAATGGCGACTGGAACTTGGCGAATTGAAACCCTGAATAAAGATAATTACGAAACATGAAAATGCAAATGAAAGTGCTTTTAATAAAGAATGATGCCTGGATTTATGCATCAGGTTCAAAGCCTAAACCTGAAGTTTTGGAAAATGACGAAAAATCGCAAGAAGAGTTCGATACGTGGGTCTCCAAATGGACGAAAAAGCAAAAGCAGATATAATTCTATGTAAATCGCCATCTGAACCCAAACAAATAAAAAATTGTGACACTTCATCAGATGTCTTGAAAAAACTGGGAGAAATCTATGAGTCTAAAGGACCTGTTCGTAAAGCTACATTAATGAAATCTTTAATTCAATATAAGATACCCGACTCGTCTAATGGAATTCACGACCATTTGTGAAAATTCTTCGACATAGTGGACAGACTTTCAGAAATGGATATTAAAATAGACGACGACTTGCTGACTGTAATATTGTTATATAGCCTCCCTTCTACTTTCAACAATTTCCGAAGTGCTATGGAATCAAGAGATGAGCTTCCGAAGCCAGAAATACTCAGAATTAAATGCCAGGCGTAACGATGATAGACAAGCGAAAGACTCAGGTGCTTTTGTGGCTGCTCCTAGAAAACCTGCGTCTAAAAATAAAAATTATGGAAAATACTCGGGCCATCCGACTCATAAAATAAGGATACATCAAGAATAACTTGTAAAAGGTATAAACGCATCGAGCACTGGGCTACCAAATGTGAAAGTGGAAAAAAGGATAATTTTAAACATAAGCTTAACGGATTCTTATCCACTCTGGATGACTCGCCAATAGAGTTACCACGCGAAATACAGCAACCTTACTCGCCTAAAGTTCTCTCAACAATATCAAATAACGAAAAATTTTTTGATGTGTTAAGATAGATACTAAAAATTACATAAGTTACTTCAGTTATCATCGACCCACGCTTGCATTTGCAAGGAAAGATCAGGAAACCCTCCTACTTCCAGTGGATGAAATAAATGTAAAGGAAGAATAAAAGAAAAAGAAAAAGGGGTGAGAGATAAAATGGCATAGTCAATTAATATCGTTTTAATATGGCAATAATGAAACTAAAAAATTAGGGGGTTCAGGGGGGTCTCCCCTGACGAGGCTCAAAGACCGAATTTATAGTTTATATATATATATATATATTGTTACGAATTTTCGGGGCAACGCGCTGCTCTGGGGCTCAAAAGGGTTTAAAATTCGTATTCTACGCTTCAAATAGATAAATTTTGCTTTTTGTTGCATCAAAATTGGCCAATTAGAACCGGAGATATGGAGGTTTCGGTTTTCCTTTGTTTTTCAATGGAGGTTCTAGAAAACTCGAGAAATATTGGTCCTAGAGCTTAGATCTCTTCACATTTGGGGACTTATTTTTGGCGCCAAATTTGGCGATATTTCACCAAAAGTCGCCAAGCTTGGCGGCATTTGGCGTGATTTTCGCAATGGGGCCTGGAAGTTGTTTTTCCTGCATTAAAAACGCATAATAACCTAACATTTCTCTTCTATGACGTAATCAAAATTCACGCTTTGTGTAGAACCCTCGAGAAATTGACTTTTCTGGAAACTTCTTGTACCTCCTGCGTCGGCTATTTATAGAAGCGCGGTAAAGCTGGGAAAGGTACCAGAAAACATCAGGTTGTCGTCACGCCACCCAGCAGTGAAACTAACGCCTTATGACGGAAATACTCCCTGGGAAGCTTACAAGACCCAATTTTCGATCGTTGCCAGAACCAGAACCAATGGTTGGAGCGAGTCCGAGAAAGCTAATCAGCTGGCCGCTTCCCTAGCGGAGATGCAATTAATGTATTGCAAACTATCGGATCGACGAAGATAGGAGATTTTGACGCCCTTGCCAGTGCCTTGGAGATGAAATTCGGAGAGAAGTGCCAGAAAGAATATAGTAGAATCCAACTTAAGTCAAGGATGCAGAGATCTGGCGAGACCCTTCAAGAGCTGGCTTCGGACATAGATAGGCTGTGTCATCTAGCCTACATGGACCACCTTGATCAGCGGGCAGTCAGGAAAGATCGGCATGCTGTTAGAGCTGTCACTGTCCAAGAGGGAGCTGATAAAGACACAGAGAGCGTCGAGGGCCATGTACAAAAGCATTGTGGTCGAAAGTCTCATGATCAGCAAGAGAACTCTAAGATCATGAAAGAGGGAAACTACGAGGTGGCCATCTCGCGGGGCGGAGGTGGCCAGATAGTCAAAAGCCCCACGTAAAAGTCTTGCAGATTTCATCAGTGAATGGCGGCAGTAATGGACTCTTCATACTGGGATATGTTAATGGTTCCCCATGCCACATGGTGATTGATACTGGAGCTAACGTAACCATCATAAGGACGGATCTGGCCAAGAAATTAAATTTGAAGATTATCTGGACTCCGCCCTCGCTGACCCTCCAGACTGTGATAGGTGACAAGATCGAAGTGGGCTAAAAAGCGCAAGTAGAAATCACGTTTGGGAATGCCAGATACGACCATGTGGTATATGTCGCCAATATTACAGACTCTTTTATTCTCGGACTGGACTTTTTAAAATCACACAAATTTAATTTGGACTTTAAGAATAATGAGCTTCGTTCAGACTCAGAAGAAATAGCTGCGTTCGATATTAGAAATTAAACTGTTTTGCCTGTTCAGCAAATAATAGCCCAGACTGATATCACTCTACCTTCCCGAACTCATTCAATAATTTCTGGAACAGTAAAAGAAAGCAATAAATTCCGTTTTGGATTAATCGAACACCCAAGCAATAGTGATTCCGTCAGAGGAGTACTTGTGGGAGCAACACTTGTGGACTTGTCGAGAACAGAAATTCCAGTTAGAGTAGAAAATGTGACGGACAAGTCGAAGGTGATAAAGAAAAATGAAGTGTTGGCGACATGCACTCCTGTTACCTGCATTAATAAGAACATCAGCCAAACGACAGCTAAATCTTCCGAGTGCCTGACGAAGGAATTAATACAAGACATGGAGTTAACGGCAGAACAGAGAAGCGCTGCGGAGAAAGTAATAGCTGAATTTGATGACCTCTTCTCCCGTACTTCCGGTGACTTTGGCCGTACGAGCTTAACTCAACATAGGATAGATACAGGCAGCCATTCTCCCATCAAGCAACATCCTAGGCGGCTGCCGTTTGCTAAGCAAGAAGAGGTGAGCAGACTTTTAGAGGAGATGCAGCGTGATGACGTCATCGAGCCGTCGACTAGTCCCTGGGCCTCGCCAATTGTTTTGGTCCGAAAGAAGGATGGTTCCACCCGGTTCTGTGTTGACTATAGACGTCTGAATGACATTACCAAGAAAGACAGCTACCCTCTTCCCAGGATACTTTATCGGGACTTTGGACACTTTATCGGGAAACGAATGGTTTTCCACTCTGGATCTGAAAAGTGGTTACTGGCAAGTGGAAATTCATCCCGACGACCGTGAAAAGACTGCGTTCACCACGGGACAAGGATTATGGCAGTACAAAGTTATGCCTTTTGGACTCTGCAACGCACCTGCTACATTCGAGCGACTAATGGAGACAGTGTTGAGAGGACTTTCCTACGAAGCATGTCTCGTTTATTTGGACGATATCATCATCGTCGGAAGGACTTTCGAAGAGCATCTCGAGAACATTCGAAAGGTACTTCAGAAATTAAAATACTTCATGAAAACAAATTGCACTTCGATGGACTTGAAACTAAGTCCATCGAAGTGCAATTTGTTTCGTCGGGAAGTACGTTACCTCGGGCACATAATATCCGCCCACGGAGTTCGAACCGATCCCGAAAAGACGTCCGCAGTCCAGAACTGGAGTCGTCCCGAGAATATCCATGACTTAAGAAGTTTTCTCGGTCTGTGTACTTACTATCGAAAATTCGTGAAGGGCTTTTCTCAAATTGCAAGACCTCTTCACAAATTGACCGAGACTGGACAGAAATTTCTATGGACTGAGGAATGTGAGGACGCATTCAACGAACTGAAGACGGCTTTAACATCTTCGCCGATCCTGTCGTATCCTCACCCTGACAAGCCATTTATCCTGGACACAGACGCAAGTAAGGAGAGTGTTGGAGCAGTTTTGTCCCAGGAGATAGATGGCCAAGAACACGTCATTGCTTACTGGAGCAAATGCCTTTCAAAGGCAGAACGTAACTATTGTGTTACGAGAAAGGAACTTCTGGCTATCATTAAGGCCGTGGAGCACTTCCATCATTACCTGTACGGCCGAAAGTTCCTGCTCCGAACGGACCATGCCTCTTTAACCTGGCTTCTAAATTTCAAGAATCCAGAGGGCCAAATAGCCAGGTGGATACAGAGATTACAAGAATATGACATCGAGATACGTCATCGGAAAGGAGCATCTCATGGAAATGCAGATGCTTTGTCAAGAAGGCCCTGTATAGACAGCTGTCGCTATTGCTCCAGGGCAGAGAAAAATTACCATCTGAAACATCCCGTTGTCCGCCAAGTTACATCATCGGCACCATCCCAAGATCCCTGGAGTGACGAAAATGTTCGGGCGGACCAATTAGCAGATAGCGACATCAAACCAATTGTGGAATTTATGGAAAAATCCGGCGATAAGCCCAGCTGGCAAGAAATATCATCTTGCAGTCCGGCAACAAAGCAGTACTGGGCTTTGTGGGATTCGCTTCGCCTGAGAAATGGAGTCCTGTATCGTAAATGGGAGTCGGACGACGGCAAGATGCTCCGATGGCAGTTAGTACTCCCTCGTTCGAGGATTCCGAAGGTTCTAGAAGAGCTGCATAATGGCTTAACTGGGGGCCATTTTGGCATAATGAAGACCCTGCAGAAAGTTCGCGAGCGCTTCTACTGGGCTAGAGCTCGAGGTGATGTCCAAAAGTGGTGTCAAGCTTGTGACGCCTGTACTGCCCGTAAAGGCCCGAAGAAACGAAGCCGTGGAAGACTACATCGTTATAATGTAGGAGCACCTTTCGAGAGATTTGCCCTCGACATCTTAGGACCTCTTCCGCGAACTTCGGATGGCAACAAATACATCCTAGTTGTCATTGACTATTTCTCTAAATGTCCCGAAGCGTTTCCGATTCCAGATCAAGAAGCTACGACCGTAGCAGAGGTACTGGTGCAAGAGTGGATTTTCAGATATGGAACCCCTCTGCAGCTTCATTCCGACCAAGGAACGAACTTTACCTCTGCAGTTTTTAAAGGACTATGTCAACTTCTCGGAATAGACAAAACCCAGACTACGCCTTTACACCCACAATCCGACGGCATGGTGGAGAGGTTCAATCGCACAATTTTGAACAACCTCTCGCTCCTGGTATCTAGGAATCAAGAGGACTGGGACAAGAAACTCCCCCTCTTCCTGCTGGCCTATAGGAGTGCCATCCATGAGACTACCGGCTTCACACCTTCCCAGATGCTATTCGGCAGAGATCTTCGTCTTCCCGCCGATCTAGTGTTCGGCCGCCCTCCAGATGCGCCTTCATCGCCAGAAGAGTACGTGGAAAATCTTCGAGCGTGGTTTGAAGACGTGCATCATTTTGCTCGGGAGCGGTGTAAAGAATTTTATTTGGTTGGTCTGATTTAAATTTAAAGACTGCGTTGTGATACATGATAATCCAGGTTCAAATACACTTATAGTTGCACTAAAATAAAAAGACGTTAAATACTTGAAACTATTTTATTAAACATATACTATTGAAACATTATTATAACGGGCGGTGGTGGCTCAGCGAAAATCGGCAGAGATCTTCGTCTTCCCGCCGATCTAGTGTTCGGCCGCCCTCCAGATGCGCCTTCATCGCCAGAAGAGTACGTGGAAAATCTTCGAGCGTGGTTTGAAGACGTGCATCATTTTGCTCGGGAGCGGTGTAAAGAAGTTTATTTGGTTGGGCTGATTTAAATTTAAAGACTGCGTTGTGATACATGATAATCCAGGTTCGAATACACTTATAGTTGCAATAAAATAAAAAGACGTTAAATACTTGAAACTATTTTATTAAACATATACTATTGAAACATTATTATAACGGGCGGTGGTGGCTCAGCGAAAATAAAATGACGTCCTATATGGACAGTGAAATTAAGGTGGAATCATTTAAAAATTACGCCAGCACAGAATTACACATTGGCGAGAACAATAACTTGGCTGAGATTAATAGCGCCAATTCCAGAGCAACCCTAACAGTTAATCCAATAAAATTACAATGACGTAATCGCGAGCAAATAATTTTAAAGTCGTCGCAGGGGAACAACTAAATAACTTACGCCAGCAGGATGCCAAGAGGAAACTCAAAAAGGCCGTTGATTTTGCAAGCTGGCGCAATATAATCTTTTTTAAGCACACCGGTCTGAAGAGACAAAACAAAAAGAATAGTGCATACGGGAAAAGTAAATATACAGATTTAAAAGCCGAAATGGCAGAAAAATGAAAACAGAAGTGATTTAGAATTCTTGAATTTTGGATAGATTACATTAAAGAAAGCCAAAGTAAATGATTATTAAATTAGATATGTGATCTTCATCACATATATACTCCCCTCAACCAGGAAAAAAATTTTGAAGAAATTTTTTTTTATTAGTTACAATTAATGTCTTTAAAATTTTAAATTAAATGCTCTGTTTGGCTGGCTTAAACAATTAAGAAAAATCATAAACATATACAGACTAAATTATACAATTGAAAAAAATACTGATGACCACCACCTAAAAAAATGTTTACAGAGAAAAAAAAATTGTCATGACAAAAATAAAAATAATAAGTGCTAGCAATAAAAAGAAATGTCGACAAAATAAAAAGGGAGCATTTAGCTCACAATACAAAGGGGCATTTTAGCTCATCCTTTTTTTTCAAATAAGTGGCATTTCAGCACACCCTTTTCTCTTTAATTGAGCATCTCAAGCTCATGTGCACATCAAAGATATACTGCATAAACTTGCAGTGAGTACTCAAAATTATAATTATAAACCAGCGCTGTTGAATAGTTTGCATATATATATATATCAATAAGGCCTTTAAATATCAGAATTGTGCATCAAAAATACTTCACTCAATTGACAAAATAAAACAATATATTTAAATTATAATATGATACTCAAAAAATTTTTTTTTGTTTGATGGTAATTTTTCACACAGTTCTGTACCATCAGAATTGTAATAATGTTTTAAATAGTACATGACATACTAGTATCTTGACATACATATCTGTATATCAGAAGAAAAATAAACACATTCAATTAAAAAAATTATACTTGCACAAAATGCCAATGAAAAAACTCTAAGGAAATTGAATATTGAACACTCACATATTTATTTATTTTAAATTTTCAAGTTAGAGATAATACTAAATGAATCATTTTATTTTATTATAAATTATTATTTTATGTCTGTGTAATTATTTACTTTAGAAGTCATAATTTATTAAGTGTTAAGTTTTGACTTTAAAAAACAAAGATATATTAACAGACAACACAAATTCCTAATACACATGTGATAGCTGCTGGTCCAGCCAGACAGTACACAGAAACAAACAGAAATCCAAGTAAGTGCGGCCGTCACAAACTTAGGAAGCTAACATACAACACAAGCATACACTAATATATCAGTGTCTGACAAGGAAGCTTTTACGTATGTGAAACCCGGAAAAGTAATATGAAATTAATCTCAAAAATAGCAGAACAGTTAATTTTGAAGTGTATAATCTTAAAATATAGCTCAAAATTGAAGGTATTTGAGGTCATACGATGGAAAAATCAACTGAAGTATTTTTGAAAAATTGAAGAAACGAATGTGTCATTTAAGTCACCACATTAAAATTTTTTAAAGTGACAAAATTGTGAAAGAAAAACACAAAAGTACAAATAAAATGCACTAAAATTTCACTTATTAAATGTCTTAAGTGTTAATCTGATCAATACATAAACATTTTATTAATAAAATATATGAAGAAACAACAGTTCACAAAAATAACTACAAATAAGCATATAACTAAGTAATCAGATAAATGTAAATACTCTGAAAGTATATTTCAACTAATGTGGTATTTTATAACACTGTGAATACTTGTCAATTAAAGATGTATTAATTTACAGAAAGGTACACAAGAGATGTAAATAGGTCACATTGTAGAAAGTGAAAAAAAAATGAGATATAAAAATAAGATGTTATGTTTGTGTATGTAAACAAAAGAGGAACAAGAGACAAATACAATGTGTTTAAAAAAATGCAATGTACTACAGTACATCATAGTGAAAATGTTTGAGAAAAAGTAACAACTATTCAAAAATGTTGTATATACAAAATGCGGAAGGAAAAGCACAATGAACTCAAAATGAGCATAACATCAGTGTGAACATATAAGACATAAATAAAGTGTGATGAAAAAAAAATCAAGTATGTGAAAAGGTTGAGAGTCAGTAAGTGTAAGCAATGTAAATAAAAAAAACAGCATGAAAAATGTAAGTAAATGTGAAAAAGTGTAATTGTGGTCAAACACAAACTTCAAAGATCAGTGACTATTCAAGTATGAATCTTATTTGAAGTATAACAAACAATGTGTCATATTGTGTAATTGAAAAGAAAAAAAAGGTAATCAAATGAATACCACTATACTCTTCCAAAGAATGCATGTATTAAACAGAGGCATATCAATGGCAGGAAAAAAAACAGTGTATCTAAAAAATGTGAAAAAGTGTAAACCGTACAACTTATGGTAAACATGTACCATTGTATTAAAAAAGCCAAAAATAGAGTGAAACAAAAATATAAATGTACTCTTTAAAAATAAGTGTTCAAAACAAATAATGTGTAAAAAAAATCAGTCAACATGGTGACTGTAAATAATAGCATGTTCAAAGAAAAACAAAATGTGTAAAAATATATGATAAAAAAAGAAACTGTATATTGTGAGGTAAGAAAAAAAACTGAAAGAATATGTATGCTGTGCCATGGACTTTAATATACAAAAATTCAGTGTGTAAGAGTGAGTAAAAAGTGTGTGCCTTGGAAAGGCCTTGCCATGGACTTAAGTAATGGAAGAGTGTGGAAAGAAATATAATTGAAGTCTTTCTTGATTATAAAAAGAGTAAAGAAAAAATTAACGAAGTATGTGCACCTCATAGAAACTGTACAACGAGCATAGTAACGTAAAATATAGCACTAGAAAAAGTTCAAACATTATAAAGATTACTAGGAGGAATATGTAAGAAAATAAAAATTAAACAAATAAAAAGATATATACACAAAACATATAAATAATAAGTAAAACTTATATTAATCTTAAATCAAAGAAGTGGAAAAGCTGGTCGAGAAAAATCCGAGAAATTAGAGCACCAGCCGTAGTTCTCAAGAGAACGTAATTATCATAATCAAGTTAGAAGTATGCCAACTACGAAAATTATGGCATAATATTTTGCAAAAAAGAATAGGTAATTGTAAGTAACAACATGTACTGAAACGTCAAATAATGATACATTTAATCTATTTAATACTTAAGAAATAATAAGGTAATTAATTATTAGAAAACCATGAAATTATATAGAATTACTTTATACATTATACATAAATACACCAGTGAAACACTCTTTTTTTTTACACATATAACAAATTATCGCCACTAAAATATCGCTATGCTAAAAATATTGGTTGAAAATTAAACTATTCAGTGTTGCTTTTCAATTTTGTGACGGCTCAATAAAAAAACTACTTTTACCTTTAAATAAAATGCTGATCTCTATTTAAAAAGGAAAACAAACCTACATACTTTGTTAAAATGATTATCCATTATGTTAAATCAACGCAAACGCTTCAATTTTTATGTCACATTTTATGTAGCTGACCAATGTCCAATCAAGATGTCATTCATGCGCACTGAGAAACGGTGAATACTCGCCGAAATAACAGGACAGTAGCACAGCACATGCTGCGACGAGCTAATAGTTTCATACGCACAGAGTTCAGCTTCCGTCCAAAAATCAGCCTCATACCGAATGGCGGGTAGTAAAATATCCAGTGGCATACGTTTTATACACATCTTTAGAAGACGAAACTCGATAAAGTATCGAAAAAAAATCCGCACAATTCACTAAAGCGATGTACTGTCGGGATTGGGGATCATTCAGGATATGAGTTATACGAAAATCCATGGTCGGCAGAAACACTCCATACCTGCAAGCGAAGATGAAGCAAAACGAATCGAGCATCAGATTACCAAAATGTTATCCAGCTGTATATCCACCAAAACGGAAGTCATGCCATGCTGAAGGAGTTGAATCGGTAGATAACGGTGAACAACGGTGGCGAGAGACGCGGGCATTTTCTAATCCACCCGAGAATGCTATGGCAGATGTCTTTTCGCCTGAGCTTTAACTTCCGACTGTCCGAAATGATTCCATCAGAGCGCCGTTTGCTAAGCTACCACCGAAAAATGCAACACAAGTGCCTGGGTAGGCACCAATTTATGTAAAGAAGGTTATTTGATTGGGCTGTTTTAAAATTACTTAGTTGCGTTGTGAGATGAAAATCCAGGTTCGATATGCACTTATAGTTGCAATATAATAAAAAGACGTTACATACTAAAAAACTATTTTATTGAACATATACTATTGAAACATTATTATAACGGGCGGTGGTGGCTCAGCGAAAATAAAATGACGTCCTATATGGACAGTGAAATTAAGGTGGAATCGTTTAAAAATTACGCCAGCACAGAATTACACATTGGCGAGAACAATAACTTGGCTGAGATTAATAGCGCCAATTCCAGAGCAACCATAACAGTTAATCCAATAAAATTACAATGACGTAATCGCGAGCAAATAATTTTAAAGTCGTCGCAGGGGAACAACTAAATAACTTACGCCAGCAGGATGCCAAGAGGGCAAGCAGAAAATACGTTGATTTTGCAAGCGGACGCAATGAAATCTATTTTTAACACAACGACGCTAGAATGAAGAGGCAAAAGAAAAAGAATAGTGCATACGGGAAAAGCTAAAATACATATTTAAAGCCGAAGTGGCAGAAAAATGAAAACAAAAGTGATTTAGAATTCTTGAATTTGGATAGATTACATTAAAGAAAGCCAAAGTAAATGATTATTAAATTAGATATGTGATCTTCATCACAAGCGGATCAACCTGAACACGGAGAGGATGAAGAATCGCTACGACACGAAGGCTACGGGACACGAGTTCAACGTAGGTGACAAAGTTTGGCTATGGAATCCTACTCGACGGAAAGGCCAGTCTCCCAAGCTGCAATCGCCGTGGGACGGTCCTTACACAGTCCTAAACCGGCTGAATGACGTCATCGTACGGATTCGTAAGTCACCAAACTCGAAGCCAAGAGTTGTACATTACGATCGGCTAGCCATCTACCGCGGTGGTAACTAGTTATTTGACTGTCAGACCATGGTCACTGTGGCGTAATTCCTCCTTTCTTTCAACTCTCATTTCTTTCCTGTCTTTCTCTTCTCTTCCTCTTTCTTCAACTTTCTTTCACTCACTACATAAGACATGTTTAGTGTACATATTTGTAATATATTGGTTTTTATTAATGTGTATTTGTTTATTACATTGATTACTTATTAGTGTAATTGTTTATTATGTCTGTTACTTATTTATTAGAGTGTATTTGCTTTGTTTATTGATTATTTGCTTAAATTATGTTGTTAAGATTTGGTTAACGGTTGGACACTGTGTATATTTGTGTGACCTCCTAACTGGGGATTGTACTGCCCGGGACGTGCAGTCCTTGGGAAGCGGGCAATGTTACGAATTTTCGGGGCAACCCGCTGCTCTGGGGCTTAAAATGGTTTAAAATTCGTATTCTACGCTTCAAATAGATACATTTTGCTTTTTGTTGCATCAAAATCGGCCAATTAGAACCGGAGATATGGAGGTTTCGGTTTCCCATTGTTTTTCAATGGAGGTTCTAGGAAACTCGAGAAATATTGGTCCTAGAGCTTAGATCTCTTCACATTTGAGGACTTATTTTTGGCGCCAAATTAGGCGATATTTCCCCAAAAGTCGCCAAGCTTGGTGATATTTTGGTCATTTGGCGCGATTTTCCCAATGGGGCTTGGAAGTTGTTTTTCCTGCATTAAAAACGCATAATAACCTAACATTTCTCTTCTATGACGTAATCAAAATTCACGCTTTATGTAGAACCCTCGAGAAATTGACTTTTCTGGAAACTTCTTGTACCTCCTGCGTCGGCTATTTATAGAAGCGCGCGTCGCCCCGAGAATTCAGTGCGAGTTGAACGCTCAATGTGTGAAGAGCTGTCAGTGAGAGTGCGCTTGCTTTGTGAAGAAAGCTGTGTTTCGCGCTGTTCGTGAAGCTTTGAATTTAAGTGCTGTGTGTACATTTTTCATCGCTGAGTCTTGAGAGACTGTTAGTGTTATTTCTCGTATATTTTCACTGAATTTTTGCCTGTGAAAGTGACTTATTTTGTGTGAGAAATACAGCATTTGTGAGAGCTTCTGACCCAAGCGAATTGTTAAAAGCACGTTACTGCTAGATTGTGCTTGTGAATTGTGTACAGCTGATTGTCCTACGAAGTTCTAGAAGCAATAAAGTTTGTGTTCCATCCTGACAAGAGACTTTTTACTTGAACTTTATACACCAACTGGACTTTAGAACGACGAACCCCAGGAGTAGCAGAGTAACTCCGCAACAATATATATATATATATGCATGTGTGTACGGTTACGCATACATGGACTTTCATTTAAAATGACTTCCCCCCCCCCCACCAGTTTCGAAGCCCAAGTTACGCCCATGCTGATTATTAAAGCTTCAAAATGTTAGAAAACCAGGAGAAAACATCAAAATCCAGTAGTCTCCTGAAAATCCAGTGGAATTGGCAGGTATGCAATAGTATATACGTAAATAGGACAACGTCAGAAAGTGTTTTATAAACAGTGCTCTCGGTATGGCTTCCTTTCTTTTTTTCAAGTAAATGTAGACTCTA
The DNA here is from genome assembly GCA_038373885.1 of Cheiracanthium punctorium. Lineage (NCBI taxonomy): Eukaryota > Metazoa > Arthropoda > Arachnida > Araneae > Cheiracanthiidae > Cheiracanthium > Cheiracanthium punctorium. The sequence goes on from JAWZYV010011719.1 coordinate 2,654,563, forward strand.
TTGAGGGTGCCCAAACTCATTTCCGCCAACCCAACAGCACTGATAGTTTTGTCGCATACGGATAGGTAAATATTTTCTTCATTCCGGGGAGAATATCTATATAAATAAAATTATACTTTTGTCTGTACATTTCTTGGAATTCAAAAATTTTTCGATTTCTATCCGTTTCAAGCACCCGGGAATCCGATGCGACCCTCAAAAAAAAGTTTGTCATTCTGTCGTTCTGTCATTCTGTCCGTGATGCTTTTTTTGTTTAAGCATCACGTAAAAACGACTGAAGCGAATGATATGAAATTCGGTGTCATGATAGGTGGTCACTCAACTTAAAACATAGGCGTCGAATTTTTTTTAAATCTTGATTAGATTTTCAGATTTTGCGAAAATCGTTTCAAACTGCGTAAATTTGTGTTCAAGCATCACGCAAAAACGACTGAAGCGAATGATATGAAATTGGCTGTCATGATAGGTGGTCACTCAACTTAAAACATAGGCGTCCAATTTTTAAAAAATCCTGATTGGATTTTGAGATTTTGCGAAAATCCTTTCAAACTGCGTAAATTTGTGTTCAAGCATCACGTAAAAACGACTGAAGCGAATGATATGAAATTGGGTGAAATGCTAGATGCTCACTCAACTTATAACATAGGCGTCGAATTTTTAAAAAATCTTAATTAGATTTTGAAATTTTGCGAAAATCATTTCAAACTGTGTAAATTTGTGTTCGCACATCACGTAATAACTGCAAAGGTGAAAAAATGATATTTGGTGAAATGATATGTGGTCACTCACCTTAAACTAAAAGCATCTAATTAAAAAAAAATCGATCAGATTTCGAGATTTTGTGAAAATCGTTTAAAACTGAGTGAATCTTTGTTGCCGCATTACTTAATAACGACTAAAGCAATTGATATGAAATTTGGTCACACGATAGATGGTTGCTCAACATAAACTATAGGAGTCCAATTTTTTAAACATTTTTATTAGATTTTGAGATTTTGTGAAAATTCTCTCAAAATAGTTTATATTTCTTCAAACATCACGTAATACATCCGACGTGTTTGTTAACTGTTTTATTTTGGTGTTTTCAGATCAGTTTATATAACGAACATTTTATCATTCGCGAAATTAAAATGATTTATAATTTTCGTTTATAATTATATATATTTTTTTCTTCCAAAGAAAAATATTAAATTTTAGAAAACCATACTAGGAAACACCACGAATATTGCATCATCTTTTTTAAAGTGATTATTAACTGGTGCTTGAAGACAATGTTTTCGTCCTTGTATTGCTGTATACAGTGAAACTTCTATGAGTGACCACATCTATTTAGTGACGTCAAACATCCGACGTTCATAAGTCTATATATTTAATTTTTTAAAGTTCTGCTAATCCCCTAAGATTATTTACATCCGCCAGCTGCTATTGAAATGCATTGAGTATCCATTTCATAATTACTGTTTCTCATTATTAACCGCTTTGAATGAGTTCTTGTCTTCTTTATATTTAAATAGATGGTTTAGAAGACAATGAAATCGCATTTCGCTTCAAAACTTTGTTAATAAAAAGAATATTAGCGTTCTAAAATTATTACGTTATTACAAACACTGCATAAATAATACATCATTGAGTTAATTTTGAGTTTCATGAGTTTAAAATAGTACAAATATTCATAAAAGCCTCTTACACCTTTTAAAAGTACCATCCTTTTAAATGTTTATAGTATTTAATCAGTATTAACATTTTAAATGAAATTTCACAATGAAGATAAAATTAATTTATAAAAAGCTGTTATTTGTTAATGACTAATATTCTAGCTTCTTTTGCAACAGCTATATTTCTAGAAGAAAGTGTTAAATAATCCCTTAAGTCCAAAGAAGCTGAAATCCAAACTAATCATCACACAAGATCGCGCACGTGGCGTATCAAATACCACCAAGTGACGCCACGGGCAAAATGTCCGTTATCTAGTTGATGAGGGGGGGGAGGGAAGGTGAATTTTCTAAAATAAAAATAACTGTGTTAAAATTTTGATTACATTTTTAACACAAAATGTTAATCAGTAGATCATAATATTGCAAAATCCCTCACAAATAGATTCATTTGTATGTATTTGTCAATAAAGAGATTAAAAAAAAACTAATATTCTTAAAAATATGTGTTTAGATTTAGATTTCATAATGACCGTCACAACCATACAAGTATATTTTTATGTGTGTTTTTTTCACAAAGTTTTTATGTATTCTTTGTGCATCCATCTCTGCCATCCGCCTGCAAGCGGTGAGGTCTTCGGTTCGAATCCCGTTAACTCATGGTTGTCACTTTCCTTTTCTTCTGTGTGTGTACTTCTATTGTGGTCTTTGTTAATAAATATTATATAGGAAATGTGTAATTTCAAATCCATCCTCGAGATAGCAGTCAAAAACCTCAAGAAATACTCTCAATCACAAACAAACAAAATCACAAAACTCAGATTTGGTTTGTTACGTTACGTCACGCACGTTTGCCATATATTTTTCATTCGTTGGCGATTTTAAGGGGCTCTGGCTGTATCCTACGAATAATTAATTCATAGAAAATGTATTTAGATATCCCCTATGGGATGCTCCGTGGAAGTTTCGGTTGCTAATGTCGGGTGTTTAAGAAATAACACATTACATTCTAACAAAAACAACAACATTTAATTATTAACTTAGAAATAGAACATTAGGAACCAAAAGAATACAGTCTGCTGCGCGTACTGCAGCGGTTAGGGAAAATCCACACACACACTGGCTCGAGTGCGCTCTGAGAGTTTCAGTCCAGTCCGGGAAAACCGGTCTAATACCGCTCTGGTCAGTTAGCGGTTACAGTGCGGGCGCGGATAAAGCCATGGAGTATGTCAGGAGAGTACGCGCCACCGCAAAGTTGATTCAAAATCAATCAAAAAGCAGTAGTTCAGTTATTTTTTAAGGCCGCTGGATGCGAGAATATTTCCTCGGGAATATGGCTCTTAAAGGTTTCTGCTAACCCACCCACGATTGAATTATTTCTGTGCTAACTTCGACGTGTGATTAGGATAAATACATAAACATAAAAAAAACTAATTTTGAGTTGCGGAAAATCTCTTGTTTCTGTCTGTTTTATCTTAGAATGATTATTAGATTCTCTAGATGTAAGGCAATTCATCATATGAACGATGCAGGTTAATGAAATGGGTGAGAAAATACTCCTACGTTACCTAATAGAAGATGCACAGTAACTTTTTCAAATATCCTGTAAATTTTCTGAAACTTCAGACGTGTCCCAGACAGCACAAACTTGTCCAGAACATGTCCATATGATATCATGGACAAGTTCGGGACATAACTGACATCCCCAAATTTGTCTATATCTTGTCCATAATACGCCCCAAACTTGTCACTATGGCACAATACGGCGCCCATAATTAGAGCTGAAGCAAACTGCATGTATTCGGTACTAAGATACGGATAATCACTCAGACTCGAAGTAACGAATTGTTACTTTTCGGTTGATATCGTTACTCGATCCGAAGGTTTCGGATCGAGCAGCTTCGAACTTCGAATACAGACTGCCAGGCGAGGGGGAAACAGGCTCCAGTAATCGAGTACTAATATCTTCTGTTATTTGTTACTGGCAGTTACTGGATATCGGATCGCGGTTTCAAGGGGGAAAATGACTTTCGAGTGTGCATTTCGGATCGACCAGGTTCGAACTTCGAATACAAGACTGCGGGAGGGAGAAAATGAATTTCGGTATTTGAGTAATAGTATGTTCCGTTCCGTTACTAGATACCGGAAGTATTATGGATTCTCGCTGTTTGAAGGGAAAAATCAGTTTCGGTATTTGAGTAGTAGTATGTTCTGGTTGCAATTCGTTTGTGCCGAGCCGGATGGTATCGTTTTGATGAGGTTTGGAAGAATCCGTATGTATCGTTACAGTTATGGAGATGGATATACTATCTGCTGCTCTATTGATATGGGTCGTACAATGGGGGGATAGGATCCGGTGTATAGCATGTTCTTATGCGCAGTTGAACTTTTTTTGCGGGGGGGGGGGAAGGGGGTGTTCTTATAATTGTAGAGGAGCAATACATATAAGAGAAGCATGTTAGTAAGGGGTGCTAATTTCGGGCTTTCTAACATTTTGGTACTAAATAGTGGTGCAATCAGAATTCTTTCTTTCAGGGTGGTTCCGAAGCAGGATTGCGAACTTAACTTTTTCTTTTTTTTTTAGCTAGAATCGAAATATGAGTAATAAATAACAAATTATTTAAATACACCTTTTAAAAAATATATTTTTATAAAGTAAACGAATTCACACATTTTTATTATTTAAAATATTATTTGGAACTAAAAAAAATATTTAGCATGGAAACCTAAACACATTTTTTAAGTAATTGTTTAAAAAATATATAAAAAATTGTGAGCGACCCGGGATTTCTATGCCCACTCCTGCGTAAGCCACTGGTATTAAAATAATTCAATGAAGTTCAGTATGTTTCTAAAATGTCGGCGTTTAGGGGGCCATCTGCCCTATTTTATGGTACATTTTATTCCATGAACTCATGGAATACGCATAGCCCGGTGCAACCATTCTTTCTGTATGAAAGGAGTGATAATTTTTGTTTAAAGAATGCTCTCATATATGCACCCACAGAAGGGGCTAACCCCTTTCATCCCAAAAGTGCAGAAATAGAACTGGAAATATCTTAAAAATAGGTAATTCTCATTGAATAAAACAATTTTTATTTAAAATATGGTAATTCTTAATTTACTTCGAAAAATGGTCCAGCAAAAGAAGTTTTTGATATGAAATAAGAACTCACAAATAATAAAGATATTATGCTTTTAGAGACCCAAAGTAGTTGATATCATACTGAGATCCCCTGCCCTGTGAATTTTATATATGTGGCCCAATCCCTGGATCTCAGTATTCGAGAACCCGCTCCCAGAAAAAACACGAGTCACAAGCTTTCCTTTACACTTTTTATGATAAGAATGAACAGGTTAAACCAGCGTTCAGAATTAAAAAAAGGGGGGGTTGAGAAAAAAAAAGAATGGCATATGTCTTTGGAAGATTTCTATGTGCACTCAGTAATTCGGATAATTTAGCATTGTATAAAACCATAAATGTGTATAAAAACAATCTGTAAATCAGAGAAAATAAGCTCTAAATACAACTTTGTACAACTTCGCTAAAAAAAATTCTTTTTGGTTATGGGTTTATGTATGGGCGGCATATACCCATAACAACACTGTCCCGGATGTGTTGTTATGGGGCACTATATAACACCCTATTACCGATTCTATTAGTAGTAACAAAAGTAACGAGTAACGAATACTTAGTAACGAATAGCGAACATCTACGTAACAAATACATACGGATACTCATTTTGTCGTTACTTTTACAGCACTACCCATAATGATATCCTCTGGACAAAATATATAGACATCCATGTGGACATGTTATGGACATCCAGAACTTATCTATATGGACATGTTATGGACATCCATATGTACTTGTTATGGACATCCATAATTTGTCCATATGGACATGTTATAGACATCCAGAATATGCCCATAAAAAAGACATTCTGTGGATATTTATCTCATATCCACAGTTTATTTTTATGCTATGGATAAGTTACTACCATAAAGGAACAGAAATATCTATTTCATCAGTAATTTCTGAAATGGAGCTATTACAAGAACTGCTTGTAGGATCACACATATTTGAATCTTCAAAAATATTTTCATCGATCCTATTTTCAAATTAGTTATGAAAATAATTATAATCGTGCGCATTAATAGGCTTTGATTCAATAGCATTCACATTACATTCAGCTTCAATAAGGAATAATTCATCATTAACTTCTTGTTCAACATTTCGCCATTCCTGACGAGCAGACTTAATTTTTTTATTAAAATACATATTAAGTCAAAAAGTTGTACATTACCTCGTATTGTAAAGAACAGTGATATAGGCAAGCAATATGCAAGAAGTGCGCATAAAAATTTTATAATTAGCTAACAAGGAAACTTCAAGTATGTGGGTACTATCTACCACAACCACGACAGATTATTAAAAACAACGTGCATACAAAAATGTTACTGCGCATGATCAAACAAATTAAGCCAATCAGAGATTGTCGCCGACAGATTTTTCCCATTTATGTCATAAAATAGACATGATTGGGGTGTTTAGATGTCAAATTCATGTCATATTACAGACATAATATGGATTTTCCCGTTTTTGTCTTAATAAGACTTATTTAGGGTGTTACATACCCCAATCATGTCTTATTCTAGACATATTATGGATTTTCACAAAGATGTCGCTAAAATGATGTCCAGGAGATATCTTATCATAGACATAGACATGTTTTGGACAAGTTTGTCCAGATATGGACATAAATTGGGCAAGTGTGCTGTCTGGGGTGTGTGTGTGTGTGGTTTCAAGAAAGAAATGAAATAGACTCTTGCGATTTAATCTTTTTATTAAATAAATAATGATTTTGAACCATCTGATTAAAAAAGAATAATGTAATTTGAAAGCAAAAAAAAGTAGTGCTTACTATCATGATTCATTATTTAGCTTGATTTTTAATATATATTAAACATATTAAGGTGATTTTTAGTATACATTAAAGTAAACAAATGCACAACAGTTCATTTATACTGCGGCGGCACGATCACCTCCGCGCACACAACACCCGGTAATTGAAGGCCCGTCGAACGGGTACCTTTTGGCCGAGCCGGATTGTGCCTCATTCTACCACCTATAAGTCCCTAGATTTAAACCCAGCTGTCGCCACACGCTCTCCTTTCATTTGCGACCCGGACAACGAACACGCATTCTCCTTCTCGCCTACAGCGACAGATGGCACCAGCACCGCCCTCTTCCATCTCTTGCTCGGCACCATGAAGCTCGGGAGGAGAAACATCGACTTGTTATCCAACTTGGACCAACTACGCAGTATGAGAATTGCCGACGAAACTGCGGCTACCATTGATTGCGCCATCTATTGACGGTAGCGGAAAACAACATCGCGCGCGATTTAATGCTTCTCTAATTGGGATTTATTCATTTATGCTGAAATTTCATGAAGTATACACTAACATTTGAATAAATAAATATGATAATTAATATGCATATATAATAATTTTGTTTCTATATTACTTAGTTACAACGATGTAACATCAGTTTGAAAATTTAATAAATTAATTAATAATTTAAATAAATTCTCTTTAAAACTGCATGCGAACGATATAATAGATCAGTTTTTGACAAATATTTTTGGTAGCAATTCGCTAAAAATTAAAAAATATTCCCTGCCTTCTTTCAGGCTATAAATTCCTCTTATATACCCGCTCTTCCACATTATATTTTATTTATTATTATTTTTTTTTTTGTCTTTAGTCTTAAAGTTGGTTAGTTAAACCAAAAAACCAAAACAAATATGGAAAGAGAAAAACATTTAACGCCGTTTTTCAGCACCACCAGAGCCTGATTATAACCAACAAGGGCCCCAGGAATTGATGAATTTGGGGGGGGGGCATCTATGAAATTTGTTTTATTTTTCATAAAATTTTGATATAAAGAAGGATGTTTCAGAACAAGATTTGAAATTGGGGGCCCTGGGCAAAGTCCCGATTTGCCCGTGCGATAATAAGGACCTGAGTACCACAAAAAATTACATAAAAATCAATGTCTTTTCAGTTTCAATATCATTTTTCAGTACTACAAAAAATTTCATAAAAAGCATAAAGGAAAAAAAAAATATTAATTCAATAAATACACGCATATTCAGTGATTGACTCTTTTGCATCAGTTTTGCAAGCTTTCACATATCAGAAAAAATCTAATATTTCTTTAATTTTGAAAAATTTTGTATTTAAAAAAAAACAGACTTTGAATTGAAAATATTTGTTTCTGTATAAGTTTTGCAGACTTATGCCAAAAATATCTATTCATTTGTGTATCTCTTATATATTATAAAATCCCCTCCCCCACCCTAATTAAATTAATAAACAGAAAAATATTATTCATAAAACTGTTATTATTTTTTTAAAAATGGACAATTTCAAAGTATTATACTGCTGTTTCAATTTGATTATTGGGCCAAATGCCAATTTTAAAGTGTTCATATTAGCATTATACTACTACTAACATGTACAAAAGGTTTTCTATTTACATAGTGTTACTTTTTATGTTATACATTTATAAGGGGCCATATTAAAGAAATATTATGGTGATGCTATATTGATGCTGTTTGGAGCTTTAAATAACGTTGGATTTTTCTTCCCGAGCGATACATTTCTTTTTCTGGCTTCTGGATATCCACTGTCACATCCAGGTGCAAAGCAGTGACTCGCTCGACCCATATTCTATCAAAATAATTTATTTTATTAAAAAAATATAGCTCGTTCACAATCAAAACAACGCTAAATCCCTATTGGAGCGGTGCGCTGCGCCTCCTGCCGGTGAAAATGGATCCTGGTCCGTTTTCCCGCCTGATCGCCCATTTCCCAGATGACTCGTCCGAATGAGCGGCAGCAACCTCACAAAAGTCCACAACGAGTGGCAGCAACCTCACAAAGACCACAACGAGTGGCAGCGTTCCATAACGCTTGGAACATCGTTCGTCAGCCTCCGACTGACTCTCTAGGAGGGGGAGTAGTGTGGCGACACGATCACCTCCGCGCACACAACACCCGGCAATTGAAGGCCGGTCAAACGGATACCTTTTGGCCTAGCCGGATTGCGCTTCATTCTACCACTTATAAGTTCCTGGGTTCAAACCTAGCTCTCGCTACCCAGATAGCACAAACTTGTCCAGAACACGCCTAGAAGACGTCATATAGACAAGCTGACATGTCCATTAAACATCTAGGATTCGTCCGATTCTCGTCCATTTTACGTCAATATGGCACTATAGGACGCCCATATGACGTCTTATAGACATACATATGGACGTAATAATGGACGTGCTTGTCTATTTATAGACCTTTAACGGTCGAATCCTGGACATCAACAAAAACCATTTAATAATTTTTAGCCAATTTTATGTAATGACTAATTTAAATTTATCGTTACATCTTAATAATGAATTTTGTAAAAATATTCGTACCTAATTCTATTTTTTCAAACCAACCTTTAAGTACTTGCCCCGCTTCAAATTCGAACCCTTTATCATGAACTTCACAGTAGAGTATGCTAGCCTCTATACGCAGCGGGACTTGCTCTAATGCGTCAAAATGTTGAAGTAAAGATTTTTTAGTTTCGGACTCGGAACTTAGAAAAAAATATGCAGCTATTCGTTTGTGGATGTTGAGTCGCTAGAGAATTTTCTTTTTTTGTATGAGGGTATGAGTTTCTTTTTACACAATACCACTTTTATAGGAAATAATAATACATAAAAAAGTATTTTAAATTTCAAAAGTTCCCCGACAAAAAAAAAAAAAAAAAAAAAAACCTCTAGAATTTAAAATGTTTTTAAACTTTTTGGTGGTAAAATGTAATATCAATAAAAACATAAATTATAATAAATTCATGCGTCGTAAGTACAGTATTGGGTAAAATGAAAATCAATGACAAAAAAGTAACTTTTCCATATTTTGTAGATTTCTGGAATTATACACACATCCATTTTATGTCGTATCACTGACATAGTGTGGATCATCTGGAATACGTCCATAAATGGACATATTCTGGATATTCTAATTCTAGTTTTGGTCTATTCATGGACATATTGTGGATTTTCCAGATTATGTCCATAAATAGATGTCTTATAGATGTCTATGTATAGACATGGATGTATTAGGGATGAGTTGGATCAGAAATAGACATAAAATGGACAAGTGTGTTATCTGGGTACACGCTCTCTCCCACAATACATATTTTAACACTAGAAGCGCCAGAGCAGTCATTTTGACTGTTTTCGCCATTTTAGCTGGGATTCCTAAAATACCCTTTACTTTAGGAAGTCATAATTTTTTGAATTCTCCTAAAAAACCTTGAAATTTATTGGTACCAAATGTGCATTGAATGAAAATAAAATTAATGGAAATATTTTTATGTATACCTAGAAGCGCCACGAGCAGTCAAATTGACTGCTAGTGAAATTCAGTTTATTCATCGTACTCTATCACGCAGAAAAAATCTTATCATGAAGAAACATTTCCCCTACATATTCCTTTCATTCACTATTTCTCTAATCCATGAAATACTTGTCATTTTCCGCCCCCTTCCCCAGCCCCCCTCCATTTAAAAAAAAACAATGTCCCGTAATCGTTTTCGAGATATCATGGAAAATCCAAGATGTGATCTGTTGTCAAACAGAAGTCAACGTTTAGAAACTGATAAGTTTGCTATATGTTTTCAGACATCTGGAACAAATTTATAGAAAACTGTGCTCTTTCTAATAAGCCAGGAGAAAATCTGGTGTTGGCTGAACAACTATTTCCATCCAAAGTTAGGTGCAAGTTTATTCAATGTATGCCGAATAAACCAGATAAATTTGGTATAAAATTTTGGATGCTAGTTGATGTTGACTCAAAGTTTATGTGCAATGCTTTCCCATACCTTGGAAAGGATGACGCAAGAAATGAAAATGAAAGCCTTCCTGAAAATATAGTAATGCGCCTTCTGAGCCCTTATCTGAATACAGGTAGAAATGTGACAGTGGACAACTATTTTTCCTCGCTTTCATTAGCTAAAAAACTTAAAATGAAGAATACAAGTTTTGTGGGGACAGTAAGAAGACATCGAAAAGAAATTCCGCATGAGATCAGGAAATCAAAAACTCAGCTTCACGAAACAGTTTTACTGAAAAATGGAGACACTACTCTGACAGTCTATCAGGGTAAAAAGAATAAAAATGTCCTGCTTCTAAGTACCTTGCATACAGATGTAAATGTAGAGTCACAAACTGTGAAAAAACTTCCAGAAACAGTAGAATTCTACAACAAAACCAAATGTGGAGTCAACATTATTGACGAAATGACACGTAAATATTCTGTGCTGGCTGCTTCCCGTAGATGGCCCGTGCATATTTTCTATAATATGCTGGATTTGGCAGGAACTAATGCCTGCATTATCTACCGAGAAATGAGTGGTAAATCTATAATAAGACATAACTTTCTTTTTCAATTGGCAGAAGAATTGAGAGCGAGTCATTTGAAGAAAAAGACAAGTGCACAACTGCCCTCAGAAATTTCGAACACTACTAACAAACTCTCAAAAAAGAGACGGCAGTGCCAAATTGGATTTTGTAAGAACAACAAAACAAGTGATATGTGCCAGAAATGTTCACATTTCATATGTGGTAAATCCACTTCCAGCATTGAAAAAATTCTAATATGTAAAAATTGCGAATAGCATTAAAATGAGTTTTATTAAAAAGTAAGTAAAAATATTTTTTGTAGCATGTATTTTAACAAAAATTAACATTTTATTCTTTAAAAAAGCTTTTAAAAATACCATAAAGTTTTTGTATTTAAATAAATGTACAAAATTCTTTGAGCAGTCCATTTGACTGCTGCTGGCGCTTCTAGGTATAAAGAAAGTGCGGCGCTTCTAGTGTTAATGCATTTCTTTATACTGAATGTTTAAGTTTCACATTTTAAAAACAATTACAACCATAACCACTTTTTTAAATAAAATTAACTTATAGTTATTAAAGTTGCGTTCATTAAATTTGTCCAGTTTATATATTAACAGAATATATGTCGAGGTGCTGGAATAGAAATGAAGATATTTGATATTTACAATTCACATATACAAGATTTAAGTACTGCAACAATATTTAATTTTTTATCTTTTGTAAGATTTGGTTATTTGACGAATGTTTGCTATAATTAGATGTACAACCTGGTGTATATTGCATTTCCTTGGCATCTAAATTAAAAATAATGAAAATTAACTTAACGAGAAACATTTAGAATAAATTACTCAATAAAATGTGTCTCATAAATAGTAGTACAAACTTTAAGGGAAGATAAAGGAAATCAAAAGAATCACGCAACAGTGTATATGGTTAAACACGTTTTCATGCTCCGGTTGGTTTAAAGTGTTTGTTAACTGTTTTATTTTGGTGTTTCAGATCAGTTTATATAACGAACATTTTATCATTCGCGAAATTAAAATGATTTATAATTTTCGTTTATAGTTATATATATTTTTTTCTTCCAAAGAAAAATATTAAATTTTAGAAAACCATACTAGGAAACACCACGAATATTCCATCATCTTTTTTAAAGTGATTATTAACTGGTGCTTGAAGACAATGTTTTCGTCCTTGTATTGCTGTATACAGTGAAACTTCTATGAGTGACCACATCTATTTAGTGACGCCCCTCCTGCAACGACCAACTTTTTACCCTATCTAATTAATGTTAAAAGATCCTCTAGAAGAGGCCACACAACTCTACATAAGTGACCGGTCCCGGTTCCCTGTTCGAAAATTTTCTTGTATTTTACCGGAAGTAAAGTACAGATACACATTACATACAAACCTTGTACACTCTCCAAAAAAAGTTTTCGAGTAAGAGATAAATTTCCTAAGTTTGTTTCATATATTAAAAATTATGTATCATAGAAGATGAATTAGGCTATGTACACCCTCCAAAAAAAGTATTCGAGCAAGAGAGAAATTTCCTATTTTAGATTTGCGAATAATAGTTGAGTTTTTGAAAAAAGTACAACTTGACGGAAATATGGAAAGTCATAATTATACATAGCCTAATTCATATTCTATGATAAATAATTTTTAATATACGAAACCAACGTAGGAAATTTCTCTCTTGCTCGAATACTTTTTTTGGAGGGTGTACATATATGTCTTTCCATATATCTGTCAAGTTGTGCTTTTTCAAAAACTCAATTATTATTCGCAAATCGAATATGGGAAATTTATCTCTTACTCGATTACTTGTTTTGTAGGGTGTAGTTAGAGAAGAGGCATGGCTATAAAACGAGTGATTTTACTACTGGCAGCGCACTGATACGATCGAATCCCACAAAAAAGAAATTCGAAGAGAAATTTGGAGGTTACTTTTGCTGTGGGAAAATCTAAAAAGCAAATCGATTATATTATGACAAATTAAGAATGCATTAAGATTATCGGAATAAATGCTCTTTTGCGGGCTTTTGCTCTTTTGCTCGGTGAGGGCTTAATCCGCCAGCTTTCGAATTCAGCAACTAAGATTTTCCATTCCTGTGGGGAGGAAGAGGGGGGGCTCATTTGCTTCCGGCTGCACTAACAGTTTTGACCACGGGCCGCCACTGCTTTTTTCGTACCGCTTATGGTAACCACAGATCCCTAATTCTGAATAGTTTTCTCAGCATGTTTGATAATTTTTGTGGCTCCAAATAAAACTGCCCTAAGCATAACCATGATAGCTATTAATATGAAAATTTAAATTTCGATAGTTCAGTACATTCTTTTCCGACTTTTTGACTTATTTTTTAAAAATAATTCTATATTGTGAAATAGCTTAATATTTACTATTACCTAAAACAATGAACAAATTAAACAATCTTTGAAAGTTGAAAAGAAAATTCATTTTCTTGAGATTTTATCAGCTTATAGTCGTAACTATCAGGGAGCTTCTCGAAATCCATATTCCTACCGTAGATAATATGATGATCTTCAAATCAAAATTGAGAACAATAAAATAACTCTACTACGTAGGCCGCGTTCAGACTGCCACTTTTGAGTAACTCGAGTTACTCGGGAAAAACCCAAGCCGTTCACGATGCCCTATTTGAGCTTTTCGGGGAGATAAACAAAGCGTCCAGACTGCCAAGTTGAGTAGCTCCAGTTTTTCCCAACTCCCCAAGGATTTTCCTTGGGGAGTTGGGGAGATAGATCACGTGAGCTTTGTTTATTGTTATTGTTCGCTCCCATTGGCTCCGCAGGTTAGTAAATACGTGCCGCCCCTTTTTTTCCTATTAAATACCCAAAACCGTGCACGATGTCAATCTCCCCGAGTAAAACTCGAGCAGTTCGTGTTTTACTCGAGTTTTACCCGAAAGTGGCAGTCTGAACACGCCCGTACTATTTTCATTGTCCAATCAGAGAGTTGCAGATGCCGAAACGGGTAGATATTGTGAACATGCCTTGCAGCATGAACAATCATATAGGATGATCATCGATGCATTGTATAAGAGCTGAATCAGATTTGCTTAAGAGATGGCGCTGTGAGTCGTAATTATAATTTTTTTTTCTGCGCATGAGACCGTCGTCAGAGGGCGCCAGAGCGCTAATTATTAAAATGGGGTGGAGTACTTTCCTTCGAGAGGCTGACACAATTTCGACGGTCTGGTCTGGTCTGCCACTTGTCCATTATCGTCCTATAAGCTCTTAGACCGTGTGCTTGACGAGACGCTGGGCAAGGCGGATTAAAGTGCTCTCTGGCGAGCAGTCAGACTCCTTTGGCAAGAGTCGTTTCTCCCGCTGTTATGACACTGCACGCTAGGGGTTGCCTCCCGCAGCGCAAGTTGATCCGCGAAAAACAGTAGAGCTTCCACATTCTTTTTCTGTTGCAGTATATTTACAAACAGCATTTCAATAATCCGTTTCTGTCACTGCTATGGAATAGAAGTAAGGTGTTAGAGGGGAGGGGGATGGGTTTTTAAAAAGTACATATTTATTTATGCAATAACAATAATGGAAAATTGGGAAATTCAACGTTTGAGCATGAAATTTTATCTCGCAGCTATTTACAGTTTTCTTGTTATCTTTTTATTTTTTCTTAATGTTTTACTTCTTTCCCTTGTCTTGCCTTTGCCATTGGGAAAAAAAAAAAAAAAAAAGAGCAAAATGTCATTGACAATACAAGAAATTTCCAGATTTCACCGTTCAATTTTTTTTTCCTGTCTTTATACATAGACAATGTTTTGACTGGTGTTTATAAGTGATTTTTAAGCGATATTAAACTTTAAAATTGGAACACATTTTAAGAAAGGCTGATCTATGCAAACGAAATAGTTTTTCTGCTCTTTTCGATTTATAAATAGAGCGCTCAACGTTGCCTTACGCTGAGGCCTGTGGGGTGATTATGGATTGATGCAATTTATGGGATCTGCATCAGTTATGTTTCATCAATTTTTCATTTCAAATAATTGCATTGCTTCCGCACTTTAGCATTGAAAGACTAAAGTTAGGAAGCAACGCTGGACGCATAAGGGGACTAGTCAATTTAAACATCCTAACTATCCTAATTTAAACATTGTAAAGTAGAGAGCCTGCAGGTCATGACTTGTAAAGTTCATTTGCATGTAAACTACATCTATTTTCATTTGTGTATTACATGAAGTGTGCTTTTAAAAAAATTACAAGCAAAAAATATTCATTAGAAAAGTGTGTTTAAAATATCGGTTCTCCATCCTCTAAACCTAGCTGTGGGAATTTTCGATTAGAATAGAACGACCTCAGAATTGCTAACATTAAGATACTGTATAGGATAATTTAGGATTTTGTTTGTTTAAAAAGAAACATACAAAATATAACAATTTTAAAAGCCAAAGTAAGGGGGAAATAAGAACGAATGAATTTTAAAAGAACAGATAATTAAGACAAAAAAATTAAAAAAATTATAATGCAATATATGAGATCTGCATCAATTATATTTCATCAATTCATTTCAAATGATTGAGTTTCTCGTTTTTCCGATTATTTAAAAACAGTCAAAAGCTCAGGTGATGCCCCCTCCATCACAGATCTACAGGGAGGGCACAAGGGTACGTGACGTGCTCCCACCCCCACCCTCAGACGAACTAAGTTTATACTATATAGAAGATTGACTTGTTTTGTAAATTGAAGTTATTTCATAAGAAATCTTTTGCGGTTTAAAACAAAGTCAACAGTAAAAAAATTATCAAGAATTTGCTTTCTCATTTAATTTTAAGTTTTTAGCTATTTACCTTATTAATTTTTCACTGAAACAAAATGGTCCAAAGAAAGTCTTAAAAAATCATTCTTGAATGCAAATTAGTTTTTTTCTTTCATTGAATGAGTAGTTTGTGCTTGATTAAAAGAATTTAGCATTTTATAAATATAGATTATATGTAAATGAACTTTACACAAAGTTTAACATTTACTTTCTTACCGTTACAAAGACGAGCGGTTATTATTCTTTGTTGTTACACACATTATTGCTAGCCCATATTAATCTTTCAGTATCCTACAAGAATCAGTAATGCAATTTTCGTCCTCGCTTCAATCTGCATCCATGGGAACATATAGATTTAAACCCGAAGAGTTTATCTGCATCTATAATCCATATCTATTAATTGCTAAAACCCCGGACTAAACATTTAATAAAGAAGGGTTTTCTCTAATCGTATGTAAATTTCATACAAAAGCCAAATGATGATTGCTTTTTAACTGTCCACTGTTTCTTTTTTATTTCCGTAACATATTATTTTCAAATCTAAGATTTTTTATTCATATTTAAATGCATGCATTTAAATATGAATAAAAATTTTAGATTTGTAATTTTAGACTGCAATTTTAAATGCATTAAAATGTATATTTAGAACAATTAATCAACAAATAAAATAAAAAAATATTAGGAAAAGAACATGGAATTTCTAACTCTACTGTTTTTCGCAGATCAACTTGCGGTGCGGGCGGCAACCCCTAGCGTGCAGTGTATAACAGCCGGAGAAACGACTCTTGCCAAAGGAGTCTGACTGCACGCCAAATCAAAGATCGAAATCAAAGATCGAAATCGCCAGAGAGCACTTTAATCCGCCCTGCCAGCGTCTCGTGTAGGCACGCAGCAATCAGACCAATTTGCCCTTTAAAACTAGCCTTTATAACTTATCAGTCTAATCACTAGTAAGTTACTATATTACTAGAAATAACATCAGTTATATTTTTGCGATATGGCCGCTGAAAAATTAAAAGTCCACGCTGCAGAACCTGAAGAGGAGGAAGAAGACTTGGTCGATCCAATGGAAAACATTCGAGCTGAATGTGTTGAAAAACACTGTGGTAATTTTCAACAAAAGCTTCAAGAATGTACGGATAGGGTAAATAGTCGGAAAAAAACAAGCGAAACTTGCACTGAAGAATTGTTTGATTTATTACATTGTAGAGATCATTGTGCTGTTAAAGAAATATTTAAGCATGTGAAGTAAATGTGCACATAGTAAGTAATTTTTGCTGCAACTTTTCGCTTTCTTCATTGTTGAATTTTGAGTGTATACGTATATATGAGTGTGCTTTGTGATTTCCGATTCATTGTACAATCTCCTTCTCCCTCCGAACTTGTGTGTTAGAAAATCCGTTAAGGGGGTACAGACCCCACACGCCCTTAAATACTTTCTTGATTTTGGCCTCCTACTAGAATTCTGATTTCAGTGTTGGATCAATTTACAATAGGTTTCATATACAGGGCTCAAGAAAAGATACTCAATAAGTAGTAACGAAGTGTCTTCAGTTTTCGTTTGATTGTTAAATTGAACAACTAAAGTAGCAATAATGGATTCTGTTAATGTTAAATTCTATGTTTAAAGTAGAGTGAAATTATTTATTTGAACCATGAAATGTATTGAATGTATATTTCAGTGAAACAAATAAAATTTATTCTGCCGCCAGAATTTTTTAGCAGAATAATACTGAGTTTTATTCTACCAAAACTCAACTTTAATATATGGGTCATTCCATAGTTAAGCATCCTTTTTAAGCGTTTTTTCTTTTTGAGTTTACTTAAAGAAGGCCAAAATACTTTTGAGGTGATTGAATGCTTATTGGTGAATAGAAATTAAATATAAGTAGTACACTTTTATTTAAATTTTAATTAAAATACTTGAAAACATAAACATTCCAGACTAAAAAATGTCTGTGTTACCCACTTTTAATTAATCACCCCATTCTTTCTTAGAAAAATACATTTACCTTGTTAATATTTTCATATATGTGTATTTCTATGAATAATATAGAAATACTGTGGAGGGTTTACTTTTAAGATAAATTATTTTGTGAAAGGTCTGTTAACGGACCCAATTTCTCCTAAACAGACCCCTGTAAGATATTATTTAATTAATAATATATGCTATTTCTCTTAAGTACATACCATTAATTTTATATTGTATATATGCATAATGTTATACTGGGTTATTTAAAATAGATGTTAAAGGGATTATCTTTTAAATTGTAAGTGATAAAAAGCTCGAGCCGTATATCGAAAACCACTAAGTAATACCGCAATAGTTAATTGTAAGTCAAATACTCCGTTTAATTATAAAATAGCCATAATTAGATCCTACATTGATCGCGCGTTAGCAATTTTCTCAAACAAAAATCTCTTACAAGAAGAACTACAATTTATCATGAAACAGTGCCATGAAGCAAATTACCCACAACATATTTTCAATAAACTAGTGAAAGAAAGAAAAAAGAAACTCAATACAATCAGCAATAGCCAAAAACCAAAACTAAAATTCGGTTACCCAAAAACTGCTATTCCCTTCTGCAGAGGAGCAACTAATAAAATATCACACTCGGCTCTAAAGAAAAATATCAGGATCCCTATTAAACCTAATCAAACCATTTTCCAACGTATCAGATCAGAAAAAGACCCAATCAAACCCACTGACACCGCAGGAATTTATAAAATTAACATAAAAAATAACGATAACAAAAAAACCAGTTGCTACATTGGGGTAACTAAAAGAAAAATAAAAGATTGCAAAACTGAACATATTAATGATATCAAATTTAATAGACAATCTACAGCCTTATCCTGCCTTGCGTTAAATAACCCTATCACAATAGATTTTCAAGGAATTAAAAAAATAGTCAACTTTAATAACCATATCTATGCTTACTTACGCGAATCTTTGGAAATAATGTCAACAGAGGGCAGCATCAACGATACTACCTATGCAACCATCGACAAAATATGGAGTGACGTCATGAGTGGAGGAGGTGAGGAAGAGGCAAGCAGCCACGCCATTCCCACGAGGGAAGGGAAGGACTGAGGATGGCTGTGAACTTGCAGCCAAAATATATTTCTGGAGGAAACTAGTATTAATTTTAATTAAGTTAACTAATAATCATTTTAATTACAATTTTTAATTATATAAATTTATAAATGAATCATGAATATAATTCTATATAGGTGTTTCAAAAAGTAAGGTAACAAGCCCATTTAGAGAAAATGTTTATTCAGGAAAAAATATATATATATATACAATGTAGGAAGGCACATGTACATATTACTTTTCTACATAATCATTATAACCATCCAGGCATTTCTTCCATCTGTACACCAAACCATTGAAACTATCATCGAAGAAATCAGCGTCAAGGTTCTGCAACCATATCAAGACGGCTTGCTGAACTTCAGCATCGGTTCTGAACTGCTGACCTCCCAAGTGTTTCTTTAAAGCTCCAAAGAGATTGTAATCACTTGGTGCAAGGTCGGGACTGTAAGGAGGGTGGTCCAATACCTGAGTCGAAGCAAAGTTGTGGAAATATCCCTCATCCCCTCCCCCCATAAGAAATGTAAACTAATGCATTCTGCAAAGAAAATTATGGCCACAGTTTTTTGGGACCATCAAAGCGTGCTACTGGTTGATTTCCTCACTCATGGAACAACAGCAAATTCTGCCAGTTATTGTGCTACACTGGGTCGATTGTGAGAGGCAATTCACCGTAGATGACCAGGATTGCTCACGACAAGTGTCCTGTTGTTGCATGATATTGCCTGACCGCATATAGCAACAGCTACGCACAATTTGTTACAGTGTTTCCGGTGGGAGGTATTGGATCACATTCCTTACAGTCCTGACCTCGCACCAAGCGATTACGATCACTTTGGACCTTGAAAGAAACACTTGGGGTGTCAGTAGTTCAGAACCGATGCTGAAGTTCAGCAAGCCCTCTTGATGTGGTTGCACAACCTTGACGCTGATTTCTTCGATGACGGTTTTGATGGTTTGGTGTACCGATGGAACAAATGCCTAGATATTCATGGTAACTATGTGGAATAGTCATGTTCCTTCCTACAGTGTATATATATTTTTTTTTCCTGAATAAACGTTTTCTCTAAATGGGCTTGCTACCTTACTTTTTGAAACACCCTTGTAGTACAGATTAAAGGTTTCCAAGTGTCACAATTTGGGGGTGCCTCTCCCCCCCCCCACCCCTCATTTGAAATTGTCCTATATAATAATCAGCTTTACTGATAACAATATTTTTCTTTTTACCCTTTTTTTGGGGGGCGGGATTATACATAATATGTAATACAAAAGCTTTTATATTGCTTACATTGATGAGTACAAATTTTCTCTTTAAACATAAAAATTTGCAAAAGACTGAAAAACTGATACAAAAGTATATATTTTCTGATACAAAAGGCCTAAACTGCTGTAGCACCACTGTAAGTACTGAAATTCACGAAAATGGGATCCTGGAAAAAATTCTTGGATTGACCCCCGATACCTGAAAGCTACTGCTTAATTGACAAACTTTTTAAATTGAAAGTATATTTCGATCACTTACAGTTAAAGATAATAGCTTTAACATCTATTTTGAATCACCTGTATATTATAATTATCCTCTCCCTTTGTGAAATAGCCTGAAAAAAGATTAAATACAATAGTTGCACGGTGGTAATAGTATTTTGAAAAGATTAGTGAAATCTTATGTAAATTGATATGATTTTATATTTTTATGTTGTATTAATTTCTTTTCAGGTCTGAAATTGCTGAAGACTGATTGATAGGATTTGTTGTCGTAACAGTAGTAAATGTGATACAGAAATTTGATGAAAACAATCAATTTTAGAACAAATCCTAAATAAAAATGTTTCTTCCCTCCTATTGTTCTTCTTTCTCACTAAACATTAAGTAAATAGTATTTTATGACATTGAGATGCTCTTCTGAACATGTTGAGCACTTTATCAAATATAATAGTAGTGTATTGAAAACTAATCAGTTTTTCTGAGTCTAAAGCTGCCATTTTTAGTTTGATTTTAAATGATAACTTTTTTGCTAACATACATATTTTTTGCATAAATGTATAACTTTTAACAGTGTTCAATAATTTGCTTTAAAAACTGCCTAAATAAAAAAAAAGTTTAGACAGTTGTGTTTGTGCAATTTTTTTTTTTTTTTAATAATTTCAATGGGACTTGTTGGGGATAAAGTGCATCACTTTTGGACTCCTTTACCATATAAAAGGTTGATGCTGCCTTTAGCTTCAGATTCAGCAACATCATAAGCCGGGATGCACAACCTTTTTCAGCCAGTGGGCCAAAAAAAAAAACAAAAAGGTACCTTTCGGGGGGAGGGGGGGGGGCAATGCAGTAATTCATTTTTTTTTTAGGCGGGGCTGGGGGGTGTATTACATGTTATAAGTTAAAAAAAAAAAAAAAACAGTAGTTTGATGAAACATATGTAAACAATTTTATATGTATATATATTTATAAACTAAGTAGGGATGTGCCAGCTGCTCCAAATCAATGATGATGCTCCAATCTGCTATAAAAAGATCATTTTTGCTCCAAATTCATCAGAAGTGTAATTTGAAATTTTTCCATGTGCTAAAAACGCTTTTAATCTCCCAAATTTGTATAAAAATTTTCATTGCACATTCTAAGTAGTCTGATGGATAAAAGATTGAAATTAATCTTAAAAGCGGAAATTTTTCCTTTGACGTTCCTTTGTAATCTAATTACTTGAATAATAAAAATTGGCCCGTATTTTAAATTTAATAATTTTATTTAAGTTGATGAAATTTTTAATTTTAAGCTACTGGCAGTGTAGCTATAAGGTTTAGTAAATATTAGGGTTTTTTTATTATTTAAAATAGATATTTAGTATAACACTGTATAAAATAACTGAACTTTTTAATAATTATTTTTTGAAACTTCTGACACACCTTTGTAAAAATAAAATTTGAAATTATATAAAGCAATGTCAAATTGGATGAAAAATCTTTTGTTTGCGAGACTTTAGATTCACCACTTCTAACTAAAACTGGTCATATCATGGAATTTTTAATTTAAATTGGGGGAGGGAAAAAAAAATAGTGTACATGTGAATATGATGCATTTTTATGCAAGAATTGTCAGTGCATGTGTAGTTTTTGTTGCTAAGTGTTTTAAGAACCTCTCTAATTTTCATTTTCCAGATTAGCATACTTAAATGACTTCTCCCTTCCCTTGAAAAGTAAATTTTGTGTTTCAAAATTGGTATTCTTGTGCTCTATAAGTGACTTTTTTGTGTTCCAAATTGCTCCAGAAATCTGTTTTTCTTGCTCCAAACATGTGTTTTTTCTTGCTCCAAAATTTATTTTCTATTGGAACATGCCTGACTAAGTAATATGTTAAATATACATATGTAATTATTTCACAGATTGCTGCATTAATCTGCAGATTAATTACGCTACAAAAATCTGGAAAAAGTTAAGCATAAAAAACTAATGAGATGGTTGCGACTGTACTTTTGAAGTTTTTTTATGTTAGGTTTGAGAGCCGCTGTAGAGATGAGTAAAATGGCAGAAATGATACATCAGTCAGTCTGCTCCTAGTCTTCCATTTGTTGAGATTAATCAAAACTTTTTTTTCTAATGGCAGGCACGTTCCGTTTATAGGCATTGACCACTACAGGTCGGAAGTGGAGGGGGGGGGGGGAACTAGCAGAGAAAATGCCTTTTGGTATCCAATTAAATCAGAATATTTTACTACTATAGTAATATATATACAATGGATTTGGACTACAACATAACCTATTTTATTCAAATGGATATCTCTCTTAGTCTACAACATGCAATTTTTCACCAACATTCTTTTATTGAGAAATGCTAATATATCAGGTGATTCGAAATAGATGTGAAAGCGATTATCTTTTCAACCATAACTAATCAAAACATGTTTTCATTTAGAAAAGTTAGTCAAATTAAGAGTAATTGTTAGATATGGCAACATTCCTACTAGTGGCTGTATACATATTAAAGTAAGAAATTTCATTTTATTTGGTCCCTTCTTTCCTATTACTTACATTTGAAAAAAATGTTGCTCAGTATCTAAGGTAAATAAAATACCTCTGGGTATAGGTAAAAATTAGCAGTCGCCACGTGGAGATAAAATTGCCATCGGTCTTCACTTCAGTCGCCTTTCTCCCACTGCTGTATCTTTCTAACTAGCAATATTTATGTTGAAAACATCTGCCTCCTTCTCTATCCCTTTGTTCACAAATTCTGTGCACCTGAAAAGAACACAGGTGCGATAGGAGGTGTACACTTTCCTCCCCCACCTTTGTGGTCCAACATTGCTTTCCTTTTGGTTGGTTCCTTCTCCAGATTAATATTCTTTCAGTGGCGGATCTAGGATTATGTTAAGGGGGGGGGGACTACAGAGGGAAAAAATATTTCAATCCTAAACTTTAAGATTACTTAATAAAGTTAAATTATAATTAATCACCAGTTTTCAATTAATTAAGTTTTTATGCTGTATACACTTACTCCAAGGGTATTCGGGTCAAAGCTGAGCTTTCTTAGTTTTGTGAAAAACTAATTAGCTTAGTAAAAACCGCACACCTCGAAAGAAACACCAATCTGAGCCTATTGTTATTTATTGCATGATGCACTTTCATGTAAAACAACTCTTTTTTAAAGCTTAAGAAAAAAAAAAAAAAAAAAAAAAAAGCTTATGGGAAGTTGTAATCTCAAATACTACATGTTCGGGGTCCAGTTTTAAAAAAACAAACAAAAAAAAAAATTCCATTAGTAAACTGTACCTCATACACTAATGCCTCAGAGACATCTTTAAGCAAAGATGATCAGGGGCTGGCTCTACATAAATTTGAATGTGAACATTTATTCTCAGTGCAGAAAACTTATTTCATTTGGTGATTTTTGTACAACTGCTGAAATGCGGTCATCTGGTGCAATTTTTTTTTTTTTTTTTTTAAATATGCCTCCTTAAAACTCTCGCGCATATGCTAACTAGCAATCCAATATATAAAATCGCCCCAGTAGCAGAGAGAATCGGACGAAAGGACATCTTGCATGGCAGGACCACATAAAATATTCTCTCCAGTCATCGGGGAGTTTTTGCATACCATTTCTTGCGTTAATACTAATACTACCTGAAGTTTCGAGCCAGTCATGAAACTTACTTGAGAGGTGCACATGCACTATTTTGTCCAATTGCATTTAATATTAGTGTTACCACGAGGGAAACCGCTATGCAAAAACTTCCTATTGATGCAGAAGCACACACACAAAAAAAAAAACATTATCTAGGGAGTCAGCAAGACTAAATTTAAATAGGTGGGATTGCAAATAACCATGTTCTGCTGCCATTGAAAAGTGCTGTATGCCAGCACACACTTATCTTTGTTGACACTTTTAGGGTATAATTCTCAAATTTTGTACATCACCTCATTAGTGTAGGGGGCACCTTTTACTAATTGGGAATTTTTGTTGTACTGGACTCAAATTTAAAAGTAACTATACTTACAAGGAATTTTTTTCATTATGGCCTTTTTTCCCCCCTACCTTATTTTGAGTATTTTTTAATTTACATTGTCCACTTACCTAATAGAATTAATAGATAAGAATTAAAAAGTGTTACCATCTTTATGAAACACCTCTTTAAAAGTGACTGAAGTTTTTACAACAGTTTTTTATTTTTTTTTTGTGACAATGAGATGAACTGTCCTTGTACCTCTAGATAATGAATATTTGGAATAAATCACAGTATTCTGCAAAGTGGTTAATCTGCAGATGGATCAGAGTTAATTGTAAATTAAATGAAAAACAAGACTTAGTTTCGAAAGAGAAAATTTTTTTATTACCAATCACCAGGTCAGACATTTATTATAAATTTGCATACAAATACAAACTTTCTCTTCACAAAACACTAAAATGATAAATTTACAAAGTTGCTTTTTAACAAACAAGAGATTAAAAAAAAATATCTAACAGTTATATTTAAGTGACTAACAGTAGATTGCCATGAATGAAATATATCACAAATTTATTAAATACTTAATTTAGTGAACATTCTAGCACATAATAAAGCAAAAGTCATCTATTCTCTTTCATAGCATTAGTATAAATGGGTGTTACTAGATTTCAAAAAATTTAACTGAGGGATGGATAAGTTGAAAAAGTAAACAAAATTGTTGAGTATATGAACATGTTTGAAATATGGGTGTAATAAGAACACTCAAGAGAAAGAAAACAAAAAAAACTAATAATGAACTTCCTAATATGCACACACACTTACATACACATAAATGAAACCGAATAAAACATTTCAAGTGATACAAAAAGTTCCAACCTTCTTCAGCTGTAAAAGTTTCTCCCAGCAGAAAGTCAGAACACATTTTTACTTTCCGAACATGTACCATGTAACGAAAGTATTGTAATCATGGAAAAATTCGAATTCATGATTTTGGTGTATTTACACGTTTTGAGGTCTTCTGAATTCATTTATGCTATTTTTACGAGATGTATGTATGTATGTGTGTGTGTGTTTGTGAGTGAACACTATAGCTCCTGAACGGGGCATGCGATTGAGCTCAAATTGGGTATATATGTTATGCAAGACCAGTATTGATTGTGGTGTGTATAGGACTTACAGTTTTTCTACAGGGCTACGACAAAGATTTCTTTTACATTATGGCCTATGGGGGGAAACTCTGGAAAGTGCGCTAGCGTTTAAACGGTACATTCAATTCAGCTCAAATTGGGTATATTGAGACATGTTAAAAACCATCATCGTAAGACTGGTATTGATTTTGATGTGTATAGGACTTATAGTTTTTCTACAGGGCTACGACAAAAATTTATCTTACGTTATGGCCTATGGGGAGAAATTCTTGAAAGTGCACTAGCGTTTAAACAGTACATTCGATTGAGCTTCAATTTGGTATATATATTTGAATTATTCATCGATTAAAATTTATTTAAATGCTTGGTAATGATCTTAATCTTAAGTGTTCGGAAAGTCGAGTGGAGTCACTCCATATTTTTTTACTTTTGTGGAAGGAGAGATATTTTACAGCTTAAGAAGGGTGGTCTCTATGTACCACCCAAAATGTCTATAATACTGTATTTATATACGCGTGCATAACTTAAGTTCTTTCTTTTAAAATATGGGTATCTGCTGCTTCTTCCATTCACTGCCATAGTTTTGAAAGTAGCCCAACTGGTACATTAAAGTAACTTGTATATGTACTGTTTACATTAGGTGTAATACAAACAGTGCATTACTGCACACCTAAAAATCATTTTACCCAAAACAAGGGGCCAAAGCATATTCTAAACTAAAATGCACAGTGTCGAAATGTTGATTTTACAAAATATGTTAAGCCAATACAGTAGAGTACCAATTATCCAGATCAGTTGAGACAGAGGCCAATGCGGTTATCAAACAATCCAGTTAATTAGACACCACAAACAAATCCCTGTTTTTCTTTTTAAATACACCCGATACAGTTGATGTGACCATGTCATATTCAAGAGCTATGCTGTTTCTGTTTTAACAATCTCAATTTTTTTAATGTAATGATAGCACGACTCTTTTGTCCTTTCCAGACATGTTTGGATAAATCTCTAGCACCTACAAAACTTATTACAAAAATGGAGTGTGTACTTTAGCATGTGTTTAAAAAACAAACTAAACAAGAAATGCAATTAATTTAACAAAAAAAAAAACGAAGCTAAAGGTCATCTTATAGGGTTTTAATGTTATTATTTTTTTAAAGGCAGTTGAAAGGGTACCCTATAAAGAAATGCCTCTGACAAAGAAAATGGCCTTTGGGGTCCTCGAGGGGCAGGAACTCTGACTTGAGTTTGTGGTAGTTTTGGTAGAATGGAAGTTTTTTACATTTTTATTACCTTTAGTAGGGTTCTTTTATTCAACTCTTTTTACTTCCCACCCGCATTGAAAATAGGCAGAGCAAATGTAAGCTGAGGAGTACGGAGTCCCTCTTTTGGAAGATACTAAGGGACAAAAAATCAATTTTTTGAACTCTTTAGGCCAACTGAAGATAGATTTTCATTAGGGGTTGAAAAAGAGTCATCTACATGGTTGTTAATTAATTTGGTTAATCGGTGCTCTACTGTATTATTATTATTTTTTTTTAATTTGCAGCTCTTATTGAAGAAATGCCATTCGCATAATACATTCACCATATGCATAAAATATAATTATATATTTATGCATATGATGCAGAGGGGGGAAAAATGAAAGATAGTCAATCCCAGATAAAGCTGGTGATTTTAATTCAACTTATAGTATAAAATTTTTACTTAACTGAAAGCTTATACCTTAGTTAACACACAAAATTTTTACAGCACACACTTTTTATGTAAATGCAACTCTCTTTTATAACTGAAACATCTAAATATTATTGTTAAAAAAAAAAAAAAAAAAAAAAATCAGTGATGCGTTTATGAATGTTGGGGCCGTAGGCAGCTTCCAAATTTTGAGAAACTTTAGTAGATGACTGCCCCCCCCCTCCCCCCAACAGAAATGGTAATTATAAAAAAATTTTAATGTTTCTCATCTAAATTGGCATTCTTCCCACCCCACCCCTTTTTCGAGTATGAAAAACAGACTAGTGATGCATCTAGGATAATAAAAAAGAACCCCCTGGTCTTCGCTAAATATTATGAGATATTTTATATTTTAAATATTACGAGAGAGAAGAATTTTACTTATACTTACAGTGCATTTACATATTTATTTACCACTTACAAATCTTTTTCTGCATTTCCTTTTTACAAATTCGTTTATCAACTAGTCAAAATCAAATTTTTTTATTTCTTCTGTTTTCATCTATTGGCAATGGGAATGAACAGATCATTATTCATTTCAGTTACCTGATTTGAACAAACAGATGGAACAGGTTTGCTGTAGACTGAATATATCCATTTCTACTGACGAATGACATTTCTGAACATGGATGCAGTGTTACCAACTGCATCTATGCAGTTAAAACTTCCATTGAAAATGGATTGAAAAAAATCTGTTAAATTTTTCAAGTGTGAAGCTTGAATTGTAGCCAGTTTTTTTAGGTGTGGGTATTTGCAGTTTGGTGGCCCCTCATAATCTCGGGGCCACTGGCGGCCGCCTCCGACGCCTATTGGTAAACACATCACTGACAAAAATGCACAAGTACATACATGTGTTATCCATACTACTTGAGGTGTCTGGAATATTCCGAGAAATTTTTATAATAAAAAGTAAATCAACATTAAATCATAAATATAGCAAACATGTAATGCTTTAACATGAAAATTTTATTGATAATTAAAAAAAAAAAAAACACTAATTTAACAAACTGAGGCTGCTTTTTTTAGTATGCAATTTTAACAGAACAATAAATGAAATTATGAAACAACAGTAGCCTAATGTATATCCTGGGATTGGCAAACAATCTCAACTGTTTTATACATTGCAATTATCTAGGCTTTTATCATAAGATTTGGAAAATCTTTAGATATGCATATTTGTAATCCTATCATTACCTACTTGCCTATAAGTTCTATTTCAAAAAAGAAAAAAAGTATTAATATTATGAGAGTAAATTTTGCTTTCAACATTCACAAATGAAATAAGCTTGAAAAAAAAAAAAAAAAAAAACTGTAAATCCAACTTTTAAAAATTAGATTAATGCAGTTATAACAATTTTGCATTCAATATAAATTTTCACGTTAAAATAAAAAAATTAATTATTCAGTTGAAATAATAATACTAAATTAATTGAAAACTTTTTAAATTTTTTCTAAAGTATGGAAATATAGAAAAAGGAAATTCAATAGCCCAATACTCTTGTTCAGATTTGCTATTAATTAAACTTTCACAAAACTAATTACAATTAAAGATGGGTAAATTAAACTTTCTACAGTAGAATCCATCTATGATTAAGAAGCATGTGAGACATAAATAAGTGGAAAAAAACCCACTTATTAATATTCCTGAACTTCTTTTAATTATAATGACAAGCTATCTTTTATAGTGAATCGTTTTAATCTGGAGAATCAACCCAATAATGCTTTTCAATTTTATGAGCCAACAAAGCAATTATATACTTAGAAATCAAAAAGATTTTAATCAAAAGCAACAACTGTCCCTCCAAATACTCTACAAATGCTTTGAAATTTGGCTTTGCAAATTTCTCAGACAGAGTGGGCAATCTAGATGTGTACAATGTATATCATTTTCAGGGCGCTTGTTTTATAATTTTTTGTTTGTGTTGATAAAATTAGATGTCAGTAATTAAGGATATAGTGGAACTTCATCCAGTCTCCTGTTATTTATTATGAATAGGTTGAACAGTAGCTACAAAGCATGAAGCATTGAAAGATAATTTTATATTTTCCCAAAATCTTTCAAATAGAAGTACGATTAATATAATTTATTTAAATTACGCACATGGATGAAAATCCCCTCACCCAAATAACACAACTGTTTGAATATCACTGGAGAATATATGTGTCTAAACAGAATTTGTGATAGTTAACATAACTGAAAAATTTTAATAAAAATTAATTCTTTCTACACTGATCCATGCTAAGGGGCATAATTTTGATGGTTTATACACTTAACATTAAGTGCCGAATACCACAAGGTGCAATGTACAATCATCTTATCTCACATTATTTCCTGTGTAAACATATGAACCCTAGTAAATATATCAGCACAATATACTTCTTGGGAGAAAAAAAAAAAAAAAAAAGACTTCTTATAAGCTGTTTTTAGCATGCCCTTAAAAAAATCTACACTATAAAGATTTTTTTGTTTTTAAAGCTATGGACATATACACTGATAAGTATTCACTCTAAATTATAATTTAATTTGTGGATTTTTTAAGTAACTTATAATGCAAAACCTGCATTAGAGGGGGAAAATTTTGGTACTTCTTAAGAATTTTAATTAAGTAGCACATAAAAATCTTTCTAAATTACAATCTTGTCATGAAATAAGCTTATTTATCAGTAAACAATGAAACAACAACTTAATGAAAGTGCAAACTTTTGTGTAGTGTAACTTTTTAAAACACAATAATGCAATTTTGGCTTATGTCACTCATCTTTACAACAACAGCTACGTCTAGTTTGAGAATCTAAAGATAAATGCCTGTAGAAAGATAATCAACATTCATATTGAGACAAAAGCAAAATACTTTTGATTGCACTAACTGCAATGGAAGTATCATATCACATGAATAAGGAGGAAGGTTCGGAGTTTATAAGAAAATTTATTTAGAATATTTAATGCATGAAATTAAATTACACTAAAAAGGGAAAAAAAAAAATCAAAATTTTGAATATAAATCGAACGTAACACATTTTTGAACATATATTCATATTTCAGTTTTAAAGTCTAGATCTACATCAAGCTGAAACATAAAACAGTAAAATGATACAGTCAACACTTGTTTTTATGAACTAGTGAGTAGTCCGAAATACACTTCCATAGGCTATTATATAAATCACTTGAGTGGTCACTACGGGTTTGTAAAAACCTATGTCAACTGTAAAGCTTATGTACATTCAATTATTTAAACTAAAATTATTTGAAATGGCATTTTTACTATGTTATAATAAAAAATACTAAATGTATATTAAAATAATAATTTCACATTTAAAAATAAAACGCAAATATAATACAAGTGAAGAAATAACTATCGCTGACAACAACATTAAAATATAAGAGAATAAAAAGGAACACAATTTTTTAAAGACTAGATACAAAATAATACATATATACACACAAATCTGAATTTTCACAATGAAGAAACACTGGTATCAAACAATTTATACACCCAGAAGAAAATTATATTTCCTAAAATATACACATGTACACCCAAATTTTCACAGAAAATATTAAGATTCTGTCATTTGTTAAAAAGTAATTTTTTAATTAACTTTCAAAATCAACAGACGGTGACGCGAACCAAAGGCTTAATAAACACCTTGTACAAGTAAACACCAAATGGTACTTATAATAACAGATACTAAACCAATAATGTGTACAAGCTAAAATATTTCAGCTGTAACAACAACAACAAGGGAAAAAAAAAAAAAAAAAAAGGTGTTTTTGTTGGTGCCACTTTTTTCTCTTTTAATGGCAAAAAAATCTAATGATCTAAGATGCAGTTTTTATGAAATTAAATGAAATTTTTAAGGGGTTGGATGTTGATAAATACAATTAATAAAACTTAAAATATTATTGAAATAATATTAGCACCTTAAAAATTATGGAAGGAGGGGAGAATAAGAACAGAGCAGTTTTTTATTTAAAAAACTGTTTAAAAATATTTATAATCACACTAAGCAAATGCTTAGTGTGGCTATAAATATTACAGTGGACCAGAAATCGTGTAATACAAGGCAAAGTTAGGCTGCTTTTAAAAATGCAGAGCTTGAATTACAAATATATTCTCTAACTGTCCTAATCTTATTTCAGCAGTTTCAATAAAATGCATGATGTGGGTAAACAATTTCTTCTTTGAGATTTTTTTTTTTTTTTTCGTATACAGTTATTCATGCATAAAATTTTAGGAATTTTTTTTTTTCAATCAAGTCAAACAATATTAGCTAAATTTGTCATTAGGCAACATTATAGCTAAGCTAAATTTGTCAAACACATCAAGACATCATGGAAGACCAAATAAATGAGAGGAGTGTCACCTAGACATGCTTGCTAGATATTTGCAAAAATGTTTTGAAACACTAATTACAAAGTCATTTTATATATATTACATAGCAAAACAAAATATAAATGCAATACATGTGGAACTTGGTACAAAACAAATATTACTTAAAATGCAAAATTTAAATAACTATCCTGCAATTTTAATGGAATACTTGTCAATATAGACTTAAAGACAAGAAAACTGTAGTTCAAAACAATGAAATATTTCTTTGGCTAATTTGAAAGATTTCAACAATATTTGAACAAATAAATTATATTAAAAATATATATATATAAAATATGGGTAAAGATATTGCTCACCTCATATAGAAATCCACAAAAGCAGTTTTATTAAACTTAGTAATAAACATTTTAAATTACCAATGGAACAATTAAGAGAAAAAAGAAAGCAATATATTCAATTTATATTTAATCTTCTTGTCCCCTTCATAGAATTGAAGATGAATGAAACTGTTGAAAATTAATAAGTCATCGTCAAAAGTACAGGGTGCCTGAGCATTATTGGACACTTTATAAAATTAAATTAAAAAAAAAAGTTCTAAACACAGAAGCATTAAAATGTAATTGCTAACTATTAGCATACATATTAAAAAAAAAAAAAAAGATAGCTTTAAATATGAGATCCTTTGGTGGCTTGTGCAACATCTAAACAATATTAGATTTCATTCCAAGTTTTGTATATGTGAAATCATGGAATGAATAGCAGCTTGAGTACATTAGTACATGTAGTCCTGTAAACAATATCTTTGATGTAACCCTACATGAAAAAAGCCGAGGGGGGTTCATTCCGGCGATTGAGGAGGCTACTGAATTGGACCAACAGGACCTATCCACATGTTTGCAAATTGCTGATTGAGGCAATAGCGCACACATGTCGACCAATGTGGAAGTGAGCCACCCTGCTCAAAACTCACACTACCAAATCGTTGCCACAGTTACCATGTCCATTATGCTTTTTTGAATCTCTTGTCAGTCCTTGACACTTAGCTCCATCAATCAGATTTTTCGGCACAAAATTATAAGAAACAAAAATCTAGCACTTTTGTAAGTCAGCTATCATTGAAATATCCAGTTCGTACATATAGTTTTTTTTTTTTTTTTAATTTAATATAGTTCTTCTAAAATTTAATGGCAACAATTCTCAGGCATCCTGTATTATGAATAATACATTCTACTACAAATAATTGAAGTAGATTTTCATGAGAAATATTGCCACTACACGTCAAAGCATGAGAAAACATTTATATTTACTAATTTTTCACAGCATTCTAGTACTACCCAAACAGAGGGGCATACACCTGTAATGACAAAGCAATTTAAGTCTCAAAGCCCAAAAGAGTAACTATCATAAGTTGCAAATTAAAATTTGCAAATACAAAATTAAATTTTACTTTATTAGTTTATTTTTGTTCACTTGTACATTTTAAAAAACATTTTTCTTTAAATTACTCAATATTTTGATATCAACAGACAATAAAACAAATATTTATAATTTTGAGAATTTTGTAATATGCACAACCCCTGATCTCAACTTACGAAGGTTAGAGAAAGTGTACATCTTTCATTAATTATTTTAAAATAAATTATTCACTAATAGGTAAAACGGCCTATAAGAAATTTGGTTTAATAGTTTTAAATAAGTATTATAAAATATCAGCTTCATAAAAGTTTTTTATTTAAACTATTTAAAAATTAGAAAATCAATGTTTCTTAATAAGCTATTGTTGAAAGATCAAACAAAAAATTAAATAACATGGTGAAAGAAAAAAGTTATTTCTTCTGAATAAAATATAAACTAAACCTATTACATTAGCAAATAACTGAACATGAATACATTCCCATCCCCCCTCTTGGGAAAAAAAAAATCAATACAATGAAATACGAATATATTCTAGTTTCAGGAATGTTGAAAACAAGTTTCATGCTAGAAAAAGTTTACTGGCAAGTCTGACACAATGTACTGTGATGATGATTATCTCTGCTGACCTTTTGTTTTAAATGCAAAAGCAGCTTTTTGCACTTTTATAAAACTCATCTATAAATACTACTAAAAAAAAAAAAAAAATCATAAAATAAATAGTTATCAAATAGTGTATATTGGGCGCTTACAAAACTCTGTGGATTTATTTTTTTCATTAAATAAAAACAACTATTGTAAGTGGCAAAAATGTTCAAAATGAATGACACACAAATTTCCATTTTTGTAATTTTTCGGATGGAGAAGAAAGAATATTACTTGAAAAATCATAAAAGATTACACAGCAAACCATCTAGATTCAGCAAATGTGAAAATTTCAACAACAAATAACAAAAACTAGAAAAAGTTAAACACATTGTTTTAGAATCCAAACAGGTAATGCTAATCATAAATGCAGTTAAATAAGTATTGAACAGAAAAATACACTCTTGCTACACTTGAATTTAGTTAATACATTAATTTACTTTGAAAGTAAATTGTTCCTCACATAAGAGAAACAAAGGGAGGCGAAACTTAAAACATGCCATTTTTAAGCTTTTGGTTTATTCTTTTATGCTCAACCTTTTCACTACCACAGGGACATATGTGTCCCACAGGTAGCTTCAAATGACTTTATGCAATAAATATCCTTCATATTAATATGAATGCATGTCCCACTAGTATACTTTGATATAACTGACAATTCAGAGTAATTTTATCCAATAGATGGCAGTACAGTAGCTTTACATTGCATTTCCAGTCATTATTTCAGTACCACTGGGATGCATGTATCCCACAAAAAAAAAAAAAAATAAAAATAAATAAATAAAAATACCTAAGGTCCCAGTCATTCTCCTCCACCAGTAAGTAATTTTTTTTTTTTTTTAGTATTTAATTTTTTTCCCAGAAAAAAAAAAAAAAAAATGGTAGTGAAAGGGGTAACAAAATCTAGCGACACTTTTATACTGAATAATTTTTCAGAGACAAATGTTTTATCTATGGCTGAATTTTTGCTAATATACAGAGATTTCTTAACTCTTGTAACTTTAAAGCTAATTTTGAACATTTTTGTTGTTACACAAAATTATTGCTAAAATAATTAAAAAAAAAAAAGAAAAAAAAATCCACAATCAACAATTCTGAAATACCCGAGAGATATATACAAAATGATTGCTATGTCTTAAGCACAAATATGTAATCAAATTCTCTAAAAATGCACACAGTATGAAAGTTGGATGATTCAATTAGATCTGTTGCACAGTTCTCAAGATCTAATCAAAAAATAAAGAGGGCAGGAGAAGTGAATCTACAGCTGCTGGGAGAAACACACTTTGGCAAAAATTGTTTCCCTTCAACCACAAAAGCTTACAGCACAGTGATAAAGATGGAGGGTATTATCGCTTTCGTCTACAGGTACGCTTATGTTCTTTATGCCAATGGACTTGCTGGCAGTCAACACTGCAATATGAGGTATTCCAACAACAATGATAAATTGCTTCTGCTTCACAGTTATAACACTAAAAGAAAATTGATTAAAAAAAAAATATACAAATAATTTCTTTTCAAAAATATTTACATGCAGATAAAACCTTTAACAAATAGTAATAATAAACTTCAATTTATAAACAGACATAATAAGATTCGAACAAAATGCATTTTACAATGCTATTTCTAACCAATAATTAAAAGGAAGATATTTTGAACTATAAACATTATTTATAGAGTGGTGGTGACATACAGTTATTAACCCCACACCACTTCCACAGTTTTTTTTATTCATTTTTTCATTAATTTTTGTAAGCAACACCTCCTACATATAGAAAGCCTAACAACTGAAACTTTGACGTCATCATTAGGCCTTCAAGTAAAAACGTCATCACAGTTTCACTTTCACAAAGTAAAACTACTTAAAATTTCTCGTGTATGCTACAAATATTAGAAAATATCATTAATAAAGAATTAAAAATAAAATACCTGTCTCATACAAAATTATTCATTTCGATCTATTTCCTTATCATATTATCTAATTCGTCACAGTTAAAAACTGCTATTTTTCATAAAATTATATTTTTTATCTCAAATTATTAAAATATTGTTATTCATGAGTAAATTCACCCGAAACTTTGTATAGTTTTATTTTGTGAAAATAAAACTTTTAAGTGTAGGCCAAACGATGCCGTCAAAGCTTGGTGACGTAGGAGTTGTTAGGCTTTCTTTATCTAGGAGGTGTTGGTGTAAGGCATCTGAGAGAAGTTGAGTGGTGAAGATGACTTGAACTGTGGCATGATGGGAGCTGGTATCTTCATCAAGACAACACACCAACATAATTTTAGCTCATAATATGTTGTTCCTACCCAACTTATTCATTAGATTAGCACCCCCTGGTTTTGCATTTGTATTAAGCATTCAATGAGATTCTCAGATGGTTCTTAACAGCTTTCAAGATAATACTGCAGAGTGCTTTTGAGTGGTGGAAAAAGTGAAGATTGGTATATTCATTCATAAGGAAACCATTTTGAAGGAAATGCTAGTCAACAGCAGGCAAATTTAAACAAAATTTGTTTTTGAATCAATCTAAGAACTATCAGATCGCACCTTGTAAATATATATACACAGGCATATTTAAAAACAAAAGAAAAAAATTAACCTCCCAATAAAACTCCATGCCCACCTTAGAATGTTCTGTAACACAGAAAAAGCTGAAACATTCATAGTTTTGAACTAATTTTTGTAGGGGAGTTTTAATATTCTTTGAATAAGGCACACACAGCATTCAAATGCAAACATGATTTGAAAATGTGCATTTGCTGTTGTATAAATGTTACTTACACCATATAACTTATACCATTTAGCATTCTATCATCAAATTTTACACCAAAAATAAGTAAAGCTGATTTCGGTATGGAGATATGCTAACTTATCAAAGAGCTAACATTTTCTAAAGTTATTCAATCAGTGGTGCTACAGAAATTTATGGCTTTTATCTCAAAAAAAAAAAAAAAATTATTTTTGCATCAGTTTTACAGAATTCCATAAAAAGTGGCACACTTTTTGTATCAGTCTTGCAGGTTTTCACCTCTCTCTCTCTCTCATATGCACGCACGCACGCACGCACACGCACACACACACACACACACACACACACACACACACACACACACACGCGCGCACAGATTTTTGTGCTTTAAAAAAATAATAAAATCTATATTTATATCAATTTTGCATTTTTTAAAATCTCTTAGATATTACATAGCTGCCATAATTAGAATACTCAGAGAAGGAAAATGAAGGAGATTTTATCTCTCTATTTAAAAAAAAAAGTAACGGCTGCTGTCAAGAGCTTGTTTGGCTATCTTCTCCTAAACAGTGGGGATTTGAATTTTGAAAAACATGTCCATGGATTCGGAAAATTTCGAGGAATCTGATAGGCTGACTTAAATTTCAAAAATGGAATTATTTTAGAAGATATTAATAAAAATCTGAAAAAACTAAACATAATGGTTGCCAGATTTGGCATAAAATCATTAATTACTTTGCAACAAAGCAATTCCAAATATGTAGAATCGCATGAAATTGACAAACATGAAGTACAATTACACCCATTTTATGCCAAATTAAAAAGTATATGAAATAAATAACTCAAAGTGTGATACACAAAGTTGACAATTTTCAAATAGTAAGTTCGCTTAGACAACAGGAGTTATAGAATTAGCGATTATTCGTTTTACCAAAACAGAATAACTAATTGTAACTGATTTTAAAAGCGCCATCTTGGCATTAGGTACGATCTGGCAAAATGGTATCTTTCCAAGCAGGGTGAATCTAAACCGCAAGTTTAAAAATGTTAGAACCCAAGATCTTGAAAATGAAAAATAATTAAAATGCAGATTATTTTAAAGCTGGTTCGGTCCAGCTAGAGTATTTGCTACCAGTAGAAATATTTGGTGGCATTGACTATGCCATAATAGCAGTTATAGTTCACTTTGGATATTTGACAGCGCAGTGAGATGATATAATTCATGGTACTAAATATGCCAATCTGCAAAGGATTATTTGTTGATACAGCTCTTCTTTAACGATTTTACCATGATCACTGCCGGATTATCTGTCCATGCATTCTTTACCCACTGTGAAATTCTTACTATATCAATTCTCTTAACTTACTGCCTTTCGTCAACTCTCAGGCTCTGATTACCGAATAAGACCATAAGGCCTGGGCCTATTCAGTAGAATCATTCGGATCATAGTAAAAAGAAATCTGCGGGCCTCAAAACTGCAAAACTTGTTATTTAAAAAAAATAGATATTATTCAAATGTAAAAATTCAAGTTTGGGAAAAAAAAAACTCCTTTTCAATTTCCTTTTATAGTTATTGTATTTTCTGTTATACATATAAGTTAAGCATGACTAGCATTTTTGATTACAAATGACTTCAGGAATATGTCAGAAATTGCGCGGAGATTTAAGAACGGCCTTAAGTAAAATGTACAATACAGTTTCTGGTTTTCCTTGCTTAAAAAGTGTTGGAATGTCGATATTAATTTAAGTGGAGTTAACTGTATGTATATATAGGGAAAAAAAAACAATTTATGGAATGGAATGGGGGAGGGAAGTCAACCCGAAGTCTGTCCTTGACAGGCTTGTTTAATAAAACATTGAAATCCTGCTTATTCTCCTGTTCTTGATTTTTAACTAATTTTTTAAAAGTAAGGTTATAGATTCGGTATGAAAATTTCCTCTCTTTCAATCTATTACAACTTCCAGCAAAAGCAAGTATATGATATTTACTAGCATGTGTTTACTGAAATTGTTTATTTTTTCAAAGGCAAAGCTTATGCGAAAATGATTTGATGCCTTATTTACACAAATTTATCAAATAAAGAGCTTTGGAGGGGAAGAAAATTCTTAAGTATTTTGTTAATCGTTACTGTTTTACTATCATTAATTTATACAATGCTTGCTTTTAAAGCAATAAAGCATGCTGTTCTAATTTATGGATTTAGTGGGATGTTGCTTTTTCGTTGCTTACCCATTGCTTTTTCTTTATTTCTGACACTTCCATTTTCTGTCGATCTATTAGTTCACTGATTTCCATTTGTTGTGCTGCTCGAAGCTGTTCCTCTGATTTTCTTTTGGCTTCACCCAGTTCAACTTGAACTTTTTCCATAGCCGCTGCTACCACTCTTTGCTTTTCTTCTTCAAAATCTTGCCTTAACTACGGAACAAGTCATAATGCTTAAACATACATTTTTATAGCTGACAGACATGAAAATGTATAACCATTAAAAGTATAAATAAAGCTGAATTTAATATAGCATTAAAACTAAGGACACAATGTGTAGAGAGTATTAAACTGTACATTTAGCTAGCTGTGCCCTGCAGTTTCACCTGAAAATCAACAAATTTCCTGTGATGTTTAAACTTTTCTATCCCCCTTACCAACCTTATTGAAATTCATAAAAATGGGACAAGAGCCATATCTATGATGTAAAAAAAAAAAAAAAAAAAAGCCCAGCAAGAGAAAGGAGATAATCTTTCTCAGTCATGCTTGTTTCATCTCACCCTTCTACATGGGCACCCACATCTTTAATTTTCTTTAAATAATCATTTCTGCACATAATTATGAAAAAATTTTACAAACTGTGCCATTGGTTGAAGAGCTAAATCAATATCTTAATATTGAAACAGTGATATTAGCTTGTTGTGAGAATAAATACAAAAAAAAAAAAAAAAAAAAAACTTTTAGTTGGTTACAGTGAGGTTTCCCACCTAATTTAACTTTTTAAAAGACCATAAGCTTCGCGGTAGAGTATGGAAATTCTCCTAGACCCCCCCCCCCTCGGATCCACTACTGCATATGCATACTTATTAATGACTATGTCATTTTATCTCTCGCCCCCTTTATTGAAAATTGTCCGAAAAATGCGTCCAAAAAAAGCGACATAATTTTACATATATTTAAATACTATTAGTTCACAACAGCTTTAATCTATTGTTACAATATTTCGTAAGCTGTAGAATATGCATCACATGCATTTTTCTATAAATAGGTTACAATCATGCATTACAAGATGCGAGATAAAATGACAGTCAATTAATATCGTTTTAATATGGCAATAATGAAACTAAAAAATTAGGGGGGTTCAGGGGGGGGGAGGTGTCCCCCTGACGAGGCTAGATTTTTTTTTTTTTTCATATTCATTTTTAATATTGAACCCAATTGTTGCATATTTGCTGGAGAGTAATGTTGGGTACAGAAAAGGAGTGGGGTCTTCTTTCTTGCATTTTTTCAATGATAAGAATGATGAGTATAAATTCTTAGATTCAAGTGTGCTAGAGTGAGGAGATGATGGTATGACCCCACGCTGCAACAACCATGACGTCCTCTTTCTCAGGGTGTCTACCGAATTTCTGAAAGTCAATTTCCGGACTTATGGGAGGTCCCGGGGAAAAAAATTCCTGACCAGTGCATTTTACTTTGGGAAATTGCACAATGACCCCTCTCTTGTCTTTTATATTTGCATATTTGTAAAACTTCTTGAAATCAATTTTAACTGAAGCATACAGGATTAAGCTTTCATCAATTGAGAAACAGAAGTAGCCGCACTTTCTGATAGAATTAACTAACTGTTCTTGGAAATAGGGTCCTAAGCCGTAAGTTACCAAGTAAGCTAATTTGTCTTTTACCCTCCCGTCACGATTGATGAGCCCCCATTTTTCCCTCCTTATACAATCGTTAGATGCTTTCGCGGTTCGAAAAATGTGTTACAGCTGCTTTTGGTTTCCAGTCTGACAATTAGAGAGAAAGCGTAAAAAAAAAAAAAGGACACGAAACAGAAAAAAAAAATGATTCTTTTATTGAATTTTTCGGACTCATTATCCAATTTCCCGGGTTTTTCCAGACTTTCCGGACCCATTTTCCAATTTCCCGGCTTTCTCCAGACTTTCCGGATTTTCTGGAGCGGTAGACACCCTGTTTTTATTACAAGAGCCAGAATCCTTACCCAGCCGCTCCGCCTCGCCTCCTGCTCAAACCGATGGCGATCATATGCCGCTAAACCCTACGACGTTCCTCTTCTTATACTTCACACACACACACACACACATATATAAATGCCTTTTGTCCCTTTTTGTAAGGAACTTAGAAAAGTAATTCTTTTGAAGAAAAGAGAAACTAAAAATAGTATGCCAACACTTTGTGTGGGAGGATATTGTCAGAAATCAGTGGTATGTTTATTTTATATATATACATATATATATATATTTTTTTTCACTTTATCAATGGATTATCTTGGGATTCCACATTATGTAAGTTAGCTATTCTATATATATATATATATATATATAAAAATTTCAAACATTAGTTTCCAAAATTTAGGAAAATTTCACTTTTTCACTCTCAATTTCGACTAACACACACACAAAAGATTAGTCAAAGGACTTTATATATGGAGTGATAATCATATACTGCAGTAGTAACTAGAATGATAATCAAACAATACTGTAATAGGAACTAAAACAACTATTTTAAACTAGTAAAATACCATGTTACAACATGGCCGATAGGCCAGACACCCGATACTCGTCGGATAACTGTTACATCCCTAGAAATAGTCTGTTGCACAGCGTAGCTCACACCTGACTGTGTCTCCTTCCTAGAACTTGAATGGTCTTTCCCTAGGAATGTGTGTGTGTATTAATTGTGTTGTCTCCCCTTGAGACTGCCCAAACTGCCAAAATCTGTAAACCCTCTTGCAAGCAAAACTTTCCTGCGAAGTAATCTTCAACCAATTTCGATTTCTTTTCTGAGTAGAGAGCAGCCTTAAAAGGGTTTGATGTGTTCACAAACTTAGACATGGGATGGAACTTATTTTAAATAAGAACAATGTGTTAGAAGATGAAAGTACTTCCTGCCTATCACTTTTGTTGTCTTAATATGGTGGAGAATAAAGAGGATACAATGATAACACAAAATGATCAACACTTTTTAGAAAATGACACAAGGAACTGGATATTATATTCAAATTTTCTGACTTTTATTGACTTTCTCCCTGATTATTCCAGCTTCAACTGCTTTGGCTTTTGAAAGACTTGGGATATTTTTATAAGGGACTGATTTCCAGCAAGGCATTCGGGGGAAGAACCCCAGCCTTCAACAAAAAGCCCCCCCCCCTTCCCCAAAGTATTCTTAAAAAAAAAAAAAAAAAAATACATATTTTGATTTTAATATAAAATAAGATCCTAGGTATTACTCAATATTTATGCACAATCAACAATCATTCTGTTTTAAGATTATGTTGTAGTGAGAGAATGTTATTTAAAACTTTTTTTTTTTTTTGGTTAAGTCATCCACAGTGATTAAATCCAGCTATATTTTCTTTTCTATATTATATTCTATGTTGTTTTTAGTTTCTATAAAGTTAAGTAAAGAGCAATTTTTCATGTTATTTTGAACAAAAAGGCAAGTTCTGCATTTTTTCAAAACTCCAGCCTGCAGTACAATGAAAATAAATAAATAAATAAATGCTTTGATAAAAACTGTTAATGTTACATATTACTTGAAAATTTTCGATTTTCACTTAATGAAATTAAGAAGTGAAAATTGAATAATATAACTAAAATGTTATTATACTATGCAATATTATTACTGACATATTATTCTATTTCACTTAGCATTTTGATCAAATATTTATTTCATGCTCTTATATCAACCCACCCCTCCTACGAGCAAGTATTGTATGATATGTTTTGCAAGTTATAAAACTTTCCCAAATTCCAAAAGTAGCATCTCTTTTTTTTTTTTTTTTTTTTTTTTTTATGTGAATGAAAATTTTAACTGGAGGATAGTGAATTTATTATAACACATAATTTTCTCTCGTAAGGTTATTTTTCTCAATATTTTGATATAAACTTGTGCTAGAGCACTTTTAAAGCGAGACAGTCATTTTTGCTAATTATCTGAAATTCAGAGTAAATAAGAAAGAACTTACTCGTTCTGCCAATTCTCTTAATGATCTCTCTTTTTCTTCCTTTTGTTCTGCTTCTAGACGTTCTTTGAACTCTTTGAACATCTTGCTGTATTTCTGCTCACAATCACAAGGAGGTATTTCTTTTTCTTCTGGTTTTGCTGGTTTTGGTGGAATGAGGCTAGCTAATAACTTTAAGAAAGAAAAAAACAAAGAATTAGTTGCATAAAGTTGGCATTTAAAGAT
This sequence comes from Cheiracanthium punctorium, assembly GCA_038373885.1. Taxonomy (NCBI): domain Eukaryota; kingdom Metazoa; phylum Arthropoda; class Arachnida; order Araneae; family Cheiracanthiidae; genus Cheiracanthium; species Cheiracanthium punctorium. Next base: position 2,697,432 of record JAWZYV010011719.1, read on the forward strand.
AAGATGCAAGGGGAGGATGAAAATCCTACTTTTTTGTGAGTTTGTGTCGATACTGTTACTTTAGCACAAGGTGAAGACTCTTGACATGATGAAGATACAACATTGTGATCTTCAGGAGTTGGTGCATCCTAGAAACATGAAGGAAGTGTGACCAAACATGTTCTTTTGATTTACATGTAGGTATACTATGATCAGTTATTTTAAACAACAATTGCATTTCTTCCTCTTTTTTGTTTACTTGTTCAAAAAGCTCCCAATAGATATCTAATAACAATTTTTAATGAGAAAAACAATATTCATTTATAAATGCAGACTTCAGTTTTTGAAAATGAACTGTAAATAAACATTTCCATTAATGTTAATAAACTGCACATTCAATATAAGCAAAAATTATACAACTCAGTACAACTATACTAGTCCAAAAGCCCATAAAATCTAGAAATTAATTTTTCGGAAAAAAAAATTGCAATATATATCTATTACATATAATAATGACAGAAATTAATGTAACCTTCACCTATACTAATTGTAATAGAGTTTATTTGAATGAACTAATCTCAAAAACTGGTAATCTAATTTGAAAAATTCTTCATGTGTTAGATAGTCCATTTATCAATTGAGGTTATAGGATACCTAACACCATGCTATAACACATCAATAAGATATCCCAAGAAGGTTGAAATGCATTTCAATTCTTCATCTAATGAAGATAAAGGATCAATATGAACTGCAAAAACATTAAAACAAGATAAGAAGTAAGACTATATTAGTGAAATAATAATAATTTAATAATACTTTCGAGATTGCTTTATATTAAAACTAGCTGAGTGCCTGTTCTTTATGTGGGAGGAAGCAGACACTTTTGTGTTTACTTGGGTGCATAAACCACACTAAATTTTAACCAAAACTGAACTTTTATTCAAACATAACAAAATTTAAAAGTACAAAGAATAATAAGAACATTAACCTAAGTACATCTCATATAACGTGTATAGTTAAAATCATTGCATAGTTTCAAATACAAGAACCAAATATCAACCAATCACAGGCTGCCATGTCATCACCAATGACAGTAAACCAAATCACACTCATAAATTTGCATAAAACTTGCGGAATGCTAACTTTATGCTGAGCATTTGAGGAGAATGATCATCTCTTTTCAACATTAAGTGAAATTCAATTGTCGCTACATGACACTATGCCACTAAAAAATATCAGATCCCCCTAAAGTTCAAGATTCGCGGTCGCCACTCGCCACCTCAGTTTAAGAAAGTGGCGATGAAACAAATTCATTATGTTCGCCACTTTTTATTTTATTACATTTATGCGTTTTGGTTTACAATTACTGTTTCATACTCTCTCCAAAATACATGGACAGAATTTACAATTCACCCGGAAAAAAGAACGGCAAAACGTATCCCCACACCCCTTTTCCATCATTCTATTGTGAATTTATTGACAGTAATCCCACGAAATCGCAGATGCAGCTTACACGCCAGCAAACCGGAGTGACTCAGTTCAGTAGGAATGCACAGAATAGAAGATATTCTTGCATTTGCACTTTGCTTGGAACAATCCTTTCTCCAACCACGTGCGTACATAAAAAGAAATCCATATTTTATAACAAAGCCACGTGGGACACTGGGACTTCCTGTTTTTAAATGATAAACCACAGAAGTCATAAAACCCGAGATAAAAACAAAAGTAAATAGGACTTGGTTGGCTTATTACATTTAAATTTATTGTAGTCAAAGGTATGCAGTGTTGCTGAATGAAGAATTCAAAGATAACGCAAGTGTTTTCATAAAACATTAATATGTATGAGTTTTTAAAACGAGACAGCATGTTTACGTGCTTCCGCTCCTTTCAGACACATTGCCTTGTTTCTAGACATCCTGTCACCGTGCGAAATGCAATAACTATCTATCGCTGGTAGGAATTCGCCAGTGCTTTGTTAAGCAAGAGGGAAAGGAAGGGGGAATTAGTATGTTTTGACGTAATTAAGAAGCTGAGAAGCAAGGACGTATTTAAGGGCTGGGGCTCCCCATCCCGAAATTTTGATTTTTTGTTACTAAAATGATAAAGGTCTTTCTGTGAAACATTCTGCCTTTTTTACCGTTTGGACCCCCTCCGAAATTTTTGGGAACCCCCCGCAATGTTTTTCCAGATACGTGCCTGCTGTGAAGAGACTGAAGAGAGTAAAATTCGGAATAATTCAACTTGCAAAATAAAACTATGGTAAAAACTACTGAGAGATTTAATAAATTGATTTTATATCTGAGAGTCAACTGATGAATGTGCATATGTTAATTAACCAATTAAATACCAAAAAAAAAAAAAATGAAGCAAGTCAATGTTGTTGTGTGTGTTAAGACAAACCTGCACGCGGGGTATCTGCCTAGGATGGGGGTGCCTTGGTAGGAGGACTTTCTCAAGGGTTCTAACGCGTATTGACGTTACATCTGGAGAAAACCTACCAAAACTCCAGACCGTTAGATCGATAGCCGCGCGATGGGACCCGAACCCGGGACCTTCACACTTCGGCCATCTACCATTTTCAGCATGAAGCAAGTCAAATTAACCGATGTATTTAATGTAAATACAAAAGCTAATTAGATTCTAACAATAATTTAATACACTTATTTAAATTATAATTTAAATAAATTTCAGTTACTATTTGTTATATTTTATGAAAATGTTCCAAAATCAACGATCTATTCTGCTTTATAGTTTTTAGTTTGAATTGAACACTAAATTACATTTGTTCCAGTGTAGTTTAGTACTTCTTTTGGCAGTTTATACAGCGATCGTATGTATGTTTTAAGACTACTTTTCATTGATAAATAATAAACTGGTCAATAGCACGTGATCGACAATGGTTTTAAGGGAAATTTTCAACAAATCTATAATCCTGAAAAATCGGTAATCCAGCACCGTGCCATTCCTGCCGATGCCGGATTATCGGTGCTGCACTGTACTGCATATTCAGCAGAATTCTAAAAATTCCACCAGACAAATTTAAATGAAAAATTAAGTAGTGAAAACTTGAGTAATTTTAAAATTGTAAAAGAAGTCATCCAAGCTTTAATTACTATACCCCACAGTAATGCTGAAGTAGAGAGAATTTGGAGCAGTGTTAAAAATATTATAGGTGACAAATCCACATCAATGGGTAGAGACATCATCAGTATTTAGAAAACAGGCTATTTGTTAAGACTGCTAAGGTTAATTTGATGGATTTTAATGTGTAATTGAATAGTGGTGGCATGATAGCCTAAAAAGCAGAAGGCCATACTTTCAAGATTAAAATATAATATTTTAAATGTTTGTGTTCTTTATTAAGCCTGATTTTAATTTACTTATTTTTCATTCATTTCAATTATTGACAAAATTAAATGAGCTATAGTAAGTATTTTTATTATTATTAATTTTAAGAAATTTATACAAAATAACATTGTATTATTATTCATTAGTCCTGAAAAACTTAATTTTTTGATTATATTAGATCCAATATTATACCTTTATGTGTACATACATATATTTTAATTACACATGAATTCTACGTATGTATGATACAGTTCAAGTGGCCACTGAATTAATCATGTCCAGTGGCCACTGGCCACTCTCAAAATTTTTGAGTCTTGACCTTTAGATCCCCCCCCCCTCAAGTAGTTTGTAATTGTTTTCTCTCTATATATAATATGTATGTACATATGTATTTTTTCACCTTTTTAAAAATTATTATTCTTTAATAAATACGTGCACATGTTAAACTATTGACTAATACAGTTAATACATTTTGATTTAATTTGCTGTTTTTTTTTCTTAAATTTTCTAACTTTTACTTGAGTTCCGCGGTTTATTTTAGATTTCAGTTATACTGGTGAATCTTAGCTTGTCCCGATGTGACTGGAATAAGCAGCGACAACTGTATATTTTAATTAAAAAAAAAAAAAAAAAAATTTGGTGTCAATTCAAAACATTTCCTACCACAAGTAATTTTGATTTTTAAAAAAAAGTAAAAATTGACCTACCCTACTGTTTAGCCAATTTTAATGCATTCACACTACCATCCATTTGTGCAATGATCGACGGCAAGGCGTATCATCAGCAGAGCCTGCTTATCAGCAGGGCAACTCTGGCACTTGCCTGGTCCCACCCATTTCAAAGACCCAAAAATTTTGTACTTTTCAAAATTTTTTATTTATTAGAAAAATTAAATTCATAAAAAAAAACTGCGCATGAAAATTTAATCTCCAATTTTTAGAAAATACTCTAGAGTTGGCTGCTCATTCTCTGGCATTGGACTTCACTGAGGGCCCCCTAAAACCCACCAGCATTGGGTCAAAATCCGTAAGCAAAACATCTGAGCCTCTCTTTGTAAGATTTCTTATTTAAAAAAAAAAAAAAAAAATCTCATTGGTTTTAAGATGCACACACTAAGTTTTTCAATTATTTTTATCCATACTTGAAAGAAGCTTATTTATGTAACAAGTGCATAGATATTTATTATTTGTGGAAATAAATGTTATCCGTGTCATAAAAAAATCCTTCGATATTCTTTACTACATTGTATTTATATATTTAGTAGTTAAATTTGATATGATTTCTGTAGCTATAAATGCCCCAAAATAACTTATATGTGTCCTATGCAATGTCTCTTAAGTGCAAAGGCCACAATATTTGTATTTGCCCTGGACCCAATACAATTTGGCTCTGCGACAATCTGGCTCTGATCATCGGTATTCTACCTTAAACCATTTGATCATGCCATGGTCCAAAAAGCTGAATTTTTGAGGCCGTGTAAGAAGGTAAAAATAGCAGTTTCACATTTTAAAAACTGTTCTATGTTTATGACAGGCTGCACTGTCTAAGACAAGAAGAACATTTCTTCCTTCTCTGGCCACCTTTTGATGGAAATCTGTAAGCCACTGTTTGAAGATTGCAGTTGTCATCCAGGCTTTTTGTTTGACTCAAAGTTAATTCCAGTTTATTAATGTTCTTTCCCTTTAAATACCTTAGTTTTTTCGACTTCCATACCATCAGTGGATTTAATTTTTTACCGGCAGCACTGGCACAAAATGACATTGTAATCCTCTTTTGTTTGTTTCTTCCTTTAGAATCTGGCAATTTCATCATCATGCTTTTGTCTGCACGAAAAGAAAATCCTGTATTATCCATGTTCAAGATATCCTTGTCAGAGTACCTGGCTAAAAGTAATGTAGTCTTGTTAGCCAGTCTTTGCATAAGTTCTTGTTGCATAATATGTAAAACACAACATTATTCCTAACTTACAAAACTTGTTGAGCCACCCATTGCTGCAATCTTTTATTCCAAGGTTGACCTAAATATCCATTGCTTTTTGCTTCAGCAGAGCTCTACTTATTGGAATATTCTTGGCTCTGGCTGTTTTGAACTGGATTAAAGGATTCACTGATTTCTGTTAAATTTTCCATTTGCATTCTCTTTACACCCCAAAACATGAAGTTTTTCTATTCTTTAGGCATCATATGTTTCAAAATTTTGTTGATTAGAGTTTTCCCCACAACCATAAGTAACCAGCAATGTCCTCAGCGAATTTCCTTTCTCCATATGATTCACTCACTTCAATGCACTGCTCCAACAGTAAAATTACTTATTCCTTAGCCAAGTCTCTTCTCTAACCTACAAGACTTGCAACCAGGGCCTTATTATTACATGGGCAATTCGGAATTTGCCTGTGGCCCCCAGATTTATAGGTACCCCAAATTTTTCATAAAAAATTCCACTTTAATAGTTTGAATTTTTGTGGAAATCATTTATTCACAGATTAAGGTTGAATTTAAAATTAATTTAGAAATTATGAAGTTTTCTCATTGTTTACTAAAGTACTGCTTTTTTACTTTCCGAACATGTAGCATGTAAGGAAAGTATTGTAATCATGAAAAAATTCGACTTCGAGATTTTGGTGTTTTTACACGTTTTGAGGGCTTCTGAATCCATTTATGCTATTTTTACGAGATGTACGTATGTATGTGTGTATGTGTGTTTGTGTGTATGTGAGTGAACACGATAGCTCCTGAACAGAGCATTCGATTGAGCTCAAATTGGATATATATGTCATAAACCACCGTCGCTTGACCGGTATTGATTTTGGTGTGTATAGGACTTATAGTTTTCCTACAGGGATACGACAAAGATTTCTTTTACATTATGGCCAATGGGGGGAATTTCTTGAAAGTGCGCTATCGTTTAAACGGTAGATTCGATTGAACTCAAATTGGGTATATATGTTATAAACCACCGTCGCAAGACCGGTATTGATTTTGGTGTGTATCGGACTTATAGTTTTTCTACAGGGCTATGACAAAGATTTCTTTTACATTATGGCCTATGAGGGAAATTCTTGAAAGTGCGCTAGCGTTTAAACAGTATATTCGTTTGAGCTCAAATTGGGTATATATGTTATAAACAGCTATCTTAAGACCGATATTAATTTGGATGTGTATAGGACTTATAGTTTTTCTACAGGGCTACGACAAAGATTTCTTTTACATTATGGCCTATTTGGGAAATTCTTGAAAGTGCGCTAGCGTTTAAACGGTACCTTCGATTGAGCTGAAATTGGGTATATATGTTATAAATCACCATCTTAAGACCGGTATTGATTTTGGTGTGTATAAGACTTAATAGTTTTTCTACAGAGCTACGACAAAAATTTCTTTTATATTATGGCATAATGGCATATGGGGAGAAATTCTTGAAAGTGCGCAAGCGTTTAAACGGTGCATTCGATTGAGTTTCAATTTGGTATATATGTTTGAATTATTCATCGATTAAAATTTATTTAAGTGCTTGGTAATGATCTTAAGCGTAAGTGTTCGGAAAGTCGAGTGGAGTCACTCCAGATTTTTTTTCTTACTTTTCATCATTTATGCTTCATATTTATAAAAACTGACCTAAAATTTGAAGTCATTTGGCTGCATTCTGATTTCATGATTTATCTGTTCTATATCTGGTTGTGGATATTTTTTTATCTCACTATGCTGAGTAGAGTTTACTGCTGTGAAAATTCAGTAAATTTAGCTGTCAATGATTAAGTTCATGTACAATATTAATGTGGTATTTGCCAGACACTAGTCTTGTATAATAAAGATAATAATGACATTTTAATATATGTAACACGTCCATTCTTAAAATCTTGGGCATTTTTGTGTAATTAGACCAGTTGGTTATCAGGACAAAAATGATTCTATCCCAATGTGGTCCAATGAACTGGAATCGACTGAATATGATTTTAGAAATGTTTAAAAAATGTATCCCTCTATTTTCCGAAGAGGGGCCTTGCAAAACGTCTAGGTGGGACCCTATGATGCCATAATCATGGCCTGCTTGTGACTGAATCCGCAGCTGTACTGTACAATATCCCAGCATGCCCTCCCCAAACATCAGTATCTTTTTTTTAATCTAATGCAAAATCACATAGCACTGAATGCTATAAAAAAATAGATTCCATTTTCAGAGAGATCATTTGAATACTATACCCTATTTTTTTTTTTTTTTTTAAGTATCACATACACATATGTCCTGAAAAGGTGGTAGCATGCTTGAAATTTTTATCCACAAGGAATAAGTGGGCAATGTAAACTGAAAAAAAAATGTTCAAAATAAGGTAGGAAGAAAGACTAAAATTAAAATTCCTCTCCTTATTTTTCAAAAAGTTAACACTTTTAATTTTTTTTTTTAATTAGTGAAATTTGCTCCACACATCAATGAGGTAATGCACAAAATTTCAGCATTTCATACTAAAATGTATGAGAGATATCCTCAAGCAAAGATCAGAGGCTATACATAAATTCGGATGCGATCATTTAATGCTAGAATGTAAAAAAAGTATTTTCTTTCGTAATTTCTTCAAGACCCCTGAAACTTGATCATCTGACATGATTGTTTTCCTTTTCAGAGCCATTGAAAATTGGTTTGAGCCAGCATATATTTATCTTCATATCTCCGACATTTTTTATAGTATAATTTCAAACTTTGTACATCCCCTGATTAATGTATAATTTTTTTTTTTTTTTTTTTGTATGGAGGTTGTATATAAATTTAAAAAGTGAAACTCTCTGAAAATTTACGAGAGAAATTTTGAAACTTTTTTCAATTCTTACACATTGCTGATTTATCTCTAATGAAAGAATTAAAGCTATTATCATGTTTTTGGGACACCTTGTTTATAATTGAATATATAGTATTATAATGTAACCTGATTCCTTATTTAAAAATTAACATAATAAGTTTTAGAGTTAGCCAAGTATTTGAAAAGTATAACAGCGCTAATCAAAAATAAAAGCAGGGAAAAAAAAAAAAAAGGGTGTGGTTGTCTCATGAATACATGTGCATAACCAGTAATATTTTGTTTTAAATTTTATCAGGTTCCGGAAAGAAATCAAATAAAAATATAACTACTGTGTTATACTTTTATTAATGATAGGTGAAAAGTGCACTAGCTGCTGCCCAATGTGTCTTCTTAATTCACAATCACACATGATCGATGTCTTGTCCCGCAATGATATAGAAGCACTTACATCATCCACTCGCATAGGCTTGCCCCCCAAGCTGCCTATGTACTGGTGCTGTTGTTTATCTGTTTGGACTCCTTCATTCTTTTGTTTTACCATTCAAATTTTAAGTTTTACCATACAAAGAGAGGATATAAGAAAACTGATAGAAGTAGAAAGAGATACAATACCTTGAACCTTGCTGCTTTAGGAGATGATGAAGATGGACATTCATCATGAGAAGAATTTCCATCTTCAGCTTCATTTTCGGATACATCTTCACTGGACACTGACCCTTTGCGAGATCTTGATCTTGATGCAGAATTAGAACGAGATGAATTTGCTGAGGAGGATCGATTGTTCTTTGCTTTTTTGGGAGACACTTCCTTATCAGAGCTGTTATTTAAAAGCTGCTGGTGACGCTTTAACTCTTCAAGGGCTTTGTTCAAACCAGCATTTCTTTTAAGTTGCAACTGTTGAAGGCTGGTTGTGATTGGCTTGATATGATCTTTTTCAACATTTGCTCTAAAACAAGCAAACCATGAGATTTACTCAATTATTTTTATGGTCGTACATTTTCTAAACTATTATACCAAAGAATTGGCTTTTAAAACATCAATAAAAATAAATACATATAGACTAGGGTGGTTTTGCTGCCTATGGAGAATATTTTTTTGAAAAGTTAAACTCTCACCCTCTAGTTTGGTGACATTATACGAGTTAATGCCCCTGTTAAAATACAAGATCATTTAAAGGTTATTTAGAGGTAGCTCAAAGGCTTTAAAGTTTCAGCCTTTAGTGTATATGGAAAACATGTTTTCTGTATAAGTAAGAATTTACATTTCAATTGGTATAGCAATAATATGTGTTTATAAAATAGATATTTGTTTTAGTGACAACAAGTTTAGTATAATTTAAGTTTCTGACAACGATTAGTCCTTGTCTGGAACTCACATAACTTCTCGAACTCTAAATAACTTTTACTCCAACTTCAAATAATAACTTCTACTCCAACTCAAAATAATGTTATTGCAGCAACTGTACACAGTTTAGGCCTTAAAGTTAATGACTACAATATATCAAAAGCAGTGTAAGAAAAGCAAGACTATCTTACTGAAAGGAAATGGCGGAAAATGTTAAAGATGATTTTAGTGCATCAAATCCTGATATAAGTTTTGTGGTACACTGGGATGGGAAATTACTTCTAGGGATTTCTTGCAGTGGCACTGAGAAAATAGATAGGTTTTCAATCTTAGTTACAGAGGTGGATTAGAAAAGTTACTTGGAGTCCCTAAAATCCCAAATGGCACAGGTGAAGCAATAGCAGCAGTTACAGTGAAAACCTTAGAAGAATGGAAATTAACTGAGCAAGTCAAGGGATTATGCTTTGATACTACATCAAGCAACACTGGCATAAATTCTGGAGCTTGCACTCTCATTGAAAAACATATAGGAAGAAACAGCTGTACTTTGCATGTCCGACATCATATCCATGAAATTATTCTTGCAGATGTATTCACTCTGTGTTTTGGGCCATCATCTGGACCAAATGTTCTTCATTTTAAAAGGTTTAAAGAATATTGGAACTTCATTGATCAAGAAAAGTTTGAAACATATAAAACTAATAAGATTGGTCGAAGAATGGTTGCTGCTGAATTGCAAGAGCTGAAGAAAAATGCTATAGAATTTGCCTTTACAACATTATGAAATGAGAGAAGCAACCCCACGATGACTACAGAGAATTTTTTGAATTATTGATCTTTTTGGGCGAAACTCCTCCCAAATGTATTCACTTCAGAGCTCCGGGTGCCTTCCATCATGCACGGAGGATGGCAAAGATTATTTACTCTTTGAAGATATGGCTATTTCATCAACAGTTTAAACTAAAACCAAGACAGAAGAATGCTTTGATAGAGTTTAACCTGTTTGTAGCACTTTTATATATGAAGCACTGGTTTTACTGTTACTATTGCAACAGAAGCTGCTGTTCATGATCTGCAGTTTTTGGTAAAACTTCACGAATATGCAGAATTCAACAAAAGCATTGCAAGCAAGGCAACAACTGCAATAAAACAACATCTTTGGTACCTAGGAGAACTGGTTGGGCTCAGTTTGTTTTCCAACAATGTGTCTGCAGAAACAAAAGTGAGCATGGTTCAAGGTTTAAAAAAAGAAATGACACAAAAGCAATTGAAACGACTTGATGACAAAACAAATTACATTTACCTAAAATCTTTAGAAAATTTTGTGACAGTGAAGTCTCTGACGCTCTTCAATGCAACTTGATACTTCATTCTTAGAAGTAGATCCCTCAGAATGGAAGGGATTAGATTCTTACAAAAAATCCAGAGATATAGTGAAATGTATTAAAGTAGTTAATGACTGTGCTGAAAGAGGTGTCACTCTTATTACTCAGTTCAATGACAAATTAACTAAAAATGAAGAGCAGAAACAATACCTTTTGCAACTGGTTGTGACCCATAGGAAGCAATTCAAAACCTCTGAGAAGACTACACTGATGAAGTTGGGTGCTACCATGCAGACTGCTAATACCAGTACTTCCTAAACCCAAAGCAATGAATTTCTAATCCATCCTAATGTGCATTTTAATTTGTTCAGTTTTTTAGTTTTACAGATGGACAACATTACTTGACATTACCTTGGTTGTATTTTTATAGGTAATGTTTCATGATTAAATATAATAAAACTAAGATACTATTCATTAAAAAATATTAGTTATTACCTTTGATTTACTGATATTTATTTACTGTATTGACTATCGTTATAATACAAAGTTTGACACTAAAATTAGCAAACTTCAAAGTCTTTGAGCTACCTCTAAATAACCTTTAAATGATCTAGTATTTTAACAGGCACATTAACTCACATAATGTCACCAAAGTGGGGGGTGAGAGTTCAACATTAAAAAAAAAATTTTTTTGGAAACGACCCTAAAAATTAAGTTCCAGTGATATTTCATAAAACATTTATTTGAAATTTAAAGATGGCAAAAGTCATGTTAGTATGCCCCCTCCCCCGCTCAACATTAATTTTTCTTCCTATGCGTCTCTTTGTTAATAAACATTTTTTCATGCAGTGAAATTTCATACATAAAATTATAGACATATTACCTTTGCTATTATAGTGAAACCCTGATTTATCCTTCGCGCATTCATCATTTTCCCGTATTGATCATTTTATTTCTATGGTCCCTGCACAAATAGTATTTGAATAACGTTAAAGAAACACACATGTATTGTTCATCAAAAAGTGACTTCCGCACATTCATAGGTATAAGATTGTTCTTTTATATTTTTTTTATTGCATTTCTTATAGAATATTATATTAATTAAAAATTATGCAAATATTATAATGAGTTTTGCATAAATTTTAGAATATTTATTATACAGCATTTTGTTTACATGACACAAATATAGAAGAGAAAGCATAGCGTTACATGACAATATTCCAAAAATGGAACATCTGGGAAATAAGTGAAAGAGTTTTTTTTGGGCGATTTTATAGTCTTTATGGGTGTATTCTAACGTAATTTTGATGATGAATTAAGTGAATCTTTTATTCCTGGATCATAGTGTAGCATTTATAGGGTTAAATGTATATACACATGCTTATAAGTTACATAATACATATAAGTTTAAAAAAAAAAAAAAAAAAAAAAAAAAAAAAAAATCTACTTCTGTGCAACAGTTTCTGCAATTTGGGAACAAAAGCCAAAATAGCTGGTGTAGGCATTCTTTAAATTCAAACTACACTACAAAAAAAAAAAAGGGGGGGGGGAAGAACTGTTAGGAAAGGTAACTAAAGTGTGATAGTTTTCAGCTACATAGTTAAAATTTTCTGTCAATTTTTTTCTTATTTTTTTAATAAGCAAAAAGAAAAATTTCACCATTTTATGACGGGCGTTTCCATTACATATTTTTAAAAAATTTTATGTATGGGTAAAACTTTTCTCCAGCTTTTGAAGTTTGGAAGTATATAGGCGTTCTGTATAAAAAATGTCTCCATAGACTAATATGTAGTACTAAAGACAGACTTAAAATTGTTTAAGGTGTTGGGACAACAAAGGAGTGGAGGCCCCTAATTACTTTTCAAACAAGTTAAACAAATCTTCCTGTGTGGCAACACACAGCCTACTGGTTCAGAGTGAAATTCCCAGTAGAGGTAGATTTTATTTACTGGTGTTACACTCTTAATATAACCTCGATATCGCCCACAACCAATCTCAATGAGTGCCAGTAGTAGTGAAATGTGTGCAAAGAAGCAATTGCATTGCAACTGACCCCTTCGAGGATAAAGGTCTCATGACTTTAATTTTTCAATTTTTTGATAGAGAATTTTAAGTAAAAATGTCTATTGTGGGGCACTTTCTCTATTGGAAGAACTAAGGCTGCAACCCCAGCTGCCCTCCCCCAAATCTGGCCCTGACTAAAGACTAATTCCTTTGAAGTTTTTTTGGACCCTCCCCAAATGAAATCCTGGATATGTCCTTGTGTACAGTAGAAAAATGTTTCAGTACTCTATGTCAGGGGGTGTGGCAGAAATAATGCCATTTTGGTTCAGTATGTATCAGCTCAAATTGCTTTTCAGTTCAGTGTGTCTATTAAAATTGCTTTTTGGCTCAGAATGCCTCAATAAAATTTGCTGTATGGCTCAGTTTGGCTCACTCCGTCATCTTGGCTATAGAAGCAGTAAAAATTGTCTGACAATAACCTGTAATTTATTTTATGTTTTAAATGTGTTTAATGGATTATATATCTATAAAAATACATGCACAATCAAATCCCGTTTCCAAGGGAACACCCACCAATGGGTTACTCACCCTTGCCCACAGCTGTAGGCACTTATGACTAGAGGTAAAAACAAGCGTGAAATACTCGCTCTGCCAGAAGTTTTAAATTAAGGAAAGGGTAAAATTTAGTATAATATTTAAAAGTGCTTGTTTGGGAATAGTAACCAAAAGTGCATAGCCAAACATGTTCTTTGCTGTGGTTTTAACGATTTTGCAGAGCAGCTGGCATTGCCAAGCTTGAGAAAGTATGATTAAAAAACAAAAAAGAAACTATGCACAAAAATAAGGATACTGATTAGAATGCTCTGTTTAAGCATAAATGTATAAATCTTGTTGAAAAAAAAAGTTTAAGTAAAAGTGTTTTGTTTCTTAATCAGAGCATTTCTCATTTTTTGAATAGAACCCCCTCCCCTGTTAGTTTTGGAGATGGCCCCCCTTTTGTCATTTTCTTTTATTTCAGGCATAAGTTTGACAGGACCACAAGTTATCCTTCGAGTCAAACTTAATTTATTTAGCAATGCTTCACTAAATAATTTTTTAACATTTTGTTCACAACCCTTTGTTATGCTTTGATTAAGAATTTTTAAGGGTAATCTGTTGGTTTGGTATTAGGTTTTTGTAGCATAAATTACACAAAAATCTGAATAGAAATGAACTTTCAAGAAAACTTACAGCCTCGAGTTAATTTTGAGAAGCTGTTATAAGCTCAGTTATTTTTAAGAAGCTGAACTATTAACTTTAGCTAGACAGCTGAATTAAAACAGAGGTAATTACCTTTGGTGTAAACCACCAAAAAATCGAACATCATATATATTATTGTTCACACGAATCACTTTAGCTGGCCAGTAAGAAAAGCCCTTTTGCTTTGCATACACAAGTTCATGCGGAGGATCCTGAAAGTAAAACAAAATTCTATAAATATTTTCATATTAAACATTTATTGGCATACAATGCTACACTAATGAAATAAAATTTGGAGCAAATTTGCAGATAAACATGTATAAGATGAAACAGAATGCTGCAATTTTTTACAAAAGTTGGGACATTATGGTATTTTTTAAATTCCTGCAGCCAGTAAAATAAAATTTGCCCAGGCAGTTTAGACTCATGGAGATTTCTCTATTTTACAAAAATTGTTTTGGAAGAAAAAAATCAATCATGTTTAAAATAAATTTCTGAAGCCCATAAGTTATTTTCAAAACTATAACTTTGCCACTTTCAACTAAGTATAAAAGTAGTTAGTTCAAGTCCTTAAACATATTTGAAAATCAAAAGCTACATTAGTTTTTGTCAAACAAGGATCAGAAAGTTCACTATTATTTCAACACTTATTCCAAAGTGATTGTAATAGCTACATGAAGATTATGTTTCAGACTCCACATTGCAATGCGATTCTTATTCCTTATTATGTGCCCAACCTCCCTTCATATTTTGAAGATATAGTTATGAATGACCCTGTATACTTTTACCCTAAATATATACTTGCTAATCAAGTAACTAATTATTAAAAAAAATTGTAAGTGATTTGCTTTTAACTTACTTAACCAAACAAAAACTAAATCAATTACAATGCTCTTTTAATAATAAACTATTTGCTGCTGGTGTTTTTGCAGTGATAGATGGTATTGTAGCAGTGATCGATCCACGAATTTTTTCCAGGGTACCTTTTTTTGTGAAAACTGTTTATTTATTTATTTTTTTTTTTCAATGCCTATTTTTGTGAATTTTCATAAAAATTTTTGTGTATTTTCACAACAATTTTTGAGAAAGTCCTTTTTTTCCTTAAAATAATTTACAAAACAAATTAAAATATAAGGTAAAATGTCAATGAAGGGTTGTTTTATTGAATTTATTTTTGTGAAGGACCCCTTTTTAATCAATTTTAATTTTGTGAAGGGCCCGTAAAACAGATCCAAATTTCATCTGTATTGAACCCTGACTGTAGGCATATCACAGATCCCTATAAGAGTCCTAGACACTGAGAATGATCATACAAGATAGGGGAATCTACACCATGCCCAAGACCTTTTAGACTTTCTGGTGAATACTCTGATGATAAGAGTTGTTGCATTGAATTATTTGAAATTAACAAAAAAGCATGGACTCCCCCATATTCACCTAACTTCACCTCCTGCAACTACTTCTACACATAGGCATACTGAAGGACATAGTTTACTGTAACAATCCTCTAACACTCGATAAGCTGGAGGATGCTATTTATGAAGTTTAAGTGCCAATCTCTGGTGACACACAACAGAAAGTCACCAACAATTTTTTTCTTGAAGAAAGGGGTCATTTTGAATCAGTTTTGATATTTATGTGATGAAAGCTTGCATCATGAACTATTTACAGCTGAAAATTTGAGCTTTCTGTACCAGATTCTAACAATTTTTTTAAATAAACATACCACTGATTTCTGACAATCTCCTCCCACACAAAGTGTTGGCATACTATTTTTAGTTTCTCTTTGCTTCAAAAAAATTACTTTTCTAAGTTCCTTACAAAAAGGGAAAAAATGCATATATATATACATAAAACTCGTCTGTTC
The DNA here is from genome assembly GCA_038373885.1 of Cheiracanthium punctorium. NCBI lineage: Eukaryota > Metazoa > Arthropoda > Arachnida > Araneae > Cheiracanthiidae > Cheiracanthium > Cheiracanthium punctorium. Next base: position 2,713,327 of record JAWZYV010011719.1, read on the forward strand.
GAGCCTAGTCAGGGGGAGACCCCCCTGAATTTTAGTTTTATTATTGCCATATTAAAACGATATTAATTGACTATGTCATTTTATATCTCATCTTTCGTATATTTTGCCTGGTAACCCTATGTTGAAATTTTTATGATTGTAACCTATTTATAGAAAAATACATGTGATGCATATTCTACAACTTACGAAATATTGTAACAATAGATTAAAGCTGTTGTGAACTAATAATATTTAAATATATGTAAAATTATGTTACATTTTTATATCGCTTCTATGGGACACATTTTTTCGGACAATTTTCAATAAAGGGGATGAGAGATAAAATGATATAGTCATTAATAAAGGCAACTCCCTCTAATCCACAATGGTTGGAACCAATGATATAGCGGATTATAGGTCATTGTTTCTTTACATTTTAATATCATGCATATTATGAGCTGCTTTTATTGAAAACTACATAAAACAGAATATATTTATACAATTTATCAAATATTTTAAATTAATAATTCAATTAATTAATCAAATAAATGCATTAAAATTAACAACAACTATGATAAGATTATTAGAAAAAGACAAATTAAATAAAACTCTTACATTATTTGTTACACTCTTTGAACATATCTGTTATTGTTGTCTGTTTTAAAGCTTTAGTTTTATGGTTAGCTATTTTATCTTGCAATCTCTGAATAAAAATTATTTCTTGTTCAATCACACATTTTTGTAAAAAAAAAAAAATCTACATATTTTTTGGCTATTACAAAACCTTCTGCAAGTGTAACTTTTCTCCATCAGTTTCTGAACTCTCTTCGGGATTAATATAGAAGCTACAATTTCTACATCTGTTATCATTTCAGATTCAGATATCGCATCTTGAGAAGACATAAAATTAGAAATATCAGCTTCTGAAATGGATAAACTTGATGACTGATGTTTTACAAAATTTAACAACTCTTCAGTCTTCTCTTTTGCTACCTAACTCTGAAGATAGCAAAATCAGCAGAATTATTCTCAGTTTCAATGAACATTGAGGCTGGCCACAAGTTTCTCCAACCATTAACAAGAGTTTCTTGAGACACTGAATCCCAAGACTTGGGTAGACGAAAAAATGAATCTTTAATCCTGAAATTAGTTTTTATTTCATGAAAAAAAAAAAAAAAAAAAAAATTCCAGGTTCCAAAAGAATAATCTTTTTCAAAAATTCTAGCCTATATTGGCACTTTAAACTGTAAATTATTCTCTGATCCATGGACTGGATCAGGGAAGTTGTGTTTGGTGGTAAAAAAATTACCGATACGTTTTTACTGTTACTGTTTCCGGATGGGCTGCACAGTTATCAAGAAGCAACACGATTTTGCAATCATTAGGCAAACGCTTCTGATTGCAGTGTCTACGAGATTCTTTAACAAAATAGTTATTAAACCAATCCATCGTCATGTCTCTGGTGCTCCATGCACGTTTATTATTTTTGTAGATCACTGGCAAGACTTTGATACTTTTTAGGGCACGAGGATGGGCACTTTTGCCTATTACCATTAGTTTACATTTGTGGTTTCAAGCTGCATTACTGCATGATACAACTGTAATCCTTTCTTTAAATTCTTTCGATCTCACTGGGGTTGGCTCATTACTTGAAGTTAATGTATGTCTAAGGATACACTCCAAAAAAGTCCAGTCTCATCCATGTTATAGATTTGATTGGGTGTTAAATTCTAATCTTGAATCAGCTTTGCAAACTCTTCAATAAATTCTTCTGATGCCTCTGTGGACGATTTCTCTTCACAGGATTTTAAGTATCAAATCCCATGTCTCGGCTTGAAGCGAGTCAACCATCCAGATGAATAAACACACGGTTCTTGAACACCTAGTTCATCATGGAGCTGCTTTGTTTTTTTGCGGATGAGGGGGACAGTAATCGGAACACCTTCACTCCTTCGCTGTCGGAACACCTTCACTCCTTCGCTGTCGGAACCACTCATAAATGACGGTGTCCATGTTTATATCTTTTGCCGGTCACATAGATTTTCTCTTTGCTATACCAGCACTGCTATCACATTTGGAAAAAAATGTTAAAATTGTTTCTCTATTTTTCCTAATGTCATAGCACAGTCCTCGGAGCTATTCCATAAATGGAAGCAACATGGTTGACCGAACTTTCAGAATTTCTTTATTATTTCCACCTTTTGAATTATTGTCAGCAACACATGCTTCCATTTCTCATTTCCATCAAAATAACGTTTAGACATTTTGAAAAAAGTACTTAAGCAAAATGTAGCAACAATTTGTAATGTGAAAAACTTGATTACAAAACAGCAAAACACACGAGATCAACGAGCGAGAACTAGTAAAAGCATAGATGCCAATGCAAAGACCGCTAATTTCAAAGTAATAGCAAGGAGCATGACCGTGTTCAGATTGCTTTCTTTCCCCCCCCTGACGTGCTTCCCGAGTTTCTCAGGCAATGCAAGTGCTCGTGGCGAAAGTTCCGTTTCTACATGCATGCGCTGGCACAACAAAAACAACAATTGTTTACATCGGGAAAGCAATACGGATTATAGGCGTTCTCTGATTAATGGGAGTTGCCTGTATATGAAATTTCAAATTGTAGTGTGCGGATTAAAATCAAACCTTTTCCAGGTTGGACTATGACCTGCAGGATGTATTTCTGACAACACTGTTTTAAACGTTCTGAATACACTTAAAACTGAAAATTACATTGTAAAACTTTTAAAGATTTTCCACAGATCAGTAAAGATTTTGCAAAGAATTTAAATTTATCAGTTGTAGTTTAAATTTTCAGATGGATTTAAGTGATATTAGTTTTAAGTAATCAGTATAACAATAATACACCAATATACCACAGTAACAATAGTAAAAATATTATGTATTTCGTTAAAAACCTTTTACAATGATGCTCAAAACAAATTACTTACACATGGCTGGCAAAACCAAAATTTATCTCTCTTTTCATTGGAAGTTCGATAACAATCTCTACACTGCCGGATTTCTCCTAAGTCATAACAACAATCTCTTAGCATTTGACGGGCCATGTCAGCAAAAGAGCTATGCACTGAAATCAAGCACACAAGTTTAGTTCAAAATTTCTGTAAATTTCACGATTTCCATTACAAAAGGAAGTAAAGTAAGATAGAAGGTATTTCAAAACATTGATTTTCCCTGAGAACTATGAAAATAAAAACTAACATTTAAAATATCAGGTTAAAATATAATTATTCAAGGTTAAAAAAAAAAAAAAAAAAAAAAAAAAAAAGAATTTCTGTGAGTTTTTCAAGATAACTTATGATTTTCCAAGTGATCACAACATAAATTATTAAAACTTACTGAGTAACTCATATTTTCGCATTTCCAATATGATGTACAGTGTAATAAGTGTTTACAACAAACCTTTAAAAAAAAAAAAAAAAGGAAAACCCACAATTTTGCTTACTTTTGGGTTTTTTCAAATTGAGAAGACTGTTTTTGATAAAACAAACAAAATAATTACTCATGCAATTTAAATTTAGTTTTTATCTTTACAAAACAAATACTTTATATTAAAAAAAAATTACAAATATAAGGTTATAAGAAGTTTTAAATATAATAATGCCACTCTTCAGTTTCACTTACTTTTATTTTTTTCCTTCAGAAAATGCTGAAATTTTACAAGTTTTCCTGTGTTTTCCGCTCCTAACCTATTTTTTAGTTTTATCTATATATTTCTTAATGAGGAAAAGACACATCCGATGGTGCAGAGATTAGTGGACAAGTAAACAATTGAGCAAAAAAAGAACAAAATCCATCTGTCAATTTTTTAAACTTCTGTGTTTCTCTCCATTCAAATTCATCACTTTGAAGGTGTATCCTTGTAAAGTTCAATAAAATTTTTGTGAAATATATTTTCTGGAAACAACTAGTTATTTTTTTATCTTAATATGTATTAATATTATCTTACATATGTAATCAGAAAGTGACATAGCCAGTGTGAAGGGGATATCAGTATATATCCCCTCTGGATATATACTGATCCAGAAATTAGGATTAGTTGGGATGAACTTCCGTCAGATCCATTAAATCATGCAAACATGCCATTTATTTATGCTATGAATACATTTTCTATCACCTAAAGTGACAAACTGTCCCCTGATATATGGGACAGTTCCATATTTTGAGGTTTTGTCCAATATTTAATAGCAGTTCCATAGTGTCTCGGTATTTTCATCCCTAAGATCACCAACAGAAAATAGCCTATCTTAAAAACTATGATTTTGTGACCACCCAATTTCTTTCTTTCTTTCTTTTTTTTTTTTAAATTTGTAAGGAATGGGGGAAAATATATAAATATCAGTATAAGTAAATGTGATTGGCAATGTTATAATCTACTGAAAATAAATTTGCATTAAAAATTAATTCCAAGTTTGAACACTTATTTTCTTAAATTTAGCCCATAATTCATAAATTTTGATGCACATTCTAAGCAGTTTTTATAATGGTGAGGTATAATTGGAATATGCATGGCGAAGATTGTAAAACAGTTTCAGTAGGCAATTTTAATATAGATTTTAATTCTAAAGAAGTATTTGATAGATTTATAGAACAATAAAGAAAAATATACTATAACTATACTATACACTTACTTAATGGAATAAGGAAGAAAAAAAATAGGGATGACCCATGGATTATGATACTCTTAATATACAGCACTTAAGTGCGTATTTAAAATATAAAAAGTGTTTCAGATATTCTTTTTTTTTTTTTTTTTTTTTTTTTTTTTTAAGTAATTTGTTTCGTCCAAAATTTTTTCTAAATAAAAATTTAGTTATACCAAAAGTTTCTCTGAGAGAGTGGGAAAAAAATCCCAAATTAATTGTCCCCCCCCCTCTAAAAACCCCCAGCCAACTGTTGGCTTTGCCAACTGCCCCTGCTGGCAGTTGGCAAAAGCCAACTATCAACACGTGCTCAGCATGGTGCTGTACAAGTATATGGATTTAAAACATAGTAAGTAAAAATTGAGTTTGATTTAAAGAAAGCAATAAAATTACCTCCATAATAAAGAACAATATTGTGAACTAATGTCTGAGCATCAGCCTGAAATTCTTCAATACGTTTATATAAATTTTCTTGTGTTTTATCTTCTATAATAGTTAAATCCATGGTTTCATAAATTAAAAAATTGTGTCTCCATCTTTCTTCTTCTTGTACACCCATTTTACACAATTGTTGAGTCTAGAAAACAAATTTTTCTTGTATTACTAAAGATTGTACAGATTTCAACAATTACATAAGAATATACAGTGACCTCTCACTTATGCACCTTTCAGTTATATGTAAATTTCGTGAGGTACTGGCATGAGGCATAAAAAAATAATGCCATAAATCTCTCACTTATAAGTGCCATTTTGGATCACGCCTCTCTGTTCTATGTAAAAATAGTCTGCGCAATTCTCCCCTGCAAAGTTCAAATGACCATTCCACTTAATCTTTTGAAGCCAACTGGGACTGTACACTTGTCCCGTATATTCCTTCCTCATTTCAGTACTTTTGAAACAAATTTTCTTTTGTGAATGGTTTCCTTTCCGTGAGTAATCTTTTGTTCAAAGGAGAGGAAATGTCTGAAGATGAGATACAAAAAGTTGATTGATAATTATGTTCTTCCCATACTGCCCTGAAATTTAGAATGACAAAACAAAAGGGCCCTTCACAATGATACATCTCAAAGGAAGGGGGAGAAAAACCTTGTTTCTGCTAAATTCCTTAAGCCTGCCTTGGGGGTGTTATGCAGCTTTTTCAGCTCCCTCTTTTCTTATCAAAGTACGCATGCTCTTACTGTGTGGCTCTTGAAATGATAGCTTCTGAGTCATTTGGTTTTGGAAGGTGGATTGTGGTGCTTTAGTTGAGCTTTAACTCTAGAGTTAAAAAGCAAAGTTGCATGTGGTGCGGAGTAATGGCAGCATTCATCCTCAGTCGGTTTATCTACAATGAAATCACTCCAGCGGGTCCCGTTACCGGCACATTACTGGCAAGCGGTATGAAGCACTTTTGCATAACCATGTCCTTCTGGCACTTCAGCAGAGTTAGTGTGTGGATCGCACAATATTCATGCAAGATGGCGCTCCTCCACACATTGCTACTCTTGTGAAAAGGCTGCTGAGTGATCATTTCGGAGATGGTACGATCATAAGCCACCATTTTCCAACAATGTAACTGCCATGTTCTCCCCGATTTAAACCCGTGTGATTTCTGGCTTTGGGGTTACCCGAAGAATGTTGTTTACAGCGGGCGGATTGTGAATCTAGCTGACTTGAAGGCACGCATAACACACCACATCCGTTGCATTAGTACAGACACTCTCCGATCTGTTGTGGAGCATACCATTTTGCACTTCCAATTAGTAGCAGAACATGGCAGAGGGCATATTGAACAACTAATATCATAATCAGCAGTAAGGTGATAGTTCCATGAAGCTCTTTTTTTGTTTTGTTTTTAGCCATTATCACTGTTGTCGCTGTACACACGTATTCTTGTCTTTTTTGCTAATAAATTTGTAGCAAACCCATGAACTCTTCGGCTTACTTTTGGCTAACAACATTCCTGTGTTTAATGAATCCATTTTTGGTCTTTCCCCTGACAGTGCCAGCTATCGGCACATATTGGAACTATTTTTTTTCCTTGCCATACAAAATTCCATTGCCTCACAATTGTTCTACTAAAATATAACATCATTCTAACCAGTAGTTTTAAAATTTTAGATATTTGAAATCATAATTTTGATTATAATTACCCTGTATTTTTAAAAACTTTATATCTATTATGTACAAGGCACTATCTATGCAGTAATTTAAAACTGATGTAAGAAATATGTTATTAGAAGTTGCTACTAGTTATCTAATAGTCTTTGAAAGGTTTAATAAAAGATATGATCTAGGTTACATTAAAATAAGTATTTACAAACATTCAAAACAAAGGTTTAATTTGTAACATTTAAATATTGACATTAAAACTGTCATTAAGTAAGCATAAAAGCAATTAAATTTGATTCTTATAAATCTAAATTTTTTAGCTTTGGCTTTACATTAATGCATTATATTCAAGAGTGTAAAATTTTCTGAAATGTTGGGGCTCAAGGAGGGGGTGGGGAGTATACTAGTGAGGCTAGTTTTTAAAAGAATTTTGTAAGAATTTAAGATTGTAAAAGAGCAAAATTGTTCACTTTACCCAGCATGTGAGGTTTTAGTCAACATTTCTCAAAGTTGATCTCTTCTTTTGTGACTGCTTGCTTGTAGGTCTTTTACTATCCCCAAAATTAAGAATTTGGTCGGAAATGCTTTAATCTGATTTGGGACCTCTACACATAATGCTGAGTAAATCAAATGAAATAGTCCAACTCTGGGGACTGTCATAAGACAATATCTCAATTAACAACATGGAATCTAACACACTTAAGATTTGTCAATTTTGACCTTTACTTGACTCTTTGGTGACCTGTTATGAACGTTCCCTCATCTGCATGAGATGATAATTTAGATTTCTTGCATATAAAAATACAAATAAATGTCAAAAAACCAAAATTAATGTTAGTAAGCAAAATTAATTTCACAATTTTCGGCAAATTCCATGATCTAACATCTTTACAATGTGACCCCCCCCCCTCTTTTCAGTGACTTCCTTAACCTAGTAGTGAACAAGAACTAATAAAAAGTGTCATAGTATTCTTGGTGAAGAGTAAATGCGTTCGTTATATTATTGTATTCTATTACAAACTAAAAATTTTAATTTTTCATGCCATAATAGCAACACAGAACTGAGTTTTCAATACAGTTTTGAATGTTTGCTAAAGTCAAAACAAACATTTATTTATGAATAAAAAAATTAACTACAAAAAAATTACAGTTTTTTTTTTTACAATTTAAAGGACATTGGTGAATTTTAGTGATAAATGTGGAGAAACTCTTGATTTGAAAGAGATGAAGAAAAACAGAAAATTATTCATTCTCTATATATAAGCATCATTGATCAGGGTAATCATATTCACCCCTACGTAGTTCCCCACTTTCCCTGGTTTAAGTATTTCAGTCTAAAACATTGCTTTTATTGAATATTTAAAAAAAATAACTGAATTATTATACAATTATCTAATTTAATTAGTTTTAAAAATAAAATTATTAAAAATAAAATTATTAAAAACCTCTTACTGAAGCTAGTTTTATTCAGTTAATGATGCTTCTAATTTAAACTGCAACTTTAATTTAAGAACAGTAAAAGTTAGTTTAATTTCGTATTAATTATTTATACCATGACCAATAGAAACAATTTATAGTGGTATTTGACACCTCGTAATACCAATTGAATAATAATAATAAAACATTTAATTTTTCTTTTAAAACTTCACAGCAAATTTTTAGATTATTAAATTGTTATTACAGTGAAACACCGATCTATTGTTCCCACATTCATTGTTTTCCCATATTGATAGTTTTATTTCTATGGTCCCTGCAGAAATTGTATTTGAATAACGTTAAAGAAACTCTCATATATTGTTCGCCAAAAAGTGACTTTCCTGTATTCATCATTGCAAGATTTTTCTCCTGACCAACATAAAATTGAACATTAAGTGAATCCATATGGCATACAAACTGTAATTGCTTCTTGGTATGATTTCTTGGTTTATTGAGGATCAGAGAAGGATGTGCATAGCGTGAAATTTAATGATTATAGTTCCATTAACCAAAACAGTGAGGCATGCGGTATCCTAAACATGGAAGAAATGTGGGATGATGCAAAAAATGAAAATAATAGAGAAGCAGAGGATAATTTTCATGCCAATGAGGCTGAGAGTACACTAGTATGAAGTTTGCCTGAAGCAATAACAGTATTTGAAACTATATGAACTTTTTTATACAAACATAAAATCTCATGAAAGGTCCTGAAAGTTATTGTAAATCTTGAAAATTTACTGTTTAATTTAAAAGATGACAAATAACTTTACATAAAATTACTGATATTTTAAAATAAGTATCACTTAATTTTCATCTTCAATTTATTTGTTTTACAATTTTGTAACAAATTAGTATTTGTTGGTGTCATTGCATGCATGCATAAAGATTGTTTTCTTCGTATTTTAACTTGAACCTGCATTTGTCGTTTTCCGCGCATTCATCGCTTTTTCCTACTCACCCCATGAAAAACAATAAATCGCGGTTCTACTGTATAGTCAAATCTGTCTATCTTGAATGTAAGAGAAATCTGGTACAAAGAGGTTCTGAGTTATTTAACAATAAAAATAATTTTTTAATGACTTTTGATGTTAACTTTGTTTACACTAGCTTTTCAGGTTAACAGCAGCTGTAAATCTCTTGTGATCAACATTTTCTCGAGCTTTAAGAAACGTTATTAAGTGATCTAAACTTTCTCTGCTTCTTTTGTTGTTGCTTTAAGTGCACCAGTATGAAACTTCCAAAACTGAAAAGAGGTGGTCTTTGGGCATCGATTTTTGTGATTTACACTATCCGAATGGAAAGTACATTTAGATAGTATACACAGTGAATCTCAGAAATTTTGAGATATTAAGGTTTACGAGATAGACAGGTTCGACTGTATTTATGGCAGTTAAAGCATAGACAGAGAAACTGAAATCTTAAGAACTCTTCAACTCTTAGAAAGCAGGGTGTAAAAAAATCAGATTTTAAAAAAAAATAATTCTTTATTTAAATCAGACTTTATTAAAAATAAAGTCAGATAAAAAAAAGATTAATAATTAAATAAGTTTAACTACTTTACATACAGACAGCTGGTAAATATTTACAGATTTATACTACCAATAACTAGATAAAATCTTTCTTTGGTATGCAAATAAAATAATTTTGTCTCAAGTGGATGATTTTGAAAGCATAGAAAAATTGACTGATTATAAACTGACTTAATTTGCAAATTTAAAAAGCTGAAATTGGGTATATATGTTATAAACCACCGTCGCAAGACCGGCATTGATTTTGGTGTGTATAGGACAAGTAGTTTTTCCACAGGGCTACGACAAAGATTTCTTTTACATTATGGCCTATGGGGGGGAAATTCTTGAAAGTGCGGCAGTGTTTAAACGACACATTCGATTGAGCTCAAATTGGGTAGATATGTTATAAACCACCATTGTAAGACCGGTATTGATTTTGATGTGTATAGGACTTACAGTTTTTCTACATGGCTATGACAAAGATTTCTTTTACATTATGGCTTCTGGGGAGAAACTATTGAAAGTGAGCTGGCATTAAAATGGTGCATTGGATTGAGCTTCAACTTGGTATATATGTTTGAATTATTAATCGATTAAAATTTATTTAAATGCTTGGTAATGATCTTAATCGTAATTGTTCGGAAAGTCGAGTGGAGTCACTCCAGATTTTAAAAAATAGTTTTTCTAGATTACTCAGTTCTTTTTTTCACAAATGAAATGGTTTCGTGTACATGAAACACTCATATAAGAGGGGATGTTTTCAGTGAAACAAAATCTTTCTAATGCTAAAAGTTTTTGCCCGTTTTTAGAATGAAATGCAATTCTTATTTTTGCATATAATAAAAATATGAAATTACTTATTGTAAGTAAACAAAGATTAAATATATTGAGTAAGATATATTTTGTTGAATGTTTTTCTAGCGCTTGTTGTAATTGTCTCCAAAATGGGCTTTATCTTACCAGTCAAATTAAAACTGAATACTTTCTGGTGACATACTTATGGTAATTGAAAACAAATCTTAAATAATCTAGCTTTCACAATTAATTCCTGTTCTTAAAAATTGAATTTATGGATTTTGATTCATGTTTTTCAACATGTAACAGGGTTGGTACCGACTGCCATGGTTTAATGGAATAGATGTCATGAACAAATAATGGCCAATGGGCCAGAGGTGGGGAATGCAATCCCATGGGAAAGGGATTCTGCACAAATGTTTGTGGGACTAGTCTTGTGGGTGTGAAACTGAGAAATGAATTATTTTTATTGCAATTTCATGAAGCCTTCCACAATTAAGAATTGACCAAAATTTTTTGCATATTTATGTATCTTATCTAACAATACATGAATTAATAATTACAAATTTTAATTTAAAGTTTTAAGCTTTTTTAATTGTAATCTAAGTTTTTCACTAACCTCCCATTCTCCAAACAAGCAGAAGCATTTCATACTAATTTATCTCTTACGAACAATTTACGAATCAATCACAAAAAGTTTTCATTTTAGGTTCTAATTTTATTAATTAATGCTTTTTAGTATTTTACTAAAATTAAATCAAGACTAGGAAAGGATTCATTGGACTAGTTTGATATTTTAATTCTTTTTTCAGAAACAATGAAAATGAAGTATGTTAACATACCTATAAATTTCATACTTCTGTAAATTATTTTCTTTACATAAAATTATGAAAATCTCTTTCTTTTTCTTATTTCTCTCTGTAATCAGTTTTAAATGAATTCTAAGCTTGAGAGAAATAGTCATCTGAAGTTTGTCAAGCATAGTTTCCGTGGGATCCAGCATTACACCGAATCAATAAATCTTAATCCAACAAACCAAAAACAGTGAGGAATTGCATTCTCAAATCATTAGCACCAAGAAAAGGTTGATGAAAATGAAGAAAAGCTGATGAATAATAAGAACCAGTGATCATGGGCATCAATACATATGGGCAGGGAGGAGCCATAGTTCCACCCTCACTAGCTCCCATATTGTTATGATTTACATACTGGTACACTGGTTAATAGAAGTAATTCAATGTTTCACTATACAATGGGGCTAAATTAGCTGCATCCTTTCTATGGAGAAAGGTTTCACCATGATTTGGTTTTACTGATTGGTTTAAACAAATCGTGGTTCAACATTTCTCCTTAGAAAGGTTAAATCTAATTTAGCAGCATTTTTTTGGTGAAATGTTAGCTACTTTTCTTAACAATGTTATTAACACAGAAGTGCTTCAACATCAAATAGAGTAAAAAACACCTTTTTGTCAAGTGATTTTGTATTCTCTATGAAAATTAGATCAAGACTAGGAAGACGAGTGACTCTTTATGCTGTCTTTTTAAAATTCTTTTTTAGCAACTAAGAAATAACATAAATATTACTCTGAATATCATGACTATGATATTCATATTTCTCTAAGTTACTGTATGTCAAGGCATCCCCTCCTGGCAGATCGCCGTAGTGTAGCGTTGCCGTAAAAAAAAAAAAAAAAAAAAAAAAAAAAAAAGTTATTGTATTAATTATCAAACAAGATTAATTATTATTATTAAAATTCATAGTGCTTATAATCTGTTCCCCTACTTTCCCCTGTTGAAATGTCACTGTTACACTAGTTAAAAATAGGAAATCATTGCAGGATCAATGTCTCAATCCTGAAATCCCATGAGACAAAAAACAATGCAGGACTGCATGCCTTAGCCAAAGGTTATGCATCCTTGATTTAAATCAAAGATTTTTAAAAAAACCAATTAATTTAAATCATAATTAAAATTACTGACACCCTGTTTGAAATGTCAGTAAAATAAAAAAGAAGTTCTAATATAGTAATAAATACATAACTTAATATACATACATTGCCAACTTTGTCTTTTAATCTCAAGCAAGCATATCCCAGCAAAAGATTTAAATCGTCTTCTTTAAATTTTAAAGCATCTTTTGATTTGATCATCTAAAATAAATAAAATTAAATTAATTCTTCCATACATATATGAATTAAATGCCTTATGATGATGACTTTGAATAACAGAAACCTCATAAAACTTATATTTCATCTGATTATAAAAATTTATCCATAGAAGTAACATTACAAATCTTTGAACAAAGAACTTTTACAAGAAGCCACAGTATGATAAGAATATTTTGTAACATAAGTCATCTACTATATTTAAATCTAGGATCAGAAAAAGTGAAATGGCTCACACTTTTAGTTATTAATGGAGCATGTTTATTTGCTAATCTTAAGGTTCAACTTTGCATGACCAGGCATTGTCTATTTATGAAAATGTTCTTTAAAATACCCCTTCTGTTATCTATTAGATTTAAGTTGTGTCATTTCTAGACTTTTTGCAAAATCATTTATTTGCATGCATGAATAATTCAGCTTTTTAGCTAGCGAAATTAGGCAGATGCAACAACACAGATTCTATTGACTAGGATTATCACACTGATCCTACTCCCATCTTACTTTTTTCAAGACTATTTAGGATTTTGCCAATTTCTTATTTCTATTTTGGATGTATACTCGGACCTTTGGATCCGTAACAGAGGTAGAGGTTTGGAGATGTAACCTTTGAATGTATACTTGATAGTTTACCATTTTTATCTATGGAAACAGCTTTAAAATTTTACTGAAAACCTTAAAAACCAAATAAACAACAAAAATATTTGAATACCATATTTAAATTAATTTTCTGATATAGAAAAAAAGATGCAGTCAACTTACTTTTGGACTACATGTAGTAAAAATAAAGTCCAAGTGGTTGAATGCGGCTTTATAATAACTGCATTTAATTCTCTCACAAGATATCCAAAGGTCTACTCTACTCAGGGCTGGATTTACACATTTTTGCGCCCTAGGCCAAAGGCCATAATTGCGCCCCCCCCCCTCGAAAAATTGATCAATAGTTCCAATTTAATATGCATAATAATTCGTTTTTTCTCATCAGCACTATATGTCACGTAAAGTGTTTTATAAAGTACAGGTTTTTTTTAAAGATTGTCAGATAATTTACATTATTTATTATCATTTCGATAGGATGACCCTGAATTTTACCATTTAAAGCCACGAAACAGTTCAGTTTTGAGAAACTTATGAAAAGTCATCGCAAAACAGAGGATTGCATTGTAAACTTCGCGCAATTTTTGGACACGTTAGACGTCTTTTGGACACGTTAACTTTCTGCAAAACTTCGGTATCAGTTTCTGTTCTCAGCATTTTTATGGGTAACATATCAGAATCAGAATAGAATGCACTTTTTCTGGCAATCTTTTAGATGGAACTAAGAAACCAGAAATGCTCGTTTCATTAATTGTGCGATGTTTCACCGATATATTTTGGACGAAAGAGTTGATAATGCGTTTTCAAATTTTTCAAAATTATAGACGCATTACACTCAAAGCAAAAGCTTTTTTATCGAGCAGACATATTTACCCTTCTGTGCGTGTGTGTGGTGTGGTTCTTTTTTCAGGAACGTTGGGATATCGGAAGAGCACAGACAGTCAGACGCCTTTTCGAGGATAACTTACTTTGAATAATTGTTCTCTCCGGTACCCCTCCTTTCCTCAATGTGATTGTTCTGGAGCGGATCTGTTAGTTCTGTGTCACGTGCCATCGACTTGGACATGGTCTTTCTGGGATGCTCTGCGAGCAATTCCGTGTCTGCGAGGGCGGGGGGGGGGGGGGTTTAGGATCTCCACACACAAGTTTTCTATAGATAAGATATTGTACTAGGGAAAAAAAGCAATTTTTCGGAAGCCATAAACGTGTTTTCCTTGGGCAATAATCACTTAAAGTAAGTCGTTTTCGTTTCCCTTTTCCAGTCCTTTTCCTCCTCCGTGATGGTTCTGCAGGGGAGTTCTTTGTTCTGCTCCCTTTAGACCTGTGCGCGCACTAGGCCATGGCCTAGGTTGGCCTTATGGGAAATCCGCCACTGACTCTACTGCACACATAAATTTACACTTCCAGAAAGTTTTTTGAAAAAATAAATTTAGAGACACATTTCTGGCAGAAAATTTCCAAGGCCCAATATTTCCCAAGAACGCAATCGTTTTCTTCCAAAATTTCCCACAAAACCATAACATATTTTCATTCATGTTTAAGAGACTAGTATTACTATACATTGATTAGACTGTTAGAAGTCTTCAGGAGGGGAGAAGGGAAAAGGAGGGAGCTAGTGTTTTTCAATTTTCCCTCAGAGTTCATGCAACATTCTTTTGGAATGAAAGGAATAGTTGATGGACAGATTTTTATAAGCATTGAGAAACTACTGTTTTCTACAGGCTAGTTAGCCCCTTTTGTAGACAAAAGCAACGCTACAAAAATATTTTCTCACTTTAAATACCCTTAGGGCAAAAATTTCGCCAGGGCTTCGCCAAATTTCCCTCAAACCTTGTTTGCGCATATCCAGCACTCATGTTATTTTCTTTTTAGCGACTCCAATATGTTTACCAAGTTCTTCTGTATTTTCATGAGTTAGATTTATTTGGTAGAAGGTTGGAGGCAGTTCCTGGGAGAAAGCACCAAGGGGGAAAAAAAATCATTTGACCTGAGGATGACCATGACAATTGGACAAAAGTGCTAGTCTATGGAATTTTTTAAGGTATTTTTGGTAAAATCATACAACCCGGTGTGCACCCCATGTAAACACGGCGACAGCCGCTGGAGCTTGGCAACCGCCAAGCTCCTTGTATATACATTGTCTTGTATATACAGACATGGCTAACAAAAAACAGTTTAATTTTCTAATAATATTTTTGAAAAACCCAAATTCTTCAAAATATTACTTAAGGAAAAAAAATTGTCAAATCCCGTTATTGTAAAATAATAATAATAATAATCTTCAAGTTCTACTGTTTAAAAGTTAGTAATTTACTATCTATTTAACTAAAAAAAAAAAAAATAAATAAATAATAAAAAAAAAGAAAACCACCAAGTCCCGTTATCCTAAAATTAAAATAATATAAAAATCTTCAAGTTCCACTAATTAAAAATTTATAAATAAATAAGTCATTGCATAATTTCTAATCCACAAATAATAATAACAAGTAAATGACTTGTTGAAAATTGTCAAAAAAGTGCAATTGTCGCAAAGTGCCTTTAAGAAAAATTGAACACATCGAGACATCCTGATTTCATGCTTAAAAAATAATTGTTCGCCAATCTATTCGGCTAGTGCCTCCACCCCCCCCCAAAAAAAAAAGATTAAAAAAGGAACCTTCCCTAATTGTCTGGGAAACACTCATCCAATGAAGGATGACATTGTTTTGATGAACGTAGAATTTTATGAATACTGTTTGTTTTAACGAATGTAATGTTTTAGTACATCACTATACTGTAAGTAGACATTTTTGCATAACTAGTTATGACTATCGGTTCAAAAGTTACTTAAGTACACCAAGACTATAATACAAAGGTAACATTATAGTTATGCAGGATGTACACAAAAGAATACCCCCAATTTTAACAAGCTACAATTAGCTCAAGAAGTTGCAACATTTTTGAGCAAATGTAGCATTTTTAAGTTTATAAAATGAAACACGTTTAATGTGACCTCTGTTACCACCTACCAAAAAAATAAGGCCTTCAACGAATTTCAAAGAATAAACTACCTGTAAAAGAATATTCTAACGCATTTACTTGGTTAAGGAAATATAACCTTTCAAATTCTCCATTTACACATTTTTGTACAAAAGAAATTAAATCTCAACATGACTAATTTTTTAACTTAAAAATAAAATAAAATAAAAACAACAAGAGCTTATAAAAGAAAATAATTACCTTACAAACATCGCACACAAGCTTGTCATCTTCTGGAAGCGGCTCTTTCAAACATGTTTCATGGTACACACGATGGCAAGTTGAGCAATACAAAATTTCTCCTTCCTTGTGACACTCAAAACAATACCAATCATGGCCATCTTTATCCTGTAGTAAAATAATGTGCATCAGTAATAAGCAATTCAACAAAATAAGGTAAATTCTTTGGTATCGCTTATCTTTACTTATTATAAATGAAGATGTCTATCTGTCTGTCTGTTGGCGGCATTACGGATAAATGTTTACACCTAGAAACACCAAATTTGGTACTCGGGAAGTTCTAAACATGAAGTTATGCACCTCGAAGCAATTTTTTCAAAATTTGACTTAGATTTTTTTTTAATTTATGTTTCGAATGATTTTTGGCATTTTTTTCACCTAATTTGTAATAACGGCAGTAATTACACTTGCAACAAAACGGCATTTGTATCAGCGGATAGAGGAGAAATTTTTCTTTTAAAAAAAGTTTGTTCTGAATATGTAACATAATTTGCAGATTTTTAGGAATTTTTAAACTAAGTTTTTTTTTTTTTTTTTTTTTCTCGTAAAATAATTTTTAAAATTGGTGCATCTCGAATTCTATCTGTCATAACCTTTTGATAATTTGACAAATCGCGAAACATTCCTTTCCCTCTTAAAATAAAAGCAAAAAAATTATATAAATTAGGTGATTTTTAACAAATTTTAATGTAACATAATGTTTAGAATTTAGCATCAAAGCAGAGAGCTCATGCCATTACATTAATAAACCATGGGACAAGAATTTATGTTGGGTTGCCACAGAAAGGATTAGAAAAAAGCTTTCTAATCCTTTCAAAGACATCTATTTTTTTTTAAGGAACTGTAATTTCCTGCCGATAATCTGTTAAAAAACTTATGAAGGTGCGGATTATCTGTGGCATTTTATTTTTGGGGACTGTTTTAATTAACAAATGACGTTGATTTCGATTGATCCCACTCAAGATGCATACTTTGATCGAGATACGTTAATCGTAATCGAAAGTTTGTCAAAATGCTGTAGCATTTCCCACACATCGCTGCCGGGTAGAACACCTATAAAATACAGGCCATCTATCGATCGCAGTTTTCATCCTTCATGGGTTTTGCGGAGTATTTTGACGTGCTGTCACTGAAAATTTTTACAGGGCAACTCTGATATTTAGAGGTAAAAAGCAACCTATTCCACCAATGACCGGCCTGGACCCTAGTGCAGTCAATCGACCTTAATCTACAAACACCAAATATTATCTCACCTCAATTGGTTGTTATAATTCTAGTCTGAAGGATCATATAACTCTTTACAATCCTTGATTAATAAAATTTATTTCTCATCGTCCATCACTAACTTCGGTTTTAAAAAATCCAATTAGGTAACGAAGCAATTTCACCAGGAATGACAGTCAATTTTTTCTGTTCTGTTTGCGAAAGGCAATTAAAATATTGCAATTTTTTAAACATCTGCAGACATTATCGAAGTTCAGAAGCGGTATTCCGAGATTGGAAATCTTTGGGCAGCTTCAAACTCTTTTCAGACAAGGGAACGTTACAGCAATAGAAATGCATGCATTTTCCCCCATCAATAAAGCTTACTTTGGTGCAGTATGGTACGAACGCATGAGTGAGAGCAGACCTTAACAGATAATTCTTTATACTAAGAAAATAATTAAAAAATAAAAATAAAAAGGAGTATTGTTTTTTCCTGACCCTCTCCCATCTGGAGCTTCTGTTCAGAGATAACACGGTTGAATCATCGAAATGCAAGATCGTGTTGATTTTCCTCCTCGTGGTTGCCAGCGCAGCTGTGAAATGTTTTGTGTTGTGAGAGAATTTTCTTTTTTTTGTTTCCATACCACTACGTTTCATGGAAATATTGATATCCTGTGGCAGTTTGAAATTTGCATCTCCCTCTCTGTTCTAAGTTTGGACAGTTGTGGTTCACATGAGTTAATCAAACTTTTGAGAAGACTAGAAAAGAACAAAAAAGGGAAGCTGAAAATTTTCGGCATTTTAACAGCAAATAATGCTGTTTCTTAACTTAAAAAATTCAGTTTTATAATTTATCATATATGTTGCATGCATTGTATTTTATTTCGATATCGGTGTGCATTAAAAACACTGTTTATGAAAAATATCAGTAGTCTTCTACAGATTATCCGATGCAATTTTTAAAAAAAGGCTGATAAAATCGTCTGCAGATTATCGGCAGGAAATTACGGTAATAGTGTACGGAGACTGAATTTACACATCTTGGTACTTTTAATTGTTAGGAAAAAAAAAAAAAAAAAAAAAAAAACGAGCAAAAAACTGGTGTTAATGTTAATATCCAAATAAAAGGAAAAAAAAAAGAACTTTGTTAAAACACACATATGCTATAAAAAATAATGCGAGATGTACATTTTGGGTGGTACTAGGGTTTGTCCCTTCTTTAAAAACACCATCCCACAAAAGACAGGAAGGTAAGACAGTGAGAAATATAAACAAAAGAGCACAGAAAAAGGAAGTTGTCATTCGGAAGGAAAAAATTCTTAGAAAATCAGAGTGAAAAGGGAGAATAAAATGGAGAATGGGGGGAAGGAATAAGCAAAAGAGGAACAAAAGTTAAAAAAATAAAAAATTTAATAAATTTAATTAGCTGACAAAAAAAGAACATTAAAAGAAGAAATACAAAGTAAATTCTTTATTCCTGTTTATGTGAATGAAAGAGTTTAGAAAGTGATTTCATTCCTTGTAACTTTTAGCATTTTCTTTGCATCTCGAGAGGGTAGGCATGGATGTCTTTTTTTTTTTTTCCCAATATGCTGCCGTTGGATGGTTTTAGATTTTTTAGAGCCCTTTATTGAAATTGTTACAGTGGGTTGTTGCCTTTCGAAAAACGGGAAATTACGGTGTCCCTAAGCTGCACTTGGGGACAACGGGACAAGCCACCTAAAATCGGGACGCATGGTCACCTTACCCTCAACCAACATGGGTATCTTTTACAGCAGTTAAACAGTGACGTCATAAATTTTAAAAATGCGTGAAATGTGTAAACTCTGCAACTCTAACGTTCTGTCACAATTAAAGCGATTCAAATAGCTCCTCGAGATTACACAGTTGGATGTTTTTCAGGAGACAGAACCATGGTGGATTTATAAGATATCGCTATATTGGATACATGGATATTTCAACTGGTACCGCTTGGATATTTTCCACCATGGTGAGATGAAATGTTTTGCGGAACTAAATACGCCAATCTTACAAAACTATGCATAAATTAAATACATTTGGAGAGCTTCCTTAATGACAACCATTATGTGAAATGCTTATTGTTTATGCTAATGCATAAACTGCAAAGAATCGCCATAGAATAAAAAGGTCCCATTTGTGAAAAATAATCTAAGTTGCTTCTTTAAATTGAGCCTTCAAGAGGGAGAAGCGAAGATAGGTAGTATTAATATATATAATAGGTAGTATTAGTAGATTTGTAATGATAATATGAATAAATCACAATATACCGCGTTAATAAATATTTCATGAAATTAAATAATCAATGAACTGTAAAATGAAATTATCAATATTCCGTTCATCCCTTTTTAATGGTTGTCTTACAACCAACTAAATGATAGTAATTCTAATTTGCATTAATATATCCTGCAGTAATTTCAACAGAAGAGATTACTTGAACTTAAAAAAATAAATAAATAAATAAATTCTGTTTTGCCACATGCAGATATGATTTTAGTAAAATATTTGCTTCTTCCCGTATGAAGAGCGGGTGAGCAGCTATTTTTAAATAAATGGTTGTCCATTTCATGTAGTGTCTGAGGTATTTAAAGCTACAACTTGAACCTAAAAAGCAGTATGATGTAGAAATAAGACATTTTGAAAATCAGGAGTTCTCTGCAAACCGTCAAGCTTTTCACTTTTCTGATCGCGAATGACAGTGACATAGTGTTTTGAGTCATTATATATTGCAATGATGCTAGGTTAGTACTCATGCCGTAAAACTTTACGTCAAGAGTAAAAAAATGCTTCTTTTTTTTTAGATTCCACATCACTGGAATTAATTCGAATTACACATGCAAGGAAAATTTTGTTTCCCAACTGTGAGAAGAACGGGCATGCAGCTAGTTTATAATAAAAATAAATCATTTTTAGAAAACAAATAATATTTGTGCACTCTTAGTTTACACAGCTCATCTGATTCATTATTTTTCCTATCCTTCATACGACTTATGCAATAACCTTCTGTTACTTAGTAATATTTTAAAATCATGATGCATAAAACTTCATACGTGAGTGTATTTTATAAATTACTTACAAGGAGAGGGTTCAATCTTGGAATCAGAGATTTGAATGAAATTTTGTGGAAACGTAGCTCCTAAGACATGATCACTGAAGCAAATTGTAGGGCTCAGCAAACTGGCAGTTTCAAGAAATCATGCTCTAAACATTTGAAAATCAGCATATATAGCTTAAGTACTGTTGTGATGAAAAGTAGTACTAACATTCATAGTGCAATCAGGAAGGGCATTATGCTGGTGTTCACAAAGTTGCACATTTGACACCCGAAAAGGAAAAAATAATTTTTATCTTTTATTCATTCATTTTAACGCATATTTAGTTTTGCAATGTAGTATCTCAAAATATGGACAAACAAGCAATTTAATTCTTGAAAACAATGCATCAATGAATAGATGCTTGGAGAATGTAAACAAATCTAGTTTTGTGAATGGTTGTAGTACGAATTACACTTCTTCAAGTCCCGCAGTGGTCTGGATGCTAAACTCCTTTCTCATAAGAATGTGTACGCTAATGGGAGCCAGTGCACATAAAATCTGTTGTGGCTCTTATGTCCTCCATTGTTAACGATACCTCTGGGGGTGCCGATTTCAGGTGGTTGGTCCCTCATCTGGAACTAGTTCAAAATTATGGGACCCAGAGCAAAGTCAGACTTCCTCCCACTGGGACTTATTAAAATGGAAGTCGTCCCTTTCTGTCCATTGTCACCTTATGGGGATCGTGCATTGACAGGTGCAGTGCAGAAGGCATTAAAAACAACAACAGAATTCTTCAAAGAAAGGTCATATGAAATAGGTAAATTATATATATGTTATATACAGGGAGAGAGAGAATATATATATATATATAATAAAAATCTCGGCTGTTCGAGCCTCGTCAGGGGGAGACCCCCCTAATTTTTTAGTTTCATTATTGCCATATTAAAACGATATTAATTGACTATGTCATTTTATCGCTCATCTTTCGCACATTTCGCCTGGTAACCCTATGTTGAAATTTATATGCATGTAACCCATTTATAAAAAAATACATGTAAAGCATATTCTACAGCTTACGAAATATTGTGAAAATAGATTAAAGCTGTTGTGAACTAATAGTATTTAAATACATGTAAAATTATGTCACATTTTTGGGGCACATTTTTCAATAAAGGTTGTTGAGAGATAAAATGACATAGTCATTAATACATTACAAATATATACATGTGATAATAGTTATAATAATTTACTTGAAATTGATTCAGTAACACAAGCTGTGATGTTTAAATCAATTTTATGTCATTATTTAACTAAATAACAGAAAATGAATGAAAGAAAAATAAAAATTATTCTGTGCCTCTTCAACGTGCAACCCCAAGAACTCTAGGTTAATGCGGTTGCATGCCCTTCCCGATTGTGCTATGATAATTTCAAACTTTTTTTCATCAAAACAGTACTTAAGTTGTATATGCTGACTTTCAAATGCTTAGAACATGATTTTTTGAGAATGCCTGTATGTTGGGTCCCACAATTTATGTCAGTGATTGCATGTCTTGAAGCCCAGTGGTGTAATGGCTAGCACACCGCACTGCCATCTCACAAGGTCTGGGATGTTTGAATCCCAGGATGGGCAAGGTCAACTCATTCTTTCATCCTTTGAGTGGGTTGATAAAATGAGAACCAAACTTGCTTTGTGTCAAACACTGGGGGCTTTGCATCAGGCTGACCACCTGGCTGAGGCATATGCATTTGCTTCTCCTGAGCCCATGGTCGCGAAGGTGTGGTTAGGCAGCACAGGCCTTGGCCTTGCAGAGGGGCTGTTGCACCAATGTACGACTTGATTGCATGTCTTACAAGCTACATTTTTGCAAAATTTCATTTAAATTGGTGATTCTAAGGTTGCACCCTCTTATTGTTAGTAAAAAAGAAAAAAAAAACTTTTTCAGATTTTAGAAAATGCATAACGTTAACATTTAGTAAGATATCACACACTTAAAATTTTTCTGAATGTTTTATAACCTTCATAATTTATCATCTGTAATAGAGCATACTAAATTTTGTGGACAGATAAGGAATTTGTGTTTTGTACATAATTTATTTATTCACACAACTGCTTCAACTTGAAGTGATGTGCAAACTTCTCATAAATTTTTGCTTTTTTTCCCTCCCTGAGGAACTCAAAGTTAAAATGTGAAATATATATGAAAGCATATTTATTTTAACACTTGGATACTTACAACATCTTTTTCTGGAATTCTGTAGGTTTCTTGTTCAACTCCTACTTTGGAGCCTTTATTACCCATTTTTTTCTTGACTTCTATGAGACCATCACAGACTGCATACTCAAGCTGCTGCTGTAAATCAGAAGGGCTTATGTTGTGTTTCCTCCGCATATAATTAGAAATGCGCTCAAAATTGGGGACTTGTCTCTGCTGTCTGACACAAACTATTGCATCCCAGATGTGATGAATAGTTTCTGTACTAGCTAATCTTCGTTTTGTAACAGTCATTTTGAAGTATCAAGCTATTAAAAATGTATTAATATCAATAACGACATAATCAAATACATAAAAAAGACATGCATGCACTATGTTGTATTGCTTATATTTGAATTAAAATGCCTTTAAAGATTTGTTTAGTAATCAGTAAAATTTAACTTTTAAGTTCCATGAAAGGACATGCTGTCAGCAGTTCTAAATTTAAACATTTAAAGGGTAACTAAAATTTAAAAGAATTAATATGAATTTACATATGTTTAACCTCATTTAAAGTGTTTTCTTACATTTCCTCTGCAGCCAAGCATTATATTTTAATTCATTACACAGTATGATCTTTTCTGTGAGCTTGCAGGCATGATATTCCATCTCCTTTTCTGTCACATCACACATAATGACCAATGGAACTCTGTTATTGGAGGAATAGGCAGGAAACAATTTTGCAGGGAGGATTCAACTTTTTATATTTCAACATGCTAGTTTTTTCAATACACTTCTACAAATAATAAATTATGTGCTTGAAAGTTTGGTTGTGTGTGTGAAATTTGGCTACAGCCTTGTCTGCAATGTTTTATATTTAAAGCTAACCTATATGCAAGGTGCTTGCAAGCAGCTTACATATAGAGCTACATTAAGTTCATGAGAAGACAGCAATGTGCAGGATGCACCTAATTTTTTATTAAACAGAAAATATTAGGCTAGAACTTCAGGCCAGTGTAATGTTTGCATAGTATACTCAGAATGGCTTTAATAACAATTTTCAGTCCAGCTAGGCAAGATGCATTTTTTTTAATCTTTTAAATTAATTACAATATTATACAGTGCGCACCGGTTATAACGGACCTGGGATATAACGTACTATCGGTTATAACGTACCTAGAAGCTAGGTCCTGATTGAAGTCCTATATTTATAATGTTATTTAACTTCTGTTAAAACGTACTTAACAAAAATACGTACTTCGGCTATAACGTACTTTTTATGCCAAAGCCAAAAATAAAGTTTTGCTTTTCTTAAGAATTTTATTTCTTTGTTTTCGGAAATTTCAGTACCTTCAAAAACACTCGTTGTCCGTTTTCAGATTCTCTAGCGAGATGAATTGTGTATGAATGAAGGGAACAATCTTTTATCTTTTTCGCCAGCAGTAATGGCGCCAGACTTTCCACGACGGGAGGGCCATCTTCCCCGACAGGGGGGCCAAACGATAAAACCCCAAAATTTTACGTTTCAGTACTTGCACAGCCTCTCAAAAAAAATATTCGAGTAAGAGATAAATTTCCTACTTTGGTTTCGTATATTAAAAATTATTATGATGAGATGGTCATTAATTATCTACTCTTGGTTAACAGCAAAGCCCAGCGATTTTCACCAAAGTCGAAGTTAAAAAGGTCGTTACGAAGGCAATTGTCAGCAGATCGGGCAACCCTGCTTACCCTAGAAATGTGGATCTTGCTCGCTGGTTCCTTCGAATCCCGAGAAACATACTCCGAACAGCAGATAATCAATATTCAGTATAAATATCGTATAATTCCAAGCAGAATGAGAATGGAAGTGAACGGAACGGAACCTCTACGGTCGCATCAGACACTTTTAATGGAATTTATCTGGTTGCAAAACTTCCTTCATTTTTCTAAACCAACAAATTCTCTAAAAAAAAATCCCCGACGGGGGTGCATGCCCCGCCCCCCCCGATCCCCTCTCTGGCGCCACCCCTGTTCGCCAGTTAGGTAGGGCTAAGAACAAGACCATGTTTCTTATTTGTCATTCATTAATGTAAATGCCTCCTGAAAAACCTATCTATAAGGATTCTGATGATAGAGTAGAAGAAACAGAGGAGCGTATACCAAGCATACCCGACGCATTAAATGCTGCAAAAACATTATCACAAATTTTTGAATGTCGCAGTGATTATGTAGAGACTCTACAAAAGTCTATCATGGATTTCCAAAACGGTATTTTTTAAGTAGCATCTGCCCATTTGAAACAAAAGACAATTACCGATTATTTATCTCAATAAAAATTGTAAGTAATAATTTTCTCTGTTTAATTTAAATTTTAAAAAATCTGACCTGTTTAAAACACACACTACAATGAAATTAAGAGCCCACTTTCTCTTTTTGTGTAATATTGAATCCTCCCGGCGGTACTGCTTACAACGTACTTCGGCTATAACGTACTACTTTTTTAGGTCCCGTGAGAGTACATTATAACCGGTGTCTACTGTACATCTAACACTGTCTTTGGAAGATGGAATTTTTTGAATGAATTTAAATACAGTGTCCTAAAAGTTCTCGCACTGACAACATAGGCCTCAGGCAGTGTAATTCTTTGATTGCATGATAAACATGAACAAACACTATGAACAAAATAACACAGAACTTTATTCTTGCACAATTTGGGCATGAAAAAAAAAAACATATAATAAAAACCAAAATGATGCAATATAAGCAGACCATAAAATTTAATAATAATAATTTAAAAAAAAAATCATGGATAATGACTTTTTTTAAGTTGGATTATGGGAACTTTCAGGTCATACTCAGTGGTGCTACAGAGATTTAGGTCTTTAGTATCAGAAAATATTGACTTTTGTATCAATTTTGCAAGGTTTCGTGTAACAAAAAATCTAATTTTGTACCAGTTTTGCAGACTTTTGTATTACAAAGAAATCTATTTTTGCATCACTTTTTATTACAAAAAATCTATTATTTTTGCATTTAAAGAGAAAACTATATTCATAAATTTTGCTGACTTTTGTATTGCTTATATATTATATAATATAACTTAAAATATATGTTATTCTTTATAAGAAGCATGGTTCAATTTAGAGATGTACCAGTACTTTATAGATACATACAGGAAGAATCTGAGAGAAATTTTATACGGCGGGACAGAAATGTTCCACCCCCCCCCACCCCACCCCATCTTGTTTTTGCCTCAAGAAATATATTTTAAATTCTGCCCAATTGTACTTTAAAAGTAGTTATTAAAAATAAAAAAGTTAATATTGTGGGGTCATTTTTATTCTTACCTAAATTATAATTTTGTATGTGTGAGGGAGGGGTGCATTTTTGTATTTTGCACCACTCAGAAAAATAGCTAGGACCAGCACTGCGTTGGGCTGTGATTCTTTAAAGTAATTTTTTAAAAGTAAATATGTAGAAAGGAAATTTGTAGTATATTTTGAAAAATTCACGGGCCCCCTCTAGTTCAACGGGCCCCGGGGCAGTGCCCCGGCTGCCCCCCCCCTCTCGCTAGGCCTGCATACATACATACACGCACACACACACACACACACACACATATATATATACATACATTCAATCAAATTTTGACTATGCATTGATACTGAGTAGATGTAAGAATTTCATTACTTGAGGTATTATTCAAAGCAAATGAATTAATACTAACTGATCTGTAAAAAATAACATAAATAATATACACAGCAAATCATAATAACCTAACAATATTATGACATGTATCTTTCCCCCTGGAGACCTAAAATCCACTTCTTAAATTACCCCCCTCCTCAAGATTGGCATTAGCAGTGAAAAGTGCATAATTAACTGAATTTCTAATTAATAATTTAACGAGAATTTATCTATGAGATTTCTGTTATTTAAATACACAAATATGCTTCCATCTCAAAAAGTGCACAATTCTTCATTTATGTTTAACAGTGATTCTAATTCACAAGTACTCAGTACATGACTAGTTCAATTATACATCCATAAAATCTACTAGATACAGAGCATTTTTTTTATAAAACCTAGTAAAACATTATTAATCATGAAGGCAAATGTATACAATTTCAGTATCCCAGATGACAGAATAAGTGAATCAAAAATTAAGAATTTTAAATTCTGAACCATAAAATAATTTAATACTAGCTTAACAAAACGTGTATGTTTATAAGTCATAATATTTGCAAGATTTTTTTAAATTATTCAGTTAATGAAATTTAACTTTATAAATATTACAATATTTTGTAAAAAAGAAACAGATAAAATATTTAGTTTTTCTACATTTTTTTGCAGTTTTCCTTATAATACCCACTGTGTAACTCAAAAACTAAATACCTTTTTATACATATAGAAAATTAATAATAAAATGTTTTTCCAAACTAGATAATTAATACTTTACATTTTCCAAGAGAAAATTATTTGCTATACATGTAAAAATTTCATTATATATATTTATATTAAATTAATGATGCATTTTTTTAACCTCTTAGTAAAGAACTCTTAAAGCGGAAACGAATAAAATCGATAAATTTCGGAGGGAGGGGGGGGGGATACCGAATTATGAAAAACTGATTTACATGTTAAAAACACCTAGGTAATAATGGCATATCATACTGCAAAATGCTTGAAAAAAGTACATATTTCAATTCAAATCTCCCATCTTGGATTAACTAAATTTTCCGATGTTCGAATTAATTTTAATTTTTCAACTGATGACAGGCACGTCTAAGTCTGAAGGGGCATTCACAGTATATAGCCACAGCTTATTATTTCCCTTTTTTTATTATTTTTTTAATGTAAACAATAGTGCAGGAACACTACACTACGATAAACTGAATAACTAATGTTAAAACTTAACCCATATGAGCATTACGCTGGCGTACAGATTGGCCGAATTTATTTTGATATATATCGACTAACTGCGCATGCTCTAGAAGTCAAAACACACAAATTGAACGCTGGAGAGACATTTAATAATAACCAAATGAAAAGATATTAATCGAGCGGTGCGAGAAGCCGATCCGCTCAACAGAAGTTGTGCAAGGAAAGAAACCGACCGCTAATGTTTTGATCCGAGATTCCAAATCATGGGAATGCCATTGTTGTACGGCTTTCGATTGAGTATTTTCACCCCAATAAAGCTTCCAGAAGTGTGAGGAAAATACTCAGTGCTACTAGTAAAAGGAGCATTTAAAATACGTACGTTTGTTTTGAATCAACAGCTGTGCAGCAGTTTAGAGATAAGGATAGGGGAAAGGAAAGTAAATAAAGCTCCAGCAAAGAGGCAAACGTGCAGACGCACGGACGCCGACGCCACACTCGGATGTCACAGGCGGTGATGGAACCAACCAGACAGACAGACGGAAGCATCAGACGCTCGTTCGCACGCACTCCGCTGTTGCTAGAGGCGAAGGAACGGGTGAAAGCAGCAGGAAAAGAGGGAAATAATCCGTTCTCTGTCGGAATAGTATAATCACTGCTAAGCGCGGGGGGCGAGGTGAGATGGTAAATTAAGGTGGGACTGGTGAAAGAATAAATCTTTAAATAGGCTATATGGAAAAGTTTTAAAATTTTTCCAAGCGAAAATATATAGCTAGGTCACAGAGTGTAGAGCAACAGTAATCATTCTAAACTGACCTATATTATCATCGTCTCGCTACGCTAGCTTTTACCCTGACGTTTCTTAAGAAATTCTAATAGTATATTTTCGATAGAACCCCAACAGTGCATTAAATATCAAAATACTCAGAGGTCGAAAAAAGAGTAAAACTCTTAGGAGCCACATATATATTGAATTTAAGTGGAAAAAAATATATTTAGTCGCCTGGGAGACAGGGTTTTTTCGAACCCTGAAAACACACTCCCAATATTGAGCTATTATCGTAAGTGGGAAATATTTTCCTACAATAATGAAGAAAAACATTCAAATTATACACATTTTTATTTTTCAACACTTAAGTGTTGTACTCAGAGCCAAATGAAACCTATCACGGACCTTATGCAATGAAATTCATAAAACTCCCCTGTACACAAATTCCATCTTTTCTTATTTTTTTTTAAGCTTAAGCATTTTTAAAAGTTTATTTGTTAATCACCCCCTCAAAAGAAAAAAAAACTCAAAAAATCCAAAAGAGAGGATTTTGCTTATTAATTATTATTTTTCCTTATTTTCTTCTATTAGTGAAACTGGTTTACTGAAATGAGATCCTAATATTTTCCCTTGAATATTTATAAAGTAGAAAGGAAAACATCTGCAGAGAAACCTTTTATAAACCTCTGAACAATTATAACTTGCACAGATCATTCATGTTTGGATGGAACTGAATACTTTCCAAAGGATTAATATCATTGCTGATTTGATTTTATCATTTTGTCAGTTTTCTAAGTAAATTCCTAATGTAATCAAATTTTAATTTGGTAATCAGGGCTATAGCCAGGAAAATATGGCAGGGGAGGGAGGGAGAGATGAAATCAATTATAAGTATATAGATGGAATTTCTGCATGACATGAAGATTATGCTAACTAATCAAAATTTTGATAGGGGGAAGAGGATTTATTTCTGATCCCCCCCCCAGACTATGTCCCTGCTAGTAACCAGAAAAGGGAGAATTCATATCATCAAATGACATTAAGAGCTACTTGTGCCCTTCTTTCCAAGATTTATCTACAGTTTAGATCTGCCAAGTGAAATTGCTATTTTTATTTATACGACTTTCACACTCCTTGCAGTTACAACTAAATAAACCTAGATGACCAAACCAAGGATCGATGCTGACAAAATTGGATCCATTTTGCAACCCTCTTTTACAAAATTACAATTGATAATTGATGTTAAAACAGGCATTCACAAAAATACAATTGAATAAAATGTCCCTTCACTGGCATTTTACAATACATTTTCATGTTTTGTAAATTATTTTAACGAAAAAAATATTTTTACAAAGAATTAGTGCGAAAATCCACAAAAATAGACGTTGAAATTCACAATATACTTTTCACAAAAATGGAATTCTGAAAAAAAAAAAAAAAAAAAAAAAAAAATCCTGGATCGACCTCTGATTACTGTAGACCTTTAATCAAGAGGCTTTAAAATTTTTTAAAAAGAGAAATAAGAAACCATTAGAAATAAAAATTACTACAGTACTTGTTGTCAAATAAAATACTTTGTTCCTAGCTAAATTGATTTCAATAAGCGACAAACATATTTTGAACCCAAACAGATGATATAACTGGTTGCTTCTCGTCCCTAAAACTCAAAGAAATTATAAAATAAGACAACTAATGGAATTCACAAACAATATTCCACACAGGAGCATCAATCTTTTGCCATCAGAGTCCATTCTCAAAAGTATATCAGGCATGTGCTGAACAAACAATTTAACAATCGCTACAAGTCACAATGAAACAACTGCAGAAAATCGCTTATAAGCATACTATCTGAGCCATTGTCATGGCTTGTAGATTTCTAATCTAGGGAACTGCAAGCAGTCTCAAAATAACGAGTTAGCTAAATTTCCTGAATGCAATACTCAGTGTCATCAGAATTATATGTGTATAACACTGTATCAGTGCAATAAGAAGTAGATTAAAATTCCTACACAAATTGTGAATTGAATATTAATAAACCAAACTAGTAAAAAACATGAAATGGAAAGAAAAAAATTTCCTTTTTCGGTCTTTGATTTATCAATCAAAGACCGAAAAAAAGGACATCAAACTGACATTAAATTCAATAAAACCACTACTGCCCTCGCAAAAATAGCCCAGGAACACCCCGTAGAAATCAGCTTTAACAATAGCCAAAAACTTGCCAATTACAAAAACAGTCATTATGCCCTAAATATGGAAGCCCTACAGATTATAACCACAGATGGCGCTGTGAATGATATGACGCATGCGCAGATCAATCCTGGATGGAACACCCTGCTAAGAAAGAGAGCTGGCCATTTAGAACTAAGACCTGTGCTGAAGAAGGTGGTAGCTGCCACCGATAGTGCTACATAACGGATTTTAATGTGTTTTTACCTGTTTTTAAATGACCTACCAAATTTTGTATGGAAAATCTCCAGGGCGAGTCCCAACATACCTCAAAGTGATTTTTTCGAAGTTCGAATTATTTTAAGAGATATTGATAAAAAATGTTGCAAAAGGCTAATTTTTGATCTCCGCCATTTTGAAATTGTAACCCTGCAGTGGAAAGAGTGGGAATTAAGCATATCTAGGTTGCCATATTTGGCAAGTTTATTAAATGATTCTGACTCTTGAAGTAAAAATAAAAGAATAACGATTTTTTTTTGTTTAGATTATTTGTAAGGTTATTTTTTAATTAAAATATCGTGTGCATGTGAAATCAGAGCAGGAATGAAATGTTTTATACTCAAAAGAAAAATAGGATTTGGAAATTTTCCAGAGACTAAAACGTGCAACTTTTTAATTTGGGGAAAAATAAAATGGTTGATGTGCGATTTTGAGGAGATGATTCTAACATTTGGCACACTTAATTGTAATTTTATTGTCTGCAACTTGGATTATGAATACACCTGAATAAGTTTTTGAAACTTTCATTCCGTTTGAATTGTGCATTTTTCTTCGCAGCTTTTCCCCATCATTTCTAATGTATTACACCCAGAAAAAGGATGTTAGAAATATCAATTTTAATTTTGTTTAATCACACTCATGAATAATGATATACTTTCCAACTTAATGGAATAAGTATAGAAAATAGGGAAGACCCATGGATTATAATACGTTTTTAATATATAGCACTTTAGTGGATATTTAAAATATTAGTGTTTTAGATTTTCTTACTTTATTTTTCCCCTTTCCACTTTTTGATAAAGGCCAATATATCCAGAAGTTCTTCAGAATTAATATAGAACGAAATTAATTTGTTCCTTTTTGTAGGTTTTTATCATTTAACCATCATATTTCTGTAACCAGGGGTGACCTGACACGGTAAGCATTGCTTCATTTTTTCATTAGCAGGGGGTGACACTTACCTTAGGGCCGCTCCTGTTTGTAACATCTTAATTTTAAATTCCATTCAGAATCTGAGAGATTTCAGTGCAAAAGAAACCAGTGAGGAACAGGATTCTCTTTGAACAAGATTTATTAAGATGGCGAACCAACTGGTCGCCGGAGGCAGCAAGTATTTAATATTTCATATTCTTTAAAATGTCAGGAATTAAAATACTTCAAAATTTAATATTCAAGTGTTTCCTTTATATATTATTGATCAGCTTTTTAAATATTTGTGAAATGATTATAATTTTTTTTAACTGCATATTTTATAGAAAGTTAATAGTTAATGGACATATTTATGTATAATGGACATATTTATGAACACTTAATATTATGAGGTTTTTTTTTCCTGTTCTGTTCCATATTTAAATGAGTTAGTAATAGTAAGGTTAATGCAATGTATCGTACAATTTAAGAAAAATTGGAAAGCAACAAAATTTAAATTTAACATATGACTTTTCTCTTACATTAAAATTACTTTGAGTGTGATATTAGTAAGCAACAGTTTGAATTTTGTACTACGGTACTATACTATCTTTCATTAGTGGTATAAAAAAATCTGATGTGTCCAACACATGACTTCCTTGCACGTCCATTAGATCAAAAATATTTTCGACGCACTTCCTCTAAATTTATTTGTTTGAAAGAGATAAAATATCAATAATAGTAAGGTTTAGCGATTTCCAGCCAAATATTTCGATATCGCCAAGCTGAGTTCAATTTGAAAGATTTCCTTCTGACACTTTATTTGGCGATATTTCACCAAAAGCCGACAAACTTGAAATAGTTTGCGAGATTTTGGGGATAGCCGAAGGAGTCATTGACCACAGACTTTCAATGAATTGAATGCATCCATACACCTTAATGTATTTAAAGTCATTTGGCTCACCCTGTAAATAAATTCCCAGTCGATTGCTGTCAAAAAAGATATTGAAAACCGTTAGATATTATAATATAGTTCTAAATACAAAAGTTCAAAATTCTACGGGTTAAAGTTTTAGAGTTATACAAAATACGAAATAATTTTTGGCGCCAAATTTGGCGATATTTCGGCGAAACTCGTCAATGTCGACGACATTTGGCGAGATTTTAAGCATGGACCAAACAATGACAGATTATCGCCAAATTTGGCGATATTTCGCCAAAACTCGCCAAGAACGATGACAAATGGCGATACTTTGGGCATGGACCCAATGACTGACTATCGCCAAATTTGGCGATATTTCGCTAAAACTCGCCAAGGTCGAGGACAGACGGCGAGATTTTGGGCATATACCAAACAATGACTATCTACAGTAGTATTATATTGAAAATGTCCATAGACATTAAAGTACTGAAATTCTTTCCGGTGGTCCTGTAAATAAACTCTCCAGTAGATTGGAACCAAAAATCGAGATGCACAACTAGATGTTACAACATTCTTATATATGAAATTTCATAATAGTTTTTGAGATTTGAAAGTTAAATATGCACACACGTACACCAAAAGTCGCCAAGCTTGGCGACTTTTGGCATAGTTCTTGAGGGAGGCACGTGACCGTGGTCGGACCATTACCTAACTTATGTGGTAGGACGGTATTGTGCTTGAAATGGATGAATGCCCCTAAAATTGCCATTGACCGTAATGTATTGGAAATCTTTTGAGTGTTCCTGTAGCAGAACTATAAATGATAAAGACACTTTTTTTAATAGAGAAATTCATTTTCTAACTCTTTACAGCCTATATTACTTCTGAGTCGTTTGAAATAGCCCAATACCTCTAAAAAACGCTTTGATGAATTTCGGCCCTTAGAGCGTAATGTATTTCGAATCTTTTGGGCGGTCCTGTACATAAACTATTCAGTCGAACGGAACCGAAAGGGGAGGTGCACAACTAGATGTTACAACAATCCTAAATATAAAGTTTCAACATTGTACGCCTAACAGTATTTGAGATATGCGAGTTTAATGAATTTCGACCCATTGAGCGTAATGTATTTCGAATGTTTTGGGCAGTCCTGTAGATAAACTATCCAGTCGAATGGAACCAAAAGGGGAGGTGCACTACTAGATGTTACAACTATCCAAAATATGAAGTTTCGACATTCTACGCCTAATAGCTTTTGAGTTAGGCGAGTTTAATGAATTTCGGCCCATAGAGCGTAATGTATTTCGAATCTTTTGGGCGGTCCTGTACATAAACTATCCATTCGATTGCCACCAAAAGGGGAGGTGCACAACTAGATCATAGAACAATCCTAAATATCAAATCTCAACATTCTACGACCAATAGTTTTTGAGATATGCGAGTTACATACATACGTACGTACGTACGTACATACGTACGTACGTACAGACGGCATGGAAAAACTGGCCACAGTAGACTCGCCGCTGGTCAAAATGAGTTGCAGACGCGTTAATATGATCGTGCATGCTAGCCTACGATGAGATGCATCGAAAAAATTTTTTAAATTAAATTTAGAGGTAGTCAAAATCGGTTTTTTTGTCGAAATTTGGCCCCCAAAATTTTTCGGGATCACATTACTTCCTTATACTACGTACAAGAAAGTAAAAATATGTGTTTGCTTTCTAATTCTCGAATATTTAAATTTGTTTACAATTCGGTTGACGAATATTAAAGTATCTGGCTAAAGCAAATACTCGGTTTGTCTGCCGAATAAGCAGTATACCAGATACCAACTGAATATTCGGTGCATTCCCTAGTTTTTTTAAAGTCACAATGTATAGAAACTGAAGCCAATAATGGATAATTCTTTCAAAAAACAATAAAAATTAAAAGTTAGAGAAGCGAAACTGATTTCATCTATTTCAAATTTGAAAGAGCTATGCAATGATGCAAAGATAAAAAATCTGGAGTGACTCCATTCGACTTTCCAAACACTTACGATTAGGATCATTACCAAGCATTTAAATAAATTTTAATCAATGAATAATTCAAACATATATACCAAATTGAAGCTCAATCGAATGCACTATTTAAATGCTAGCACACTTTCAAGAATTTCTCCCCATATGCCATAATATAAAAGAAATCTTTGTTGTAGCCCTGTAGAAAAACTATACGTCCTATACACACCAAAATCAATACCGGTCTTGCGGCGGTGATTTATAACATATATACCCAATTTGAGCTCAATCAAATGCTCCGTTTAGGAGCTATCGTGTTCACTCACATACACAAACACACACATACATATGTATATCTCATAAAAACATAAATGAATCAAGAAGACCTCAAAACGTGTAAATACACCATAATCTCGAAGTCTAATTTTTTCATGATTACAATACTTTCCGTACATAGTACATGTTCAGAAAGTAAAAAATATTTGATCAATAGTTAGGTGCATACGGGCTGGTATATATGCGAAAAATACTATTTTTGAAAGAGAACATTTAATATATTTTTGTTTTCTTAAGAGCATTGGAAAATTAAAAACAGCAGTATTTAGTGTCATCAGAGTTATAAGTACGTATGAAGTTTCAGCTTGATTGAACAATAGGAAGCGGGTTAAAATTCGTATACAAATTTTGAAGTGGAACAACATACACTGACAAAGCTAAAAGAAAGCTTGAAAAAAAGCAAGACTTTCTTGGAAATATATACATATATATATCAGTTAAATTAACTTGTGACACTTTTTTTTTTTTTTTTTTTTACGATGCATTTTCAATCTCTACTAAATACAGTTTTGATGCTCCCAAGTCAGATAATGTATTAAGAGTGTGTGTTAAAGAAATAAAATCTGCTTCACAATCTTAATGCAGTAAATTAAAATTAACTAATTGCATCAGGGACTCAATAAAATTAAATGTCTTTTATGAAACATAAAAAAAAAAAAAAAAAAAAAATTCTTAAGCATGAAACTGTACAGTAAAATTTTCCAATAACACATTCTGAAAAAGTTTTTGGGTTTTAAAGATTTTTTTCCAAAACTTTCTTAACTGACATAGATTTATCATTTATTTCAGGCTACAGTAAACCTTTAAAAAGGCATTCCAAAAATTTTAAGTGCTTGACATAGTTGTTTTTTTTTTTTTTTTTTTTTTGTATTTAAGTACCATAATCACATGATTTTTTTTTTTTCAATATACACTGATAAAATGTTGTCAACTCACTGATGATTTAATTCAAAAGTATGAAGAGGTAGTCATGCAGTGGATCAGAGATTTTGCTAAATATTTTCAAAGAGTGAAATTACTCTTATTTTAAAAGAGTAAATTTAGTAGTTAAAAAAAACAGAAAATAAAAACAAACATAAAAGTGACCAATGAGAAAAGGAAAGCTAGACTTAAGTTAATTAAGAAAAAATATTTAGTTCAATGCTTTTTACTTTCCGAACATGTACCATGTAAGGAAAGTATTGTAATCATGAAAAAATCCGACTTCAAGATTTTGGTGTTTTTACACGTTTTGAGGGCTTCTGAATCCATTTATGCTATTTTTACGAGATGTATGTATGTATGTGTGTGTGTGTGTATGTGTGTTTGTGAGTGAACACGATAGCTCCTGAACGGAGCATTCGATTGAGCTCAAATTGGATATATATGTCATAAACCACCATCGCAAGACCGGTATTGATTTTGGTGTGTATAGGACTTATAGTTTTTTTACAGGGCTACGACAAAGATTTCTTTTACATTATAGCCTATGGGGGGAATTTCTTGAAAGTGCGCTAGCGTTTAAACGGTAAATTCGATTGAGCTCAAATTGGGTATACATGTTATAAACCACTGTTGCAAGGCCGGTATTGATTTTGGTGTGTATAGGACTTATAGTTTTTCTACAGGGCTACGACAAAGATTTCTTTTACATTATGGCCTATGGGGGGAATTTCTTGAAAGTGCGCTAGCGTTTAAACGGTAAATTCGATTGAGCTCAAATTGGGTATATATGTTATAAACCACCGTTGCAAGACCGGTATTGATTTTGGTGTGTATAGGACTTATAGTTTTTCTACAGGGCTACGACAAAGATTTCTTTTACATTATGGCATAATGGCATATGGGGAGAAATTCTTGAAAGTGCACAAGCGTTTAAACGGTGCATTCGATTGAGTTTCAATTTGGTATACGTTTGAATTATTCATCGATTAAAATTTATTTAAGTGCTTGGTAATGATTTTAATCATAAGTGTTCGGAAAGTCGAGTGGAGTCACTCCAGATTTTTTATTTATTCAAAGGACATCTATACACTATTGCATCTCATTGGAGACATGCAATGCAATTTTAAAAAAGATAAATCATGCCAAACGCATCAATTATAAAATGCTTTCCAACACACTATTGCCCATGCACAAACATCCCCAAAGATGCTCCTCACGTAGCTTTGCCTTAACACAACACAACACACTCAATCGGTTAATTAAAACATGAGTAATGAATTTTTAAAATTCCCATTGAAATCATCATCTACTTATATAATACACTAATGTATGCGGTACCAAAACTGACGATATTTCTATGCTGGGAATGGCAACTACTAGATGTAAACATTAACGCATCAGATGTAAACATAATAGCAATAACACACAAGCAAAAATCCAAATTAACAGTTCAATGACGTCAAGTGAAGCAAGCATGTTCATTATTGGTTACATATGTTTTACTGTTTTTTTATATTTTTGTAACCAAGGATATGTATTAAATAATGCAACCCTACTATAAAACACTAGGTTGGTAACTTTGGCCCATTAACCTTGCAGTTGCTGCAGTTAAGACGTATTTCAGTAGGAATTTGTACAACACATTATCACCCAATAGAGTATTTTTATAATAATTTTATGAATGCAAATGTCACTAATTATATCTTTTCATACATCTTGCAATGTTAGTACTTGGCTTTGCCCCCATAGCCACCATCAGCTTTTATTATGACAAATACTGCTAAAATGAAGAAACATGATTTTCATTGAAACAACTCCGATAATTTGGCCAAAATTGTACTGAGTATATAGAACAATAAGGTATGGGGCAGTGAAGCTGGCCGACTTGGCGGCTAGTACCTTAATATTACCACATTTGGTATTTTTAGATTTCTTGCCAAACAATCAAAATATCGTTAAGCTGAATTCATTTTCCAAAAGATTTTTTTTTTCACAATATTTGGCGATTTACCACGAAATTTAGCAATATTGGAGACTTTCGGCACAACTTTTGAGGGAGCACACAATTGTCGTCAGACCATAAGCTAATATTGCATAGTAATATAGTATCGTGCTTTAAATGGATGCCTGTCTATACTAACATTGAACGCAATACATAGGAATTATTTTGAGTGCTCTTGTAGAACTATTAATGATACAGACACTATTTTTGATGGAGAGCTTTTATCTTATAATTTTTAATAACATGTATCAATTTTGTTCCATTTCAAGTAGCCAAATATCTCTAAAATATACTTTATAGAATGACTGCCCACAGAGCATAATGTATTGGAAATCTTTTGATCTCTCCTGTAGAAAAACTACAGGAGTAAATGCTACAGAGGATACATGGTACAGTACACAGAAATAACATATACAAATTACGTAGTAGTCGATGCATATTTGTGGGAGTTAGAGCATGGATGGGCAGACGGACGGATAGACAAACCGAAATCGTATACACTTTTCAACTTTTTTGGAAAATGCTAATAATGATATGTTAAATCTAAAATGCAGAGTGTGAAAATACAAAGAATTAAAATTTTAAGGACTATTTTTTTTAATTTTTAATACATAAAATATGCTTGTATATCTCTTCAGTGGATAGTAGCCCACTGTGACCTACAAGGTAACGCAATGTCAGATTTTCTGGTAAAGACAGGGTCAGGATTCTTGAAGTTTCTAATAAAAAGCTTCCTTTTTATATTGCAAAAAGGTTAATCAAAAAAATACTACAGAGATGCTTCAGGAGTGGTTTCTTTAAAGATAACAGAGAGAAAGGTTGGATTCACAAAATAAAAGATATCCAACTTTTCCTCTTGTAACCAGGCATGACTGCCTTTCTTCTCCTTGCAAACTGGGAGGCCACACACAAAATGGATTTATAGACTTCACGGCAGACTTCTGAACATTTCCACCTTGTTTCATTATTCATTTTCCTTTCGAACCTGCTATTGGGGGTGGGGGAGGAAGCTCAGATTTGCTATCGATTTCCTTGGACTAATAGTTTTTGGTAAGTGTGAATAACTGAGCAAGTTCCTTAATCAAGGCTGAATGCAGAGGGGTGATCGAGGGTACTAGGTTACAGTCTCCTCCAAAACTTCAATTTTTGTAAACAAAGTTATAAAGATGAAGTCTTTTATTGTGAAAAATTATGCCTTTTTCACTGTTTGGACCCTCCCTGAAATTTTTTCTGGATATAGCCCTGCCCTCAATAATGCAAAATTTACATTCATGTTTAAATACATACATGTAAAAAAAATAATACAATAAATAAATATTAGTCATAATACTAATTACATACTTACTTTAGTACAAACTTTAAAACAAAATCTTATATTATGTATTCCAGAACTACTGACCTAAATGGAGAATTAATAAAATAAACATAATTCATTAAAAAGAAAAATTATACAGCATTTATAATGACTTTTAATCTAAGAAGCATGCGAAATAATTAATCCAAGATTTATTTTTGTGCGAATGATTCTTATTGACTTAAGTACTTAATTTATTTTCTCTTTAGACATAAAAATGACTAAATAGAGATATACATGGTACTAGTGGATTACAGTGGCTATTGAAGTATAATGACCAAGCAACTAAGATATATTGCCAAAATGGTGCGGGTGAACTCTTACAGAAATATTTGTATTCCTGTAGACCAGGAGTACAAATCCCTGGTCTACAGGAATACAAATATTTCTGTGCTCGCCACAGAGCACTAGATGCTCTGTGCAAAGGCAGCAAGTGCTCCACAAACACACACACAAAAGAAGCATATTGCTGTCTTAGCTTATAATACACTACACTTGGATTTACACAAGATGATGTGAAATTGTTCAAGGTGCTCCATCAGAATTCTAAGAACCTCAAAGTGCTTCACCGTAATAAAAGTTTGAGAAACTCTACTGTAGACCAAAGGTTTCTAACTTACAGGTCTGAAGCAACTTCCAAAGAGCCAATGTCTGCCTCAAGCACTGTCTCAGGTGATGGAATAGAGAATGTGAGGTGGCACTTGATAAATTTTAACCTTTAGAATCAGGTTGGGATGACAGCAATCCCATGAAATGTTTTTGACCAAAAGCTGGCACCCGGGATTCCTTTCCTATTCCAACAGGCGTACTTTCTCTCCAAGGAGTTTTATAAAAGAACATTTCAATAAAGGGTTGAAAAACCTAGATTTTGCAGATATCAGATGAGAAAAGTGGTGAATTGAGACACGCGAGTGTGCAGCGTTAACTTTGATTTTTTGCTTTGCTTTTAATTTTTCACTTTAATTGTCTTGATGTACTTTAAAGTGCACCTTTTTTTTTTTTGTTGTTAATAACTTAAAGAACACACTAATTTTCATGGAAATAGAGGAAGATAAAATTTGTTTGAACAGTTATGTCTTGCATGGAAAGTTAATTTTGGATTTTGACAAAAACACTTTTTTCCTTAAATAAGAGCATCTAATTTAGTGCTACAAATTATTTACCTCAAGAGACTTTGCAAGCCGGGAAAAAAAAAAAAAAAAAAAAAAAAGCAGTACAGAGGCTGCCAGTTAAAAACCCTTGCAGTCCTACTCAGTGGTTGCTATCAGAATTGCAGCTAAGGGCTGGGCAGGCAGGCAGCTGCCAGTGGTGCGACCCTCAGAAGGTGGGGGTGGGGGGCACACTTTCAGACTCTGTGCTATTTCACTTCGTAGAAAATAAGTTTTGGGAGTGCAGAATTCAAAATTTGCCAAGGCTGCTTATGACCCTAACTGCAACTCTGGTTGCTATAACCCACAAATACTTTATACCTGGTTAGAACTGCAGCTATATGTTCTGGCACACTTTCTTCTTTTCGTCCACTTAAAGAATGAGATTCAACAACTGGATAATCACCCTTTAAGCGGTAATTTGTTCAAATGTAATAAACATACAACTGCTTGTCTAAATGCCAACTGAATAGAGATTAAAGAGGCTTTGATTCCCATCTCTCTCCAGTATTTTTTTTTAGATGGGGGATGGGGGCAGCTGAGCACCCCTGATAATTTCACCCGAATATTGATTACTTATCAGTAATACTGAGATTAAAAAAGTTACAAATTGAACAAGGATAAAAAAATATTCTTTTGACAGATAGCTTTGTTAATGTATCAACGGTTTATCAATATCCAACCCCCTAATTGCTGTGTTATCACCACAAAGGGTCTTGCCTGCATACTTCAATTGTAGATAATTTAATGAAAGAAAGCTTTTATCTTGTTCACATTTTAACAAGATCTTAAACATTTTCTTTCTTTCTCTCTCTCTCTCTCTTTTTTTTGTGGGGGGGGGGGGGGGGCATAAAATGTTCTGCTGCTAAACATGCATGCTTGAAGTACAAATGCTGTGATTTTTAAGTGTTATATAAGCTTCTATCTGTGTACATCATGAAAAGGACATATGATTTCTTTCTTAGAGGAAGGGAGGGGAAAATTGCATACAATTTTCGATTTAAATAAAAAATGTTAAACATATCCACTTAACATTTTAAAGACTCTCTGGTCTACTATAGAGGCAAAATTTTCATCTCAAAAAGTTTAATGAATTTTTTAAAACAGTATATCTCTAAAGTTTAAGCTTGATGCCTAAAGCCTTAGAGGTGGAATAGTATCTACTCTTACTTAGAATATGAGTATATGAAGAGGATAAGTACAAAAAAGGACAAACAGATTGATATAATTGCAGTCTATAATGACATATTAAAGTAAATGTCTAACTGCTTCACATTAATGGAATCCTTACATAGATATCAAAGGCAAATTTTAAGCAATTATTGCATACATTAAGAAAGATCTGAATCACTTATAATTTAAACACAAAATTAGCTTTAAATATGCACAAATGATTTCTTTATTTATACAATAAAGCAATACAATATCTTTTACTCATTTTTGTAAATATAAGAAAAAAACAGTTTATCAGGAAATTTGTATGAGTAATAATTTTTCGAAATCGTTTTAGCAATCCTTTTCCCTTTTATAAAATAACAAATTCTAGTTAGGTTTAGTCACTCGGAATTATCTATAAGATACTGCTCGACCTTTTAACTATAAAAGCAGAAAAGGTCCATGCTCAAATAAACAAAATTGCGATAAAATAGTGAGTGTTAAAATCTATATGTGACCGTTACCACTGATTTTATCAAATAATTGACAGAATAAAGTAAAGAAAGATAATGGATTATTACACATTTTCTCAAGAATACATGAGTCTAAGTCTGAAATTCGTCATGTCACAAATAATATAGTCTTCTTAAATATGGTATAGCTAATTCGTACTTCATAATTTCATGATGGAGAAACTAAATGAAAAAAGAAAAATTTAATAACAAAACTAAAACTCAATTTCATGATATGTCAACTATGATATTAACATTATAAAATTAAAAATAAATAAATCAAAATTGCATTAGCTTAATTACCTATAGTTTATCAGACATTATTAGCATGTACGATTTACACTGAACGATCGTTACCTATCAGAGATATGTGTGTCTGTGTGTGTGTGTGTGTACAGTAAAAACAAGAAAAAAAAAAAAATGTTGACTGTTGTGCCGGGAAGAAGCGGGAAATGGAAATCCGTCTGCTCTGCACAGAAAATCAATTTTCTGACTCCTTTATAAATTGACTCAGTACTCAAATGCAAATGATTGGAATTTTTTTTTTCCCAATTCCAATGCAATACATGATGTGATACCGATGTATTATGCATACATGCATTACATACATCATACATATATACATACATGTCACATATATGTTATTTTGTAAAAGTTGCTGCTAAACTACATGCAGACATTTTCAGCTGTCAAGTAAACTTCTCGACTTTCACTTGTTATGTATTAATTTCTGCTAAATCTAAAATCGGCAAATAATTTATTAATTAATACATGAAATATATCAGCGTACAAAAATCAATAAAGATGGGGTATTCTAGATGTATCTGAAATCAATTTTGCCGTACTCGCTATCAATAGCTGTAATAATTTATCTATAAGAAAAATTATTCCCCTCCGCATTTTTACTCAGTTGTATGACTTTAAGACAAAAATCAGTTGTATGACTTTAAGATTTATCGTAAAAAGCAGGTTGCTTAATTGACTCTTATCATTACACCATGTTTTCTTTATCTTAGCGTTTCTTCATAGCGATAAGGGATCAAATTCAGGGTTATTTAAGCATTGGCTTTACACGCAAGCATCAAACATCCTTCTGACTTCCAATTTTTCATTCGAGTCCTGAGAAGAAATATGAAGAAAAAGATAGTTGAATGCGTTCCAAATTTTTCGGAAGGACAAAATAAAGAAGTAATTCAAACTTTCATATGTTCATACATTTATATAAATTTATTAAATAAATATTAATGTATAAAATTAAATATATTAAATGCCCACCAATACAATTATACCTTTGACGACTCGTTTAGATTTTAAAGTCATATTTTCATGTATGTAAATTAACTCTTAAGTAAATCTCATCATTTACATATATTCTATTTTGACAGTCGTGTACCTTGAAAATATTTGGTAAATATTTTTTAGTCTTTATATTCTTAACGCATATGTTATTCAGAATATTCATTTGCTACTTTTTAAACAGTGTAAAGATGTAAATTGTGTGATTTTAAAAAAGTTTTGCACAGTCAGGAAATTGCAGAATTTTGTGATTCGTTATTGCATGATATATATCATAATTAATTGTCTTTTAATATATATTATCATAATTAGCTATACAAAAATATACCTGATATTTTAAATTTTATCAGTGGTGCACTTTTTACTCTATTGACTTAGCACTATACTTCCAATTAAGACAAAATTTCTCAATGACAGGCAGTTACTTCTAAGGCCATATATTTTAGGAGAGAGAGAGAAAAAAAAAACATTCTTTTATGGGGATTTTGTATGAAAAAAATTACAGTTAGAAAAATGAAGTTCAAACTTTGAAAAGTGAAATTTTGCATACTAATGTATGTTAGCTAACAATACATGGATTCTATACCTTAGTTCAGCTCTACAGGTGTTTAGCTTCATATCCTTTCTCATACATTGCAGCTTGAACAGTAAGCCAGACTGTAGTGATTTAAATCACTCATTAAATCAGTTGATGTCAAAAAATTATCTTTTTTAAATCAACGAAACTGTTTTCGTGACTTAAAGTTATCTTTTAACCCTCTGAGCATTTTGCAAATGGGCAAATATTGTAAAGATATTTTCATAGTTGAATTTTCATACAGCTTTAAAATTATAAAAATGAAAAAAAAAAATTCTAAGATTTGTAATTAGAAAAAATAAGCTATTAATATTACTACAAATTTTAAAATTAAAATATACCTATTTATAATACCTGCATATTTTAATACAGTGGTCGCGGCTTATTTTAGTTGGTGGTTTATATGGTGAGCCGCTTATTATGGTGAAAATCAGTATAAACAGAACAAAATAACCAAAATGCACTTAAAAAAATAATAATAAATGTACATATGGATTTTTCACATCTTTATTCTTTAATAAGTGCATACCTTAAACTATTGACTAACAAGGAGGAGGCACGGCTTCGGTGAAACGAATTTCAATGATCTTTCGCATAGTGGTGGCATGCCATGTGAATATGCTATGTGTAGAATACTAACATGTAAT
This sequence comes from Cheiracanthium punctorium, assembly GCA_038373885.1. NCBI lineage: Eukaryota > Metazoa > Arthropoda > Arachnida > Araneae > Cheiracanthiidae > Cheiracanthium > Cheiracanthium punctorium. The sequence continues at coordinate 2,758,176 of JAWZYV010011719.1, forward strand.
ACTCAAATACAGTTGAGAAAAATTACTTTTTATTTTCAAAGTAAAATTGCCTTGCTTATTACGCCAACAGTGCTCAACCAATTTTGGTGTAACTTATATATTTAAAGTTTTGGCGAAGTGATTCATGCCAGTGGCGGACTAACGTTAAGTGAGGCCCGGGGTGGTCTCCGAGTTTGCCCCCCCCCCCTTTTAAGATTATATTTTTTAACCGAAAATTGCATTTTAAAGCTAACATTCATTCATAACTTAAAAAAATTTGGAAAAATCTATTAAACTTTTTTTTTTCTTTTACATTTTAGTAAAATCAAAAAATAGTCTGCTTCCACTGGTTCGTAGAAAATTAGTAAATAAGTTCGCGTGAAACTAAAACTCATTTTATTTTGCTGGTACCGGCTTGCCCAAAGTATATAGGAATTATGATAACATAACTCAGTACATTTAAAACTTTAACTACCTACACTTCACATATTAAAACATACCTAAACTACTGAACCTTAAACTTAAATTTGTTTTGAAAGGAAATAGTTCATTCTGTTGAAGACACTTTTATTCAACGGAAACCTGTTTTTAGAGGGAAAATATTTCGGTACCTTTCGATTCCGTTTAAATCTACCTTGTGACCCCAGGGTTATTTTTTGCGACCCCATTTGCGGTAGCAATCCAAAGATTGGTAATTCTCTAATCTAATGATTATCAAATAATAATAATAATGATAGAATAGGGATTTAAATATTTATAAAATAAAAAGTGTCTCGCTCAAGGTAAACTTATTTCCATTTTTAGTAAATTGCTTTTTAGTTTCTGGAACTTTTGTAAGATACAATTTATGTTCTTTACACACATTTTATATATTTCAGTTTTTCTTCAAATTTCAATATTCTTAAAATTATAAGCACTTCTGATGAAGTTCATTGAAAAAAATTTCCATATTTGATTTATTAAATATTATATTTTTAGTCAAGGAACGACGGTTTAGTCACTGTGATTTATTGCTGTTGAAGAGGAAGTTCTTTGACATACGGGATGTCTATCTTTTCTAAATCCCTTGCTAATTTAACATTTCTAACCAGATACTTCATCACTGCCTATATCAAAGCAAACAACTGTCTCCGGTAATAAAAATGCAATAAATTTACGTTCTACAAATAACAGTGCGAGTGTTCCACACTTGATAATTGCCATTAAAAGACACCTTGTATGCATGGAATTAAGGGGCATTGCACGGGCAAATCAGGCAGGGGGTTTGAATCACCATCTCAGAATTTCATGAATTTTTTTCCTTGTGTTGCCTTACCCAAGGAAGAAAAAATCTGGAATATTTTTGATTCACCTAGCTTTTAGTTTTGGAGTTATGTGGGGTCAAAGTACCCCACAGGACTGACGTATAGAAATAATTTAGGGACATTCTGGAAACTTTATTGTCTCGACTGTGACTGACTCTGAGGTGCTTTGGAGAATTTTTTCTTTTTATCTGATAATATACTTTGAATAGAAACATCTCAAATGGAAAATTCATTCGAAGATAGTCAGAGCCCCCAAATACCCCCAATTTCTTCAAAAAGTATTAAATAACACTAATACATAAATACAGTTTTTAAGAATGCTTTAAATGTTGGATCTGACGTGATATAGAAAAATGTTTTGCACAGTGCAGTTATACATCTTCATATAAAGTGAATTCAATGTTAAAAAAATTTTAAGGACCCCAGGGACACTCGATAAGGGGCCCCAGACATGGTCCTTAATGCTAATTTATGCAATTTCGAAGGATTGGTACAGCTATGGTGCCGACTTCCCAAATGAGAACTATTGGCATGGAAATGTAGTATCAACCTAGTAGTTTCATATTATGAAAAAAACATTTTTTGAAGGTAAACTGTTTCCAAGAAAAATCCCAAAAAGTACCTTCCTATTTGGGACATATCACTGACATGCATGGGGCATTTCGTCGTTACTTTTAGAAATTTAATCGACTGTAGCAATAATGAAAATTAAACTTACCCTGCATGTATCACAAATATATCCTCCATAGATCACAAATAGTTCTTTTACAGAGGCACTCATAAGAATTACATTAAGTTGTATGGAGATCTCTGTAACTACTGAACTTATTCGAAAACTTTTTTCACGCATAAAAAGTTACACTATTCCCAAGTATTATAGGCTACCTTTCATGCATGTAGCATCAATAGTTCTTTTACAGGGACATTCAAAAGAATTGTAGCACATTACACTATGTGGACATCCCTGTACCTACTGAACCGATTCTGAAGATTTTTCGAAAGCTACACTATTCTTGAGTAACATAAGCTAAAATTCATGTGGGTAGCATAATTTACAGGAGCACTCAAAAGAATTCGTAAATAATGTCATAACTGTCTCCATTTGCCAAATGAGGGGGAAAAAATACTATCTAAATTTATTAACTCTACATATACCATGGCTTTTGTAAAATAAAAAAGTAAATAATATTTGAATGTAAAGATGAAATGCTCCATGTGTGTCAGTGGAATGTCCCAAATAGGGAGGTACTTTTGGGGATTTTTCTTGGAAACAACCCCTTCAAAAAATGTTTTTTCATAATCATAATATGAAAATACTAGTTTGATGCTACATCTCCATGCCAATAGTTCTCATGTGGGAAGTTGGTGCCAGCTGTACCAATATTTCGAAATTGTATAAATTATCGTTAACGACCATGTTTGGGGCCCTGTACGAGAGTCCCTTGGGCCTTCAAAAATTTTTAACATTGAATTCACTTTATAAGATGTATAACTGCGCTGTTCAAAAAAATTTTCTAAATCACGTCAGAGCCAAAACTGTATTTTTTATGAAATTGGGGGTATTTGGAGGGGCCCATATTTGGGGGCTCTGACTATCTTCGAATGAATTTTCAATATGAGATGTTAATATTCAAGGTATATTATCAGATAAAAAGAACAAATTCTCCGAAGCACCTCCGAGCCAGTCACAGTTGAGACAATAAAGGGGCAAAAATGGCCTAAATTATTTCTACCCAGGGGGGGGGGGACCAGAGAGTGGGGTCCCCCTCCCCGAAATGTAAAATTTTGTTAACAAAATAATATTAAGTCTTTTGTGAAAAATTTGGCCTTTTTCACTGATTGTTCCCCCCCCAAAATTTTTTTGGGTACGGCCCTGATTTTTACGTTACTCCTGTGGGGTACTTTGACCCACCACCACCACCATAACTTCAAAACTAAAAGAGGTAAATCAAAAATATTTCAGTTTATTTTTTTTTCTTTGGGTAAGGCAACACAAGAAAAAAATTCATCAAATTCTGAGATGGTGATGGAAACTTTTTTCTTTTTTTGCCCAATTTGCTCTTGCAATGCATCTTAAATGGATTATCAATCAAGCATCTTGTGAGAAACACTGATAATAATAATAATAATAATAACATTGGGGAAAAAATACTGAAGAAATTCCCAAGTTGGACACCTGGAACGATTTCCTTGTCCCCAGCCTAAGTGATCACCCCCTCCTCCAAAATAAATAAATAAAAATGAACATAATTTACAAGGAAAATAGCTATACCGATTGGATGTAGATGACAGATATATAACTGCAACCTCAAACTGTATTCCCCATTTTGTTATCAGTTTTATGAACCTCCCACTGCGGAAGCAAATTTAAAGACGTATTCCCGTTAAAATAATAATAATAATAATAATAATAATAAATCTAAAATTCTTCCAGATTTTATTCACGCACTCGGCTGGAAAAATTTCAGATTTTTTAAAAAATCTATTTAATCAATTCTGCCATATAGAGGAAAATCATAACTGTAAGTGCTCATATAGTCTCCTGTTCGCATACTTTTGTTGCTGAAAACTGCATCAATTGTTGTTTGGCCCCTAGTGGTGAAATGTTTTGGATGAGTGCGTATTGGAAAATTTAAAGTATCCACTTCAGTTATGAAATCGGATCCTTGATCGGAATTTAATTCTATGTTAAAATCTCCTACTAAAACAGTCTTACAATCATCCTCCTTCAGTAACGTTTCGAATATAGCGTCTAACTTATCTTCATGAAAAATTCGAGGACTAGCGTATGAATCTGCAAATCTCACTTTATCTTGAATATACGCAATGACCATTTGAACACCATTGATCTGGCTCGTGTAGGCAAAGTGTTTCATATTCTTATAAAGTGATTTTTATAAAGTTTTCCTCTATAAAAATCATAACTCCAGATGGCTTTCTGTTTTGGAAACCACTGTCTATCCGTTCGACCAAAGTGAATCCTGGTATTTGAAAATCATCTGAGGGGATAGTCCATGTTTCCGTTAGCAACTCCAGATGGCTTTCTGTTTTGGAAACCACTGTCGACCATCCTGAATGCAGTTCGACCAAAGTATTGCATTAGCAATATCAAATCACTCTGCCGAAAGCATGAATCAAACGGAAAAGTAACCACGGCATGCCGCGTAGACAAAATCCCGTGCTTGAAAGAAATAGCACCCGAATTCTTAAAAAAAAAAAAAAAAAGAGGGGTAAAGTAGTTATATTGATTTTGAGACCCCGGGCGTTCACCCCACCACGCCTCCCTATTTCTATGACACGCTCTCGTGGGGTGTCTTATGAACTGTTTTTGCTACTAAGTTACTAAAGCAGCATTATTTGTCTATAAAAGATGTTCCGTAAAAAAAGAATGTACTACATTCACACATTCGTGATCTGTAGCATGAACATAACGAATCGAAGATGCTCAGTTTGATTCGGGACGAGAAAGGTATTAATACGGAACTCCATTATAATAAGCTAGAAAAGCTTGTGTCCATAGTCCGAACCTTATTCACATACCTTAAAATTAGACGTGGTAGCTGCTACAGGGCCTTAGCTAACCAATCATATAGTGACACAATCATGTAATGACACAATTGTCTATTGTAGAAAGGCATTAACTGTTCCTAGAAAATTCTTGCTTATCTTGGACAATTCTCTAAAATGTTTAAGTTGGTCATTGATTTTGAGTATCGTGGAAATAATTTCGCCATGGAATGAAAAGAATCGTGCAAATCCTTTTGTGGCTTCTCAATATTTTTATTTTAAAAAAGGTCTTTTTATGTAAAAAATAATTTACATACATGTCCCGACTAAGACATTGGGAGAACCTAAGCACTGTTCGGGGGCCCCTAGACAGGCATATCCTGCTGACCCATATATATATATATAGTATATATATATATATAGTCACTAGAATTTTTCAGATTAGAACTTAAACTCTCTTAATAATTCCTTTGCCCATTGGAAAAAAACTTAGGGGGGAGGGGGGGGCGACGTCAAATAAATTTTCTAGAGCGGGAGGAGAATTTTTTCTGACTAGAACTTAAAATCTCATAATCCTGGGCCCCAGCATTATTTGACTTAATGATTTCGGTACTGACTCTTGAGATTTCGGTATAATCTTGAACATTAACATTCTTCTAAAGCAGCCCAGGTAGTGTAGCAACTAAAGAACCATTCTATCACGCCTTGGGTCTGGGTTCGAATTCCGACTTGGGCATGGATGTTAACTTGTCCATCGCTTCATAGGGGGTAATGCTGTCCACCCACTGGGTGCCCCAATAATAAAATGTACAGTAATTCAGGCCTTTGTAGTGGCGAATGCTGGATGAGCAAGTACCCGCACATTAAAGAAGGACGGGAGAAATAAAAGAAAAATGTTTTTATAAAAAAATGTGAAACTGGAATTTAAAATTTTCTGACAATTTCAGGGGAGGGGGGGGGCCTTATCAGTCGGGGCCTGGGGCAGACCCCCCCCTGTTAGTCCGCTACTGATTCATGCATAAATATTAATTTTTCTCGACTGTATTTGAGTATTGTGTCTAAGTATTTTAAACATAGTATATTCACATGGTATACTACCACTATGCTAAAGATCACTGAAATCTGTTTCCCCAAAACCGTGCCTCCTCCAAGTTCATATTTTGATTTAATATAATTTTTTTTTAATCCCTCACTTTTATTTTGGTTCCACTGTTTTTTTCGAATTTCAGTTATTCTAATCAATCACAATCCATCCCAATGTCACCAGAATAAGCAGCAGCCATTGTAATATTAATTGTAGGTGCACTATATTGAAAGCTGTAATTTTCAACAGAGCAACACTGGAATTAGGTAAATGGAATTTTACATCACTTGGAGGGTTGAAAGGTCATAAAATTTTAAAATACTATTTAATATTCATAAAGAATAAAAGTAACAATATTTCATGTAAAGAGATCGGAACTAAATATATCTAATCATTATCAGATGCATTTAGCTGCATTGATGGTATTTATTTCTTGCCTAAGTATAGATGTCACCAAAGAAGAGAAAAGCAAGGACTTTTATTAAAAGAAAAAAAAGTTTTGTTTCCTTGCAACCACTTTAAAATGTTTGGGAATACTTGAACCATTTCATGGTCATGATCAAAATAATTTTTGATTTTTAAGTTGTTGACAGAATGACTGATTTTCAATGCTTGAATAGCTTTTACAGTGGACTCCCAGAAATCTGCAGGGGGGGTTGTGCGGATTTCAGAATTTTGCAGAGTTCTGGGTATAAATTTCGAGCAAAGTATTTTTACCATAAAAATCTAAATTTTGTGAAACAACTCTTATTCAAGAATAAACAAATTAAAAATTTGGAAAATAGATTGCAGCATATGAAATTTTCACCTGAATAATTTATTTGCAAACATTTGTGTTAATGTTGTTTGTTTTAAAACCTCAGGATGCTCTAATCAGAGCATTTTTTGAACAATGTACAACACTATAACTAACTGGTCAGTAGATATTTCTGTTATGCCAGGAATTTCAATTATTTCTCCGCAAATTCTAACTCTTATTCAAAGAGAATTTTATGTTTCTCCATCAGAGTGAGTCAGAATCTTCTTTATTTGTTTAACCTTTAAAAAAATTAACCATCTAAACCAGGGATGGGCAAACTTTTTTGGTCGCAGGCCAGAAAAAAAAAAAAAAAAAAAAAAAAAAAAAATTGGCGGGCCAAAATACATTTTTCTAAAATTTTAAAAACAATATACAAGTATTAAAATTTAAATATGTTAATGAGATCAATGAAATTGTGATTTCATTTTTAAAAGTTCCTTATATTGAGGTTCGAAGGAACGAGGCTAAATGTTCATCTGTCAGTCTACTTCTGAAAGAATTCTTTCTAAGGTTCATAGTTGAAAACACTTGTTCACATATATAAGATGAAGCAAACATAGCACTCATTTTCTGGGCGGGAAACATACTTTCGATAATGATTTCTAAAACTCTAGCTTTGGCATATTTAGAAACAACTGCTTGAGATGACTGTTAGATTGCAACTCCATTAATTCAAGCTGCAAATCTGACCTCACTGTTTCACAATTTACGTTGAAAGGCGTGGCAAAAGCCATCTTCAACCCATCTTCATAATTCTTAATATGGATACATAATATATAAATATATTATTTTCTTTTCATTTCCGTCGGACCAACAAATTAAAATTCTATCTGCGGGCCGGATAAAACCTTCCGGCGGGCCGTTTGCCCATCCCTGATCTAAACACTGTATGATTTTTTTTGTCTGTCATTTGACGCCTCACCATGGCACAGTGGTTATGTCACTGAAAATGGTAGATGGCCAAAGTGTGAAGATTCTGGGTTCATCACGAGGCTGTTGATCTAATGGTCTGGAGTTTTGGCAGGTTTTTTTCCAGATGTAACTTGAATATGCATTAGAACCCCTTAGAAAGTCCTCCTACTAAGGCAACCCCCATCCTTGGCAGATCACTCTAGTGCAGCGGCTCCCAACCTTTTTTCAATCGCGACCCCTTTTAGATTTTTCAAAACTTTTGCGACCCCCCCCCCCCCATCTGCCATGTTTGACCAATAAAAAAAAATTAATAATGAAAAAATACCTTTTGAGATTTAAAATTTATATCTTTTTAATATGTACTGATTTTTAATAGGATGACTGAGGCTGAATTTGACTGACAAATTTGGCTATTCTTGGCTGAATATTGGTCAAAGTCAACCGCATGTCATCTTAGACATCTAATTTATTACTGGCTTTTGTCTTCTTCTACAAAAGAGTTGAAAATCAAACTTCACGCAGATATGTGTGGATGCAAATGGCGTTAGCATTTGACACGAAAAATTATGGGATATGAGCAACGCACAGCACACCAAAATTGAGTTAACGGTTTTTCTTAGTATAAACTTGCGGAGGAGTCATTTTGCAAATTCAAAAATTCACACTGCACTTCATCAGGAAGATCGGCGACATCTAAAGATGTGTGAATGGATTTCGCAGGATTCAGATTGAAGGGCTTCAAGGTGGCTACTAATTACCCCCTTTAAATTAATTGCAATTCCTATTTCCCATTCTTCTGCCTTAATGGATGGATTCTCATGCATTAGTTAACACTCCCAGATTCACCGACGTCAGTTTTTGTAGCTTTGATACTAAAGCCCTGACGAGAATAAGGATTTTTTCTTTCCAAAGGAAAAGGGAGAAATGGTGTCTCATGGCAAAGAAATGTAAAAATAGTTTACTATCAATTTCCTACAAAAGCGGTCTGCGGCAACCGCCGAAAAAAGGCATGGCGACCCGCTTGGGGGTCGCAACCCCCCGGTTGGGAACCACTGCTCTAGTGCAACGTTGCCATAATCACAAACAAACGAACAAATAAAACTGCATTTGACGGGTTCAACCCATTGAGGATCCAATCTACAGTGTTCTTCATACAGTAATTCACCCTCAAATTTTTTCTTGCCATACAGAAGTAAATCCCTTGTCTTGTCCTTGTCAGAACTTCTGCTAAATCTAGGCCACATCACTTTTCAGTGTCGATGAATAGAGATGCTCATAAATTGGGCTACACATTAACTACCATGTCACCAAAATTCCCACCAGTTATTATTAAAAAAAGAATGAGGTATGGAAAATCAACAATTTGCTAACCTAAAAATAATTCACCATGATGATGAATAATGCCACATTCACTGTTAAGTTTCAATCTTAGTTAACTGCAAGTTTCACAGTTTATGCTTGTGTATGTGTGTTCATTTCTGGAGATTGCAGAGTTCTGGTTGTCGGATTTTTGGGACTTGACTGTGTTATGTTTTAGGTAAAAATATTACAGTGAAGTGTAATTTTGAGCTTGTTAATGATGGCCAAAACATCCATTGCTTGAGTTGAAAGGATTTTCATTATCCTTTTAAGACTGTATTATGTTTTAGGTAAAAATATTACAGTGAAGTATAATTTCTGAATTTGTTAATAATGGCCAAAACATTCACTGCTTGAGTTGAAAGGATTTGTTTACAGCATTTGATGTACCACATGCTAAATTGAGAAATAAAGGTTAGATAGGAATGTGAAAAAAGCTTCAAAAGTTGTGTTCATGACAAATCAAATCAACAGTGAGTGAATGGTAGGTGACAAGTGACAGTGTCACATGAATATTATGTGATTATACATGTATTCCTTCTTTAATAAAGATTCTGTTACAAAAATCCTAATATTTAAATGTAGTGTGCAGGTATTTTTTACACAGTTACATGCAAAAGTTGAAATTATTTTTGAAATATATATATATTTTAAATGGAACATATCTTGTGTTAAGTATATGTGTGTGGGTAGTTGTAGTTTAAAGAAAAAACTTAAACAAAACTTTAATTTATATTATTTTAGAAAAATAAAAAACCTTGGCAGTAATTGCTTATCTGATTTTACTTACATAAATATTATTCCATATTGATGTTTATCAGTTTTATTTTTACTTTCTTTGAGTGATATAATAATCTTTGAAGGTCAATTAATGATAAGATAAATATGTCTTAAATTTATTATAAAATCTTGAGAAAAATATCTTGTTTCTAATAATTTTTGCCTAAAATAGTTCAGTAACTTATCAAAGAAATATCTCATAGATTTATATTTTCCAGAGATATTTTTATATCTGTTTTTTAAAAGTAAAAAATAGAGTTTATTTCCTCAACTTAAAAATTATAGTGAATTCTCTTTAGTTTATACATATGCTCTCACAAAATAAGGACGCCTCCCTCCCCAAATTAATGGACAGAATTAGTGCTCAAATTTACTAGCTGATTTTTCAGACTGTCAATGAAGGTCCTGAAAGAGTAAAATGTGAGTCATGTGTAGTTTAAAGAGTATGAAATGATACTAAAGAAAATTACAGTGTCTCTCTTTCATAATCCAATATTTTACCAAAAAATTTCTAATCATGCATAGTCAATGTATGTGATTTAAATTTCAGACAGATATGATACAACCATAAGCTCTGTTGTAATAGACACAATACTTACAAAATCAGTATGTTAGGTGTATGTGTGGCCATTTAAGGTGTAATAACCTTTTTCATAAATTAACTGAATAATATAATTTTAAAAAGTTATAAATCACTACCACAGTTTAACTATGTATTGAAGTATATTTCTATTTTTCTTACTATTTATTTATTTTATTTTTTAGTTTATTTTAAAAATAGTTATCACTATCAAAAGCTTAATCAAATTTTTGGAATAATTTCAGATACATTAATAAAGAATGTGATTATGGCAGACTGCTGTAGATCCATTTTAGCATGACATCATCGATATCAAAATGATCCTTTTTTGTACAAATCTCAATAGCACATTATGCTATGTTTAGGCTGGTATATTAAATTATGATTTATTTAGTGTACACCTATATTGTGATCTTTTTGTTTAAATGAAGAAATGTTTAGATACTGAGACTAAATTGTAAAATGAGTATATTTAAAAATTGGGAAATATTTGTAAGCTTTAATAAAGGAGAAATAACATATATGAAGATCAATAAAATTATGAAAATGAATGCTCATTGCTTCATTAAACCAAATTAGAATAACATCATAACACACTGTTCCATTCTATTCATTAAATTTTTATTTTATATTATTCAATTGCTTATTGAAAGTGTTGTTGTTATTTATTAATTTTATTCATTGCATAGTTGATACTGAAAATGGACTTTTTTCATAATTCAGATTATCGATGCTATTTCCAATGCTATCAAATCAACAGAAGGTGTCTCGTTACTGGATGTTGATCCCGGACCATCAACTAATCGGACAGTTTACACATTTGTAGGATCTCCTGATGATGTTATAGAGGGAGCATTAAATGCAGCTAGAGTAGCTAAAGATCTTATTGATATGAGCAAGCACAAAGGTAAAGAGATTTTTGTTGAATCTATAATCTGCTTTTTCAAACTCATTATCACTAAAATAGTACCAGGCCATCCAGGATGAAATTTTTACAAAAAAAGGAAAAATTGATTGATACCTTATAAAAACAAGGAATTATTTTGTCAAATTATTTATCCATATCCATAATGGCTATGCATTTTTGCCATTTAAGCAGCGCAAGTTCAAGCCAGTGGTATTAAACCATGACGGACAAAAGTCATCAAATTCCTGAAAGACTGGTTTTACAGCATTCTCAGAATTAAATTGTTTTCCTATTAAAAATTTGTGCAAATTGGAAAAAGTGGTAGTCATTGGGAACTAGGCCCGGTGAATATGAAGTTGATGGGATGACGGAGTAGTTTTGTCACCGTTCAAGCCAGTGGTATTAAACCATGACGGACAAAAGTCATCAAATTCCTGAAAGACTGGTTTTACAGCATTCTCAGAATTAAATTGTTTTCCTATTAAAAATTTGTGCAAATTGGAAAAAGTGGTAGTCATTGGGAACTAGGCCCGGTGAATATGAAGTTGATGGGATGATGGAGTAGTTTTGTCACCGTAATTTGTGCTATGTGTGGTCTAGCATTATTATGTAATGAAATAAGAGTTGATCAGCTGACCTATTTAGACTATTTTTCTTTTTAAGTTTTTGTATCATTTTATCCAGCCGATAATTCAGATAAGATGGAGTAGACACAGTAGTGACTTTTAGTTTGCCATTATTGGCCCTTGATCTGGGCGACCATGTGGCTCATTTGTTTGGTCAAAGTTACCTGCACAAAATTGGATGAATCAATGTCTTACTATCTGCTGCATAATAATATTAAAGCCAAATATATTGTTAATGTTTCGTATGATCTGTACTGTAGTTCCACATAAGAACTCATATTTCATAATAGTGCAATTTTCCAACTGTCCTATTTCCAACAAAGTTAAACTTACAATAATGATTTAATATTTTTAGAGTTTTTAAAAAGATATGTATGCTACATATGTAACTTTCTGACAAAAAAGTCAGAATGGTAAAATATTAAGCCAGTGTCAAATAATAAGCTGTTGAAATTGGCAATATTAAAGTTAACCATGGTGTTACGACATCCAGATCCAGATTATATATGGCAAATTTAGACTTGATAAAAGCACTTGCCATTTGCAACTCATTCGTCTCATCATCAGTTTGTTACCCCTTGTAAAACATAGTTGCTGAATCTGCCCGATGGTTCCTGTAATTTGGTTGATTTCTTCTTTTAATTGTTTTGTTCAACTTTATGACATGCTTCACATAGAGATGCAGTAAAGAAAATGCTTGCTCAACTCCACTACCAAATGCATCAGCTGCTCTGCTAACAGGGGGTCCTCCTGGAGGGGATAGTATTTTGGGTTCCATGTCATATCTCACATGTATGGATGAGTGCATGAATCTCATCACTTAATATTAAGGCACCACCACAACACTGTGAAAATCTCACACTAATAATAAAACACTTCAGAAAACAAAGGAACCAAAGAAGTATGTAAAAGTCGACTTAATGGAAGACACTTGTTGCTCACCACAACACACCCTCTCACAAAAAGTATTGCTACCAGTTCCACATTTACTAACAAAGCCATGCTACTATCTAACCATATGAAAATAAAGAGGTGTCAGCTAGCCAGCTGAAAAAGATTGTCAAAAATTGACACAAGTCAAGTAAGGGAACACACCTTCACAAACTCCCAATCTATGCATGTCCTCTCTTTTTTATGCATATAAGAAAAGGACTGGAAAATAAAGGTTCCAATTAACCGGCCTTTTTTTTTTTTTTAATATTTAGTCATTTTATAGCTAGCAGTAATTTTCTAATATTTTTAAGTCTTTGTTCTCTATTGTGATTGGTATGCATTAGCAAAAAGTTCTGTAACTCCTTTCTATTTCTTTTACAGGAGAACACCCAAGACTTGGAGTTATGGATGTTTGCCCATTCATTCCTGTACAAGGTGTTGAAATGGAAGAGTGCATATTCTGCGCCAGAAAGTTTTCAGAAAAGTTAGCTGCAGAATTAAAAGTTCCTGGTTAGTAGAAATTGATGTGTGTACTTGTATGCATGTATATACATATTGAATTAGCTGAGTGGCCATTCTTTCCATAAAAGAACTTTAAACGTTACTTACATTTTTTAAATAAAGCAAGTACAATCACTTATATACTTATTGAATTGTGCTTGAAATAGATTAATACCACTAAACAGACAGACACACATTGAAATTTTTTTGTGTTCTTTATTATTTGCATACCATCATTCTCTAGCAAAATTTTAGAAAAATCTAGCAAACAGTTAATGATAAAGTAACTTAATCAAAACTATTTGAAAAGTCTAATAGGAATATAATGGCAAATACTGACTAACTAGTATCCCCCAATTGTTGATACTTAAAAATAGCATTACAAAATTTATAATTTTAACAAATGGGTACAAGCTATGATACTTGAATTCAGTAACTAAAGAATTTGGCACCTTTGACTCTATGCATCTTACAACAAATAAATTCCCTTAATTGTCTATCTTATCTTCTAACATGAAATATAATTTCTATATCAAATAAAATCTCGTATATTTTTGGAATTCAAAATTTTTGTGATCTCTATCTGGTTCAAGCCCTGAAGCAAAAATAATCTGAAAAAAGTTTGTCATTGTCAGAATCTTTTTACATTATTTGAAACAGCTGAAGCAAATGAAATAGAATCTGGCAACTTGCTTGATAGTGACTCACTCAAGCAGTGTGTCAAAATTTTAACAATTTGTGAAAGTTGTTTTCCCTTCATGCATCAAATCAAGTAAAAACAGCTTAAGTGGATAAAATGAAATGTAATAACATAATAGGTTGTTACACAATTTTATATAAAATTTTTGAATAGATTTTGGATTGGAATTGCATAAATTTTTACCATGTCAAATAATTGTCAAGATTTGCTAGTTTTGGTGATATATTCCCAATTTGTCAAAACATAACATTTTGGCTTATTGGTCAATGAAATTATGAAATTTGACTGATCAATACAACATGATTTAATAAAGTAATTAGCAAGCAACAAATTACAAATTTTAATTATTTAAGTACAGAACAGTTCCTAGCCTAAATTAAAGCAATAAAAAAGTAGATTCTTCCAAAACTTTGCAACCTGGCTCATGAGGATAGCACAATTTGCATATCAATTCTTCTTTCCTACTAGATCCCACATTTGCCAACTTAAGAACCTCACCATGCTTCAGGTATTTAGCAACTTAGGTTTTAGAAGCCTGTCGATTCTTCTAAATGTGTGAAAAGATTTTGTGTTCTTTATTATTAAGAAAGCTAAGATTTCTCCTATAAAAAACTTTAGATGCTACATGCATTGTTTTTGATGAAGAGTTTTATTTTTTAATCCTTTATAATTTTATCAGTTTTGTTGTGTTTGAAGTAGGCGAATATTTCGAAAAGCTTTTACACTTTAAAGCGAGAGTGACTAATGTTTTGCATATGATGTGCCATTTTTTGCACTTATGAGTTGAGATATGCCATATAACTCAAGCATGCTTTTTATTATTTCCTACTTTTTTTATTAGAGTAGGAAAATATGAATATGGGTAGGTAGTTTAGGTGAGGAAAAAACGTAATAACATGTGAACATGAGATTAAAATATTTATTCTCAGGAAGGTAATTGTAGATTTAATTTTTTGAATACTTGTCAGCGGACTAGACATTGTCAAATTTTTTATGACAATCTATTTTGAAATGTAAAAATGCTTCTTTTTGACATGGCATCATAAATTATAAGAAATAAAATATTTTGGTGCATGAAATTGTTTTGGAAGTCTTTTAATCTAACCTGAAGAATAAGTAGGCAGAAAGATGCAATGCATGACTTGAAATCATCCAGTGTGTCACAATTTGGCCATCCTGCTTTAAAGAATGACAGCCCATAGAGCAGAATGTATTGGAATTTTTTTAGGTTGCTCCTGTAAAAGAATTATAAATGCAATACACACAATCTTCAGTAGGATGCATGGTACAGTAAGTAGGAATAACATATATAAATTTAGTAATAATTGATGCATACTTATGGCTGTTAGAGTGCAAACGGATGGACAGACAGACAAATTGAAATTATAAATACTTTTCAACTTTGTTGAAAAGTGTTATACAACCAAATCTATTCTGTATGGTAAACAGGTCAAACAGTTGAGTATAAAACTTTTATCTCAAAAAAGTTTTATCTAACACATCCGTAAATTTTGCAGGTTATTGGAATAATTGGAAATTGCCCTACCTCTCCTTTTTCTAAAATCTGTCTATTAAAAATTTAGCTGTATATTTAACTTAAAAATATTAGATTTATATAAAAGGACAATCTTTGTCATTGGTAACTAAATATAAAGCTGTCTATAACACTTTTAAGGCTAGATTTAATGCATGAATTATAACCTCATAATATCATTTTTGTGATGAGTTTGAAAGGAAATAATGTTGAAATGTGATTTTTATTTGCACAATTTATAACTTTTTCAGTTTATCTTTATGGTTATGCATCAGAACAAGAATATCGTAAAACTGTACCACAGATTAGAGCAGGGGAATATGAAGGACTTATTGATAAGGTACTTGAGTGAGTATTTGAATTAAATGATTATGTAATTAATCTATCATATCTTTTAAATAAACTTCATATTATTTTGCTTGCCCAGGCAAATTTTTTTTTTTTTTTTTTTTTTTTTTTTTTTTTTTTTTTTTTAATAAACTAGGTAGTATAGTTAAAATTACTATGTTATAGTTAAAATTGCAATGTTAAAATTACTTGGCATATTAGTAATATTAACATAGATTTTTTTAAATGTCACCCTAATTTTTGTATAGTATCAATTTTGAGAAAGTTAGTATCAAATGTTGTCTAGCATCTTATATACTTATGTACCTATAAACAGAAGCTAACCTATTATACTGTGGCATGACCTATGGCCTTTTTAATCCTGTTGTAGGTTTCCTTCACAATTATTTTAGATCCTCATCAGAAGGTGAGAGCCTTCTGAATTTAGTCACCCCTTAGAAGCTGCTTACAATCACTGAGAGGACTTTTGGAATCACAAATTCAATGTGAATGAACACCACATGCACATGGAGGATTTAAATGGTTGGTTGGAAATAAAACCCAAAACCCTCTGGTTTACTGTTTCAATATCTTAACCACTGGCTAATCATCTCCTTACCTGATGTACTTTATGTTTCTAAATATAATCCTACCTGGGTTTAAGCTAAGAGTGCAGTTTATTTTTTTTACAATTCTTTTTTAACAATCATGGGGACTACATCACAGTCAGACAGCTCTCATATGCCCTTTTATGTGCATCTGAAAGAGGTGACTTGAGGGCTGTAGAAACCTAATTAATAACAGTGAGTGTTTAAAAAGAGTCTTGCCTCCAATTTTACTCTAAAGGAATTTCATGGCAACATTATTGTTTCTAATTTGTTTTGGTATGGCATTTTTTTAGTCAGGTAAAAATTTTATTAACATCAGGTTTTTTGATTAAGCGATGTCATAACACACCAGTAATACAAAAAGTTCTAAAGATAAAACAGCTTATTTTTTTTTAAAAAGAAAGTAATTTCATTTGAAATTGTTGTTTTTTCTATAAACTAATGAAATATAAACTAAAGAAATAAAAAAATTCTATATATGCAGTGATATTTGACAATTTATTGCTTGCATCCAGCTAACCAAAAGGAACCAGTATTTTTTTTTTTTTTCTTTTTTTTTTCTTCTGGAATTAGCGGATCCATATGTAAGCCAACCCCATGTATATATAATGAAAGTTCTAAACATTCTTGGCTTATACACAGAGATATAATGATTTTCTGAATTTAAAATGATAAATAACCTCTCATAAAAATTGAATTCAAAATAGCATTTTTAAATAATGCATTTATCTGTGGCATAGGCCAAATAATGAATGTTCTCTGAAAACAATGAAGAATTCATAATGTTATTTTTTGTTTATATATTTTAATGTTCTAGATTACAAAGCCTGAATGGAAACCAGATTTTGGACCTGCAGAATTCATACCTAGCTGGGGAGCTACAATGGCTGGTGCAAGAAAATTTCTCATTGCATATAACGTGAATGTCTTAGGAACTAAAGAGCAAGCTCATCGAATAGCATTAGATATTAGAGAACAAGGCAGGAATAAAGAAGAGGTAACAGCTTAAATTATTGTTGAGTGTTGTAGGTGTTTTTTTTAGTATTATGTATAAAATTTTTACTTAGAAGCAGTTTCAGAAAAGGTTTGAATAAAAATTTACTTATAAATATACATGATCATTTTTGGTTTTCTGAATTACTGAAAAAAATTTCAGTTCCAAGAGTTTATTTTAAGTTCATGACAAACTAATGTTTTTATAATACTTTTCTGGGTGAGAAAGTTCTCTAAGTTGGCATAGCAGCCAGGCAACAACAGGCTGTTCCAGCATTAATTCCATCTTTGGCACATGTTACTATTTCTTCGGATTTATTTATATCATTTTATTTAAAAGTTTTATAACTTTGTTTGAATTAAAACTTTTTTGGCTTGTAGAAAATCACATTTCAAATATGTTGCTAAAAAGAATACATTATTATCATTACGGGAAAACTGCTTACACTCTAGAAAAAGTTGGTTTATAAAAAATGTAACATAATTCTAAACTCGGTTCATACCATGAAAATGTCTGGCTTCTAATACATGAAGGAATCATGACATACTCCTATTTTCTGCATAGTTTAACAGAATAGCTTTTTTACTATTGTAAGTATTTCAATGGTAAAAAAGCATTACCTTTTGTCAGGCGTTATCTTTTATAAGGAGTTCAGTAAACACAGTAACTGTTCAATTTATATTGAATAACAAATTATACTTTTATTTTAGCCTGGGAAACTGAAAAAATGTCAAGCAATTGGATGGTGGTTAGCTGAAGAGAATATTGCTCAAGTTTCTATCAATTTGACTGATCATGATGTTACTCCTGTTCATGTTGCTTATGAGGAGGTAAATTAAAAGCTGTTAAACAACAAAGGGTGTATTGTGATGTAGTAAAATAATTATAGAATAATTATAAATTATTATAAAAATAATAATATTTTGTATTTCAGTTTAAGCGATTCCCAACCTGTGTTATAAGAAGTAGTTAAACCCATTAAAGCTTCCCTTTTTTTATAGTGCAACTTAAGTGATTCTACTTTTCTCCAAACTTTAAACCCTGGAGTTAACCCAGCAAAGCGATCTACTTCAAGGGTTAGTGAGAAAATGGTTTTCACAACTCCAAAATCAGGGGTTACCCCAAGAATTGACCCTGACTCCAGGTGCAGATTCTAACCCTGCAATATCGGAGGGTTGACTCGGGTTTGTAAACATGGCAGATTCGAGGGTTGTTTTTATAGGTTTGGAAAATCCCAAAAATTTGCCAATACTTGAATATTTTGTGCTTTAACAGACGGAAACTGCTGTGGAAACCACCCATCAAGCTATAAAAGTAGCCAAAAGTGATAAAAAATCTTTGTACAATGTTTTCAAAAATTCTGGAGAATGGCTGTGCATTTTTTGCCGTAGAGACTGCAGGCGCTATTATTTTTTATGTTGAAAATAAATAAGTAAATTCTGATCTTTCCTATTTATTTTCTTGTCTCTATTATTCCACAGATGAGGGACGATTTGGCCAGAGCACTGTGGATCTACTACGCCCTCGCTTTTTTTTTGGGGGGGGGGGTAACAAGAGGCGGGATAAAAATATTTACATTGAAGAGATTAATCATTTAGGTGTAAAAGATGAAAAAAAAAGTGTTGTTGAGGGGTTAAACATTTTTGCCTGATTTTAGTGTATTGTACTTGGGAATAGCGAATTAACAATTTTTCACACAAATGTGAGAAAAAAACAATATGCTTCAGTATCATAGAATTTTTTAAAGACATACATATTCTATGTATAATATATAAAGTACCTCAAAAAGAAAAACATCAAAACTGCATAAATTAATTTTTGTGTGTTCAAAAATATGAAAATTCCTAAATTTGAAAAAAGTATAACAGACATGAAATTTTATTTATAAAAAATATTGGATGTAATTTTGTATTAAATGTTTAATCATCGTATTTTTTTATAATAAAGTTGAATTAATTTTCACATTTTAATGCACAGTTTGCATAAAAACAAATTAAATATCATGAAGGAAGTGTGTATGGTGGGAGCTGGGTTCGATCTCGTGAACATTAAATATAGTTTACTCCTTCATGGAATCATTACTCTGACCAATCACAGGCGAGCTTTCAAAGCTGGGTGAGACAACTCCAGAGTAAGGTAACCCTGGGTGGAAATAAGTTGGTGAATACAGTTTCCGAGTTGTTTCCGAGATAAACCGGCAATACAGGTTTCCCAACTCTCAGATGATGGCGGGCTACTCACAGTTTGGTGAATACGGCCATGTAAAGGGATAGTTGAGCTTGTTGAGTCTGAGCGCATCATTTTTAATGATACATACTTAGTATTTTTATCATGCAATTTTAAGGATTTGTTTACTGACCCTGAAATTTTCATAAAAATGCAATACATTTTTCATGTTTGGGGGGGGGGGGGGATTGCCTTATCTAGTAGGGTAAGTGTACTTTCTGCATCTATCTCTTTTAATAGATACAGTAGAAATATGGTGGATCTAGAGCATATAGAACTTTGTAAGAGCTTCCTAACATTCTTTTGCAGAACTGAATTATTTCTTATAGTTTTTAAAATTTTTCTGTGGCTAGAAAACTTGATTCTTAAAATGCTTAGAAACACTGTTTTGATTTTACTTACCAAACTGGCTTAAATCCCAACTGTGTTAATGAATGTTTTTGATAAATACTGTCCTCTCTTAAGTACTATTTCCATTTTCAATACTTTAAAAAGCATTTTCCCCTTACAAATATGTGAACAAAAATTAACTTGTTTCTATGAAACCACTTATACTTAATATTTACACTATGTACACTTTTTTATTCAATTTGTTTTTCTATTGGACATTGTTTGAGTAGAAGTGTATGTTAGAAACAACTTCTCCTCTGCTCTCTAGTGTAGGTTTTATTAAATTTTCAAATCTTCTTCTGCTTATTAGGTATTATTCTCACAAACCTTATTACTGAGTTGTTGTAAAGTGTTTATGGATTGAACTATCCCTACAAAATGTTTCACTGCTAAACAAACATGCAGCAGCACGATTTTTGGCATAAAACTTAATTGGCGGGGTAAGTGCACAATGTCCCTTGCCTTTTTAACATCAGTAGATGTAAACAAAATAAAAATATGTCCTGAAAAGTACACCTAAAGATGTAAAAGAAGAGCCAATAAAAATTAAAAAATATTAATTCTGTTTAAAAAAAATAAAGATTGAGAGCTCTCACTCAGAGGAGAAATGACACGACCTTAAAAAATATATAATACAAAGCGAAGTCAGTTCGTGGAAGTATACTTTTATAATATTCATAAAGTTTGATTTAAAAAAAGGAAGCTTTTGGTGCAAATACATCTTTGTGTGTATATGAAGGCAGAAAGATTTTTGCATTTCTTGATCTTGTTGCAGAAAACATGACAAAATTCTGCCACTGGGATGCATACAAAGATACATGATATAATAAATATATAAGAATCATATACCTACAGTACTAGTTCTGTCATATGAGCAAGATATGAATTGCACTCAGGCAGCCAAAAAAAGGGTGGGGGGGGGGTTAAAATGTATTTGCTGTTTTTATTCCATTGACTATTGCAAGTTATTTTAAATTTTGTAATTTTACCATTCTGTCACACCTATTTTGTTTTTGAAAACTTTGAAGAGTTATATTAAGGAACCAACACTATCAGCCCCTTGTGAGGATTAATATGATGAATGCTAGTACTCATGACCAAACCATACCCAACTAATCCTAATCTATTATCACTAAATGACTATTTTAGGAAGCTTAATACTGTGCTTTAATGACAAAGCAATAATAAAATCAAAATACTGTACTTGATTGAGAGTTATACTATGAGAAAGGAATTTTCGTAATATACCTTTATAATTTATGACAATCTTAGCAATTTAAAATCGTACTTATGTTCAAAATAATAGAAAACACTAATATGTGTTTCTTGCACTAACCAAGCAGTTAATAACATAAATATTCCTCTTATGAAATGTGTCCATATCGAATGGACATGAAGAACAAGGGATTCATTCTTCTATGGCTTATCAGTGTAAAATTAATGTTCCATGCACTAAAAAGTGAAAGTTTCCAATTTTGTTGCATGTAAGTAGGTTAGTTAGAGCACAAGTAACAAATCTTTAAAATTCCCTTTGAAATTGCTAAAATTTAGTGTTATCACACTAAGGTTTTTCAATGGTTATGGTTGCGATGGTTGGAGGTTGGTTGGTATTGACACCCTTAGCTAGGGAGCTGTCGTCTCGATTGTTTCGGAGAGGAGAACTTAGCTAGGGAGAATGAGAGTGCATGGAGAAACCTTCATTCTAACGATTTAAGATAACGAGGAACTAATCAGAGCACGACGAGCAAGAGGCATAGAGGCATAGCCTGAGTGACAAACGTTGGGAAGGGTCCTGAGAAAGAAGGAGGGAGACCCAGAACGGAGAAGAGGTGACAACGGTAGATAGAGTATTTGGAGCAATGAAAAAAAATGTGTTCAAGGGAGTCCGTAAGTCAACAAGTTCCACACAGGAAGGGGGGGAAAGACCAAACCGGTATAACAGGAGTAATCATCATTTGGCACACAGGACAGGAAAAGAGCACGCCCGCATACCTATGGTGAAACCAGGTGCAGGTTTTTCAATTTTTTACCAAAATATTGAAGTGTTGCCATGCTGTCTTCAGTTTTGGAGACTTATTTTTGATGCGATATTTGTAGATATAATGCTAAATAATGAAATCACTTAAAAATAAAGTTTCCAAGCTTGGATACATTCAGTGCAATTTAGAGGGAAACTCATGACCAGTGATCGCTGCCCTTTTGGACCATTAGCAAATTATATGGTAGGATAGTTATGTTTCTCTATACACATATGCATAATCTGAGTGATGGATTTGCCCTCAATAAAGCTCTTCAAATTTACTTTCTGTAAAATATGATTTTTTTCTCTTTTCTCTTAATTTATTTTTGAAATATATTTGTGACTTATAGTTCATTAATTTTTTTAACACTGACTTATTCTTTTATTTTTTGGATAGAAATGCCCAAATAATGATTACATACAGGAATTCAAATATTTAAAATTTTCTTTACATGCATACATAATTTTGCCTTTTATAGCCTTATTTATAGTGATCTGTTATAAATTTTTCTATTTCCCTCCCCCCCCCCCACTTCTAGGTTTGTAAAGGAGCTAAAGAGTTAAAATTAGCAGTCACGGGATCTCAAATTGTAGGTGTAGTTCCTTTGAAAGCAATTTTGCAAGTAGCTGAGTTTTATATACATAAAGAAAGCCTTTTTGTCTTGGAAGAAGATCAGAAAATACACTTGGTAATTATTTTTTAAGAAATCACACTCTTTAGAAAATATATCTTCTGAATGTCAATTTATTGTATGTGTATTTATTTTCAACAATATGCAGATGCAACATTCAGCCAAGTTACAGGCTGGAAAGTGCATTCTAAATATCTTAAAATTCCCTAAATGTAACCTTATTTAATGTCACACATAATTAATTTGGAAGCTAGTATAATTTTTTTAATCTTACTTTTGTATTAAATAGTAATTTTTGCATTTTTCTTCTTAAAAAAAAATACTGTAAAGAAAGAACAAAGGATGTCTTTGTTTCAAAACATAATTGTAAAGAAAAAAAAATAAATACTCAAAAAGGAATGGATAGACCAGAGTATTTTTATCTATGAAATTAAAGTTTTAAAAACAATGGTATTTTTTGAAAAAAATTGTTTTTAAAATGTGTATTAGAAATATCTAGTATTAACCATAATGCATTAATTTTGTTTTTTAAATCAAAATTAATGCATTATGGTTATGATAGTTTTTTGTTTTTTTTCTTGACATTCTTAGGCAATCAATAGACTAGGATTAAATTCCTTAGGAACTTTTAATCCCAAGGAAAGAATAATTGAATACATGTTGCCTGATGATGTCAATGGATCTCTAGTTAATAAGAGCATTCAAGATTTCATCAAAACTGTCTCTGCAAGAACACCTGCGCCTGGTGGAGGTTCTGTGGCAGCAGCTGTTGCAGCTATGGTAATTTTTAAAATCCTTATAAAAGAATTAGCTGAAGTACCTCTTCTTCACTCTGAATAGATATTGTTAAGCCAACAAATACAAATAGAAAATAGATAAATAAGTATTAAATATATTTTGATTACTATATTTATCTCCTTTTTCAGCAAAATTTTAGTTTAGCAAATGATTTATACCTTTTGTTAGATCATAAAACATGAATCCACATACAATCTCGATCTTAATGTAATTTTTTTTTCAAAAACTTATTAGCATTTAACTGACTAATGTACTTTTAAATGCACGATGTACTTATGACATCGAAGAGTAATAAATTTCATTTTTTATTTTTAACATTACCACTTAATTACCATAGTAACTGTGTCCAATTTTATCACTTGTGTCGTTGAATGCTACAATCAAAAGAACAATAAATAGTTTCTAAAGTCTTAAAACTCAGAAAATCAGAATATATGAATGTGTTACAAATAAAACACTAACCTTTAAAAACACTCTGATTTTGATGCTATTGTATCTTTTTGCATTTTACTTCCCTCACATATGTGTGATCATACCTTCCAAATTACCCAGAGCTGCACATGTGCACTATATATTTCCCATTATAAGATGCAGCACTGTCGACAGAATTAATGACATTTAAAAAGTTCTAGACTCAAAAAATGACTTGTATCATCTTACTTCAATTCATTGAATAAGATTTTTTTTTTTTTTTTCAACAGTATAGTTACCACAGTAATAAGATGTTTGCTTCTATGTAATGCTCAATTCAACAATTAAATGAAAACATAAATAATATCCAGTGTTCTTGGGCTGAATAATTTGTGTTAAACTGAAAGCTCATCATTCGGTAAATGAAAATGTATAAATATAAAACAGTGAACAAGGTAAACCTCTGAGATCTAAGATCGGCTAAGTTACTCCGTTTTGTTGAGATATTGGCCAGTATTGTTCAATGTTGTATTGTGATGACTTTTGCCACTACAAAGGCCCAAATTACGGACCATTTTATTATGGGAGCACCCAGTGGGTTCCAGCTTATACCCCCTATGAAAGGGCAGACGAGTTAACATCCATGCCCAAGCCGGGATTTGAACCTGGATCCAAGGCATGGTCGAATGGTTCTTAAACCACTACACCACCTGGGTGGCCTATTGCGATATTTTTGTGAAAAGTTTTATATTGATTTATGATGATTTTTCATTCCCTAAAGGAACTAAAAATTTATTATATTAGCACTGATACGTGCTGAAAATATTAGCTCTGTCAAATGTCAAATATTTAGCTTTTAAAGCTAAATTAAATGTTAAATAATTTTGGCATGTTTAAAAATAAAATGAGCTTTTATAGACTTTTTTTTTTTTTTTTTTTTTTTTCATTTGTTGTTGTCATTGATGCTGATATGAATTTATAGAATTACTCTTCAATTAGGAGTTTTAAATGTATACTTCTGAAGTTAATTTTATCTAACTGAAAGATTTAATTGATACGAGTATACTATACATCACTATTATTTTTAAACTGCTATTACTTTCATCCAATTCTTGTGCTAGGGATCAGCTTTATCCTGTATGGTTGGACAAATGACATATGGGAAACGACAATGGGAAAGATATGATACTCAGATGAGAAGAATCATTCCAATCATGCATGAGACCATGAAAGAACTGATTGCAGTTATTGATGCTGATACATATGCTTTTAATGACTATATGGCAAGTATTTAAACAGCATTTTTTAAATAAGAGATTTAATTTTGATTCCCCCCCCCCCATATAGTTTTTATAGTAAGTGAAAGCATAGTTCTAAACAGGACCACCATGGCCAAGTAGATAAGGCACTGAACATAATAGATAGGCCTACCGTGTGGCTGTTGATCTAACGGTTGGAATTCTGGTAAGTACACATTAAAATCCCTTAAAAAGTTCTCTAAACAAGGCAATCCCCTTCAAAGGCAGGTGCCTCTCATTGTAGGCTAGTGTGTCTGTATACTAGGAGAATGGCGATAATGGTTGAAAAACGAGTCACTAAAAATCTACAGACCACAGATTTGTACCAGGTTTAGGGTTACCAATAAATTCCACACTTCAGCAGTACAGTGTTATTTTTGTGTGTGGTAGATCAAGACCCTTTCAAATGTGATAGTGTTAAATCTAAGATACTGGAAGATGCTTCTGCATCTTCCAGTATCTTAGATTCTGCATCCAGTCTGCATCTTCCAGTTAAGAAATTAGTTTAAAATATAGAATTAAGAAAAAAAGACTATGTATAAATATAAATTCATAATCTTTCATACCTTAACTATTTTATTTTAAATTCCAAGACAATATGTAATAAATGTTATGCTGGCGAGTAAAATGTTACATATTTTGTCTATACAAATGGGCCAAAAGTACTGTAAACATGAATTTTGAATCATTTTATGCAAAACTGTTATATTTATTGTAATATTTTTTTATTATCATAAAAGAAAAAAAAGGCTTAAGCTTTGATCACAAAATTTATATGAAAAAAAAGTATTTTTATAAAATAATGAACAATATACTCATGTTTGTATTAATAATTTAGATATTAATTAGCTTCTTAAAGAAAGCTCTAATTACTAGAAGATAAGTAACTAAATCAACAAAAATTAACCCACAACATTCAGCTGTTTATTTAAATTTCACACAAGTATGAAAAGCATTTCAAAACACATACACACACAAAAGAAGAAGAGAAAATGCCATAGACATTAGGATTCCATCTTTTAAGCAAATAGCCATAAGTTGGTGAATATAATTATGTGCCACTGTCAAGAAGAATATCACCAAACATATCATTCTTGTGTTGTGAAATTTAAACATTAAATATTATTTTTATACTCTATCTTATGATATAATTTGTGCTGTATGTGTTATCACCAAAGTATAAAATCCGACATTCTATAGAATGCCTAAAACTAACCGGCAATGTATAAAATTATTAGTATTTCACACATTTCCTAGGCATTCTATGGAATGCCAAATGAGAAGCTGGCAAAGTATGAAACACATATCCGACTGTATGTAAAATGTAATGAAATGTAATTTAAAATATCATTCAAGCATTCAAGCCTTCCATGTTGCATATGTTGGTTAATTTTTTTTCTCATTTTTTGAATGAAAAATTTGTTTCCCTTAATAAGAAAGGCATACGTTTTGTTTTCTTCAACTTTCATTTTTCTTTACGTATTATGAATAGTTTTTTATGGCACTCTCATAATTTTTTTCAGAATAAAATTTGCATTTTTGAAGAATGAGTGTATTTTATATGGGAATGGGTTAGTTGCATCAGGTGAAGGGGAAAAAGGGCGAATTGCACTGCGGATGAATTTAATCCACGGGTGAGTTGCACCTGCGAAATGGAGGGAGGGTGACAATCATTCAGGAACCCAGCGGTCTTGCAAAGGGCCAATGGTAGTATATTTTTGAGGGGATCCCTACAGCGATGGTCGGACACAGTGATTTTTTT
The DNA here is from genome assembly GCA_038373885.1 of Cheiracanthium punctorium. NCBI lineage: Eukaryota > Metazoa > Arthropoda > Arachnida > Araneae > Cheiracanthiidae > Cheiracanthium > Cheiracanthium punctorium. The sequence goes on from JAWZYV010011719.1 coordinate 2,785,147, forward strand.
TTGGGGGGGGGGTCTCACAAAGGGACAGTGGTAGCATCTTTTTGAGTGACCCCCAACAGCGATGGCCAGACCCATTGATAATGTTTTGGATCTTGCAAAGGGCCAGCTGTAGCATATTTTCGAGGGGGGAGCAAGATAAGGATTCCGGTGCAACTTGCCTCTCGATTCGATTGATAGCTGTTGGCACGGGTGCAACTGACCCTCTTCCCTTTTTACTGGGTTTCCCAAAAAGGTGGGAATGGCTTCAATTCTGTAGCTATTAGAGATAAATGGGCTATGTAAATTGAAAAAAGCATTCAAAATAAGGTCAGAAATAACACTCCAGTAAAAATATTCCTCTCGTTAATTTTCAAAACAAGTTACACTTTATAAATTTGTATATGACCTCTGTACAAAAAAATTCACAATTAATAAAATGTGCCTCATACACTGATGAGGTGACATAAAAAATTTGAGAATTATATACCTTCAAAAGCATCAGAGATATGAAGATAAATATAACATTGACTTAAATCACTTTTCAATGGCTCTCGAAGAGAAAAAAAAAATGTGTTGAATGATCCCATTTCAAGGGTCATAGATTAGTATAATTAGAGGTTATTTTATGAGAATTTAATGACATTACGTTTTACGAATCAAACGTAAAAGTGTAGCAGTTAATGTTTCGTAGATGTATTAAATTAGTAACGTGTCTTCTGACCTTAAATTACAAGCCAAGAGCAAGCTGCGTTTAGTTTATTATTTTGCATCAAAATTTAAGTATAATTAGTACAGTAGGGAACCCGAAATCCAGAATGCTCTCTGATTATATATCTCTGATTTAAAAAAAAAAAGAATGAATGAATAATACAGTATGTTAAAGATGAAGTAATCCATTAAAAAATTCGAAAGCTATGTTATCGAGCCGAGCAACGATTATTTCAGACGGATGGCGATTGCTGCAACTAAATTGGCTGAAAATATGCAACTTATATAATTGTAAAATTTTACTTAACGTTTTTCCATACATAGTTTCCGATTGAAATAACTCATCCTACACCGCAATTCAGTGGGCTACGGAAGGACGGATAGAGCAGTTGCGCAATTTTCGGATCAACTGCCGCCTTTCCTCGGCCCGTTGATTTGCCTAGCAATTTATTACGCAACCCGCCATTTCTGCACACATCTGCAGTTCTTTGAGAAGGGGGGGAGGGGAACAGTCATTAAGCAGACCAAATCCCGTTCATCTTTGTTTACATTTAACAGACTAGATGAATCATCAACACTTGAAGCTGCGCGCCTGTGTGTGTGTGCAGTAGCGGATCCAGGGGAGGGGCTAGGGGGCTTCAGTCCCCCCCCCAAAAAACAGATTGCTCAAGGGTAACATTCTGCTTTATTATACACTTTAAATAGCTAAAATGATCATATTTTATTACTTAGCCCCTCCCAAAAGCCTAATACATTGGTTTAGACTGACATTTTGATTTATAGTACATTTTAATTGGGTGAAATAAGCTTTTTAAAAAATTTAGCCCCTCCCAAAAAAAAATTTCTGGATCCGCCATTGTGTGTGCGTGCGTAAAGGACACATATATTTCTCCCCATTAAAGCAAGTCATTCTATAATAGCATAGAATCTATTTACGTTACGAGAAATCGAAAATTACCGCACAAGATCTAACTGCAACTCGCCGATCGCAAAGCGAAGAAAGGCGCGAGTAGACAGGATCGATCATTCTCCTGGTACGCGCCCGCGCCCTCCTTTCCCTGCGCTTCGCCGCGATCGACGAAATTCTTTCCAATTTAACAGGTTTCCTTATTTTTACGTATATTCAATTGAAAACGGTCTTTCAAAGAAGAAAATGAGGAATAAAAAGGAAAATAATATCCGTTTTTATATGCTTATAGGGAGGGGAAAAAAAAAACGCGAAGGGGGGAGGGAAATGCAGAAAAGAAAAGTTCCGGATTTTGCGTCTTCCAGATTTCGGGATTCCGGATTTCGGGTCCCCTACTGTATTAGGTAATTAAAGTGTGCTTGGAGTTTAGCAAGAATATAATCTTTGATTACATAATTATTATTGGGGGGGGGGGTCAGGATTGATTTTTATCCCTCTCGACACTGGTTTAGGAATGTCCTTATTTTAGGTTCAGAAAAAATGGTCACTTTAATAATAATGAATAAAATCAAAACTGCAATAATGAAAAAAAAAAAAAAAAGTTTTTGAAAACATTTTGATTTCAACACTTTTTAATGTATTTTTATCATGTATAGAAAATGGGGGGGGGGAAAATTTTGTACTATCGTTTTTTAAGAATGGAGTGATATATTACTGGAAGAAATTACTGTACAAAAACAGTTGTTTTTCAATCTGTAAACATTTGGTTACCTTTTTTTCCACCATAAATTGACCCTTCTTATAAGAATATAGTGTAAAGGCTGGTGAGAAAATGTATACATGCATATATATATATATAATATAAAATAGCTTAACGTACGTAAAATGGATTCCCAAGTGAAATATTAATTGAAAGCACATTATAACAGATATAATACATAATCATGAAAATAAAAATGAAATCCAGAGGCTATAAATAAATTTGAAACAGGGCCATCAAAGCCAAAAATTGGGAAAAACATGCCATAAGCAATCACATGTGCTTAAATATATACATACATATGTATTATATATACACATACGTGTATATATATATATATATATATTTAAAAAAAAATTCACGTTAAATTTTGTATTCGGGTAGAGTTCAGCTTTTTTGATCAACTTGCACTTTCATGCCTGGAATATAATTATGTGCCACTGTCAAGAAGAATATCACCAAACATATCATTCTTGTGTTGTGAAATTTAAACATTAAATATTATTTTTATACTCTATCTTATGATATAATTTGTGCTGTATGTGTTATCACCAAAGTATAAAATCCGACATTCTATAGAATGCCTAAAACTAACCGGCAATGTATAAAATTATTAGTATTTCACACATTTCCTAGGCATTCTATGGAATGCCAAATAAGAAGCTGGCAAAGTATGAAATACATATCCGACTGTATGTAAAATGTAATGAAATGTAATTTAAAATATCATTCAAGCATTCAAGCCTTCCATGTTGCATATGTTGGTTAATTTTTTTTCTCATTTTTTGAATGAAAAATTTGTTTCCCTTAATAAGAAAGGCATACGTTTTGTTTTCTTCAACTTTCATTTTTCTTTACGTATTATGAATAATTTTTTATGGCACTCATAATTTTTTTCAGAATAAAATTTGCATTTTTGAAGAATGAGTGTATTTTATATGGGAATGGGTTAGTTGCATCAGGTGAAGGAGAAAAAGGGCGAATTGCACTGCGGATGAATTTAATCCACGGGTGAGTTGCACCTGCGAAATGGAGGGAGGGTGACAATCATTCAGGAACCCAGCGGTCTTGCAAAGGGCCAATGGTAGTATATTTTTGAGGGAATCCCTACAGCGATGGCCGGACACATTTTTTTGGGGCCGGTGATTTTTTTTTTTGGGGGGGGGGTCTCACAAAGGGACAGCGGTAGCATCTTTTTGAGTGGCCCCCAACAGCGATGGCCATACCCATTGATATTGTTTTGGATCTTGCAAAGGGCCAGCTGTAGCATATTTTCGAGGGGGGAGCAAGATAAGGATTCCGGTGCAACTTGCCTCTCGATTCGATTGATAGCTGTTGGCACGGGTGCAACTGACCCTCTTCCCTTTTTACTGGGTTTCCCAAAAAGGTGGGAATGGCTTCAATTCTGTAGCTATTAGAGATAAATGGGCTATGTAAATTGAAAAAAGCATTCAAAATAAGGTCAGAAATAACACTCCAGTAAAAATATTCCTCTCGTTAATTTTCAAAACAAGTTACACTTTATAAATTTGTATATGACCTCTGTACAAAAAAATTCACAATTAATAAAATGTGCCTCATACACTGATGAGGTGACATAAAAAATTTGAGAATTATATACCTTCAAAAGCATCAGAGATATGAAGATAAATATAACATTGACTTAAATCACTTTTCAATGGCTCTCGAAGAGAAAAAAAAATGTGTTGAATGATCCCATTTCAAGGGTCGTACAGAAATTACGAAAGAAAATCTTTTTTTCCCACTCTAGCAATAAACGTCTGTATTCAAAATGATGTACAGTCCCCTATCATCTTTCATTAAAGATGTCTGTGATGTTGTATGATGAAAGGCTCACCAATTTGTTACACTACTTTATTAGTGTAATGGACACATTTTACTAACTGTGAATCTTTTTTGTATGGGAGTTGTATACGAATTTAAAAAGTGTAACTTTTTGAAAATTAACAAGAGGAATATTTTGTTAATGGAGTCTTATTTCCTATCTTATTTTGAACATTTTTTCAATTTACACTGCTCGCATATCTCTAATAGATAAAGAATTAAATTCTGTTACCACCTTTTTACGACACCCTGTATAATAGCCTCATCAGGACTTTTTTTCATACTTTGCCTAAATAGCATTTGTCATTCTATCGAATGCCTAGGGAAAGTATGCAATAATCTCATATTTTATACTTTGCCTAAAAACGTACGGCATTGTATACAATGCCTAGGCATTCTATAGAATGCCAGCATTTCATACATTGCCAGTAACATGTATAATATCTTAAAGTGTTACAAAGTTGGAACACCAATTATAATGTGTTAGTACCAAAACAAGTGAAATATAAGTCTCTCTAATCTGCAAACTTCTATAATCCAACATACATTTCAGATGTAAACAAATAATTTTGCATTGCAATTTTTCTTTACAGAATGAAACACTGGTGAAAGTTTTCAGTCTGTTGAAAGTGAAATGACTAGAATAACAAGTTCTCTGTAATACTATCAGCTCATTTATAATCATAATTAAAATAACTTGCTAAAAATTCACCATTATACATGGCAGGGCATGGGATCCTTTTATATTCAGTATGATTTTAATTTTTTTCTACAAAAATGTTATGGGCAGAAACACACTTCTCTCTGCCCATTCTTAATAAGATTTCTTAACAAGATTTCTTAATAAGCTGTTAGATCAAAATAGCATGGTAATTTTAAATTTGCAAGTGTAATTGTTTATCAACTAAAAAATGAAAACCTTTAAAGTGAAGAAAAAAAAATTAATCTTTTTTTTTTTTTTTCAATTTTATTGCAAAGTAACTTTAATAACTAAATTATGTTTTATTTGTGTCATTTTATTCATAGTGTATAGTGTTGACCATACTTTTCAGTAAAACCAGGGCCTCCAAGAAAAATTTTATAAGGCGGGGCGAAAATCTTCCCGGCCCCTTTCGTAAAGCACAAAGTTTGAAATAATAGGAGGGACAGAAGCAAGTTTTTTTTAATAAAACTGCTCTTTTTAATGATTTTCATATAAAATGCTAAAAGGACAGAGAATGGGAGGGAAGTTTTCTGATATGTAATGTTACTTTTAATTCATGTTCGAAGGTTGAAAAAATACTAATATTTAAATGGTAGAATTAACATTTCTGCCATCTAAATCATTCTAGAATTATGTATTCAAAATTTAGTCTATTTAAAAAAAAAAATTTAATTACGGATCTATAAATGAAATTTGTAACACCTTCTGAAAAATTCATGAATGAACTTCAGCTGAACACGGGCCCACTCTAACTTGCACGGGCCCAGGGGCGGCACCCATCTGCCCCCCCCCTCTCTCATAGGGCCTGAGTAAAGCATTCATTATTTGGGTGTCAACAAAGAAATGGCCTGTAATTTGCAAAATTCTATAATCTGCACAATCCTTGGTCCCAACCTGTGCTTATTAGAGGGAGTGTACTGTATATTTAAATGGAGAAACAGAGATTCAAAAATGAAACTATCACAAGAGCTTGCTATATACAAATTACCCAGAAAAATATCATCTTAGAAATTTATTCACCACAAATTTTCAGACACTTTTTCAATGGGAATAAATCTGGAAACTGTCAGAGGCAGTAAAAAAAGTTTCCATCCAATGAAAGGATGACTTCTCACTGTCTCAGTTTAGGGGAATGCTAGTATTGCCATAACACAAAACCAAATGTAATTGCAGATGAAATACTGAGAACATTTTCTTATCCTAGTAAACCATGGCCTTCTACCCTGGATAACTTTTATGTATCTGAATATTTTGACACTGGTCATGAAAACCTTCATTGTTTACTTTCTTTGTTATTCTGGAGATATTAGGTATTTTCTAAAACTGTAGTGTATCATCCTCCACAAAGCCATTTAAATGTTACTTGAAGTGCATAGCGCATACTTCACTTAGTTCCTGTCATGAGTGGTTAAAGAGTTATATTTCTCTACAAATTTTCTTAGAACCATGATAAAACAGAAATAATTTTTGACTATCAAAGTCAAATGTCTATTACACAAAACTTCAATCAATGTATGTATTGGAAACCCTAGATTAGTGTGGTTTTGATTAATGTGTTACAAATTTATACCATACCATACCATACCTAAAATTATGTAACATAGATGATGTAAAATATCTATTAACTGTGCTAATCAAGGTATACCTTATGTTTCTTTTTAAGTGTGTTTTGTAACAATTTAATTTTAATAATACTTCATTTTAACCGTAGGCAGCTTTGAAGTTACCCAAAGAAACAGCTGAAGATATTACAATGTATGTATTCCTTTTTTCACATAGTTTAATGATACTATATATAAGATTTTCTTGTAGTACACTATCTATTCTAACCTGCATCGATTGGAATCAAGAGCTGTATGCATTATAAAATTTTGCATATTATAGGTTATTTATCCAATAAATGAGTACATTATTGAAAATTATTGTCAGCAGTATACACATACCTCGATAAAAATAAAGTAAAACTGGTAATAACAGTTATTTTATTATAAAATACCAAAAGCAATATAAAACAGTTTTTTCAAGCTTTTTATTAGCTTTTCTCTGTTATTTCATTCCAGTTTAAAATTCCTATTTTAAAAGATAACTTTGTCCCTTATGCACTACAGCATAACTGACTCTATTCAGCTGTGCAATAAAGACAACATTATTCTTCACACAATTTTTTTCAGTTTTATAATAAATAATGGAATTGATATATTACATTTTTAAAAGCTTTTTAAGTAACCCTTAAATACAGAGGTGTGGTCTGTATGACTGCTCTGATATTTCAGATTTGCTGAACTATTTATAATTTATATAGTTATTCTTCTCCTTTCCAGTGCTTGACTCAAAGTTAAGCTGGAGGAGATTAGCACTTAGAGAGCCGGACCGCCTTATATTGCTTCATTTCACAGGAATCACTTGGGGTTCAACAAAAGATGTCCTATCCACTGTTTATAAGACTTGCATAAGACCAGTTTTGGACTATGGAAGTGAGCTCATAGCTACTACCGCAATTAGCTGTGGTGTGACCCATGACAGAGTTCCAAATAAGGCCCTTAGGCTCATAACTGGTGCTACACATTCTATTCCTACTTGTGCAATGGAAATTCAGAGTAACTTAGAGCCTCTGTCATTTAGAAGAGAGCACCAACTATTAAAATTATATGAGAAATGTACGAGACTCCCTTTACATCATCAGACTTCTTATACCTCTTGTGTAGGTAGGTTAAAGACTCATAATACTTTTATTAGCACTCCAAATATGATCGGGCAAAAAATATACTATAAAGCAATATGTCAGAGAGCCATTCATCAGTGGCTCCACCATGCCCATGATGACTCGCTTCCCAGGTTGTAACCTTTCCATAGGCATGAGTGAAGGTAAACCTGGCACTATCCCAGCTGCATTAAAGCTGTCTTGAGACTATCCACACTCTTTATCCTAATACTGTCTGGCTTCATAATTACACGGATGGTTCACAATCTGATGGTGGTGATTATGGTGTGGATTTTTATTGAAAAGATTTCTTTGAGGGTCATGTTACTGTTATCTCTCTAGCAACTTATTTTGCTGCTGAAATTGAAGCCATCAGCCAATCTGCTTCAAAGCTCATTATACTATTTCCTCACACTCCATGGCTTTTTTTCTTGTTGATTTTCAGGCCACAATTCAAACACTGGGATCCTTCCGAGAAGATGATACTGGAAGAGTGATTGCAACTCGAATTTTACTTGGTACGCTTTTAAACAATGGTTGGACCATCACTCTTCAGTGGGTCCCAAGCCACTGCAACATGCCAGGCAATGAATATGCTGACAAGCTAGCAAAAGCTGGCAGTACTTTGCCCCAGCCATCTTGCCCCTGTCCTTTTCCCAATATCTGCAGTGAGATAACAAAAAAATTTTCTTATGCAATTAAAAATCATCATAAGAATCAGACTACTGGAAAATTCTGGAGTAAACATTTGACCCATCCTGCCGGGCAACCTTCCTAGACGAATAGCTACTGCAAATTTTAGACTCTTGACTTCACGACTTTTTATGGGGACACCTCTATAAAATTGGTGTTTCACCTTCACCTGGCTGCCCTCTGTGTCCGGAAGCTTTTCAGTGCTTTCATGTTAACATAAAAAATATAACTATTTCCAAATTTTTAATAATTTCTATCCATTAGGTTTTTTTTTTTTTTAATTTTTTAATTTAAGCCACAGTCAAACAGACCTCATCTTTGTGATTGTTACTTTTTCTTGGGGAAAAGTAACAATCACAAAAGGGGAAATGGGTTTATGTTATTTAGTCATCACAAACTGGGAAAAAAAAATAAAAAAGGTTTTTTGATAGAATTATCATCAGAGTTAGTAAAATCACTCATGGAACAGAAGCTTCAAAAGAGAAATTCAAATGTATATATAAAGAGAGTCAGGCCTGTAGCTAGGTTTGGTTTATTTGGTTGGTCTGGAAATACCCAGTATGGGCACAATTTTTGGATAAAACCTATGGCTTTCAAAGAATTTCAAGCTAAAACAAAACTAAAAGGTTCATTAAATAAAATAACTCGTCCAGGGTTTAAAAATCCTGTTTCCACACACCCCAACACACACACACACACACACACAAATAAAATAAATAAGTAGGTTTTTTGGTTGTTTATGCAATTATAAGGAAAAATCAATATCATTTGAAAAAAAAGTGTAAATATTAAATAATTATTTAAAAATAAATAATCTTATTTGATAATTTTTGAAAATATAATCATACAAAATCAAGTAATGCAATCTCTTGCTATAAAGATATACTCATTAACAAAACTATTAAATTCTCACATTACATTTTTTATTTCAATGATATCAAATCAGATTCAAATTATTAATCAGTCCATTAAAAAAATTAATATTTTTCTATTCCGAAAAATTATTAAAATCAAACATTATGATAATTTTTACTGTAATTTCTGAGGTGGAAAAAAAAAAGAAAACTTTTTTGGAAAACCAAAGTAGTTTAAAACAATTTGGAACTTATTTCTTTAAAATGCAGAATTTTGGTCATATATAAAAATAACTGTTCAAAATTGATGTTCAATTAGATCTGTTACTATTTACATATGTCTTAATAAGTTCATTTTTGGGTAAAATAACAAAAGAAAGACTAAAACTTATATGGTCGATTTAAAAAAAAACCCTGATAAAGATTTTTATACATTTCTGTCTTATATTTTTATGCACGAATTTTATGGTTATCTTCCGCCCCCCAATTTTTGTCATTTAGTCATTTGAGGTGTAAAGGTTAAGTGAAAACAATGTTTTGGCCCTTTGCCCTCGTTTGGGTGTGAATTCTAAAAAATCCCTGAAAAATTTTTTTAGACATCCGTGTTTGCTATATTTTAAAAGAATTTTAGGGATGTCTTTTTTCCCCATTGAGATATGAAGGGAAATTATAAAAAGAAAATTTTTAGCTTCCTACCCAAGTTTGAAAAAAGTATGGGGTTTTTGGCCCTTGTTTGGCTGTGAATTCTAAAAAACCCTGAAAATGATTTTTAGGCATTTGTGGTCACTATATTTTAAAGTAAGAATTTTATGGCTATCTCGTTTTTCTTTTGAGATATGATGGGAAATGGGAAAAGAAGGTTTGTGTGCTACCACAGTGTGAAAACAACATTTTGGCCCCTTCCTTACCCTCATTTGGATAACAATTTAAAAAACCCGAAAAATAATTTTAATGCGTTTTTCCTGCATTTTAAAACAAGAATTTTATAGTTATCTCTCTTCCCGTTGAGATATGAAGGGGAAATGTGAAGAGAACGTTTTAGGTGTGAATTTAAAAAAATCCTTAAAATAATTTTCAGGTATTTCTGTTAGTTACATTTTAACACATGTTTTTAATATGTAAAACCTTTTGTTTAGACTGAAATGTGTGGCATTAAACAGAGGGTGTACTGTATATCTATAATTGCTTACTTGTCCTATTGTAAGATTCTTTTAGCACTGTATTCAAAATGATTTCTAGAAAGTTTCATCAGTAAATTTCAAAATTATTTTATTATGTTTTTAGTCATCTTAAATTAATGTGTGAAAATAAAGTATCCATAGATTCCAATTAATTTATATTTACATGCAAATTGAACAACTGGATGAGGTTTCCACTTAAGTTCACTTAATATACTCAATAATAAACCTTAGTTTTGGAAACAAGCGTAATCTTATTGTTCTATAATTAAAATAATAATAAATGGTTTCTATATGACTGCCTATTGATAGTGTATTAACAGTATGAGATGTTACCTATTTTGATAGCTATTTTTAAATAGTGTATTTTTTTTTTTTTTTTAATTCTGTTAATCACCATATTTTCTTTAGAATAGGCATCCTGAATTAGAGAATTGGTATTTAGTGATAAAAGAGAGAGAATTACTTTTTTAAAGTCTTTAAATAAGTAATTCAAATTTTCTGTTCTTGTAAGCAGTCAATCATTTTGATGCCATCAGTAATGTACGAGGGCTGTAAATTAAGTAATAGCAACATAGGTCTAAATCAATTTTTAATGAACTTACAAGTACAGTTGCATTACATTCCTTCTTCGTAACTACCAGCAAAGTTTATAATAATCTTAGGCAAATGTCAGGAAGATGATGGAGACCACTGGCAAGGTGTGGATTGTTGATGCCTGCGACGGAGCGCCCTAGTGTGCGGAGTTCGGATGCAATATCATGAAATCAAAGGCCTCAGAGGGATACCTGCAACTTTGGAAACAGATCGAAGTTACTCGGATTTATGTCAGGGACACTCTCTCTATGCTGTCTTACTCATAGAGAGAGTGTTCCAAGGTTTCCCACTGCCACCATTGCAACAGGAGAGTGACATTGTTTGCAACATGACCATGCTACATGATAGGGAGATTGTTTTGCAATAAACATGAACGTTTGAGCTGCATAGCCGGGTGCAGATTGTCCTGTAGAAATCAGCAATAGTAAGCTGCATTGACAGTTTGTCCTGCAGGCACAGCATACATAAAAAACAAACCCTCCCCCCCCCATTGTGCAACCGTCCTATATGCTAATGCACTTTCTCCACAGGCTTCCAGTAATCCTCAATAACATTCTGTTGCATTTTTGCCACGGGTAACCTCTATTTTAAGCCACGACTGCTAATTACCTTTTGAGAACATGCTTTAGAGTGATGGAAACAAAGTTCTTCACTTAAATGCCCTACAACAACTACCTTTCTAACTAGATCAACAGTTTTTTGCACTCTACACATCAACAAAGCGCCACCTTACCACTACCATATCCTGTTTGTGCATGCAGCTCTTTTGCAAATTTCTAGATTAAGTTGCCACTATTTAATTTACAGCCCAGGTATAAATAGGCATAAATGTACCTGTATATAGGGCTATCATTTATATGTGTGTATTGAAATATCACTAATTCTGTCTGCATTATTTCAGGCGAGATACTGCTATGGAGGCTGGTCTTAAAAAGGCAATATCAGTACCTATGTCTTTAGCTAAAGCTGTATGCAAACTTTGGGATCCTCTTAAAGAGCTTGCAACCATAGGAAATTTTGGCACAAAATCAGATTTACAGGTAACTTATAAATATTTATGTACAGTGATCTCTCACTTATATTCACTCTCCTTTACTCGGGTTTTTCACTTACGTGTGAATTTTCCATGGTTCCAATGCAGATTATAGGAAAACGATGATAATACTCATTCATTTATGCGTTCTACTAAGAAAGCACCTCTCACTTATAGGTGTCGCAAAAGAAGTGTTCTTAGTCCAAAAAGTAGATTTTTAAACTATACAGGTGTTGTTTATCACAAAAATTTTACCCATTTTATCAATTTTCCATTTTAAATTGTTTTGTGAGAAAGCAGTCGTAGGAATAAAACAAAATTTGGGTATGTGACCATTTCAGATTTTCTTTTTTGGTGTTCTTCAAAAGTAGTGTGATTCATTTTTTTAAATGCATTTTGAAATTTATCTTATTTACATTTTTCAGTGTATGCATTGTATTAATTGTTCTTCCAAACAATGAGAATTTATTACCATTTACAAAAACATTGCTGCTGCGACAGAATAGCATATGACGTATTTGAGATGATGGGAGAACAGATTGACTTTTAAAACTTCAAAAGGGTATTTAATGGAACTTTATTTTCACAGTTTATTTTTAAACAATTGAAGCACTAGACAAACATTAAAGTATTAAGATACCAAAAGTTTTATTGAAAGAAAATGAAAGTATTTAACTTACAAATTAATTTTAAATGTTGAATCCTTATATTAATTAACAATATGATGCAGTTCAATGTACCAATATTTCACTTGTAAAGCTGCTTTTTGTAGTTTTTCATTTATACACATGTCTCACTTATGTGCATTTTTCTTACTGTCCCCTGCACCTGTGCATAAGTGAGAGATCACTGTATTTTATAAATTCACGGTAGTTTTTCAACTACCCGTGAGCAAAAACCATTGCCTCCATTTTTACCATTTTTGTTTAAAATGAAAGCTGTCATATTATTTGTTGCATTTAAAAGTTTTATTCAAGTTCTAGTCGGTAACAATCACACACAGACATTCAGATCTACAGGAATTTTATTAAAACATTGAAATTAGTTAAGAGCATCAAAGCCCAGCTTACAGCTACATGGAAAGTAGATGTCAAAATTACAGTTAAAAGTCAGAATACTAAGCCAATATCACATATCCCTTTTTCTTCAATTTAAAGTATTCAATTTGAGTCAAAACCTCCAAGACAAAAAAAATGTTTTCACAATTTTAATTTATTTTTCATCTCATATGATGGTGATGTAACCTAAAGTATTTTAATGGAGGAAAACAAATGAAAGAAATAGTAACTTGATTTTTTATCTTTGTCGTAAATACAAGTATTGTCAATGCTTGCTGTAAAATCTTGAACTTTTTAAATAATGCACGAAAAATTAAACTGTATGAAATGGAATGTATTTATTTTTATTTACTGCTTAACTTTAACATTTTTTTCCAGGCTCCGGAGAACTAATAAAATACTGTTCTGTTACTGTATTTAAAATGTTAATTTTGCTATAATCAGTGCTTGTCTTTAGGTTTTAAAGTATGTAAGTATGTGATATTTCATGCTTTATTTTTAGGTTGGTATTCGTTGTCTTGAAACTGGAGTCTTTGGGGCATATTACAACGTGATAATCAATGCTGAAGGAATCAAAGACGAAAAGTACAAAAATGGGGTAAGTTAATTTTTTTTTCAGTCACTGAGGGCTATTAATGAGTATATGGATCCCCAAATTATTTTTTTTATTTGTGAGTATACTATTCAAGTCAGTACAAACTATTGAGATTGTCTCCCTTGACATAGTTGTAGCTATGCCAGTTATTAATGTCCTTAAAATATCTAAATAAGACATTTTTGTAGTCAAGTTTTTAAAAGAAATCACTGATTATTTAGCATTTGGAAAATAAACAGAAAGCAAATATTACAATCAATTATGGATCTTTCATCTAAAAAGGCACCCAAAATACTTGTGTTAAAAAAAAAAAGTTACATCTGATAACTTAATTTAAAAACACATATAAATGAAATAAAAATACACATTTTTAAAGATACAAAAATACTTTCTTCAAAAATTTTATCTTCCTTCAGCAAAACAGGTAGGCTGCTGAATCATAAAATGTAGTTCTTAGAATTTATTTTCTCGTTTTTAAATTTTTTACCAAGTTATTTAATTTAATTGAATTTTAGCATGCATTTTATGTGAACTATTTTATTAAAACTTAAGACTAGAAGAAGATGAAATAATATATTTCATTTATTTAGTACTGTAAAGTTTAAGATTAGCTATTTAAAAATTATGATTTTTAAGTAATTTAAAAAAGATCTTAAATAAAAAAATTATAAGTTAATTTTGTAATAAATCAATAAATAAAATAATTTTTACATCCAGATGGGGAAGGGAAGTGAATGAATAAAAAATTTCACCATAGGTACACAAATAAATTAATTAATTAAAACAGATTTTTTTTAAAGAAAGAAAACCAACTTTAAAGTACTTCATCATCATAAAAATTATTCCTATTTTAAAGTAATAGGATTTGATGATTTCTGGCAAAGTTTAAAAGATATTGACAGGCTGAATTTAGTTTTGGGAACTTATGTTTTGGCGCTAAATCATGAAAGTGGCTAACCTTTGGCATATCACTATCAGTGCTATTACCAGCAACCATGTAGGGAGTAATTTAAAAACATTGCTTTTTTCCCCTGAATAATATTATCAAAATGTGACTAAATTAGTATGGAACCCCCTCCCCCATCCGCTAAGCTATCCCCTCTCCAATTTAAAAAAAAAAAATGGAAATTGGTCCACATTAGAAAAAAAATTATTGCTGTACATGCATAAAAAACATGTTGAACATAATACCTCTTCCTACCTATTTGAAGTCATTGTTAAGTTAAATGAAAAGGGAGAAGGATTCAGTTGTAATTGATGTGCAGGGAAAAGAAATGTATAATTTTAATGAACGTCCATTATTGTTATGTACCAAAAAAAATCAAAATAGACATTTTAGCAATTATTTCTTAAACCATGAGCGTACTTTTAATTAAAAATGGTAGTCAAATGAAAAGTAGCTCTCAGATAAGGTTTTTTTTTTTTTTTTTAAGAAGAGATTATTAATATTAAAATACAAAATTCAGTTTGTATACAGAAAGTGTCTAAGAAGGTAAAAAAAAAAAAAAATAAGTAAATAAAAATCCCATGTCTCTGAGTGGAACAGAGTTTTTGGATATTTAAAATGATGACTGTGTAAGTCATCATTTTTAACTATGTGTAAGTGTTTAAGACTGTAGGTGGTGTACTCTTTACCTGCTGTATTGACAATCATTTTGTGGGTAAAAAATCCTCACTTTAGAGGACTAACTATGAAATGATAAGTCAAATAATAATAATTAGTTAAATTACAATCTCTTTGTTAGAAATAGACAATTTAACTCATTCAAACTTGTGAAATTTACATATTTAGTTTAATTTGAAGATCAGTATTGCATTATATGAAATTAATTATATTTTAGTTTTTTAGGGGTCATCTACTAATTACATCTCACTTCCAGAGCAGGGATTTTAAACATCTCAGAGAATGACAAAGAAAATGGTGTGGGTTAACTTTCACTAGAAAATGTCAAACATACATCACAAGAAGAATTCTAGATCTAACATATCTTTGCTTATCCTGCCACTCTATTGAGATTACAATAACAACCAACAATCCCCATGTGACATTTATTTGGATAATTGCCTAGATATCGCTGAGGCTGTGCAAACCACTTTTGGTCCAACTTAGGACCATTCATTGACATAACAACAACAAGAAGAATTGTAGCTACAGTTAGATTTTTCAGGAGTCAAATGATCGTTGATATAAATTACAGCAATTTTGAAATATTCCCTTAGTATTTGGCAACAAATGCTAAAATTTTCAACTTGTGAAAGCTGCTGTTCATTTGGCTAATTTTTTTTAATTGAAAGTATGTTTCAGTCACTCATGGCTTAAGAATTGCTGTAACATCTATTTTGCATTACCCAATATAGTAATTTTTGTCTTGAAAGAAGTTATCTACTAAAAACACAAGTTTTGAAAATTCAATAGCAACATTATCTTTTCACTCGATATTTCAAATAAGCAAGTATCCCCCTCCCCTTTCCATACCCCCCCCCAAAAAAAATGCATTTTATTGTACTTTCTTTTAAAACTTAACTTACAGAGGCCTGAAGATAATGATAAACTTACAGAGGCCTGAAGATAATGATAATGTTTTTTGTAAAATAATTTTTTTGTATTAAATATGAAAACATTTCAAAAAATCAGAAAGAAAATCAATTTTATTTTAATTTAAAACAGCATATTCCAAAACCTCCTGGTTAAATTTTGGTTCTATTTTAATAAATAGCTTTGAAAGCATCAACTAATAGGCTACTATCAACTTGTTTGTAGATTCTACCATTCTATGCATTTTATTCTTCAGTTTTCTAGTAGCAAAAATTAAATATTGAGATAGCCCCTATTTGTACATAGTTTTCATGGCAAAGCAATAAAATTTTATATTTTAGGAAATTGAAACTCAAGGAAGTGATTAAAGATATAAAAAATAATAATTTGTATCAGAAATTAAAAAATATGAATAAGTAGACAGCACCGGAAAAAGTAAAAATTCTTATAGAAAACATTAAACCACAGCTGGTTTTTGTGACAATATTAGAACTCAAGATATTGCACAGGCTCAAATTTATATTTTGTGCACTGTGCAAAGCTTTCCATATGACATTTTGCTAAAATGCTATTATCTATTTTTTATAATTAGTTTCGTCTAGTAAAAGCTGGAATTAATATAAAATAGCCATACATCATTTCTTCCTATTTTTTTCTTTTTTACTTCTTGACCTTGATCTGCATATTTTAACCTTGACTATGGAATCTGTTTGTTTATCCCTTCCCTTCAATCACAGTTGTGAGTAGGAGAAATGACTTTTTCTGTTTTTGAGCTGAAATAATTTCTGTGAGGATTAAATAATATTTTGGAAGCTGCATCTCCATATATGCACATAAATATTTTTAAAAATTCATAGTTAATTTAAGAATGAAAAAAGTAGAAAAATACAGAATTTAGATATAATATCTTTTGCATCAGGGGTTGTGAAAATAAGCCTCAAAGTGAGCAAAGAACAAGACTAGCTAATTAGCTGAGTAAACTAGTGGATATTAGATGAATAGTTTTTTGGTACTTATGCCTGCGTAACACCAGGCTATGGAGTAAATACGGTCAACTCCGGATATAGTGAACTTTCAGCTTCAGTGAACCATGACTTCAATTATAGTGAATTAAAAATTTTCTGGGTGGCAGAGGTGATATTCGATTCCTACGAAGAATGTCCGTTTTGTTTTTGAGTAGAGAGAAAGGGATTATCAAGCACCTAAAGACATTATCAAGTTCTGAAATACAGATGAAGTGTCTACAGTAGCATACTTATGCTAAACAAGGGATAAGGGGCGGGAGGCGAGCCATAGTTTTTTTCATTACTGTAATGAATTCTAATCTTAAAAAGCATTTATTAACAAAAGCAGGATACATTTTAAAGCAGAAATGTCGCTCTTGACCTTAGGCGATTTAATTTTCCATTCTCAGTGCAATATTGCAGGTTAAAAGCGACAGCGCCTTTTGCCAACTGAATAGAATGTACATTATTTCCATAAATGGTATTAATTGTGTTGATTTTACTAAGCAAATACTTCTAGAACCATAAATGCAATCAATTATGCTTGATTTACTTAATAAACATTTAGTATTTGTATAAAATACTATTTTCTAGTTTTGTATTGTTTTATTGTTCAACATGGGGCAACATCAGTTTTAGTGAACTTCAGATATAGTGAATGAAATTTGCCAGTCCCCAGGGGTTCACTATAACCAGAGTTGACTGTACGTCTATCAAAAAGATTAATTATAATTTCACTTTGTCAACTTTTTCTAGTGAAGTTCTTTATAATTTCATTAATGCAAGATAATCATAGTGATATCCAAACTTTTCAATTGAATACCAGGTTCATTTATTTATTTATTTTTATTAATAGGTACTAAATGAAATAGAGCAATACCGATTAATAGCAGAACGAGGTTGTCAAGAGGCATTGCAAATCTTGCAAGAAAGAAGGGCATAGACATGTATTTAGTCAGCATTTCTAGCAAAATGTTTTATATTTTTATATGTGTATTGTTTTTAAAAATTTTATTTATCAACTTGTGATTTTGTTTCATATGATTTGAATTTAAAAAAAAAAAAATATTCATGATGGCATATTTTTTAACAATTTTTAAAGTGTATAATTTGTTCAAAATGTTAATTGTTATGTTTTAAATGTTGTTAATTATGTGTAAATTCTATTTTTTTAGTAATGTGAAACTGTGCCAATTTTATGGATGTAATGTAACAATTTTAAGACTCACAAGCCTTTTGTTGAAGTACTTAATCATTTATTTATAGAGCTATTTAAACATTCCATTGTTTTTATTTTGTTAGAGTGCTTTGTATTGTTACCCATGACATTTATGATCTGAGCTACTGAATGTTCTGTTTGATTCAGTTTATTTATTTGTGGGGGAAAAAATCTATTTATATTTATTGTTATATTATCACTTGAAATCTCTAAATTAAATTTTAATTCTGTTTTCATCCCCCCTCCCCTTGTTGTATTCCCTTTTTGTTTTCTCCAAATATAACTTTTTTTTTACTGTGCTGTATAGAAACATAAAGTCATCTTTTGTTTTTCAATTTCACATATGTCTTGTGGAGATGACTTTCCATACTGTAAAGCACATATGGGCAAATAGTTTTTTATCCGGCCGGGGGAACATATCACACCTTCTTTAAAACCCATGTAAACTATTCAAAATTTCATATAAATCCCAATTATACGGCCTGTGACTTCCCTAATATCCTAAAGTTTGCCCATACCTAAAGTAAAGAGTGGAGCACTACAATTAACTCAATTGATTTTAATAAAAGTAAAAGTAGGTGAATTTGGAGACTGACATTTTCATAGTAAAAAAACATATTGAAAATGTTTTAAAATGTGTGTAATATTTAAAAATATTTTTAAATGTATCTCATTATATTTCAGAGGAAAAGGCAAAGTAGAGTCAGGTGCATAAAAGTTGGAGAGATTTTTTTTTTTTTTGGCGGGGGGGGGGAGCACATTTGCTAAGTCACTAAGTCAATTATTTTGTGTGAAATAAAAATGCATTTTCTAAATTTGTATAACATGAGACATATTAATTGAAAAGCAATAAAGTTTGTATTTAAAATTTTTTAAGACATTTATATGCCTGTATAAAGAAAAAGCAATCAGTATTATAGCAATCATTTATACATTAACGCAATATTGAATCCAGCTGCAAATCTGTTGCATTTTGTATCAAATATGAAGCTATAAATTTCTCGTTACCAAGTATCCCAGTACCTTGTGATAGTTATATAATCTGTGCAAAGGAAATAGCTCAGTCAGAATTAGTATTGTCTCTTTCATTTACTGATTGTCCAGCTGTTAAAGCAGTGTGTGAAAGTACTTACATCACATGCTTACATGCATCTATGTGTGAAAAAGTAAAAGAAAGAGGCAAATGTTGACCTTCACTATTGTCTTTCTTTTACATAACAAAACATTTTACTGTAACAAAACCTATAGTTACCTCTCAGTTAAAGTGAATAAAGTAAAACTACTATAAAGAACAAAATTCTTTGAAAGAATATTTCTGTAATTGATATTTTTTTCAGTAGTTGAATACCACTTTTGAGAAATCCGATCTTTTCAGTAAAAAGCTTTGCTATTTCTTTCTATTAAATATCGATATATATGTATAGTATAATGTACAAAATTTGTATAATCTACTGCTTTCAGCCCTTTTTTCTCATTGATATTATTTATGTAAAGTAAAATTTAAATTCTGCTTTAGAAATGCACAATCTTAGACTTCTAAACCAGATAATGTTAAAGCAGATTATCTATGAAAGTGATATAAGCTTAGGGACATGATAAAGATCTTTTCTAAGAGAAATAACTCATGTTCACATTACATCCAATGAAAACCATTAATATTTTTAGATATTCAGCCAAATTCAATGGTTTTTTTTTTTTTTTTTTTTTTTTTTAGAATCAATCTTATTTTCTTTTCTAAAAATGAACTAGATAGAAATGAAATGATATTTAGATGTGTTATATGAGAATAATTCCAAAGAAAAAGTTTTTCTAACTGTAAAATTTAATTTTTCTTGGTAGTACACAGTTAAACAACATGCTTAAATTAGGTTCTGAAATAAGGCTATCTAAAAGTGACTTTACACTTAGGCACTTTTAGCTAGAAAAAAAAAAAAGAAGGAAGGGGGAATGCAACAGACGCTGAAATGGGTGGCACAAAGATGCAAGCGATGACCAGTGAGAAAGAGAGGGGAGAGTTAATTACCCAAGTTGCTTGAGGCTACCCACTTTTATAAAAGGGTGCAAGAGCATTCAATCTATGACTCATTTTCTCCCCACCCGTTTTAGTACTTGCGAGGTAAAGGATTCACCTTTGATGCAAAAAAGAGATAGCGTGATCCATTAACAGTGATTTTAACTTTTTCAACATCCCTTATTAGAAAACTGAAAAAAAACAAAAAAAACCAAATTATATATGAGATGCACTACACTCTAGAAGAGCCATACTTGCAATTAATTAATTTTACTAAACTCTTAATCATCATAGCTCATACCCACGGAATTACAGTACTTTTAAGTGAATCTTAGTAGTAAGCTGTAAATATGCTTATATATGTACATATAAATGTAGCTTTTGAATGTAAAGATTCATCTCTAGTTTTTTTTAAAAATTTGTATTAAAAAAAAATAGTGCAGCTATTGTTTTCAAATGTTTTGTAGATTTTTTAAAATCGAACTCAGCCTGTCCAACTTTTTAGGTACATACATACAAAAAACTCGAATCTAGAAAGTGCACCTTTAAACAACTCATTATTTTGCACTCGGCGTGCTTTGTTTATTTATTTACATATAGAAAGGACTAGATATCTAATGTTATGGAATTTATAAAAAGTTGTACTATTTGTTAAGGTCATAACATAAGAATTAAAATGTTGATTTTCTTTTATTTAAAGTAATGTGAACATCGATTCATGGATTGAATTTTGAAACCCACTTTCTGGATGCTGCACAAGACATAAAATGTAATTTGATATAGTATGGCTCTGATAATTTGGCATTTGAGTCAAGCATGCTTGGACATTTCTATTTTGCAATAAGGAAGTAATAGAAAATGAATCGAAATGCATAATTGACTTACTGATTGTATGCCCAAATAGTGACGTGAAACAGATAACTCCAATGGCAGCTTGTGAAATCCATTCTCTTGTTAAAATGAGTATTCTCTTTACTTATGTTACTGTTATCTTTAGTCACTCCGCACTCATTAAAAATGAATTCATCTGAGATCAACTGTCTTTCTACCAGAGTTGAATCGCATGTTGTTAAAGTTTGTTTTTACTGTTTTGTTATTTATTTTTTAATTTAAAAAATATTTCTAGTTTTAATTGCTTTTAATACACTTTCATACGGATATATTGTAATTGCAGCCATTGAGTAAGTTAAATGTCTGGTGTGTGCGGCACACATACCATCGATTTTTAGTCAGTACAGATAAAAATATACAATAAAATTTGTCTTCATTTTATCTTTTGAGCTGAAATTTGTTTTAAACAGAAATATTTTTTAGTTCCATAATTTCCTGGTACATTACATATACTTTTTATTCGACAGACTAGGATGTATTTAAGGGGAAAGCTATAGAGTCTCAATCCCCCCCCCCCAAGAAATTTTTATTTTTGTTAATAAAGTGAAGTCTTTTTGTGAAAAATTGTGCCTTTTTCACCATTTGGGCACCTTCCAAAATTTTTGTTTTAAGTGTAACACAGAGATGAAATATATTTTTAATTTTACTCCCTATTAATAAAAACAATGTATATTATGTTGTCCATTTTATTCTAACATAAGTTATAAATTACTTCTAAAGAATAATGCAAAGTTCTCAATTTGTACTGTGTAAAAATCCATGTGGAGCTAGTGTTTCTATTTTTGATTGAAGTTGCTCAGCAATGAATTTTCTGTTTCAAAAATGGCTGTTACTTTAAAACTTTTGGAACTCCTATAGTAATAGTTTTTTTTTCCTATTTTATATGAATGATTTATAAATAATTAAGTAATAAACATAAATTATAAAAGTCTGTTATTGATCATTTATTTAATAAAAATACATAAAAACTAAACAAACTTTTAGGATTGTAAAAATCAATTAATCATCCAGTGTATATAGCAACAACTAAAGCTGTAATGTACTTCAACTAATAACATAAACTGTTATTGCTCTGTACTATCGGGTACTATATTCCAACAAATGAAAATCTATTTAAAAGATTATGTATACAAGTTTTAAGAGTTGCACAAATTAATAAGTGTTTTATAAGTAATTAAATTTAAGGGTTCTGCCACATCAAAATTTTTTTTTTGTAGGCACGTTGAGATGGACATAAACTGAGGGGACGAAGTGAGAGGGTAAGGGAGAGACAGGGGCATAGAAAGAGGGAGGAGGGCATTGAAATACGTGGCGTGTTCAAATGAAAGTGATTCGAAGCATCGCATGTGAACAGTTTCCAATGCATTTACGTGAAACGATCACGATAGTGTAGGAGTATGTACCACACATGCTCGTGTGCAAACAGATTTGTGATAACTTCATTCGTAAGGACGTGGCATTCATTTAAAAATAGCTTGTGTGGATGCAACTGCATCCAAAACGGATCAGCGAGCCGTTGTTAATTTTTTAATACTGGAAGGGTGTAAACTGGCATTGCAGAATGCTGGCTGTGTACGGTGACACGTGTGTCGAAGCCACAGTTATGAGAATGTTTATTGATGGTCGACAGGAGACAACGGATTTGCCACAGCCCGGTCAGGTGCACAAAGTTGTGACAGAGAAACTGATTACAGACATTTACACTGCAACCAAGGGAAATTGACATTGAAACATTCGTGACTTTGCAAATGAGTTCAATGTTTCCATTGTTTCTGTTCACAAACAACATAGTTTTTCACGGACGGAATTTGTAACCTAAGTAATAGGATGCCTGCCTAAATGCCATGGTTGATTGTTTTTAACAAATTTGTATGCATTTCACTCATTAAACGTTGTTGTTTCTATCTATGTTTCTGTCTCTAAGCATCTCAAGGAGATACACCTCGAATCACTTTCATTTGAACACATATATCTCCTTAAAAATTTTAAAATTAGCATGATTTTTCAGATATTTTTTGTCATGCAGAAAATTTGTTTATTAGTACAATTACAGGGATGGAAATCAAAATCTAAAAATCTCAATATCAGAGCAGCTTGGAGCATAAAAATCTCATTTTTAAAAAGCTTCATTATAGTTACAAAAAGGTACTTCCATTTTTAATTTTTATTTTTTTAGATACTTTGTATTTTATTCTGAAGTTTCACAGTTAACATATAGAAAATTTAAGTTGGGTTGATGAAACTTCTTTCCATATATTGCTGATGTTTTATTATTCAAATACACTAAAAGTGATTCTGAAACATATTTCTCCAGATGCATTTTTTTATAAACTTTTTTATTTTTATTTATTTTGGAAATCGGCCAAAAAAATTGTTCTTTAAATGAAAACAAAATGTAGTCACATTTTACTTTATTGATTTATATTGCATCTTACTTGTAGTAATTATCACACATCTACAAGTTTGTGGGACAAAATGGCCACTACAAAGTCAGAGTTGCATTTTATTGGTGCCCTTTTCTTTCCCATTGTCACTGCTAGATGTACGCTCCTAACATGTAACCATTCGCCTGTACAGTGGCTTTCGGCCACGTCTTTCTACTCTCGCGAAGTGGTGGTGATGAATTGACAGGAGTGAACCAGGACATTAGCCGGTCGGGCTAATGTCGGATAGGCCGGTAGTCTTTAGGGCAGCAGAGACCAGTGCATTGAGGAGGACAAATTTTCATTTAATTCGTCATAATCATAACAATATCATACACTTGGGACTTCCATCTCCCATGTTGGGTAGAAAAAACGTGTGGCATATAATGTGGAGCTAAAAATATATTCCATTCTCCTGTTAATGATGTGCAAAATAGCAGCAGAAAAACATTTATGCCCAAGCAGAAAAACTTTTTTTTTTTTTCACATTTTACAGGCAAAATTAATTGCATTACTAATATATGCTAAAAAATGAAATTGAAAGAGGGGGGGAGGTCTTTTTTAATATAATACATTATACATTGATTAAATTAGCTTCAAAGGATAGTTTGTATCAAATTAAATTAATTGCAGTCAAAAGAGCAGTACTGCAGAGTGAAAGAATGCAAGATTGCGTTATCAGTTCTTTCCCAGATCACTAATATGTATGAGTTTTAAAACGTGCAATCTTCCAAGTTGTGAAATCATGGTAAACACGTAGCTTTCGGTTCCTACCAGACGCATTGCTGTGTTTCCCGCTAAAGAAAGAGCATCCTCTCATCCTGCAGAATGCATAACTATCGCCGAATGTTTAAAAGACTAAGGTTTTTATTTAACAGAAATATTATAAGCATTGATTTTTTTTGGTTCTCTAGTGATCCCTGCATCACATCATATGATTTTATTAGTGTGATTGTGATGTGGGTCTGTTCAAACATAAACGAAAGTGCTATTACCATAATTTTATTATTAATCATAGCTAGAATTCAGAGAATCGGAGATTAGTTCTAAAATTAAATGTCATGACAGAATCTGTTTAAGAAGCTATCAGATTTTCGTGAGAGAGGTGCTTATGGAGAAAAATTTGAACACCAGGAGATTTCTTACTGTGAAACTATATTTGTATATTTTTATTTAATTAAAGAATAATCAATATTCTTTCTTTTAATCATTTAATCATACAATCTAAATTTGTACATAAAAAATCAATGTACCCGGAGAGGTGAAAAATTTGCTCTATACAGCTTTCATGGTCCCAGAAGTAAAAGTTCTATTTTATCAAAGACCAAGCACATTTCATAGGTTTGTGCCAAATTCTACTAAATATTGCTTTTAAAATGTGATCGTATTAAATTATAAAGTTAATAGGTGTTAAATTAGTATCTGAAAATATTATTTAAGCATTTTAACAAGCACAAAGAAATACATACGTACCTTTTGGGGGCATTTCGTATTTTGGCGATGGATAGTGGGAGAGGCTCAGCTCTCCCAACAGGATCAGCTGATGGGTTTGCTGTAACTAACAGTAACGAGGTTGCTTTCGTGAGCATCGTTGCCAACTTTTCGAAATTTCTTCCCAATTCTGAGACTTTCCATTATACTGCTTTTAAGAGTTTCTTTTCTCTATCTCTCTCTCTCTCTCTTTTTTTTTTTTTTTTTAGGGAGGCGACAAAAATGTAAAACTCTTAGTTTTGGCACAAAATTTGAAATTTTTGCAATTTTGTAGCAGGGTGCTTAATGTAGAAATTGGCAACTTTCCATCCCTGCAATTATATTTCATATCATACCCTAGAAAAAATTCTGGCTATGTCCCTGGTGGGGAGGTATTGAATTTCTACCTTAAAGATTATGAAGACAAATATTTTAAATAAATAAAATGACTCAAAATACAGTATAACCTTGGTATCTCAAAGTTAAAGGGAACCAAAAAAATTTGAGATACCGAGTTTTCGAGATTATTAAGATAAAATAAAAAGGAGCCAGTTTGTAACAGAAAGCACGTTTATTCAAGATATGGAGGTACACTGTACATCTTTATGCATGAAAAAGATACCAAATTCATTATTTTTTATTAATTTAACAAACAAAAATTAAAGATAAATTATTTATTATTTCTATTATATTAACTGTGAGGTTTCCAGTTGATTTGATAAATGGCAATGAAGCTCTTATCTATAAAATGAACTTAAAATTTATAAAAATTAAAAATAGAATGTCTATGCTATCTTAGCATTCGATAAAAATTCCAATTTAGTAAAAATATATAATTTTAAAGTTTTTCATCATAAGAATAACTAGTTTCTACCAAAAAAAAAAAAAAAAAAAAAGGGTTTGTACATTTCCAATAAAATCAACTAATTCTGAGAATTTTAAGTATTGGCTTTTGTTCCTTCAGTGTTCACACTCAATTTCTGATATTAAAATGTAGGAGTTTTTCCGGACTCATGAATTTCCCATCATGATTTTTATATATTTTTAACATGGGACCCATAAAGTTTCATTGTGAGTTTTTAAAACTACAAAACTAATTGTTGCTTTAGAAACTAGTACATTTTTATGGTTTAGTGTTGTACACACAACTCCAGATTTTTAGTCATTAAATTTGAAGGTTTTAAATTGAAATTACTGGATTAAAAAAAAAAAAGAATAGTTATCGAGAGACGTCAGTCTTACAGTCGAGAACCTGGCCAACTTGATGTTTTAAAGGAAGGAAGCCACATGATTTACACAGCTCTGGCTTCCTCTCGTTCTCTTATTTAATCAAATACAATTTATATGATGATGTGACTGGAGGTGAGGTGAGGCCATACATCAGTGAGTCAGAAGATTTGAAAAATAAATTGCATAACTCCAAGAAAAAGGGCTTGGGAACTTGTGTATGACTAGAAGGCAAATGATACAGTAAAAATACCCTTTCTTTAAGAGAATGAAACCCAAACTAATTTTTACTATTTCTTTATACATTACATACATATATGTATATTAGTCATGAAAGGCCAAAACAACATTGAAATATCTTCTGTGTAAAGAATATAATTAATTGGGGAAAGGAGGGGGGATCTCAAATTTGATAAAGCATTATACTTATACTTAAAAGAGAAAATCTCATATTGCATAAAAGTATAGAGGTTTATAAAGTAAAAATAGTGTTGCATTAATGATAAATCACAGTACATTTGCACTATAAAATTGCATTTTAAATGCAAAGGGGAAAAAGCAAACTCTGCTTCAACTTTATTTATTTATTTTTAGGCTGTTTTCTAATTAAAAAAAAAAAAAGTTTACGGTAGATATCTTATTTCAAATTAAATTTGAAGATACTGTTTTACAAAAGTATTTTTATTCTAAAGTGAAAATACTTCCGACAAATTAGTTTGATAAAACTAAACGGATCATTGCCCTCTGAATCTTAAATCTGTCAGAATGTAATGATTTACATTGACATTACCTTAAAAGGAGAAGCTCAGGCATTGTTGGTCACAGATTTTGATGAAATGTTAATGGGATTTAGAGGACCCCATGAGAAGTAAAATGCCAAAGAATTAGCCACCAACTCTCAAAATATTTTGAGAAAATGGCAACTAAAAATTCAATACATATTTATATACTTATCATTCATAGTGCAATACAAATCATAGTGCCAAGCTAACACAGAGCAAATCCCAGCCCCAGTCTGGACTGGCACAGGCTTTCTAGCATGCACATACCAACAGTTTCAGTTGCTCTTTCATTTCATGTATTAATTAGGATTTTAAGTTTTATGTAACAAATACTACAAAGCGTTAAAGACCCTAATATTCTTTTACAAGCACATTGTATTATAACATAACATAGCATTGTCATGTTTTGGCGATATGAACAAAACATTAAAAAGTATAGTGATTCATTTTCTTAAAATAATGATGATAAAAAATCATTACTCAGTGTTTGTACAAGTCCTGGATTTGCTAAAATTCTGAACTTTTGAAATATTGTGCTAAAATGTTTTGATGCTTGAAAAGTGGTTCTTTGTTTTATAAAATATGTAAAGAAGTTCTCTCAAGTATATCAAATAGTAAGACATTTTAGAACAGTTTTTCTCAAGTTCGGAATCTTAGGAAGTTAAGGACTCATAGGAGACATGGTTATTTACATCCTTTTCCAGTTCAGAATTTGTAGAACCGCCCATAACCCACCAAATAGTAATATTTTTAAAAATATATATATAAATTGCAAAATATTAAGCAAAAATCTTTAAGAAAGCATACTAATCAGTGGTGAAACTAAAGCTTAAAATTTCCCTTATTAACATGCTTCTATTCATATAAATACTGCTCCTCTAGAATTGCTAGAACTACCCCTTTCTCTCCCGACCAAAAAAAAAATCCGATATTGGCACCCACGCAAAACATGCCAATACCGTATATCCCATCAACGCATTGTTTAAAACAGACGTAATGTCTAAACCCATATCATAATAGAGCAGCAAATACTGTATTTATCTCCGTAACTGATATAGCGTCATCAGTAACAATAATGAAACATACAGATACTTTCAACCCTCATCAAAACAATACAATTTGGCACATATGAAATGCAATCTCCTTTACATGTTATTACTCAAATGTTGAAACTCATTTTCCCACTTCAAACCACAAGCCTGTATAATACTTCCGGTGTTCAGTAATGAATAGAGAAACATTCTACTACTCAAATACCGAAACTCATTTCCCCCCCCCCCCCTCAAAGCACCCTGGCAATCTGTACTCGAACTTCGAAGCTGGTCAATCCGGATGTAGTAACGACTCATATTCGAAAGTAGCAATTCGTTACTTCGAGTCTGAGTGAGTATCCGTATCTCAGTAACGATTACATATGGTTTGCCACAGCTCTAGTCGCTCATCCTGCAGCAAGGATTGCTAAAAATTTGAGCAATTTTGATACTTCTTAAACTAATAATAATAATTTTATGACATTTTCATAAAGATTATTTGTGTCTTTGATTACCATAAAATCAAATGTAAAGAATATTGAAGATGCACTTTGTCCTGCGGTGTTGACTAGTTTGTCAAGAGATTTGATAATATAATTAAAAATAAACAGACACACTCTTGCCATTGATACTTAATCTTTACATATGCACTGTTAGAAGTAAGTGGGTTTTCACAGTAGTGACCTTACAAGTGGATACACTTAATGGACTGACTATAGTTAATGTTTGAATTTACCAAAGTAATTTAATTTATTTTCATAATTGTTTTATATTTTTAAGTTTGTTACTTATTTAGAATTTTTACATTGTCTATGTCTTAAAAGTAAAGTCCTAAAATTGTAATAGTATATCACAGTACAAGCAGAGGCGGCGCAGCACTGTAAGCATCGCATTGGGATGCCATCATAGAGGGTGCCATTTCGAACTCAAAAACCGTGATCTGGAGTAAAAAGTGGCACCTTTTTTATGTTTGCAGGAGGGTGCCACGTACCATAGGGTGGCCCCCGAGTACAAGTGAAGAAACCGGCAGTTTCACTAATGCGTGTGTCAGATTTGGGCAATGCATATGGGGTCCTACAAACTTTTTGTAAACATTATGGGGTCCCACACCAAAAAATTTAAGAAACCCTTGTTTAGACAAAGCATTATTTTTTTATTTAGACAACTTATTAAAATTCTGTTACTTCATTTGCAGAAAAGATTTTCAAAAAAGAGCCTGGACAGATTTTTATAGAGCCTGACTAACCCTCTGTTTAAG
Organism: Cheiracanthium punctorium; assembly: GCA_038373885.1. Taxonomy (NCBI): domain Eukaryota; kingdom Metazoa; phylum Arthropoda; class Arachnida; order Araneae; family Cheiracanthiidae; genus Cheiracanthium; species Cheiracanthium punctorium. The sequence continues at coordinate 2,814,610 of JAWZYV010011719.1, forward strand.
ATTAGTATTCTAAAATTAATTTTGCTTCTTTTTCATCATTATGTCAGAAAATGAAATTGGAACCTATAATTTGAAATTTCAATATTTATATAGTCTCTTAATGGTTTACCACTACGGGACATTTTTAAACATGGAAAAGTTATTTAACCTTTTCAGTCTGGTGCTAGGGCACTAAACATTTACTCTGTAGCGAGATATTTTGCATAATCTAAATTTATCACCCCTTTTGCTGAAATGTTCCTTTGTAAAACTCCCTAGAGATAAACATACATCTGTTGGAATAGGGAAGGAACACCTGGGTGCTGGCTTTTGGTCGAAAACATTTCATGAAATGACTGTCATTCCAGCAGGGTACTAAAGGTCAAGTCAAAATGTTTCCTACTTCATAACTCTGTGAATTTTGGTCATAAAAGGGCAATATTTTTTGCATGAAACTGTAAAAGGATATTTTCTCTAAATATAACTGATAGGACCGTGGGACCATATGAAAATTAAAATTTCGTACTTTTTTATAGTTGATTCATTGGCTTTGATTGTTTCTGATATAATAGATTATACAATTTAAAGCAGGTATGGACAACCTTTGAAAAGTTGTGGGCCAAACTTCAGGATATTAGCGAAGTGGCAGGCCGTATAATTGGGATTTATATGGGATTTTGAATGGTTTATATGGGGTTTTCAAATGTTCCGTGGGCCGAATCAAAAGCTATGGCGTGCCACATTCGGCCTGTGGGCCGGCAGTTGACCATATGTGATATAAAGCATTTTTGCAACTGGAAGTATATGTCTCTAACTAACGGCTTAGGAAATAGCCATTGAGAACCATTAGCAATGGACACCCTGTATATAGAACTGGACTATAAAGCAATAAATCTTGGAATCTCAATTTATTTTTAAATGTGATAAGTAGACTTTTTTGATTAACCAATATAACTGTGCCTTGTCCCAAATAATCACATTTATGCAAGTTTTGAAGAAAAAGACAGAAATTTATTGTATAACAGAACATTAATAAATTAATTAAAACAAAAGAAATAGAACGAATACAAATTTTAATGACAGACTATTTAGATTTACAATAACATTACAATCTAGATTTACATTACAGTTCTATTATTGGTACAATATGAATTATATAAATGTAATTTATGTCACTGTTTTGTGAAGAATGAAATGATTGAAGTCTGTTTTTATTTATCATTCTTTTAGACAAATTTTACTCTTTGCAAATTTATTAACAATATATTTTTTTGGTAGATGTACTTTCATCTTATTCCTCCAAATAATTAAGTGGTGCCTGAATGCATCACTGTGACTTCAAGTACATTCTTTAAAATTGTTTTTTCTTCACTGTTTTATAAAACGGTTAGATTTCAATTTTGAATCTTCTGTAATCCATTGTTGTATTGCTTCATTTATGCTTTCCCAGAACAGCCCAACTTTCTAATATTTTCTAAGAATTTGCTTTGCAAATCAATACTATAATTATATTCTGTAGCAGCCATGACTTTTTAACCATACTGCTTTTTACTAATTTCCATGATGCATCAACATTATAAATTACATCTAAAACTGCTAGATTATTAAAAAAAAAAAGAGCAAAAGCAAATTATTGTATTCTTCCTCTACCAACTTAAGGAGAAAATTTCCATGTATATTGTCATTGTAAGGTTTCACACTTTGGGGAGATATCTACTTTCACAACAACTTTACCAACTTTCACAGTTCTAACAACTTAATTATGACTATACTATATTAGTTAAGTTTGTTTTTTATAGACATTACATTTTCCATTACACATTTAATTATTCTTGTTAATAACTTATAAATGTTCTCTTTATTTTAAAATCAGTATTATATTAATTCATAAACCAGGAAAGAAAAAAGTAAAATATCCAATTACAAAGAATTTAAGATCATACAAACCGACAATAATTTCCTACTGAGCAAAAAATTTTGTCAATAGGTCTGAATTGGCAAGATATTTCCTACAGTATTAAAGAACACTACGCTAGGGTAAGAAGTCATGGACCCTGAAGACAGTGACAAGCAAGTTATTCTGAAGCCATTCAGTCAATGCCATGTCAATATGGTTATTGTGCCAAATAGCCAACTCGTTCCTTGAGAAAGATACCACGTTTAGGACATGAATAAGTGTGGTCCATACATGTTTTATATAGGGAAAAAACATAGCTTAGTGTTTTTTAATGAATGGTATTCATATAGCATGAAATGTATACATCATTTCAAATTATTCAAAGAACTATGCTACATAACAAGAAGAGCTTATCAATTAAAAGGATGGAACCAGGCTCCTCTGGCCTCTAATGACAAGCTGTCACTGCTTTTATACATATTTATACAGAATGTCCCAAAACCACTGATCCAGACTTTTATTGCTTAAATATTGATTACAGACATGTTATGTAAAAAAGGTAAACAGTTTTGTGGTATTGATTAAAAGTTTAAGGAGATTAAATAAATAAAAATTTTTATATGGCCCAAGAAAATCTCAATTAGTAAATTGCACCCCATATATTAATGAGGGGATGTACAAAATTGAGTATTTTAACCTAAAAAGTGCCAGAGATATGAAAATAAATATATGTTGACTTAAACCATTTATCAGTGAGTTTCAAAGCGAAAAAATTACATTGAATGATCATGTTTTAGAGGTTGTACACAAATTATGAAAGAAAATAATGATTGCATAAATACATAATACTTTTGCTTTTATTGATATTGTAAAGCTAGTCACCAACATTCTCTGAGCCTTTTCATGATGAAAGGCTGAAACTCTGTACACCATCTGAATAATGTACGGATACATTTTACTAATTTGGAATTTTTTTGTATGGAGAGGTCCTATAAAATTTAAATTTTGTATTTATTCAAATTTAATCTCCTGAAAATTTTAATCAATACCACAAAATTCTGTTCTTTTTTTCTTTTTTTAAATGCAACTTTGTAATATATATATATGTGAAAATACTTTATGAGGGTAATAAATTGAAATCTAACGTTACTGAAACCGACTTTACTTGATTATTCAAAATTCAAAAACTTTTTGTTGCTTATAAGTATATTTATTCATTTAGAGTACTAGAGTAACACAAGATTTATAATTTTTAAACCTTTTAGTGTGTCTGTTAGTAGATAAAAAGATTGGTGAATCCTGCATGAAAGAAAATATGGTCTAAATTCTAAAGCTTAAACTCATTTCACATCTAATACTGAAGTCATTTTTATAGAAAATGAAACAAAATCAGCATAATGATGCTGGTTTAAACAAACATACACATTACAAAAATAGGGTGAAACTATAACATTAATTATAATACCTATAAATTTATCATTTTGTTATCTCATTAAAAAAACACAGCTGTTAAATTTTTTCACATACATTTATGCCTTTTCAGTGTTCGCCTAAGACAAAATGTTTTGTTGCACTGAGAACATGAGAATGGCCGTTCGCCAGTGTGTGAACGATAGTGGTCCCGTATATGATTTCTTTGTGAGAAAGATCTGAAGCAAACTTCACATGTATATGGTTTTTCTCCAGTATGTGTCCGTTTATGAACAATAACATTGCTGGAATATTTTGATGTATATGGGCAAAAAGGACACTGGTAATACTTAGGTAACTTCCCATCAAAATTCATCTGTACTTGGTCTAAAGAAGAAAGACTGTTTTATCAATATGTACAAAAACAACAAGCTATATGAAAATATAGTTGTATATAATTTGATAAATTAGTCTAATAGTCAAATTGAGTTACTTAAAATATCTTAAACTTTTAAAATATATTAGGTCGATTTGAATGAATGTTTAGTTTTCAAAAACTATTGGCTTTAATTCTTTTTATTTAGGTATAGGGTGTAATTGAAAAACTTAATAGCAAAAGAGTTGTAAAAATGAAAATGGAAAAGCATTTAGTTAGGAAGATTTGGAGTGTTTAGGTTGATCAATTTTTTTACCATTTATGCGAAAAATTCCAGAGCTAGGAATCGAACCCAGCACTACCACTTAATGTGCAGATGCTCTACCAATAAGCTACTCTGGGACGATTCCCAGATGAAATTTCTCGCATTAGAACCATTGGCACTTATCAATTAAAACCTATTTTTCAACAGTTGATGAAGGAAGACACTGAACAATATGGTGAATCCAGTGGCAAAATACAAAATGAAATAGTGTAGTGCATGCAAAAGCCTTCAGCGAAAAAAACTTGATGAAGCTCAACACAGTTAAACTTCTCAATGTACTAATCCATTCAGAATACTAGTTGATATTTAGAATTTTATAGCTATTTTCTAGTCAGCCAGACTTTGAAGATTATTGTACATGGTTTCAGAAAGAAGAAACTAGCACAGATTGGAAGAAATATTCAATACACTTCTTTATATTTCTCCAAAGCTATATTGTTCCCCAGCTTAAGCGTGCCCATGGATGCAAACACACAACCGCTAACTGAACAAGTCCAGTGACAAAATAGGGGTGGGATGCAAAGCAGAGGGAATGTTTACAAGTTGAAAACAGTTCTGGAATCAAAGAAAAAAGATAGCCAAAACAAACAATTTACTTTTCAATAAAAGGGAATTAATAATGATTGTTTAATCATGGTTCATACATATTAGTTGAAATGAAATTCCCAGTTTTCCAGATACATTTTCATAAGTTTCAAGGTTTATCGTAAACAAATGTAAAAGATAATTAATCATTACTCTTAACTATTTGGCATTTGAGTAATTTACACTCAAAAACTAATTATAACAGTTGCATCTGATATTACTAATAGAATAAATTTTACCAATACAGAGTGTTTAGAAATTCAATCGAAAGTGAAAGAAAATATAATGCTATCTCGATAAGTTATAAATAAAACACATACAAACATGAGATAAAACATGTTTCATTTCTAAGAACAGAAATGTTTCTCTACACAGTAAAAAAAAGACAGGGATTTTCTAGGTTATGTTGGAAATTTCTAGGATTTTACCAAAATAGACACTTTTTCTTCGGGTTTTCACTGAGATAATTTTAAAAATATTTCTGAGGCATACAAACCTGTTTAATATTTAGAAATTGCTTTGCTATACTTTAGATGAGGTATGGGCAACCTTTGAAAAGTAACGGGCCAAACTTCTGGATGTTAGCGATGTCGCGAGCCGTATAATTGGAATTTATATGGGATTTTGAGTGGTTTATATGTTTTATACTGGGTTTTGATATGTTCCCTGGGCTGGATCAAAAGCCTTGGCGGGCCACATCTGGCCCGCCGGCCGTAGGTTTCCCATATGTGCTTTAGATCATAGCCTAGTGCAATTAACTCTACACATCTTTCTACCCATAACCCCTTTTGCATTTGAATTCGTCATTCGTAACTGGGCGAGCTTAACATGGATGAACAGCACATTGGATGACAGAATATTTTCTACGAACTATGAACACGTCATGCATGAAATGCTACTTTGTTCTATTTTGTACAATATAAAAGTCATTTGCAATTCTCATCAAAGATAATACTTTTCTTTTAAAACATTTCTATCAAATTGATGCACAATGACTCAATATATCTCATTTTGCTCAATGCAGAATAGAATAAGTGTTTTTTACTTCCTCGTACAGAGCATAAGGAAGTAATGTGATCCCGAAAAATTTTGAGTGCCACGATGTTGTGCAGTGTTGACGAAAAAAAAACGATTTTGACTACCTCTAAACTTACTTTTAAGAATTTTTTCGATGCATCTCATCCTAAGCTAGCATGCACGATCATATAAATGTGTCTGCAATTCATTTTGACCAGCGGCGAGTCTATTGTGGCCAGTTTTTCCATGCCATCTGTACGTACGTACGTATGTATGTAACTCGCATATCTCAAAAACTATTGGTCGTAGAATGTTGAGATTTGATATTTAGGATTGTTCTATGATGTAGTTGTGCACCTGCCCTTTCAGTTCAATTCGACTGGATAGTTTATCTACTGTATCGCTCAAAAGATTTGAAATTCATTATAGCGTATTTTAGAGGTATCGGGCTATTTCAAACGACTCAAAAGTGATATATGCTGTTAAGAGTTACAAAATGAATTTCTCCATTAAAAGAAGTGTCTTTATCATTTATAGTTCTGCTACAGGAACCTCAAAAGAATTCCAATGCATTACGGTCAACAGCAATTTTAGGGGCATTCATCCATTTCAAGCACAATACCGTCCTACCATATAAGTTAGGTAATGGTCCGACCACGGTCACGTGCCTCCCTCAAGAACTATGCCAAAAGTCACCAAGCTTGGCGACTTTTGGTTTACGTGTGTATGTATTTAACACTCAAATCTCAAAATCTATTAGTCATAGAATGTTGAAATTTCATATATATAAGATTGCTGTAACATCTAGTTGTGCATCTCGATTTTTGGTGGCAATCTACTGGAGAGTTTATTTACAGGATCACCGAAAAGAATTTCAATACTTTAATGTCTATGGGCATCTTCAATATAATACAACTGTAGACAGTCATTGTTTGGTCCATGACCAAGATCTCGCCGTCTGTCGTCGACCTTGGTGAGTTTTGCCAAAATATCGCCAAATTTCGCAATAGTCAATCATTTGGTCAATGCCCAAAATATCGCCATTTGTCACCATTCTTGGCGAGTTTTGGCAAAATATTGCCAAATTTTGCGATAGTCTGTCATGGTTTGGTCCATGCCCAAAATCTGGTTATTTGTCGTTGACCTTGGCGAGTTTCGCCGAAATATCGCCAAATTTGGGGCCAAAAATTATTTTGTATTTTGTATAACTCTAAAACTTTAACCCGTAGAATGTTGAAATTTTGTATTTAGAACTATTGTAACATCTAACTGTGCATCTCTTTTTTTATTGCAATCGACTGGGTAATTCATTTACAGGGTCAGCCAAACGCCTTAAAATACATTAAGGTGTATGGATACATTCAATTCCTTGAAAGTCTGTGGTCAATTATTACTTTAGCTATCCCCAAAATCATTTGATGTAGAAAACTAATTTATAGCACAGTTTGATGATCTAAAAATCTGGTTTGAGAAATATGGTTGCCTTAACCACCTATAAAGTTCATAACTGCTATGTCAGTTATGAACTTTAAATAGCAGAAGGGCTACCTTAGTGGTCTGGCAAGTGTAGAGCTTTTTATATTATAGACACAGTAGGTACTATACCTATGAACTGCAAACCTTAGAAAGGCTTACAGAAGTCCCAATCTTTTTTAGGTACTCTAATAGAACAAAAAAGAAAGAAAAAAAAAAAAAGGAAGAAGAAGAATTTTTTTTTTTTTTTTGTAACATTTAATTTACTTTTCATTTAATCATCATACAAATAATATCCATTACAATTTTAATACGGGTAATAAAATAGCATGCACAGATTATATTAACTTTTTACCATAACCAATATAGCATCCTCGCATTAAATCTACTATTTGAGATCGTCCAAAGCTACCCATCTCCCTTAACCCTCTCGCTGCGCATCCCGTGATTTCCATGGGCAACATAGAAGTAGCAAAATTTGAGCAACCATTGATTTCTGAGGGGATGCATTTTTGCCGTCTATTTAACTGTGCAAACCGCTCTTTCTCTGTTCATGGTTTCGTTTTGGCTTTCTGTGATATTTAATTGTTTATTTAGATGTGGGCTAACAGATGGCGTTAGTTGTCCCCATTTCTACGAAATATATGAGAATTTTTTGCAACATTTTGCGAGCACTTTTCAAAGCTAGCTACAAAAAGTACACAATTTTTGAACCTATTTTGCTAAAAGAAATACTCAGTGAGAGGGTTAATATGTTTGCCAATGACCACGCGATAGCGCATGATAGTCACAAGTGTAAGCTAAATTTCTTATACCAGTTTTGTGAATAACTAGTTATTTTTTCAAAAAACATACAGTTTGAAAGAAATACGTGACATTTTTATTATTTATGACAAGAATAATCTATTATTAAAAACTATATTTAATGTGAAATTGACATAAGAAATTTGGTTTGTACTAAAACTTTTTGGTCTGAATCAATTGCTCGCTGACAATGTATTTGTAAATCTATATAAGTATACAACTAATTAAGAAATTCTAACATTACACATTTTTAGAAATCATTATGAAAATATTTTTAGGGCAAGCTTTCCTGTTTAAAAAGTTTTGATAAACTGGTTTTTATAATGGAAACTCGACAGCTTCTACCATATAAATGCAGGAAAATTTATCTATGTGTATTTAATATTACTAAGGGCTAAGGTGAACTTAAAGAGGTCTTCCCTCTCCTAATAATTTGTATTCCTGATAACAAACAAACAAACAAAAAAGATGTAAGTAACATTCAATAAATAATCCTTCCAAAAAAATTTCTTTTAATAAAGTTTAATTCCTGTTAATAATAATGCTTATCTGAATTTGAAAATGACATGGACATTCATGTATATTTTTAAGCCCTATGTTACCTTATTAAAGCTAATACAGAATTTTTGTATTAATCTTCTTTTCTTTTTGTTGTTGAAAAAGTTAAAATTATAACAATAGACAGGTGGGTGTAAATTGTGATTATTGCTAAAGAAAGTTTCAAAATACATTAAGTAAATAGGAATTTTGCAAGTACCAAATTAAATATAGTTATAGAAAGGCTTGTTGTTATATACAGTATTACAGACAGATTTCACTGCATAATCACATTTTTCTTTCACACCCCCCCCCCCCAAAAAAAAAAAAAAAAATCTGACTATTTACTTAAATATTAAAAAGGAAATTCAGTAGTTATGCAAAATGTCGATCAAAAATAAATTATTTACATTCTCCATTAACAGTATCTAAAAATATGAATATTAAATTGAATAATTCAAATGTTCTTCAAGACATTTTGAAGATAAGCTCTTAAAGGTCTCCTGCTTCTCGGGTTGGTCAGATATCTTGATGATACTTTTGTTCTTGTGGATTACAATTTAATATTTCCAGTTGACTCTCTATGTTAATTCTATTGATAACCAAGTATATCTATTTTAATGTTCAAGAGAATTTCAACAATGCTTTACTTTTTCTTGATTCCCTTGTTTTTAAGAATCTAAATGGTTTTTCGAATTCTGTTTCCTGTAAATCTACCCCAAAAAATTTTCTAATTTTTACACTTGTGTGCTCCATGCTACCAAAATTTATTACAATTCATATTTACTGAATAGCAAGTTTTCTCTCTGGTTTCTTACATTTTCCTTCTTCTGAATGCCAACTTCCAGTCATGCCTTGCATTTACATTTAGTTTTCTCTCTCTCTGGACTGAGTGGAAATTGCAATTTTTTTTTACAGTTGAAGAAGGCCAGATCCTTCATACCACTTGAAATGTACATCCTGTATCATTTCTATATATGTGTGGCAAATGCAAAGTTATTTTTAATTATTATTTTAAATTCAAGCTGTAACTCTACTTTTAAAAATTAATAAAATTTTAAAAAATTGCATTGCTTTATATACAAAAATAACTTAAATCTTTTTTTGAATTTTGAAATCTTAAACAGTCATTATCGTGAAGTATAATGACTACATTTTAAATAAGGTTTTAAAACTCCAAAATTGTGATCACTTAAAAAAGTAAAAAATTCCACTAATTATTTTGATACAGATATTAAATTATTTATAATTAAAAGATAACTAATTGATTTTAGTATATTTTTAATGACTTTACAAAAACTTTCTTTACTTTAAAATTGGTGCATTGCTTACTTTGGCAATTATTATTTTAATAGACGCTTAGTCTTTATAAAATATACTTTATGTAAAATAAACATTTTTAAAATGTCACTACTTTGGTATTGGTCCAATTTTATAATTCAATATTTAGCCATATGCATTCAGTAATGGTGTAATAAATATTTAATCACTTGTACATGGGAAATATTTTCAATATTTTTCCACCATTAGGTAAATATTTTTATAGTGTAAACAATCCAATATTAGAACAATGCCAGTATTTCTTCAGTAACTATCCATAACTCGATATTATTATGTAATTAGTTTCATTGTACAGTCAGTAAAATGAAACATCTTCTGCAGTACATGCATGTGTTTTAAAGTTTTTTTTATGAGAAAAACTTCTTTTGCAAACTGAACAATTAAATGGCCGCTCTCCAGTATGGGAACGGACATGATTTTTAAGGTTTGACTTCTGAGCAAACGATTTAGAGCATATATTGCACATATACGGCTTTTCTCCAGTATGGGTTCGCTTGTGAGCTTCCAGGTTAGTTGTGTAATAAGTTGCATAAGAGCAAAAAGGACACTGATGTTTCAAAAAGGAATTTTGTGGCTTCAAGTTACAATTCTTCCATGCATAATCTGGAAAATAATAGAAATGTTAATAAATAAAAACAACATAATTCTAGAAAAATATAGTGTGACATGCTTAAGTATACTTGAACAAATGAAACCATATTGGGAACAAAGTCATGATATTTTTGAAAATGTTAAAAGGTTACATATTTTGATGTAAATTTGACGCTTAGTCAATCTACATTATTGATTATAAATATTTGAAGACTTACATACTTGTTACGACTATTCTTTAATCCTATCTACAGCACTGTGATCAACTACAATTTTTTCTCTACTACATTGGAAATTAAAAGATATTCATTAAAAAAAAAACCACCCAATTATATTAAAGTTAATTAATCAAAGTATAGTTAGTATAATATACCTAAAATATTACTTTAACAGGAAAAAAACTCAAAAATTGGCAGCATATTTTTTTATAATAGAAAATTAATAGTTCAAATGAAACTGCTGACTTATCAAAAAAAAAAACATATAAACAATAAAGACACACACACAAAATTGATATTAGTTTTATTTTAGACATAAAAATAAATGAGTAACAATTCACATTTGATAGTATTCAGAATATTGATTCTTTTTCTCTTTCATAGACAAAAACATGTCATATGTCAATCATTTTGAGAGGTTCTGATTAAATAAGCTTAAAGACAACATTCACTGAAGAGTCGAAACCTGAATACAATCATAGATTAGTTTTAGGAAATCTGATACCTGAATAAGAAATTGTAAATTTATAAACTCAAAAATCAAATGGAGTTATGAAAACTAATGGGAAAATGAAACACTAAAATATCTGCAAGGGAATTAAAAGAATGTTCCAAAATTGGAATTGATTATATATTATTTAATTTTTCCCCTCCGAATTTGAATTTTTTTTAACTGTGAGATGTATACTGCATTTACACAATTTTTATTATAATTCGTTTTGTGTAAATTTTGCATAATTTACTGAGTTGTTAACACCTAAAAATTCTTTTACATATTTTTTGAGATATACTTCAGTAACATACAACATATAGTGCATGACTGTGACAAGTGAGAATTATTTGACTAACTCTCATTAGATGTACAGACTTAACTAGGTTAAGAAGGAAGAGCTACATATTAAAAAAACTAAAAGTAAAACATTTGAGCATTTTTTAAATGAAACAACTTTTAGTGAAATTTTTTTAAATCTAAAATGAAAAATAATGAAAACTAAGATATTTGAGCAAAAAAATTCTGTATGAATGTCAGGCTGGGTTTGGAATACACAGGAATGCCTATGAGTAAATATTTTGATAAGCATTCCTGTGGGATTAGCAACGGGGCGATATAGCCTGCAAGTGAGCACTGGAGCTTTCCATGGAGGCAGTAGCAGACCCGGAGACAAATAAAGAGCGTTGAGCAGTAAAAAGGGACAACTGTTACATATCTATATAGTATTTAGAAAAATAATGTAATAAAGTACTTTAAAAATATCAGTTTTCATGAATAAATATTTTACCTATAGATATGTAAATTATCATATTATTATTGCATAATTAATCATATCAAAATTAGCATTAGGTTATAAATTATTCCTAATTTTCTTTAGTTTAGAATAGATTGATGGTGAAAAGCCTTTGAAAGTTGGTAGGCAAACACACAATTCATGTTATCAACATTAATATACCAAGTTGGGTTTTAGGTCTTTCCACAAATGCATATACTGAAGAATCATCAAATTTGGAAGAGGAATCGCAGATTTCAAAACTGACAAATAACTTAAAGTAAAATTTATACCAAGAGTTCTGGCACAAAAATCAATGTAAATTATCTATCCTGGGTTGTGGGCAATATTACAGATGTTTTTAATTGCATTGCCTTTGTCCTATATAGTTGAACGTGCATTCAGTGCTGTAGCTAATTTACTGTCAGAAAAGAGGAAAGTGGTGATCAGCGAATTGCTGTTAATGAAATTGGAACCTGTGATTAAACAATTTGTTAAAACTTTACCAGCCTCAATCATCTCATTAATTTAATTTCTTTAAATCTATTTTGTATTTATCTCATTGATTTTTTATTTCTTGCTGATTTTGTGTTTATTTTTAAAATTTTAATGAACAATTTTGCAATATGATTGTTCCTTCATTAATTTCTACATTATGATTTTTCAAGGATAAATAAACAGATAATTTAGATACATATAATATGCAACAATATTTTAAAATTTCATATAAAGTTAACTATATTGTACTAGGGAGTATTGGGCTTTTTTCTTTCTTTTCTTTTAGAGAGGGTTGGCCGTCCAGAAAAGGTTGGGAATGTCTGAAATAAAAAATGGTTTCCAGAGGAAAGAGAGCCTCGTCACAGATTTTGACACAAATTGGAGAAAAGCTCTTAACTAAACTCACAGTACATGGTAGCAATGTCAATATTTATGAATGGATTTAGTCATTTTTAGCTTTATATGTTCCAAGTAGTACTGATTTATATCAGTGCTTTATACATGCCAAATTCGATAAAGAAACCTCTGTAATTCAATAATGAAACCTCTGCAAATCAGACAACGTTTACTGCAGGGATCAGTCCTAGACCCATTACTTTTAACCTCATGATAAGTAATCTTGTAGATACTCTTCACAACCACAAGACTGGAATCCAGGCTTTGCTTTTTTCAAATTACCTGGTAATTTAGACTAAGAGTAGAGATTTTGGGTGTTTAGAAAAAACTCTCCAATCAGCATTGGTATTTTTGGGAAAATGGTCAGTCAAAAATTAGATGACAACCTTCAAATTCTTCTTGCTCAGCACTAAGCATCATGACATAAACCTTAGATTCAAAGTTAACTATCATGGACAAGGGTGTCAAAGATGAATATTTAAAAAGATATGAAAGTTCTATCCATTTGGGCTTGGACTTAGATTCAAAACTATACTGCACAAATCAAATTTAAAAAAGGCAATTGACCATGAAGAAAACAGTTCTAAACTTTTAAAACATTTGGGCAGAAACAACATGAGGTTCTTCCCATGATGTCCTTTGCATGACTTTTAAAGACTATGCAAGACTGGTTGTGAAGCACTTATAACAGCCTCTAAAACTCATTTAAAGTGATTGGATGTTTTTAAAAATTGTATCATGAAATTTATCACTGGTACAAAATCCAAACCATTTGCCTCTATGGAACATCAATTTCATTTGGAGCCTGACCATAGATGAAGAATGGCTTTGAATCTTTCTGAAACAATCGTCAAATGAAAAGATAATTTTCCGAGCTAGTATTGGCCAGCTATGGAGAAGTTGAAAAGGCACAGAACTTTTCTTTCTTGTATAAAGAAAGTACTTGATACCAGTGGCATATGAAAAGAGGGGGTTTGAGCCCTCCCCCTCTGAGAATAGAAGAAAATAACCATAGATCAGCCCAATATACGTAAACTGAAAATTTTTAATTTGGACCTTGTCTCTGATGTCAGCAAAAAATCTTTTGACTCTGAGTTGAAATACATTGCTTTGGCATGATTATTTTCCAGATGATTCTTAGCTCCATGTATATTCTGATGTTTCAGCTGAGGGTTCATTAGAAGCAAAGGGAATTGGAGCTGGAGTTTACTCTTTGGACTTTACGTTTTCTTATAGAATTAAAAAATACTTTGACAGTTGTAATGATAAAATTGCTGCTATTTCTTTTGCCTTAGATAAAATACAGTAGTGGGAAAAGGAAAATGTTATCTATTTTGTTGATTCCAGGATAGCAATTGTGCCCTTAACAACTCCCAATCTTTGTGAACATGATATCGCCACTAACTGTATGGGAAAAAATGATAAGCTGCTGAACATCAAGAACCACATTGTTTTGCAATGGATTCCAATAATATGCAGAATATGTGGAAAGGACAAGCTAATATGTTAGCAAAGAATGGATCTCGAATGAAACAGATATCTCTTTGCATATGCAGCATATAAAGCAATACCTATCCTACTCTATTAAATCTAATCATCGCAGTCTATATTGAGAGAAATCAGAGAAAAAGTGGATTTCCAAATTAAATAAATCAATAAGAATTCCCAGTTCCTTGCCTAGAGAAATTGTGTGGCTTGTCTTAGACTTGTCATGCACCATGAGTACTTACAGAGTCACCTCTATAAAATTGGAATGGCAGATACAGATATCTGTCCTCTTTTGTAAGGATGGCATACCTATGAATAAAGAGCACTTCAGCATGCGCCCTGTTATTAACTGCATTCCTTTATGCAATGTTGACTGTGCTTTTAGTGATTGTTTCTGCTGTTCATCATTGCATTGAGCTACTTGTCGACTTATAATTGAGAGGTAGGAGATCAGCAAAAGTTTTTTTTTTTTTTTTAAACAACTGTGCAGCTGATACTTCTAAAAGTTCAATAAGATATTTTAGAACCATTTTAAAACGACAAAATATAATATTCTTAAATTTATGAATTATAATATGTAATTAAATGTAGGTGTATAAATTATTTTCTTTTGAGATTTTTGATGTCTTAAATTAATTATAGCTCATTTTTTGTCTAAAGCAATTATCAATGAGAAATTGATACTCTTATTTTGAAAATTAATGTAAGCATCATTAATATACCACTTAACCTAATGAATTTTGAAAGAAAAAAATCTTGTTTGAGAGAAATAAGAGAGAAAATTATATGATTATCAAGAATACTTATTTTTTTTTCTAGTTACAAAAAGATTCATGAGATCAAAATTAAAAACTGAAAGGCAAAGTGGTTAAGTTCTGATTTTATGTTGTTTTGACATTTTATAAAAGTATAGACCACAGATTGTGCACAAAATGCATGAATATGTAAAAATAATTGCTTCAGAAAGTGAAATAATAATAATAATCAATAATAAGACCCTTATTTAATTAAAAAAATTATTTTTAACATTATAAACACAGTCCTGACTATTGCATTAACTTAATTGACATTTAACTTTATCTGAAGAACATATAATGAAAGTTTTCAACAGTTACAAAAACATACTGAATGCCTTATTGTGTTGTTTGTTCTATAAAAAATTTAATTCACATAATAACATTGTAGATACACATGCTACCATTAAGTCATTAGTTTGGTGAAGTAAAAAGTCTTACAATACAAATAGTACAATGATTTTTACAATACAGACTATTTTTCTTTTGCAAAAATTCTCACTAATTTAGTATAGAAAGATTTTTTTTTTTAGTTTGAGAAACTGCTTCAAAAAACTTGAGAACTGCCAACAATCTTATTATAAATGCTTATTTAATAATAATTAAAAAATATATGGTTTCTTGTTTACTCAGCTTTATATTTTAATCACTATCAAATTTTGCTTCTGCAAAACATAAACAGAAACATGAAAATCTCAGAAACACTATGCTGTCACTGTGGATTGAATGAACAAACATGCATTTTTAAAGTCACTTTGTGGATAAAACTTTTCTTGCAATGTACACATGAAAAAGGACGTTCCCCCGTATGTGATCGTAGGTGGCTTTTCAGTGTGGATTTCTGAGAGAAAGATTTAAAACAAGTATCACATGTGAATGGCTTTTCACCCGTGTGTATCCGCTTGTGTACAACAAGATGGCTGGAATAGTTTGTTGAATACGGGCAGAATGGACACACGTGAATAGGTCTTGAATACACCTTTGCTGAAACAGAAAAAAAAAAGCATTGATGAAGATTCTATCACTTAAACATGAACATTATACTGATATGAAACTTCGATACCATGTTTAACAGCAGAATGATATCCACTTTCACGATACATATTAATTTTAAATTTTATTACATAAAGTGAAAGCTGTGTGCATGAGAAGAAAGGGGGATTAGAGCAAACGTTGAATTTTGTGTTTCAGAAATGTGAAGCCTGTTCTCACCTGTTCATCAAAGGAATCATGAAGTCCTTTGATGTCAAAAGATTTTTTCAAATCAAAACAAAGTACTTAACAGGATTAGTGAATGAAAAAAAATATGGTTTATTACTACAGTTCAGTGTAAAAGAAAAAACACCCTTATCAAGCTTATTAATGCTAATTCATAATGTTCAATGAGTTAAATAGAACTCTGACCAGGAAAAATATGTAAAGTGCTGCACATGAAACCTTTGTTGTTAAATTTAAAATGTTTTTCTAAAAAACTGTATTTTGCTCATATAATACAAAGGAGTTGTCAGATCTCATTTGAAAAGCCCCTATTTTTTTAAGTAAAAATATAGGTACTATGCAATCAAGAAATAAAATTTTTCTACTGTGTATCTGTATGTAAACATACCTATCTATATATCAGATCTTTAGAGAGAAAAACAGAACATTCATAGGAAAGAATGTTTCCTTAGTAATGTTCCTAACAAATGTCGGGTGTGAGCTTTAATTTCACTTAACGTTTTCTTACTGTGTCAGAGCCTCAACAACGGTACAGATGCTCCAAAATTTGCAAACTATCTGCTTAATGACCACTCTTACTAATGACCAAAGTTTCAACCTAAAATTTGGGGCAGTGGCATGCGAGTATTTGAGCTAAAACCCAAATTTGAAGGCTCTTAGTAAAAAAAATAAGTTTTTGCATAATTTTATAATGCTCTCAATGAAAGCTCCTTGTTTTTAACATAACTCCCTTGTTTAAAACATAATGATATGAATGGAACTCTGTCATAAACAGTAAGAAGCACCAATACTGAAAAATACTACTTTTTACACTATAAGCCAATTTTCGTTTCTAATGTTAATAATGTTCATAACTATTAGTATGTTTTCATAATACTATGTTATTTAAACTTTCATAAATATGAAATTCAATCATACTGAAGTAGTAAATCAACAGTACAAATTTTATAGAAACAATTTTAAAAAGGGTTTTCAAGAGTTATTAAACTGCCAGTACTGTTTTGATATCTATTGCAATTGCACCGATCAAATAATTTTTGCTTAAAATATTACTAAATGTCTAACACAGTATACAGGGCGTCCCAAAAACAGGAGTTTTATTTTTAAACATTGATTATAGACATATACAATAAATTACAAAGTTGCATACAAAAAGGCGCAGGAGTTTATGGCATTGGTTAAAATTTGAATAGATTAAATCTAAATAAATACAAAATTTAAAGTTTTATAAGGGCCCTGAAAAAAAAAAAAAAATCCCAATTTTAAAAGTGCCCATGTGTTAATTGGGTGATGCACAAATTTCCAGCCATTTATCATAAAAAGGCTTAGATATATGTTTGAGACAGTTAGTGAAGGGTTATATAATAATAATAATAGCAGAAGTCTATATTTATGCAAGTCTATATTTAGTTTTCTTTTGTAATTTGTGTACAACCCCTGAATGTTATCATTTGAAGCGATTTCCTCCTTCAAGAGCCATTCAAAAGTCAGCATATATTTATTTTCGCATATCACACACTTTTTATGATAAAAGACTGAAACTTTGTAAATCATTAATGTGTAGAGTACATTTTACTAACCGAGTTTTTTTTTTTTTTTTGAACAGGGAATGTATAAAAAATTAAATTTTATTTATTTAATCTCCTGAAAATTGTAATCTATACCAAAAAATCCTGTACCTTTTTTATGTAACCTTGTAATTTATTGCACATGTCAATCATCAATATTTAATGAATAAAAGCCTAAGTCACTTTTTTTTTACACCCTGTATAGATTACAAGGTGGCAAAAAATGAGTAGAGGCCATATAAAAATTGAGTGGTCAAATATGTCATAGTGGTAGAGGAAATCCTTTATTCCAGGGTACATAATCGTACATCAGAACAACAGTATAGTTCCAAAACAGATATGATGTTCAGGAGAACAGGGGGGTGAAACATAGATTTCATTAGCTAGACAAAGATATGCATAAGAGGTTCGACTTAATTGTGGCCTAGACACTTGTTCAGAACTAGCTTGCTAGCTCTCTGAGCTCTACCACTGAACCCAGTTGCAGATCGCCATTAGGGGCCAGAAGAACCTGCCCCACTGCCTAACCACCAAAATTCAAAATATCTTCCTATTATGTACCCGTTTTTTAAATAATTTACCTTTATTGAAAACGTGCATACATTTTCTTATATTTTAATGCTATTCATTAAAGAAACTACTAATGAAAAACAATAGCTGTAGTTTTTCACTATCTAAAGCATGCACGGACCATGGGCTTGAGTGCCCTGAACTTGGCATCTTTCCCCATTTACCAGGTTGGCCAATTTGGTATTTGGCACAAAAACCATTGGCACAGCATTAACTTGACTTCAAAGTGCCTTTTTTGGAGCACAGATCCATGTGCCCCTTCATTATTGGAAAGAGGAAATTTCACCAATCTATTGGTGATATCTGCTCAGTAGAAAATCATTTAATTTTTTTTTTGCATGAACTTATATTCTTTTTAAGTAGATTTTTCTCCCTTGATTTACGAAATGAAATGCATAAATGTATTTTATATGCTAATATTGATTTTTTTTAAAAAGAGATCATTTAAAAATTATGAACGAGAAGCTGTAAATAACATTAATACTAAAGAAAAAATATATATATGGGGGGGGGCTTTTTGATTAATAATAGAACAAACTTTTTAATATTAACATAGTTAGGTTTTTAATACTAACATAACTAGGTAAAAAACAGAAAAAGTTGTATAGCAATTTTGATATTCATTAGCCGTTTGAAAAAATTTAAATACTTACACTATGTGTACAGTGGATATGCAGCTCTATATGTATATATTTTTTCCTGATTTGAACTGGCACTATTTTTCAGGCCCCACCACTGAAACAGGCCACAAACCGATACCGATTGGATTGTATTTAAAATGACATGTTAAATAATTTTTGATTTGACAGGGCATATGTGACACAAGGCCTGGATGAGTTATGTTTACTTTACTTACACTGTCATGGTAAAAAACCCTTTGAGAAAGGCCTAGAAGGATTTTTATCCCTGTGCAAACAGGATTTCATAATTAGTTTGCTTACTCAATGTTTTGTTTTGTCACTGTGGGAACAGCATGGAATTTAAAATAAAGTTATTTAAAAAAATGCATTTTAAAATGATTATAGTGAATAAAATGCAATGTGTCTAAAAATGGCTAAAAGAACAAGACATTTGATTTTAGTTTTAATATACAGAATTTACTGATGGTAATTTCATAACATATATATATATGTATAACGTGTTTTCAAAATGCAGCTATTTTTGCATTTCCCAGATCAATCAAAAATTCACAAGAAGCAAATATTATTATTGTTTTACTGTTTCAAAGAATTAGTAGCAATTAGCATGTCTGATACTGATGTCTTCCCCAAAACAAGAATAGATTAGGACCACCTTCACCAAATGGAAGCACTGATACAAGCTGAAAAGATAATATTTATAATTTTAACAAATATTTTGTGTCATTAAAATATAAATCAAGTTTTTTAGTCAGAATAATTTTTTAATGATAGAAGGCAGAATATTCAAATTTTCATGTGAATATTTTTGTATTTTAAAAAGTTGTAATTTTTTTTAAACTGACAAAATTCGTGAATGCTTGCATTACTGACACTTGAAAATTAACAAAACCATGTTTCAATTGATAAATTTGTGAATGGCCATAAGCATTTAGATTTTAAAACTTATAAATATCATGATTTTTTTCCAAAACTTGTAAAGTTCACAAATCAGTGTTTTTTTTCCAAAACTTGCAAAGTTCACAAATCAGTGAGATTTTCCACTTAAAACTCTTTGGTCCTGACAAAATTTCTATTTACTCAATATAATTTGAACCTGCCTACAATACTCACTTTATACATGCACCTATTGTGCCCCTAATGATATTATTAATCCAGTCACAACAAAGTACAGAACTAACTAAAACACTAACCTTGAAACAACCAATTGTCCTGGTTCTAGTCCTGAATTTCAATCTGAATTTGTTTGGGGGAAACATACACTTTATATCTTACAAGTGAAAACATACACTTTATATCTTACAAGTGAAAACATACACTTTAAATACATATATTTCACATTATTAGACACAGATATACAATAATGCATGAGAAGAAGTATAATTTTAAAAAAACTTTTCCAAAGTGCAATAAGAGCAAAAACATTGAAAAAAGTAAAAAAAAAAAAATTCACTTCATTTCCTTCCGTGTGTTGATACGAATATGAAATGGAAGTGAATAGCACTTTAAATAAGTATAGACCCCCTCTCCTTAGCTGGACCCCTCCCATGAGAAAACTATAGCTACCACCAATGACAAGACGCATGTGCATCTGGAGGAATGGTTGGGGGGGGAGGGAGACATTTATTTAGCCACAAAGAAAAATCAGCAGTTGAAAACCTTATGATAGCCAGAAAATGACATGACGAAAGTGCTCACTTTCAAGTATATGTTTTGTACAAATACAGGTGTTTTTATCAATGTTTAACTAAAATTATTAAATAGTTTCAAATTACAGGTGTGCAGTTTGCAAAAGTATATTGTACAGTAATCATACTTGAAACAATATAAAAACAATTTTACTATTGAAGGGGGGGGGGAGAAGAAATAAACAAATAAAGATGATACAGTTTAAGCATATGATAAAAACTGATGACTTACAAAAATACATAAACAGTTTATACAAAAGTCATCAAATTAAGCATCACTGACAGTACATTTATGTGTCTTTACGGACACTTTTTGAGAAAATCTCTTTTTACAATTATTGCAGGAATATGGACGCTCTCCGGTATGTGATCGGTAATGACTTCTAAGTGTAGATTTTTGGGCAAAACTTTTTGAACAAATGTCACAAGTGTATGGCTTTTCTCCAGTATGTGTTCTTTTATGAGCTTCCAAATTAGTTGTGTAGTATGAAGTATATGGACAGTATGGGCACTGATGCATAGAATGCACATTCTGAGACTTCTGATTAAAATTCATCCAGACGCCAGCTGAAAAGTAAACAAAAGAATAGATAAATAGAAAACCAAATTTCATTTTAAAAATAGTTGCACATAATTAGAGTACTTTCTTTATTTCCTTCAATATGTTTAAATTTCAGAACTTTCTTATTTTAAAATCATGAATACCATAAATACATAAAATAATTTATCACAATTAATATGTAGTGTTATAAAACTGGGATATCTTCTGTAAAATCTATTTATTTATTCTTCTGCTTGTCATAGAGGCCACCAATCTTGCTTGGTGAGATCAGGATTGCACCAAGATTGAGCCATGATTTCACCAAGCTTGTGATATATGAATGTGAAAAAACATAAAATAAATAACACTCATGTTTGCACTCATAAGAATAACACTTCTAAATTATTAAAATTTCTTATTTTAATAATTTGCAAGATTTCACTACCATCTTCTAGGTGATGTATCTATACTGGCATTGAAATTTTTGAGACTCCTAAAACAAACAAGTACTTTAATAAGAACACTCAAAAACTGGTTAAAATTAATAAATACTTTGTAAAATATACCACAGAAGGATTGTTTTAAGTGGTGCAAGAGGTTCAATGATCATTATGTGGTACATTATTTATGTGTGTTGTTTTACAAAGTTCTTAATTAATTTTAATACAAGTACCTTATTTTATAGTATGCTTATCAAATAAAATACTGTAATAAAATATTGTAAAAAGAAATCTACATGTAAATTATACATTTTTTACATCTAATAAAACTTATTAGAAACTGATTATCAGATAAAAATGAACAGGAAAACTAAGCTTACAAATGAAATGGCTTGTTTTAACATTTGCCCCCCCCCCCAAGATGAAATCTATCCGAAAAATAATAATAATAATAAATGCATAAATTTTAGACATAAGAGTGCAGACTTGTTTCTCAGTGGTTTTATGTTGTGTTTTGCTAGGACAAATTTCTTTGTCTTCTTTTTCTAAATTGCATTTTATTTTCTAATTTGATACATGTATTACATATGATAAATGTATGCAATTAAATATTTCTATTTGTAAAAATATGCTCCTATAGAGTGATATTTTCTCAATTGTGTTACAAGTTCTCTTAAACATGTATTCTAAAAATATAAAATTATTTAAAAAAGAGTTTAATAAAATATTTATTTATTTTGAATGTGTATGTTAAACTTTTTTGTATGCTAAGATGTAAAAGGAACAGAAGAAACAACTACAATGTCAGAATAAAGCTTAAAATTCTTAGTTGCCAGCCACCACAGGGTGAGTAAACTGGGAAAATGAGTAAATAATGAAATTCTGAATACTGGCCGGAGTCTGATAGCCAATATAGAATCCGGCGGCGCCAACAATTAAAGTCACAAATTTTTTAATTGTAATTATCAGACACCTAAATATTTTTTTTGATGTGAAGGCAGAAGGATTAATAATGAAGGCAACTTTGCAGATTTTTTCAGAAAATATGACAAAGTTTAAAAGAAGAAGAAGAAGAAGTAGAGTTGACTATGACTCTTCACTGCTTGATGGAAAAACTGGCCGTTAAAATTTATGAGTCTATAACCCAATGGCTACTAATTAAAAATGAGAATTTCAAGAATTATGTCACAATACAATACACGACAACAATAAATTTCCTGTGATTAAGCTTTTTTTATTATTATTATTATTCAGCACTCCAAAAAATTTTAGCGAAAGGTAACAGCTTTGATAGATATTTTGGACAAAATACACTAGTATTGGGTTGGAGGGAAAGTTCTGTGGCATTTTAAATAGGCAGGTGATTTTTCTTGTAAATAAAAAAAACATCTGGCTAGTGAGTGGATCGGATTTTTTTTTTGTTTTTGTTTTTTTAGCTGCTGTATAATATAAAAGGTGATCTTTTTTACTGTTCATCATTTACTTGTTATATTTAAAGTGAAAAACATGTCAGTAGATAAAGTGCAGTGTCTGATCTTGTAAGAATGTGTTCATCACATCTATTAAGTAGAGTCACATCAAAGAGTAATAATTAGACACAATCTGGAGCCGTGTTTGGACAGGCTGGTTACTGGAGATGAAAAGTGGATTCTTTACGAGAATATTAAGAGAAAAAAATTTTACTGCAAACCAGGAACATCATCAGCAACAGTTAAAAACCAAGTATCCATCAACGAAAAGTACTGCTTTGTTTGTGGTAGGACAGGAAAGGTCCAGTGTACTACGAGTTGCTGAAACATGGAAAAACCATCAACGCGGATCTGTACTGCAATCAGCTGGATAAATTGAATGCAGCTATCAAAGAAAAAAGGCCAGCATTAGCATATAGAAAAGGAATAGTGTTCCACCACGATAATGCTCGCCCGCATACTGCAGTAATGACACAACAAAAACTGAATGCGTTAGGATGGGAAGTCCTTAGTCACCCACCGTATTCACCTGACATTGCACCATCTGATTATTACCTGTTCATTTCTCTGCAAAATTATCTAACGTTAAAAAAATTCAAGTCTTTTGAAAGTGTTTCTAAGGCAGTTGCTGACTATTTTAACTCCAAGAATGAGAAATTCTACAAAACAGGAATTCACAGGTTACCTGAAAGATGGTAACAGGTTGTAACAAATAACGGAGCATATATAATTGATTAATATTAAACACATATTTTTATAAATGAATTCAAATATTTTCTTTAAAATACGACAGAACTTTCCCTCCAACCCAATAAATACCATATCATATACAAAAAAATTTATTTTATTTTTAATATCAACTTAAAATCAGACCATTTCCTCCATTGGGAAGTACAGCACACTCTGAAAATGCTAACAGAAATCCCTAAAATCATGCTCAATGAACATTTTTTTCACAAAACAATCAGTACGGTGGAACACTAAAAGCAGTTGTAACATTCTCAACTTACATTCCTTCTTAACAATCAGTAAAACAGCATACATGCTTGTGTAACGTCACTTTATGAGTAAATGTTTTGTTACAAACTTTACAGGAATATGGACGTTCCCCAGTGTGCAACCGAGTGTGAGTCTTGAGACTGGACTTTTGAGAAAATGATTTTGTGCACAAATTACACTTAAAAGGCTTTTCTCCAGTGTGTGTTCGTTGGTGATCTTGAAGATGAGTGGCAATGTTAGTTGCATAGTGACAATACATGCAATGGAACTTGGGAGATTTTACAGATGCCTTATGGTAGCTTATTATTGTATTACCTATGAAAAATCAAAACATAATATATATATATATATATATATATATAAATTACATTGTTCAACATTTTTTTTTTTAACCAAAACAAAACTAGCCACCTCTTATAAATTTTCAATTGATGAACACAAAAATCACATTTAAAATTCTCTCCTGGCTCAGAGTTTTGAGTAATTGCACTTTTACATATCACATAGGATGCTATGAGACATTGTACTTACTATACATGGGGGAAAACTAAAAGGAGGAAATCAAAATATGCACTTTCTGTTCTTTAAAACGCTACTATCGACTTGGCACCATTGCACCTGGTGAATCATGCGAGCAAACAGTTAAAATCAAATCCATCCAACTTCCTTAGTCTTGTATGTGGTAGCATGTGGCAAACTTCATACTGCCCTGTTGTTCATATTTAACATAAATTTTGTGGTTCACTGAATATGGAGCAGTACCATACTCCGATATAAATTCGCCAGGCAACTTTTGTTATGTAAGCACTAAGATTTGTGGTTCCAGGAAGCAGCCTTTGACTTCTTTAGTGAAAAAGGCATATGCAGTACACCAGTGGCGGCTCCTGATGTGTTTGAACGTTGACACCCAAAAAAATAATACAAGTTCAAATTGGAAAGAAACACCCTATACTTCATGCACACAGTATAAGTATTTAACATTTTTTCAAACAGCAAATGATTATCAAAATTACATACATCTTTTGCTATTATTTACCTAATTATGTTAGTATTAAAAATATAATGTTAAAATATTGAAAAGTTTGTTCTAATACTAATCAAAAAGCCATTTTCTCTTAATATGTTTACTTTTTTCTTTAGTGTTTATGTTCTTTATAGCTGCTTGTTCATAATTTTTAAGTGATAACTTTACTGATCAATATTAATATTAACATACCATATTCATTCAATATTAACATACAAACATGATCAATCAATATTAACACAAAAACATGAATATTATATATAACAGATCAAAATCAATATTAACATACAAAATACATTAAGGCATTCAATTTTGTAAATCAGAGGGGGGGAAAAAAGAGAAACAGCAAAAAATCTAACTGCAAAGAATTTAAGATAGCGTGAATAAAAAAATTATTTCTCTCAGAGAAAAAAATTCACTAGCTATCCATTTGGCAAAATTCCCTCTTTCAGCAGCTGAAGCACCATGAAAGGGCCTGAAAATCTGTGACCGTTAAACTAAGCAATGGAAATGATTGCACTTTTTACAGGACAACTATAATTTTACACTTAAAAATATTAAAAAACAATGGGTTAGAAATGAAACAATATATTTGAAAAAAAGAATTGAAAAATGGAGTAAAGTAGAACATTACTCATATGAAAAATAAAGCTGACAAATAAGGATGTAATTGTGTTTTTAAAATTCACATATGTTCGACAGTTCCTAGATTTTATAAATGCATTTTCTTAAGCAAGTGGTAATTTGGAGTAGTTGCTGTGATAAGCCTTGTATTATCTTGTATCATTTAATTATTTAATTGCTCCCACTCCATTAAAAACATATACTTATGTATACACAGACACAATGGCTTTTCCAGATTACAAAAACTATTATAACCTGGATTATGGTCATTTCAATGTGTTGGTTGGTTGGTTTTTAACGGCACAAGGATATTTCAATGTGTCAAAAAGACTTTTTAGTACATTGAAACAACATTTATAAAGTTGTTATAAAACCACTTATAACAGTAAATTCCAATATGAGCACCCTTGGTAGCTTGAAGAATGTCAAGCCAATCTCTATTTCTTGCTACATATTGTTCAACAAACACAGAATATGTGATTTGAACTTTGAGAATATCAATATTTTTAACTAGTTTTGAAAGCACTTCATGTAACATCCCCCCAAAAAAGTTGGACAGAACACATTTTTAGAATACTCAGTTTTAGGAAGGTTGTTTATGTAACTAAGATTAAAACTGGTTTTGTACAAGTATTTACTTTACAAGCATAAACTTGAAGATAGTTAAAAAAAAAAAAAAAAAAAAAAAAAAAATCTGATTTTTTTTCTTTCTCTTAATTTATTACATACAAAGTTCTCTTCCACAAACTTCACTCATTGGTCAAGACACCTAAATTCATATGACTAGCTCTGCACCTTGGCATTGCTGGGATGCATTGTGTTAGGGCATTATTTGCTGAAGAAACGGTCAATGATCTAAAATTCACAGTCGCTGAGGTCTGGATGATTTTGATATTCAAGTCATCAGAGTGAATTTTTATTCTGAAATAAACATTCAATTCAGAATTCATAACTCAAATTAAATTCTGAATTGAATTCTACAAAATAAAGTACTTTGTACTGTGGTTGATACATATGCAAAACAATCAAACTGAATTACAAACATAAATATTGTGCATTAGGGTCTGGTGTCTTGTTTTGTGGCCGTTTTTGGATGCATCGCACTTTGTTCCTCATGATCATTTTGGTGGTGCATTCTTCTGGTGGCTTAATTTTGAATTTGGTAGTGTTCCATGGGACGGTTCTGCTGTTGTTAGGGTAGCAAAGAAAAATATTGAATAAGTGAGGCTTCCTCATATCATGCTTCATTTTCATGTTTGGTCGGAATCTTTGTGGTATGTGAGTCACATCTAGTGACAAGAGCTTTAGAGGCTTCTTTGGAATGTTTGCAGTTACATGGCCGACAGCATGAAACTAAGGCAGAACTAGAGGAACCACTTTTTAGACATTTGCATTCTTAGTTGACTCTCTAATGATGTTCCTATGTTTTCTTCTGAAAGAGTGTATATTCAAGGCATTGTTGTTTCACTGTAATAAAGCATATATGTGAGTTCTTTAGAGAAATGACAAAGGTATATATCAATATATGATCCATAATATGAGCAAAAAATGTCTCCGGGCATCACAGGTTTATACATTGGTGTAATTAGGTAGGGGCTATGGTAGACTAAGCCCACCCAAGAGAGATTTTTTATTGCAAGAAATGGAATCTACCCAAGAAATATCCAGCAAAAATTATTACACAATTGAATTTACACTGTACTAGTTAACTTGTAACTTATTCAAGAAAAAGACCTTAAATAAATTAATGTGCAAACAGAAGACATGAATTTAAAGCTAGCAGAACAAGGAATGCATTGTATTAGGGCTTAAGTAATCTATTTTTGCTTGTCATAATTCAAATAAATAATATAGGATACTGGCCCACACAATTATTTACACTCATCTCACAATGAAGTCCCTACAAAAGCTGCATGTTTTTTGAAGTACGATTTCTGTGCAAAGTTCTTTTTACAAAGCATACAAGTGAAAGGGCATTCTCCAGTATGAGAAGGTTGATGAATTTTAAGGGGTCATTCTATGTCAAATCAACCAGGGTTTGGACCTTGACATCTCAGATTTCAATAATTTTGGTTTACAGTCAATCCATTTTTGGTTTACAACTTGTACCCTAAATATATGAAAAACTCAATTTTTTTAATTTTTTGGAAAAAAAAATTAAAGCTGTTGCTATTCATAAAATCATTCATAATTCTGAAACAAATGATGCCAGTGTGTTCATGAATATATCATTTTAAAACTCTTTTTATGGATTTTAAAATATACAACACAACTTGCATGATATGCAACAGAAAATATTTTAAATAAAATGTTTTTTTATGAAATTTTAAAATTTAATTTAAAAAAATCACGTTTGATTTTTTTCAAAAAAATTGAAGGTTAACCTTTTATTTGTATGTTATCTTATCTAGAGGTATGTAAAGTT
Source organism: Cheiracanthium punctorium (assembly GCA_038373885.1). Taxonomy (NCBI): domain Eukaryota; kingdom Metazoa; phylum Arthropoda; class Arachnida; order Araneae; family Cheiracanthiidae; genus Cheiracanthium; species Cheiracanthium punctorium. The sequence continues at coordinate 2,842,808 of JAWZYV010011719.1, forward strand.
TCAGGATAAAGAAATAAAGGGTATTAAGAAATTAATTTTTATATAAAGACAGTGCAAGTATAATACAAAAAATTTTTTAACTATCATCTTTTTTTTTTTCTTTTAAAGAAATCAATACTGACAAATAAAATTTGAGCAAATGATAGAATTTACATGCTTAATTTTTGAAACAGAAGCTTATCAAATATTTAGTTAATACGCTCATTATTTCATGTCTAATTTATGAAATATAATTAATCTATATCAATAGTTACTTTTACATTCACCCTATCACGTAAAAATTTTAACTATTCCATGTTCGTCAGTAACATCTATATAATAATTTAAAATAAAACAATTCATTGCCTAGGACAGAGGTTCCCAAACTGTGTGCCGCGGCACCCTGGGGTGCCGCGAGCTTTTACCAGGGGTTCTGTGGAGATAATCAAGAAAAGTCTTAAGTTTTGGGGGAGCATAATCAAAAAAATTGCTTTGAACCGATATTTCACAAAAAAGTTTGCCAATCCAATGATCAAGTAGGCGAAACAAAAATATTTTAGTCAAGTTTGAGAGAGTTCGGTGTCCAGTCGCCTCTATTTTACAGGAACTCCCTGAAATATGAGGAGGGGGGGGGGGCAAAATTCTATATCCCTTTTCCAAGATAGTGTAATAATAAGCCCAATAAACATAAAAGAAACAATGAAAAATGGATCCAAACTGCTTCATTCTAACCTTCATATTCAAATTGCTTTAAACGTAACCTGCCCCGAAATGTTTTCAGCCTGAGAAGGGTGCCCCGAAACGATTTTTAGCCTGACAAGGGTGTCCAAAATGTTTTTAGCCTGACAAGGGTGCCGCGAAGTGTTTTTAGCCTGACAAGGGTGCCACGGGGGAAAAAAGTTTGGGAACCCCTGGCCTAGGAGATTAAATCATCCATTTCTGTATAAAGTGTATAAATTAAAAAGATTAATAGTTTAAAAGGCTTCATCTAATTCAGTTTGTTTTTTAATACACATTATTCACACATTTCATATTATTTACAGCCTAGTAGCATACTAGTTGCAGTTACAAATGTTTAATCTTGATTAAATAAAAAACCCCTATTCAAATTTTAATCTTTAACTATGAGATTCGTGAAAATTTTTTATTTATTTTTATTTTTTACCCAAAATACTGACAATGCTGTCATTTCCATCTAGGTTAGTGTATATGTTCTCCTAGTTGCTGTACAAGGATAATTTTTTTCTAATATATCACAGACTGGAATTTCTAAATAATCTAGTGCTCATCGGGATCAGGGAAGTTTTCTAATGCATTATTAGTACTAAGCAATACTTTTTCAATTTCATCTTTTGACTGTGACTTATCTTTTGAAAGTTTAATTCTACGGCCATAACATATTTTCATGCCCATTGTTATATTGAATCTTAAATTGCACATCTTAGATGTTGCACTTCTAAGTGCGCCTGATTTAAAGTGGTCAATTTCCTCATAAGGACTGCAGCATTTAACAGAAAAATTTCTCCAATTTTTATTAATTTCGGTCATTTTAAGCTAATAATATTCAGAAAATTATGAAAGACCTTACATATCAATTAAATGAAAAGTATTTAATAAATCACTGCACATAGTAGTGAAAATCTAAACAGCAAATAACAACTCTTCCTTTGATAGGTTGGTCAAATTGGCTAAAAACTTAATCTGCCTTTAAAAGCCTGGCACACACTCAAACCCAGATATGAAAAAGGATTCTGATTAATCCAGTCAATGAAAACTAAAACTAAAATTTGGGCCCAAACGTGAACAAAAACCTAAACCAAAACTAAAAAAAAGAAAAGATCATTCTAAGTAATTTCCTTCTGAAACCTATAATTCCTTTTTTTATTGTAACTGTTATGCCAAACCAAAATCACAAACCATGCTGGAAAGAAAGTTGAAAAAAGCATTTCTTCTGATATTTGTAGAGGCTTAAACAAGAAGTTTTAACAAGGCAAGAAGGCTTAAACAAAGTATTTTGGATGCTGCACTTATTCAAAAATTAATTTCTTAAAAACTCGTTATTTCTCCAACCCAAAACTTTGCATATCTCTAGACAATAAGTAAAAGATTAACATATATTTTCTTTTTTAAAAAAATCAAAGGTAATGTTTTTAAAAAATTCAATTTTCAGAAAAAAAGAAAATTTATTTAAAATAAACTGTGTTGCATATGATATTAAAGCTCATAAAAAGAGCTTTACAATGATACATTAATGAACACTCTAGCAAAATTCATTACAGAATTATGGATGATTTTGTGAATACCAACAAAATCATCCAAGTCAATTTTTGAACTTTTTCGCATTTTTAAAACATCATTACTTAAAAAAAAAAAAAAAAAAAAAAAAAAAAAAACATACTGGTCCGAAAAATTGGGTTTTTCATATACTCTATTAAGTACAAACTATAAACCAAAAATCATCGAAATCTGTGATGTCAAGGTCCAAAAATGTGTGGCAACAACGGTTTTCACTTACTACAATTTTTAATTTTGGCAACACTTTATGCTTGCCTTCCATGTGCTTGCCACCACTCCAGAATGATATGTCGATTTTTCAGTGCTTTTTCTATTATTTTGAATTATTATTGTTTTCCTTTTTTTTTAATAGTAGGACAGAGCCTAAAAAGTGTGGAGTGAATATCTTTTTTGATATGTTACACAACCGAAATAGTACTATTTTGATTGTCTTGAATTATAATTATCTGGGTATGGCTCCTGTGGATGGTCCCAGAGGTTATAATTTTCATTCCATTCATTCTTTTATCATTTTGTTTGGCTCTGTTTCTTTCCCTTTCTTCCCCCACTTGGGGTATGTCATTTTTGCAGTAATATTCATTGTGTTTTACTTATTGATTTTATATATATATACATAATAATATATACAGTGAAACCTCTCTGAGCGGCCACCCCACCGTACCGAGAATATTTGGTCGCTCAGAGGGTGTGGCCGTTCTGAAGAGTTTTATTTACTATTATAAGATAATTGTTATAATACGTAATATAAAAAGTCTGACACATATTCCTTATTTATAATAAAATTTAAAACTTTTCTAAAGAGAAAATAGCACTTTATTTAATGCTTTCTTGCATTTTTTGAAAAAAAGATACAATTTGTGTCTAAGTTTTTACTTTTCTCTGAAACAACCATTTTTTCAAGTTTGTTTTTTACTTTAAAAAGCAGATCTCTAACCGATTTGTTTGTAACCGCTTCGGAATTTTCGACGAATTTCCCTGAAAGTTTAGCTTGCTCGCCATTACAAACATCGGGAAATTTTTCGTCAATGACGGAATTAGCAGATGAAAGGGACAAAAATTCATTTGTAGGACACCTTCAGTTCTAGTTCCTCCCTTAGTTTCCATAACAGATTCAATTGCAGTTATTCCTGGGTCTTATATGCAACCATAAACCTGACTTTGAGTTTTTCCGCTCAAAATTAAAGCATGGAGTGAGTAGAATTTCCCAAAAAAATGAGATCGGCGATCCCACTCGGTGGCCGTTTAGAGGGGCCGAGTGGCTGCTGATAGAGGTTATTTTAACATTAAGTCTATGAGCCAAACAATCCGTGCCATGAAAAATTGGCCATTTAGAGGGGTGACTGCTATACAGGGGTGGCTGCTCGGAGAGGTTTCACTGTATATATATATATATATATTTATATATATACAGTAATAGCTCGACTATCCGGAAAGCACGGGAAGCATTGAATGCCGAATAAGTGAAAATTCCGGATAGTTGAGCTTGTAAAAAAAAGGATAGAAACATTCGCCGTCAAAACCAAAGGGGGAGGGAAGGGAGGGCATTATGCGTGTACATACTGCTCAATTTTTATTTATGCAGTTTTGTAACAAAGTTTTAATTGAATTTATGCTAATGCATGTTTATATTGCAGAGTTTAAAGATGTTACAAGACTTTTATTATAATATGTCTTTGCATCCTTGGGAAGATTAATAATAAATTAAAGTAATAACACCTGCCGATTTTCAAAGCTTAAAAGCTTTACACTAAGAGAGTGATAAAATAATGATAATAAATCGAGTGTTATTTCTTGTCCTCCCCCCCCCTCCCTCCTTCCTCTTCAGTTTCTGTTCAGAGATAACATAGTCAAATCATTGGAATGCCTAAGCCGGAAAGTAGGTCACGAATCACTACATTTAAATAATTTACAATCAGTATTTCTTCTATGTGATTATTTTAGAGCAAAAGATGAAACATATCATAGTTCTGTGTTAATCATTAAAAAAAATAAAACTTTTTGAGAATAATATAAACATATTGCTATAGTAATAAACGGTATGATCATGGTTTTATCTCCTTGTCGTCTTTTCTGTGCTTGCAGACGCAACAGTGAAATGTTGTGTTTTTGTATTTTGTAATCATTTAGCCTGTTTTTCTTTCGTATTTTTAAACACACCATTGTAATTTATGGAAATATTAGTATTCTCTGGTAATTGGAAATTTGCACCTGTTGCCACCATACTGTTACTGTTTGGACAGCTGAAGAGGGGGGGGGGGTCACGGTTACTTGGATGCCGGATAATCGAGCTTTTACTGTATTTTTTGGGGGGGGGTGTTGATTTGACATGAAATGATCCTAAGGTAAGACTACTGAGCAAAGAACTTCAAGCAAATATCCCATTGGAATGGCTTTTCTCCAGTATGGATCCTTTCATGATCCTGAAAATGGTTTACATAATTTGTTGAATAGGAACAAAATGAACAATGATATCTTGCTGGTAAATCATGAGACTTCTCATCATTACTCACTATTGGTCCTTATCTTGCCTACGAAAGACCAAAAGAAGAAAAAAAAGTTATTTAAACCAAGAATAGGATACAGTGGCCCCTCGTTATATTGTGCTTGTTGGGAGTTAAGAAACATGCATGATATAACAGGCAGAGGGAAGGGGTTAATTGGATAAAATTATATTTTTATGACCACATTCACTAAAATTTAATAAAATTAATAATATACATACTTCAATAAATGGTAGTCACTAAAAACAAGATATAGAAATTTTATTTACTTATTTCAATTTATAACCAAAAACATTTTATTTCCTACTGAAGCAACTATCTAGTCATCTGCTTTGGATTTTTCATGCATAACTTGCTATTCAGCAATGATCAGTGAGCAAAAATTAATTGCATCTCACTTATATGATTGGAGTCATATTTTTCAGATATAGAAGATGTTTTCTCAAGTAAAGAGTAATGGAGTAGACGAGTACAAAAAAGGGAGCCCAAAAAAACATGGTACATCCGAATGTGCGATATAACGAGGGGGCACTGTAATGAAAATACAGTTTTCATCTAATTTTTTATTAAAATGTAGCTAAATGATATTTTACATATAAGCAAACATAAATAGGAAACACTTATAATATAGGATCATTATATTGATGATAGGGCTGCCTTATTTCATCTGATAAAAACTTACAGATGAAAATCCGAAAAAACTGCTTTTATAAACTATTATTTATATAATTAACTACTGATTTAAGCTTTTGATTCTGATTGATGTTCTAATTCAAGATGGAACAAAACTTACTGTCATTTAACATATAACATTAGCATTTGTTGGTAACATAATGTTCAACATATATTAGGCTTTTTGAAATACACTTAAATGCTTTTCTGAGTAGCAGACTTCTCTATAGCTTATCATACTTTAATTTTCTCTATAGTTTTATTAATGGACTTGAACAAAATGCAGATTTTGACACTATATCTGGATGTAATAAAGTTCCTTTTATGACATACTTTTTGAGTATTTAATCTCTCTATTCTAAAAAAAAGTAAAGGCCGCTGTCGCCGTCAAAGCTTGTTGGCCTATCTCCTCCTAAACCATGGGGATTTAAGTTTCGACTAAGGTGCCCACAGATTCGAAAAATTCCGAGAAACCTGCTAAGCTGACTTAAATTTCGAAAATCGAATTATTTTAGAAGATATTAATAAAAAACTGAAAAAATAAACAGAATGGGGACTATATTCCGTATACGGTGCTGTTTACATTTTGATGTTTTGTTTACAAATTGATTTGGCGTTGGCTCTGGCGCCGTCATGGGCGATGCTCAGCTGGAGTGAAGTACCCTGCCGGTGATTGTTTAGACTAGTAACCAAAGAGAAACACTGGGTGTTTTGAAGTATGGGATTTTCATTCAGTGCTAATTGAATGACGATAGTTGTTTGTTTGTGGCTGGTGATAGAGTGGATTAAGTTAATGTTTGATTTTCCTTGTGGTTTTGATTCTGTTTTACGGACTCTTTATCGTAGGTTAGTAAGCGTATCGGGGAATTTCGTCGTCAGTATTTATGTGTGGAATGTGGAGTTTTTTTATGTTTTGAAAGGAAAAGGAGCGTTCTTTTGTGTGTGTTTGATAGAAATATGGTGTGAATATAGAGCTAAATAAAAGAAAGCATGGTGTTACGTTATAAGCCGGTGGGTGTTGGGGACATTTCTGAGCGGTTATTTAAAAAAAAAAATAAAGGTAAGTGCTCTTTTTTAACGAATCTTTGCAATGTTTAAGGTTTTTAATGTGAATTTTAAATTGATATTCGATGTGTTTTATGTTTTCGTAAGTGCTATTTACGTGCTATTCTAATCATACTGACTTTATAAGAGGTGTACAACTAGGTTGTTTAATCCACCGATTTTTTTTGAATTTAAAAAGGGGCCGGTGTTTGCCCAGTTTACATTAGCTGTACAACTAGGTTGCTTAATTCACTGTTGTTTTTTTAGTTAAAAACGGTCCACTGGTTGCGTAGTTTACATAGCTGTACAACTAGGTTGCTGAATCCACTGAGGTTTTTTTAGTTAAAGACGGTCCACTGGTTGCATAGTTTACATAGCTGTACAACTAGGTTGCTGAATCCACTGAGGTTTTTTTAGTTAAAAACGGACCACTGGTTGCCTAGTTTAGATAGCTGCACAGCTAGGTTGCTGAATCCACTGAGGTTTTTTTAGTTAAAAACGGGCCACTGGTTGCCTAGTTTAGATAGCTGTACAACTAGGTTGCTGAATCCACTGAGGTTTTTTTAGTTAAAAACGGACCACTGGTTGCCTAGTTTAGATAGCTGTACAACTAGGTTGCTGAATCCACTGAGATTTTTTTAGTTAAAAACGGTCCACTGGTTGCTCATTTTTAGTGGAATATATGTGCAATTTTAATGTGCTGATCGTGGAAAATGGTTGGCGACAGTCGCTGGAGCTTGGCGGCCGCCAAGCTCCAGCGACTGTCGCCATGTTTACATGGGGTGCGCACCGGCTTGTATGATTTTACCCAGAATGGTTGCCAGATTTGGCATAAAATCATTCATTCCTTTGCAACAAAGCATTTCCAAGTATGTAGTATCACGTGAAATTGTCAAACATGAAGTAGAAATACACCCATTTTACGCCAAAATAAAAACTATATGAAATAAGTAACTCAAAATGTGTTACACAAAGTGGACAATTTTCAAATAGTAAGTTCGCTTAGACAACAGGAGTTTAGAATTAGCGATTATTCGTTTTTCCAAAACAGAATACCTAACATATTTTAGAAAGTGATTCTATCAACCTTTCAAGTTATTAGGCAAGTTGGAGTGTATAGGCTGAATAATTTTATTTTTTACCAACTATGCGAAAAATTCCAGAGCTGGGAATCGAACCCAGGACTGCCGCATAACGTGCGGGTGCTCTACCACTGAGATACTCTGGGACGATTCCCAGATGAAATTTCTGGCATTAGAACTGTTGGCATTTATCATCTTCCTCTGCAAACCACAGATAGAACAGATGAAATAATTAATTCGCGACAACTCCGTTACGCCGCCTATTCAGCCTATACACTCCAACTTGCCTAATAACTTGAAAGGTTGATAGAATCACTTTCTAAAATATGTATAATTTCCGCGGCGTAACGAAGTTGTCTCAGGATGTTTTTTTGAGTTGAAAATGGGCCAGTGTTTGCCCAGTTTACATTAGCAGCAGGGACGTGCGATGGCTCAACAGCTCACCCAAGCAGTGCCATGAAAAATTTCTGGCTACGCCACGGGGGGGGGGGGGTTACAACTACTGCAACTCATATATATGTATACGTGCAAGGGATAAGGGAGTGAAAATATACATTGTGTATGGCAAAAAATTCCTCATGGGAGGGTTATGGCTCCCCTAACCCCCCCCCCCCTCTTGGCTACGCCACTGCAGAGAGAGATAGAAAATCTAAAACTAAGACGGACACACACACACAGTCCGATAAACATTTTCTTCTAAGCAATATTCCCACCACAACAACAATATTCCCAATTTAAGCAAGATATTAATGTCTGCTCCTTAAAGGCGCATAGCAATGAAAAGAAACCCTTTTTTTTTTTAAGTTCAAATATTTAATTTTATTTGAAGCAAATTTCATTCTTTCTTCACTAGAAGCAAAATGATTGATTACAGAATCGAAAAATATATTTTCTTCTTTTAAGCTAATTAACAAATCACTTTCAATTGATATAATTCCAAGGTTTGAAAGTCTGTTTTGTCCAGTTCTATTACGTGCACAGTTTTTAATTCTCAGTATATTGAACACTCAATTCAGTCTCAATACTAATAGTTCCAAAAGTTGCCATTGTAATGGAAACAGGAGTATGAGCAACATTGTAATTCCATATTGCCTTTTGTTGTAACCAGTTATCCAAGATCACCTTTTTTTACAGCTAAATAGTGGACAATTCCAACAAATTATTCGTTAAAGATAGCACTTCCTGCAAGCCATTTACATCTTTCATAATAAACCTTTTAAAGTGCCATGTAATGCTTTCTGTTGCTTTAAATTTGGCAGTGCAGGCATTGGTCTTCCTTTAACAATCACAATTTCCTTTTCAAAAAGTTTTCCGACGAAAAAATCGGCTATAACATCATTATTTGTAAAATCAGCCATGTTTTCTAAAATAGTACAAAGCTCTAAATTTGCATAATTTTAAAAAAGGATATGAAATCGTCCAAGCGCGGCTTCAGACTGAATTCTGAGAAGGGGTATTGAACATTTTACTTAGATATATAAATTGTTCAAAATGCAAATTCAATGTGTAAAATCGTGAAGTATGCGAATCTAACGTTATAAAACAGAATTTCGGAGAGGGCCATAGCCTCCATGGCCCCCTCGTGGGAGCCATCCTTGAAATTGTCTTGAATCAGTGAAATCGTAAAAGCAATTGAAAAAGCACAATGCAGCTTACCTCGCAATTTGGTTTCGGCCCATGCAGAATACACACTGCTTGGCTTATCAGTCACAGTTAGGCAGAATATGGATTTTGGAGTGTCATCTCTGATTGGCTAATTCTCTGATGAGGTCACGTTTCTATAGCAACACCCCCTTCAGCAGACATTGCAGATGGGTTGATCTCACGGCAGAGAAATGAAGCGTCGGAAAGAAAATACACTTGTTTATCCACTTGACATTTATCTTTGTGTTAAGAAATTATGAATATACGTATAATTAAAAAAAAAAAAAATAAGTAAGGTAGATGGTATTTTCTTTCAATTTGTGATAGAAAGCAAAATTAAAAAACAATAATAGCCTTATTTTCCGTTGCCCAAGCACTGCTTGGGTTGCTTGGGCGGAATGCACGTCACTGATTAGCAGTACAACTAGGTTGCTTAATCCACTGTTGTTTTTTTAGTTAAAAACAGTCCACTGTTTGCTCATTTTAAATTGCCTGTTACTGAATTTGCAGATGTTCTTTTGGTTAAATATGGACGTTGTATTTTGTTTTAATGTTTTTGTTAGTGGAATATATGTGCAATTTTAATATGTTAAAATACTTTGAGGTTGCTGATCGTGCAAAATGGTTGGTGACAGTCGCTGGAGCTTGGCGATTGCCAAGCTCCAGCGACTGTCGCCGTGTTTACATGGGGTGCGCACCGGCTTGTATGATTTTACCCTCTTTTTTTAAAAATCTGTATTTATTTATTTTTTTAATCTGATTTAAATAAAAAAAAACGATTATTTTGAAAAATTTTTATTTAATTTTTATTTTGTAGGCCCTGACAAAAATGGACACATTTAAATTGTATAGCAGAAATTCTCTCAAAAACTTTAAGTTTTGATTTAAATTGAAAGATACAAAAGTACATTATGTTTAGACTGGAAAGGACTTCCAGAGAAGGTCAGAGCCTACCCAGGGCTGCCGAGCCATTGAAGAAGAAGGAAGTTTAGATTTCATATGTTTAGAAAATATATGGTAAATCAAACAAATTCTGTTCATTTCCATCGGTGATTTGCCAACTAAGCAACAATAATCAAACAGAAATTACATCTTTCCTTAAAATACAGTGCGCACCAGTTATAACAGACCTGGGATATAACGTGCTATCGGTTATAACGTACCTAGAAGCTAGGTCCCGACTTAAGCCCTATATTTATAATGTTATTTAACTTCGGTTATAACGTACTACTTTTTTAGGTCCCATGAGAGTACGTTATAACCGATGTCTACTGCATAACACTTTAAAATTTTCATTTAAATTATAGTACAAAAACTGGTAAGATAATAAACTTGATGAAATCATTTTAAAGAAGTGGTTTTTCTCTCCAGGTCACTCAAATCTAGGTATAGAGCTATATTTAAGATTTTAAAAGTTCTTGCATTTTAATACTAATTTCAGTATCTAAGGATTATGGTTCACGTTTTAATTGCTTCTTTTTCTGCTCTAGCTCTTTCATTTCAATCTCTAATTTCCTTCATTTAGCTTTTTAAGATAAATTGCTTTTTGATCCGAACTGTAACTAATAAGTTGAATTTCACCATGAAATTTGATTTTAATTCCATTTCCCTGACTTTCCAAGTCTAAAGAAACCGTGCATTACGATTACGCCAAAACCAGATTATGCTATGCTTTAGAATTACAAATGTCTACAGGAATGATATTATCTCAATTGCCGAGCAATATCAGCACGAGGTTATAGCAGCAATTGAATTTCAGTTGCTGCTATAACCTTGCAAGTACTTAATAAGGAATGATTCTTCATATTCAGAAGAAAATGATGACGAAAGTAAATACAACATCCAACAAATGACGTAACCGCTGGAAAATTACTCAGTTAGTCTACAGAAAAAGTGACCATAATTCTACAGAACTTTCATTTTTTGTATGGAACAGGAAGGCGTTTGATACCAGCAGTGTAGTCGAGAGGTATGACAACCCGCACTTTTTCATTGGCTCTTATAAATTCTCTTAATTTTAGGTCAGGCAATTGAAACCGTTATTATGTTGTTGTTCTCGTGTTCAAGGAAAGATGATTTCACTATTCATGGAAATAGGCATCATTGCCTCCGAGGGGGTTGGACTTTTGCTTGTTGGTCCGTAATTTTCAACCAATTCTAGATGAGGGACCAAGCACCACCTGAAAGTATCAACCCCAGAAGTAGAGTTTGAACATGGAGGACTTAGGAGCTACAGTGGATTGGATGTGCACCAGCTCCCATTAGCATACATGGTTTAAAGTACTAAAATTTATATTTTGTGAATCTGCACTGGAAAGGAAACTAAAAGGAGACTTTAGGAACACTTAAATAGATTATCAGACTCGCTAACCATCCTTTTGCAAATGCTAATTAACAACTTTCATCTTGTCAAACTAATTTTTTAAAGGGGCATTTTCTCAAACTGTCACGAAGCCAGTCCATAAAAACTTTTCGTGATAAAATTCTACAGAATCCTATACAGACATGCCAAATTTCCAAACTCAAAATGCCTGAGATCTCTTGCTTTTTAACGTCAAAAAGACTTAGATTTTTTATGCATTTATTTTCAACATAAAATGTACCCATAACCAATACAGACATAGTTTATTTTCTTAAATGCCATGAGCACGCATACAAACTTAAGTAATAGGGAATAATTCCGTAAACGGGGAGCAGGTATAGTTGGCCACTTTTTTTGTTGCCAACGTCCAACCCATTAAGGTTGCCATTAAAACAGCTCTCCATATATTCTAAGAACAATCTTTGCAGATTGGCGTATTTAGCAACGCGAAAAAGCTTTGGCGACCTGTCTCGCTTACGGAATTATTCCCATGCAAAACATCAATCAAATTACATAAATATAACTTAAAATAATAACACTTGAAATAATATCTTATTTTATAGAAGGATTTTGCAATCCGTATGAAGAAAATTAAGGAAGAATTTTAATTTTCTAATAATCTCTTAAAAAGCCTGAGAAAATGAAGAAAAATGCTGAGGCCCAAAACAGAATCGAAAGTCTCAGACTCAGGCCAAAATCCTGAGACTTGGCACGTCTCCCTATAGAATTCAGGGACATTTTTCTATATGCAGTGCGGTAATGAGAAGTTAAGTTGTTGCTTTTATTTATTGTTTTAAGAATAATGTAATCAAAACTTTCAAAAGTGAGCGTCCCCTCTTTAAATCCACTAAATCAGCTTCATCCAGGGCTTCCTCAAACAGTTTTTGTTTACATCCTGCGTTGCCATACAAATTTTTCTCTATAGTACGCATCGTAGAAAAAAATTGGGAATATTTTCTAAATTCCATATCTTCTCAAATAAGCTTCTATTTAATCATCTAAAGCACAGTTAACATTCATAAAATAAATTCAGTATTTTTTTTAATGGGGCAAAAATAGTTAGTATAATAGTAGACGTTATTTTGCACACTCACACTCACAGTGATTAAATCGCAGTATTTATTTTCTTTAATAAACAACAAATATGGCGCTGCCCATGCCGACGAGAGAACATAGAGGCAAAGAAAATAGTGTAAATGCTCCACCAGGGGCTAATGGATAAGACGCTGAACATGTTAGACGGATAATTTCACGTTCCGACCTACCGCGCGGCTGTCGATCTAAAGGTCTGGAGTTTTGGTCGTTTTTTCTCCAGTTGTTGCAACGTGAATACGCTGTAGAGAAGTTCTTCGATCAAGGCATCCCCCCTCCCAATAGGTAGATGTCTCTCTTGTAGGCAGGGCCCAATTGTGATTATGACAAACCAGGGCCCAGGGCCTGGTGCAAAAGTCCGAATAGGGGCCTCCTGCATGCTGCTACTGTGTCTGACAACTACTAATGTCATGTTGTTACTAAAAAATATTTTACTTGTACATTTATTTCTTATTTAATATGTTTTTAACTGTTGACTATTTATGTAGTTTTTACTCTAATTATGAATGAACTGTAAAAATAAAGTAAATATAAAAGCATTTGAAATTTAAGCATACATATCGAAGTGGCATGTATTTAAGCTGTGTTGGCATATAAATCTTTGTTATGTTTAAATGTATCCAACATGAAATAGATACTTACGTATTATCCCAGCGGTCATTCCCGCCAAACTATTTTCCTTTTCCCGTCTAATGTTCTGGCAAACTGTTGCCAATCGTATTCCAAACCAACAATAATTTCATAAATGCGATATTTATCTTCGCAAAAAATCGCTCGTCTTGACGGACCGCCGGGATAATACGTAAGTACCATGAAATAATATTGGTAAGTACCAATATTAGATAAATGAGAATGTTTATGAACGTTATAAACAAATGAAAAATCAACATTATGAAATAAGCTTTATTAAAAATGAAGACTTCAAAAATACAGCTAAAAGCCTAACGTTTTCTTAATATTAATAATTATAATTGGCAAATCAATAGTTAGTTATGCCCCTTTTTCTCTGGGTAGCCACTTAAAAAAGTCAGTGGATCTGGCACATTATCACTTAATCAAATCACTTAAAATTTAGCAGCCATGCTAGTTACCACTTCTTTTTGCAGAAATCGTTAATCTACTGTGATAGTTTTTCTATGGAGAGGTAGAATTAAGGAAAAAATTGGACTGGGAAGATTTTTGACTATGTGTAACTTTTAAATTCATAACTGAAAAAAAAAATCAGGCCGTTACTACATTGGGAAAAAAATACCTTAAACCAAATTCACATATTGTAATAATTTAGGGGCCCCTCAAAATCGGGGGTCTTCATGTAGGCTTACCATGACAAAACACAAACACCCAGAGAGAAAAAAGTTATAAAATTGTACACCGAATAGAATACTCTGACACCATGCAAGGATGTATTCAAGGCAAGGGGTCTGGACTAGAGATGAGTTCGGGCTCATTTTTTGAAGCCCGAGCCCGAAGACTTTTAATCCGAGCCCGCCCGAGCAATATTATTAAAGTTGGAGCCCGAGCCCGAAATTTCAGCTAAAGACAAATAAAATTAACTACTTCATTAAGAGGATACAATAAATTTTGGAGCTTCACACACCTTCTAGTCCCCCGTGCCGCTATTTTTTGAAATAAGTACGTCTATTTATCCCATGAATCACTTTTTAAAATCTGTTTCAAGGAAACTGATCCAAGGACTGATTCAAGGATCTGTTCATGTTCAACAAAGAAGAAATTTTTCACGAGCCCGAGCCCGAACGCAATCGTGAATTACAGAGCCCGAGCCCGTCTCATCTCTAGTCTGGACCCCCTTCTGGAATTTCTATCTTTCTTAACAAAATGAAAATGTTTTATTTTTAATTTTTTTTTTTTTTTTTTTTTAGACACCCATCATAATTTTTTCCTAGATATGTCACTGGCACCAAGATACTTGTTTGACCTCCATCCAGAGCTACAGATATTACCTTTAAACCTTAAAAAATATTCTTGTATTTCGGAAACAACACCAGCGGATAGGAGTAGTCATGAAATTCAAGGGAAATAAAAGTTTTCTTTGGGGGATATCATTTTTTTTTTCTTTCTTCCAATATGGCTATTACAATATTTTATTTTCAGCTTTTATGCAGACTCTGTTCTTTGACTTTCGTGATGTCAGTCAGACTTCTCTAAATCATGTTTTCAAAAACTTAAATTTTGAAACTTTTTGGTCAGGGTTCCAGTTATATTTAATTAAATTTACAATGTCAGACGTTAATATGTATGTATTATTTACATTTTTTTTTTTTCATTATTACTTTCATAGAAAATATTCAATTTCTATTGCACTTTGATTTATTCCTTAAATCTAGTTACGTGATTATTCTAAAATCTATTAAAAGCAGATTCAAAGCATTAAAAAAAAAAGAATTTTTAATTGCTTTCTAAAAAGTATATACAGTCGAAACCGTTTAAGTGCACATCTCTTAAGTGCATAAACCCCCTAAGTGCACAAGATATGAAAACCCCGAATGTCTCTCCTATGCATCTAATGTTTTGTTAACCTGCATAAGTACACACCTCAGAAGTGCATAAACTGCTACAGTGCTCATTTTTCACATTAAGAAAATTGCTTTTATAATGGAATTTTGACCACTTAAGTACATATACATCCAAAAACAAACCAAAAAGAAGGAAATTTTAGTTTATCTGAGAAATCTCGATAGAACGCTCGGTAGTAATTTCTACCCTTCTATTTCAATCCTGATTTCCCCCAAAATCCACCCGCTCACAGCAGTGCGGTGTAGCGAATTCTAGCACACGCCATCCTACAAATCAAAACTAGCTATGGCATTTCAATACAAATGATCAATTTTTCAAAACATTGACAATACAGATATACCTATGTATATTTTGTATATATATAACTACTTATACTATTTAATATCAAATACACAGATTTTCAATGAGAAATTGCTCTACATATGCTAATTTAAGAATGATCGCATAAGTGCACATAATTTTGATTCCACATTGATATGCACTTATGCAGTTTCTACTGTATTGTCTTTTGGGATAAAAAGGCACCATCAGCATTATAAGATTGTATCCATTTTTGTTTCTTAGATTGTTTTACCAAAATACCATTCCAGATTTAACTGATATTAAATATTAGCTGATGTTTTGAATTTAGTTACTGTTTTCTCTACAAAACTTCTCATAAATACAAGTTAGGACCCATTTGAAAGACCCTCCACAGAGGGCACCCCCCCCCCAGCCTTGTGTAGATAGTCAGCTGTATTTCCAAAATCAAATCAAATCAATCAATCAGTCGCTGTTTTTGGAAAGGTACTAAAGCCAGACAAAATGTGTAGTATCTCCCTGAATTCAAAATTATAAGCATTTGAAACAATGCAAATTGTAATTTGCAATATCTGTTTCTAGGTTTCGCTTTGAGTGATGAAAAATTTGAAATTATTCTGGGGAATAAATTTGATGTTTATTGAAGTGGCATGCAATTAATATACAAATAAATTCCAGTGATCTCCCCAAAAACTTTTTCAGGCAGGCAAGGGCGGATCCTGAAACTTTTTTCGGAGGGGGCGCAAATCGTAAATACTCATTTTATCTAGTGTAAAGCCGACTTAATATTGCTGAAAGCCCCATTTATCTAGTGTAAATATATTTTTCTCGGAGGGAGCACGCGCCCCCTGCGCCCTCCCCCTGGATCCGCCTTTGCAGGCAGGCATCATTATGAAGCTGCAGTGTGTAGTTCTATCAAATTAAAGCATTCGAAATATATAAAATTAATAACATTATTAAGTACTGTCAGTCATATTTTTACGTATCTTTGGAAAAAATATTTTACTTGTACATTTATTTCTTGTTTAATATGTTTTTAACTGCTAACTATTTCTTTATGTATTTTTTATTTTAATTATGAATGAATTGTAAATATATATATATATATAAGCACTTGAAATTTAAGCATGCATTTCATAGAAAAATCTGCCTGAATTTATTGTATAATTGCTTGTTCACTAGTTTTAAAAGTTATTAATAATATATTTCTAGTACAGTGTGTTTAAAAATATGTAAATATCTGCATAGCTAAAATTGCATTTTTTTTATATGTATTAACACTCCGTAAAGCTTCTATATTTTGCAATTTTTTTTAACTATTCACCATGTCACGTATCATATTTAACCTTAACAGGCAATGCGTCAGCACTGTATTTGCATGAAATCTGATTTTATGCTGGCATGTGGACCATTATTCTAAAGTAGTGTAAAGTCAGTTATTGATGAATATGAAATTTGGCCTGCCCTTTCACAAAATTGTAGTTGGTTAAAACAGCCCCTTTACAAAAATTGTATTTCAAAATATATTTGTTAATGAACTTGGCTTTTTTTGTGTGTATGTTCAATATGATTAGCAAAATAGAATTAGGAATGGATTTTATTATAACTAGAGATGTAACAAATCATGATTTGGCTGAATACCGAATATTCGGCCAATAGCTCAGGACGAATACCGAATATTCAGCACATACTTTAAGCCGAATATTAAATTTTTAAAACTTTCATTTTAAATGTAAATAAAATGTCACTTTTCAAATTTGTAATTAAATACTAAATAAAGACTAATTAAAATTCATTTTATACATTCATTCATTTCATATTTATTTGTAGATGATTAAAAGTGCACAACAGTATATTCAGTGGTGGGAAAAACTACTTTTTTTTTGTAGCGCGCTACAACTACCGCTACTTTTCGATAAATGTAGTTAACTACAACTACAACTACTTTTTGACAAATGTAGTTAGCTACACTACTTTTGAAATGTAGTCGCTACTTTTTCGCTACTTTTAGGAGACAAATTTTGCTAACAGATTCAATTTGCATTACATTCATATTTAAGGATATTTATATCCTAATTAGAGAAAACTATCGATATCTAAAGCCTTGGTTTTCTACTCGCGTCCAGCGTGATTAATGACCTCAGCGGGTGTCTCTCGCGTCCAAAGAACGAAAGGTGGTTTCCTTGTAGCGTTGAGCGCCGCAGATTTGGTGGACGCACGGAAGACCCCGGGCACCTTTTCGCCTTTAATTAGAAAAAAACTATTGCTCTAATAAACAACTACCAGGCGAGTATTTGAGCAGGGGGAGGCGGGCCCCCTCCGAAAATGTAAAGCAATTATTAAAAAGGAGCTATTTTGAAACATTTCTTTTAACTTTAGAACAATAAAGTTTAAAATACCGAATCGTCCCCCTCCCCCCGAAATGGAAGCCTAGCCTATATATACGCTACTGGCAACTACTGCTAATTATTGAAGTATTGCTGACACTAATTAAGTTTTAATACCTCTATGATAAAAATAAATTGGGAAAGTGAGCTCTGAAAGCATGAGAAAAATCATGAGAACTAAAAAAGTTTTTAAAAATATAATAAAATGGATGTCTGAACGGGAAAAAAAGTCCCATTTTGAGACCCCTTTCATGTTGTACAAACATTCTAGTTTCTTGAGCACAAATCAAAATTAATGAGTATAAAGGCCTTTTTTCATGACTTACCAAATTAGTGATTTATGACGAATGACCCGTGTGAACCATGTAATATTGTATAATTGTTTTAATTGAAAACATCACATATGATATGCATATTATAAAATAATGAAAACAATTACTAATTAAATTCATGATATATCTATTTAAAACATTGCATTAAAAAAATCCTCTATATATGTTAAAGAAATTTTAAAAGTTATTATCATCAACACAACTTTTTCTTTGTGTTAGGTATAAAAGAATTTTATAGAATTATATTGTTATTTTAAGGCTAAGAGAGAGATAAGTCTAAGGATTTTACAAACTATTAATTATTAATAGAAATTCTCATATTTTCGTATTAAATTCTGAAAATTATTACACAAAAAACCTAATAATTTAAATATAATAGACACTTTAAAATTTTAACGAAAAAAAGCAGAATTTCAACATATTCATGGAAGACTGCCATGCCTCTAGTATAAAATAAAAACCACATAAATTTATTCAAAAACATGTTTATTAAATTTTAACAAGAGCTGGATCTCAAAATTGTTATCCGCCAAACATGATCGTCGAGGAGAAAATACGTCCGATGCAATCGAAAACAATCTTTGTACAGATGCACTGGACGGCACGCCAGTGTTAGTTTTTTTGAAGGCTTCTTTCATATACGTGTACGCCGAAAGCGAAGATACGGGTTTGATTGGCTCTGACAAGAACCTTGTAAGTTCTTCCTCGTAACTATTTCGAGTGCATGCGAAAGAGAAATTAAAAAAACCAGAAAAGTCATCATCCATGGGCCTCATCATCCAGTCATGATCCTCGATACTGATATCTGAAGTTGTCGGAAACATATTCTGGAGGTATTCCTCCATCCATTTTTTTGGCTTCGGTCTTCCTCTCCTCCTCAATCCAGAATAGTTTGAATCTGGGATGGAAACAAGCTGAGAGAACAGTTTCTCTGTCCCACAGCAAATGACTAAATCTCGTTTCCACCTGACAACTGAAGATTTTGCGCCCCCTCCTATTTTTTAAAAATGCAACTAGGTAGCTTTCATATACCATTTAGTGCCCCTTGGCCGATGCTGTGCCCGGGTACAGTTGACCTTCCTTGCTCCCCCGTAGCCAGGGACGGCCCGACACGGTAAGCAAGGCATCGGAGCGCCATATTCGAACTAAAAAACTAAGGGAAACTTAATCTGGAGCATAACACGGGGCTTCTTTACGTTTGCAGGGAGGCTCCACGTACTCAGCTCTTGCACCTAGCTACGCCACACATTTAGCTATAAAAGCTTTCAGGGGTTAAAATGAGGCTTTCAACTTCAATAATATACAGACTGTCAAATATGCATGGTGCTCTGAAACTCATTGGCAAAAAGTTAAAGAGTGGTAAAGGTAAATAAGACGGTTATGAATCACGTAACAATGTAGGGTTTGATAAGTCGTCCTCGAGTACCTGTTAATAATTTATTTTTTCACAGAAAGTTCACTAAAATTCACTATTAACATGATTGATTACTACTGTACATTGATTAAAAGATTTATTATTAAACAATTATTAACAGGTAAATGAAACCATTTCCGACATCCACAGTGCTATATTATTCTGAACAGCCTTGGTAGAGATGGCGCCCGGTGCGGTCGCACCGTTCGCTCTACCTTAGGACCGGATCTGAAAATTGTCACTACAAACGAAGAACACTGTAACCGAGGTCAGCAATATTTTTAGCCCCTGAAATAATATCTTGGATGCATATGCTTATACCTTTTGTCCCTTTTCAACAAACTCAAAAAAGATAAGGTTATCAACTCGTCAAAAAAAAAAAAAAAAAAAAAAAAATGTGTACAATTTCTAGATATTTACTTTCTTTTTTTTCAGTTTCAGGTTCCACGAAAAATGTACTAATCAGTTTTTACACTTCTTTGAGACAAAAAACATTCCTAGTTGTAGAACATAATCACGTGATTAATTAATGTTTGAAAAGCTACAATACTGCAGAACTGTCATTACTCTTGTGGAAGTTGAACACACCACCAGGACACCAGGATAATAAAGAGTGCCCAAACTCAAAAAAGTGCACTATAACGTCGAAAAATGACCAAACCTTAATATAAATAAACTTAGTAAAACTAAGCATAAATAAAATTGTTGTTCAATGCATCGATCATAAGGAGGAGGCAAAGAGAAAATTAAAAATGTCGGTGATTCTTCCAGAAGCGGTCTCGATGCTTTCAAGAAAATTCCTGTGAGAAAACCGTAAATGTTTCTCACGCTTCGTAGTTTTCCGTAGATGGTGAATGAGAGGATGGGGGGGGGTCGCTAATTGCGAGGACTGACTATATATCATGTCAGATTTGAAAGGATATCGCCTAAAAGGAAGTTCACGGAATACTGGACACTGAATGATTGGCAATCATCCTGGCAAGTGGACACTACACTGTATTTATGGGTGCAATAAAAAAAAAGATCAAAGAAAATTAATGATGTTACAAAAGCATACAATTTACAGATATGTAAAATTCCTTTTCGAAAGCAAAAAATACTCATTTTTATGTTGATTTATGTTGCAAACACGCAATAGCAGTCAAAAATATGCAGACCCTGATCAGACATAGAAGGGGCCCCGGGGCAAAAAAAAAAAGGTTGTTTTGGGCCCCTATACTATTACAGACATTTTAACTTATTTGTGATTGTTTTCTATTTTCCCAGCATAAAAATGAAACATTGCAAAATAATTCTAAAATTAAATTAAAAATTACTCATGTATTTATACTCATTTAGAACAAGACTATGCATTTAAAATTGATTTTAATATTTTTTTAATCCATTTGTATTATTAGCGTATGTGTGCGCTGAGTTCCACCTGCCAGAAAATTTTCTTTTCTTCATCATAATATTTAAAAAAATGCTAACTAATGGATATTTTGTGATAAGTACATATGGCCATAAATTTTCATTAACGCCTTTAATTTCTATTTTATTGATCTAGTCTTAGAAACCATTATCATTGTGCTAGAAAGAAGAACAGAAAATAAGTCTCGAAGCCTTTTTATTGTTACACAATTATGATATAGATAAAGGAAATTTAGCTTAATAAAAATTATTATTGCAGCATATATAAATTTAATATACAATAAATGGAGAGATTTGCGAGGCCTTTATTTTTCAGGGGCTCACGGGCCCACACGCCCGTGTGATAATGAGACTCTCGAGGCCCCATCAAAATAACCTCTGTTCAACTTTGGACCTCTCTTTCCTTCCTTTTTTGTCCTCTTTATGGCAGATTGGTGATTCTACAAATAATACTGAGAACGATAAAAAGAAAAAAGATGCACAATGTCAGGCTTCCGCTTCAGGCAAAGCAAACCCCCTACCCCCCCCCCCTCGTGTGCGTGTGTCCCCTGCATGAGGGGGGGGCGGGGGAGAGATTGGGTGTCTTTCAAGCATCAGTTTCAGTTATGCTTGGAGTCAGAAGAGAGAGAAATTGCACCACGGGATCAATCGCCGGAAATGATGACACGGCAAAAGTAGCTTCCAAAATTCGCTACAAACTACTGTTTTTTTGTAGCGCGCTACTCGCTACACTACTTTTTTAAAAAAGTAGCGCGCTACACTACAAACTACAAAAAAAAGTAGCGGCTACTGTAGTTTCGCTACAAGTAGCGCGCTACTCCCCAGCCCTGAGTATATTATCTACAAAAAATCTTGGTCATGAAAAAATATCTTTTACAAAGTTAAACACTAATAGCAGCATAATTATATTTTGAGATATTCATAATTTAATAAATATGCTATGGAATGTGATTAATCTGGTAACTATACAAAGATACACTATTCTTTGGGTTTTACAGCCTCTGGGCAAACATATGTAGCAGCTTTTCAAAATTATGTTTGTAATTGAGGATTTGAAAAGATTCCTCCTACCCCCACCCCATAAAGGCGGTAGAAAACCAAGTAGTGTCACCTACATTAAATTATGTTTCATTCAGTTTAAAATTCAATGACTTATGGTATTTTATAATATAAAATTAGTATATTGAAGTATAACTAAGCAATATTACTTGTAAATGCATTAAAAAATACATGTTAAGAATATTTTTTCTCTTTGTTCTGATTTGTTCTGAAATTATTCTGCTGAATATGTAGCAATATTCGGACACAACTAGTCGGCAGAATATCTGTTCAGTATTCGGCTGACCGAATATTCGGCCAACTTAATGTTCGGCAAAACTGCCGAATATTCGTTACATCCCTAATTATAACTTGAGAAAAAATGTAAAAAAATAACAGAAATCATTTTTTTTAACAATTTTTTTTTAACAATTTTAATTTAATAATAATATTTATATTATTATTAATGTTATAACAATAACAATTTTTATATAACATTTTTTTTAACATTTATTATAATTATTTTATAACAATTTAAATATTTTTTTTAACAATTTATATTAACTGTATGTAAATTTATTTATTTTTTCTCACAAACAAATTCATTAATAGCAAAACCCATTTCTAAAGATAACATTAATTAAACATTAATAACATTAATTAATGTTTTAATTAATTAATGTGTTAATTAATTAATGCATAACATTAATTAAATAAACAACATAAGAATTAGTGTATTAACCCGAATATAACGTGATACTGAAATTTTTCATTGAAATATTTAGAAAAATCCTATATTAAGATCTCAAATTCAGCATGAGTCAGATTTTTAATGGGAAATGATAAATCAAAAATATTTCATTATATTCGGGTAATACAGCAGTGATGCAACAGATTTCAATCTGGCCGGATATTGGATATCGAATATACAGAGAAAATTTTAACTGGATATTTAATTATACAGCAGCAGTATGTTTTCAATTTTTACAGTTTTACTGTGCTTAGTTTTCTTATGTTATTCAGACATAATTTTTTTTTTTTTAATTTTCTCATTAGTTTCAAATCATTTAATTCAAAAAACAGAAATCTGTTTGGGATTGTTTACATGAAATTAATGCCTGCTCTACTGAAATGAAAGTTGATGCAGAAAAGACTGTCATTGATGAATCTGCTGTCATTCAACAGTTAGATAATTGTCTTTCAAAATCAGTTATCAAAAAAGAAAAAGCATATTCATCCAACTGTTGAAAAATCAATGCAACTTTGATATCTTCTTTCTTTATCAAATTAGCAAAAAAGATTCCTTTCTTCACCAGCCAGCAGTTATGTACAACTAGGGCATTCTCAGAAAGAGAGTTAATTTATTGGGGAGGGGGGATGCAACCAACTTTTATGAAGAATGTAGAATAATTACTGTTCTTAACAAGAACACTTACCAAAGAACATGCATTTAAAATTAATTAAAAGGACTGTAAAAATAACAAACATAAAAATGGGTACATATCAAGGCAATCATTGCTGGTCGTGGAAAAAGTTTACCCTTGTTCGGTTACAAAAATGTTCCACTGTACCATAATTTACTAATCATAAAAAAAAACTAGAAGTGCCTTTTTTTCCAGTTTTCTTTACATGATAAAAATATTTTTTGATAAGTATTAAAGATGAAATACTTTGGTAACTTTTTTTTTACATATTTCATTATTGCATTTTATTTTAATTTATTCATTTATTGAGTATACTTATGTTAATTCTTTATAATTTTAGGTCGGATGTACTGCCTCACTGCCAAATATTTGTAAAATTTGGCTACTGCCAATTATCCAGCATATTGGCCGGATGCAGTATGTTTGCTGGATATCCATTACATTGCTAATAAGTATAACAAAAAATGGATAGATAAAACAGGAGAAGAAATTTTAAAATCCTTCATTTTTTCTTTATTTATTTTTTTAAAATAAAAAGTTAAATATTAAAATTTTCTATTACACCATTTTGTATTACATTACATTCTTATTTCTCATGTAAAATTCTTTTTCAACAATAATCCTAAACCCATTCAGATGATATCTTAATAGATAATAATCTTAAACCTGTCCCAATGCCATATATGTGCACTGCAGCTAAACACTGCCCCATCCATGCATTTCAGCTAACCTCCCACTGAAGGACGATCAACGCACAGTTGGATTGTAGTTTTGGAATGAAATGTATACCATTAGATGGTATTACTAATCCATGTTCATTTCAAAATATTGGTTCTCTACATTAGTATTTCTCTCTTCAAGATCAGGCAAATGCCTGTGAATCACTGGAATTTTGCAAGTAGTGAACGTAAACAGAAACATGTGCTAAAGAGCTCTTTAACCATTTTGAAGGAATTGGTTATAATTTCTCCTTTCACTTGAGATGAGACTTAGATAGGACTCAAAAACAAATTATGCAGAATTTCGACAATTTCTTTTATTCGCAATATTATTTACTTTTTGTTTATTTTAAATGAAGTATAAGATAAGCCATAATAGGAGATTGTAGAAGGGTTTTTGGTTTTGGTTTGAGTACCCACTGGAGGGAATTGACTCTATCGGGCTTATGGTTATCTAGCAAGGGTTTTATTCCTTTTAGTTTCATTTGTGTAGTATGGCTAAAAGACAGCGTTATCTTTCTGATGAGAGAATTGCTAAGTTAGTAAATGATCTATCTATAGATTTTTTTTATGACAGTGTTAGAAAAGATGACCAAAGACTTAGATGTTTAGTCTGCTTGAAGAAAAATAAAAGATAGGTCCCTGCCTATGAATGTAAATTGTGTAATGCTGGTTTATGCATTCTGTCCTTTGAGATTTATCATATGGTATTGAAATATTAAGATATTTGTAAATATTTTTTTCTATGTTTTTATATTTTGCATCAATAATCTAGTGTTAATTTAGATACTTTCAGTTACAATAAAATATTTTAATTTTTTTTATTATTAAACATTGAGTAATTAAATTAATTTTTTTTTTACTATGACTGAAAATATATCATTTTTTATTGTACATTTAAAAATGGTTTTATTTCCATGTAAAGGGTACTTTATGTGGAATAACATATGATGTATACTTTTTATGAAATTTTATGCATATTAGGCAGGCTTAGAGGGGGGAAACTTGCTGGCCCATAGGGACAGACAGTGATTGTTAGGTCTTGTCCTGTAGAAGTGCATCTTTCTGTGGGCATCCATTCTGAAGGGGTTAATGGTATAAACATGAGATAAGTAAAATTCCATAAATTAAAAAGAAAATTGTCGAAAGGTGTCAAGTCTTCCAAATAAACTGAGAGTTCATATACAACAAAAATTACATCAGAATTTTTAAACATTTTGTAATGAATCAAATTTATTTTTCAAATAGCAAGTTACCTTAGCTTATGTAACAAGTAACTAGAAGTCAATTTCAAATTTTCTGAATATGTTGTAATCATGGTTTTGTAAATCATATGTTGAATATTTATGTAAATGTATGTCCCTTTTCTTGTGTGTATGTCCCTTTTCTTAAGTAAGACTGATTTGATTTCTTTTATTATTTCAGGTTTAAATCCTAGCAGCTTCATTGTGTCATCCCCAAGAAGAAATTTTTCTGGAAAAAATAATCCATACCCTAAATTTACATGTTCACATTGTTTTTATGTTACTGATATTTCATCTAACTTTAAAAAACATTTACTGATACACTTAGGAAAACGTTGTTTCAGTTGCTCATTGTGCGAGAAAGCATTTGTTCGTCCAGATCATCTAAAACGACATATTATAACTTGTCACAATAAACTATTATGATTTTAAAATTTTTTCCCTTCTTTTTACAGATACATTAAAATCTTAATATGATTGCTTTAACATTTGTTGTATGAGAAGCATTTTGAAATTGTATTAATTTTTTTTTTTTTTTTTTTTAAGTAACTTCACTCATTTGTTTTTTTGGAACAAGTAGTCATATTGCAAAATTGAATGCACTTTACATTATCAAATGTACTTGATTTATGAATATTTAAATTTTTATTTTAAAATTATGAGAAATTCATAGTTACAGCAAATATTATTAAAATAGAACAGGACACTCTTTTATAAGTTAGTTTTATATGTACCATTCGTACAACAAATTAAAATAATTTGATCATATGTATTTCATGTTTACAATGTTCATTTTTGTAAATTTTACTTAATTATGCTAAAAAAAGGGGAAATATATCAGTTTATTAGTGTACGAGGCACATTTTACTAACTAGGAATTTTTTGTATAGGGATTGTATACAAATTTAAAAAGTGTAACTTTTTTTTTTTAATTAATGAGAGGAACTTTTTTCAACAGTCTTTTTTCTATTTTATTTTGAATTTTTTTTTCAATTTATATTGCCCAAATATCTTTAAGGAATTAAAGCTTGCTATCACATCTTTTGGGGACACCCTGTATACTGTGGCATCGCTAAGCATGGTGTCTCCCACTGCGGGCACATCTGGTGTTAACCCCCTCCACATACACAGGCCATTCAAAGTTAGTTCTGCATGAAAATAAGCAAAATTGTTAACATTGGGGGTATAATACAAGGTGCATCCGAAAAGTTCGGTGAATGGTCCTTTATTTTAAAAACTGCCCTGTTTAGGATGTTGTGCTCCCGCACACGTGATGAAAGCAAATTAACTAAGACCCTCTAGCAATCAAATGACGATAGTTAAACAGAAGTGCATGTTATGATTAATTTGACTTAGTCAGTGTAAAAAGGCATTTACACTGCCTAAACTTAATGTTTAGGCATTGTTTCTCTTCAAATTAGTCAAAACAGTGACTCAGACACATGAAATGGTAATGAAAGTGTACGGTATGAAAGAAGTGAGTAAATGTGTGCTTTAAACGCTTTAGAGATGAAAAGGAAACTGTCAAAGATAAGCTTCTTGAGCCAAATCTTGGACATCTTCCATATCCTCCAGATCTGGTACTTGCAGACTTCTTGTTCACTCCTACACAAAGAACTCTTGAAAGGCTAACACTTTGCTGACAATGTGTGGTGGCGACAAGAGATGCAACAATATGTGACAACGGTGCTTTGAATGATTCTGAAAGAAGCATTTTCTGACAGTTTCCAGCAGCTATACAACTGATATCAAAAGTGTATTGTAGCTAATGGTGATTACTTTGAAAGCCAGCAAAGGTATTTTTCTTATAACTTTTGTTTTCTTTATGTTATTACACCATTCACTGAACTTGTCAGACACACCTTGTATTTTTCCTTTGTATGCTGCACAAGTAATGTTTCATTTCTTCAAAAAATCATTCTGGTAATAGTAAGAAAGGTCTTTCGAACATTACTAGGCTATTATGCAATTTTCCACTCATCCACACCACCTATATGAGGTATTGCACAAGGCATGCAAACGACCTTTTTTACATGGAGTATTTCCCCAGGAATGCCTATCAATACCATAAGCCTTGAAAAAGGCTGTTTATAATAGCATTGTTGAAAACCAATGTGTACATGAAGTATACGTACACAGTAAATCTGTTATTCCGAAAGTGCTCTCGACTGTTGCTAGCAGTTTCCAAGGGGTGCCAATTTTCAAAAGTCCCCCTGCCTTCTGATGAAGATTTAAATTGTGAGAGGAAATTCCAGGCAGGGTGCAAGTAGCTCTGAACGACACATTCGGTAACGGGTAATGTAAGCTGCTCTATCCTGGAAAACAAACAAACATCATTTGATCGATCGTTCCTTTAAACAAATATTGCACAGATGTATGATTATGTTCACACACGTATTTTAGATTTTGAGCTTTAAGAGTTTGTACCTGGAAAAACATGAATCACGGAAAGAAGCGCCCCAGGAAAAAAGTTCACCATATATAAGGCGTATTCGGAAAGTAAGTTACGTTTTGAAAAAAAAAAAAAATATTAAAAAAAATTTTTTTCAAGCCAATTTTATTTTTAACATGACATAGCATACCTTAAACTATTTTTCTACATAGTTTCCCCCAATGGTCAAACATTTGTCATAGCGAGTTATCAGCTTTTCTATATCTTCTTCATAGAAATTTCCCGCCCATGACGATAGCCAGACTTCATAGAATTTTTCATTTCATCATCGGATTCAAAGAGCTTGCCACTTAGCTCACTCTTCATGTCCAAGAGCTAGTGGTAGTCAGACAAGTTTAGGCAGTATGGCAGGTGATCGAACTGCTCCCAGCAAAACTGTCGAATCATCTTTAGAGTATCACCAGAAGTATGAGGCCGAGCATTCTCATGAAGCAACACAATTTCTTTTGTTTTGAATTGCACGCCATAGTCATGACTATCGTAATTGCGAGAAGTTTCTATGAAGAAGGTATAGAAAAGTTGGTAACCCACAATGACAGGTGTTTGAACATTGGCAGAAACTATTCAGTAAAATATTTTAAAGCATGCTCTTTCATGTAAAAATAAAATTGGCTTGAAAATAATAAAAAAATTCTAATTTCTTTCAAAATGGAACTTGCATTCCGAATGAGCCTTGTACATTATTCTTTCATTTCCAGCGAGTAAGGAAGCTAGCTGACTTATATATTTAATTCAGCACAGCTTAATAATTTATTGATGAATTAAGGTATTTCACTTTTCAGTGATTATAGTTTTAAGAAAAAAAATCCAGAGTGACTCCACTCGACTTTCCGAACACTTACGATTAAGATCATTACCAAGCATTTAAATAAATTTTAATAGATGAATAATTCAAACATATATACCAAATTAAAGTTCAATCAAATGCGCCGTTTAAACGCTAGCGCACTTTCAAGAATTTCTCCCCATACGCCATAATGTAAAAGAAATCTTTGTCGTAGCCCTGCAGAAAAACTATAAGACCTATACACATCAAAATCAATACCGGTCTTACGATGGTGGTTTATAACATGTATACCCAATTTGAGCTCAATCGAATGTACCGTTTAAATGCTAGCACACTTTCAAGAATTTCCCCAATAGGCCATAATGTAAAAGAAATCTTTGTTGTAGCCCTGTAGAAAAACTATAAGTCCTATACACACCAAAATCAATACCGGTCTTGCGACGGTGGTTTGTAACATATATACCCAATTTGAGCTCAATCGAATGCCCCGTTTAGGAGCTATCGTGTTCACTCACATACACACACACACATCACATCTCGTAAAAATAGCATAAATGAATTCAGAAGACCTCAAAACGTGTAAATACACCAAAATCTCAAAGTCGAATTTTTTCATGATTACAATACTTTCCTTACATGGTACATGTTCGGAAAGTAAAATGAGTTATTAATTCTATGCCTCCAACTGACCAGAGAGGTTTGACAGAGTGTGTTATTATCCTCCTTCTTGCACTTATGCAAATAATAATAATATTTACCAAAGTATTTATAGTGTTGTGTACTTTTTACTGCAACCCAGTTTTGTCAATCTTCCTTTCTAGAACTTCTTGCCTAAAGTGGTACGAGCGTAAGCGCTAGCAATACTCTCTTTCTTTCACTTCGGAACCCTCACACAATTAATAATAACTACTGATATATAACAAAACAAGACGTTTTACAGTGTACACAGGGTAGTAATGTACAGCTACTGCATTGCTGTAAATTACTACCCTGACTTGAGCAAGGCTGTACGCAATCTTTACTGCACTCCCAGTTTAGTCAAGCACATCATTCGCATCCCTTGCCCAAGATCCACTGCCCCCTCCCGCAAGCAAGAGAAAGTTTTGTATGCCTTGGTTAAGAGTTACACCTTGATTAAAAGTGGAACAAAATGTAGATGAAATGGCAACACATAATTTGAGAACAACCTGATGTATGAGGAAGACATTTAAAATTTTAAACTAGAAAAAAGAAGTTTAGATGAAATATCACTTCTGAACTTTTTTTTTTTCCAGTATTTTGACAGGTGCGCAGATAATAAGTCTTTCATTATATTTATTCTTATTTCTTATCTCAGAAGTCTTTTTCATCACCAAATCAAATCTTTTTTTCAAATTAATTCCAAATTTTAAACCCAGCATTAAAAAAAAAAATTTTTGTGTCACCCGGTGTGGTCTGCATCCCTATGCAACGCCACTGCCTTTATATATATACATATATATATATATATTATGAAGATGGTAGTTCCTCAAGTGTGACAAGTTTTTAATTTTAGCTAAATGATTTCTTTGTTAATTTTCTTAATAAAGGTATTTTTTAAAAACTGATTTTTACTGTGCATAATATCTAAGATAGACAGGTGAAAACAGCAGATTTATATTAGATAATAATCAGTATTTTGTATGGATTGTATATTTTAAAATGCTTTTTTATTTTGTGTAAGCATGTAATATTGTATCATGTTGATAAGCTTAATTGGAGATTTATTATTTTATTTGCAATATGTTCGGACCATTTAGTGGGGTACTTACGGGAAAAAGAAAGTGCCTAGAATGAAAGGATAAGGTGTCTTAGAATTATATAACAATGGAAGACTGAATTTTTCATACACATCCGTTTAAAGAAATATTGGTCAAATTTTCTATCTAGGCTTAATAATCAATGAATTTGCAATGCCCATAATAAAATGCAACTGATAAAGACTTATTCTAGTTGAGTATTTTTTGTTTTCACAAAATTGTAATAATTTTTAGTGAGAAATTTGGCATATGCTTCTTGAAAGTGAATATTAACTGGTGCTCATGAGGAGAGTGCATGCAATCTTGCATTACACTTAAATTCCAAGTAATCTTGGTACATCTTACTCTTCTTAAAAATCCAATTGTTTTAGTACCTGAATTTTCTGTATAGCAGTGATTGGCAAACTGTTGGTATGGTTGCAAGATAGAAGTAGCTCACAGAGACATTTTCTTTAGACTGCATTAATCACATTATTTGCAGTTTAATTAAATTAGAGCATAATTTATTTTAATTAAATTTAAGCATATTTTCTAGAAATTTAAGCTTATAGGCAGTAAACAAATGTAAGCTTTATATATATATATATATATATATATATATATATATACTAGTTCTTTTGATTTGTAGCTCACAGCATTTAAAAATGGTATTGTATCTCAGATGTTTGGAACCACTGTTATATAGAATCCCTATTACATTGTGTGGGAAATTTTAGATCTATGGTGACTTGACAAAAACGTTTTAGTACTTTTATAACTACTACTTCATGCACACCTCAAAAAAGTCTGAAATATTAATAATATAAAGTCTAGAAAATAATTTCAGAAAATTTTGTTAGTTAAAATTTTACAAAAATTATGAAAATCCCATCATACAACATAACCACTTAAATTGAAAGAGAAATTGTACAATAAATAAATAATTCTCAGCATGTTTATTTTGAATTTTCTTTTCTTTTTTAATTTGAATAGTGTTGCAATTTATGTGAGCATCTCTTTATTGTAAATAAAATGTGGCAATTATTATATATATATATAGAGAGAGAGAGATACGTTATCATTAAAAAATAATTTTTGATGGAAACAATTTTTAAAGGAGTATAATTGTGGTTTTTATCAATCATATTTATAAAGCTGAAAGATTATTTTGTGTTCCAACATTTATGTAGTTGTGCTGTTTATTTTATTTTTACCTAGTTGTGCCGTAAGTTCAAATACAAAAATTTCAGATGATCTGCTGCTACTTGGATGCAGCTGTTTTAAATTTCTCCATTAGATTGTCTGCAACTTTTTCCAAAACATTGTAGTCTTTCACAATTTTTTTTATAAATCAGTCGGAGCTTCCATTTTGTAGAAAGAATGTCGAACAAAAGTGTGCAACAGTTACTTCCTTGAACAACAACAACAAAAAGATTTTGTTTTTAAAGCTCTCAAGTGTTTAGACAACAAAAGTTTATTCATTTATCAGACAATTAAAAGAGATTTTCTGTGACTAACAGCATTGCAGGACCATAAGAGAAGTGATTGTGTTTTGTGAGACCGCCAACTCATCAAAGCAGACAGGAAGAGAATTTGTTGAAACTCTTGTCAAAAGAAGACTTTTCTTGCTAAACGGATGAACGTTTCAAAAAGAACAATGTGTCGCATCGTAAACAAGACCTTAGACTTCAACAGGTTATCTAAGAATAATTGGCCATTTTTTTTTACAAATGAATTAAAGCATTAGAGGAGCCTTAAAGCAAAAACACTGTAGCAGCAGTATGCTCATGATGGCCACAAACTAATTCCGTTTACTAATGAGAAATTTTTTAAAGGTGAAGAATCTTTCAGTTGCCAAAATGACCACGTATTCATATAGAGTGCTCAAAACGCTAAAGAGAAGAAAAAATGCTTTCAGAGAGCTGATCAATCTGGCTTCAGAAATGATTTGGTAGTGTCAGCTGTGAATGCATCGCAGAGATTCATTTTTGCAAAAAAGGGGCAAAAACTTATCAAGACTATTTTAGAACCAATAGTGAAGCCCCTGAACACGAACCTATTCAATAGGAACTAATGGACAGCAGAACACTGCTACTGTTTATAAGGCTAAGGCAAACCAGCAGCAGTTGAAAGAGAATATGCCAGGGACTTCATGGAAAACAGAGATCGGCCTTCTAGTATTTTATGTATGTGGTTAGTATTTTACACAAACGTGTGCCAAAAGTAGCATGCGAACTTGAAAAGTCGAACATTTGTTAAGGAAAACAGCAATGGAAATTTTAATGGAAGTAATGCATGCTTCGATAGATGATGTGTAAAGTCAAAGGTGTTCATTTAGAATAAAAAGGGCAATATGTTAAATTTGAAGGTGAAATGAAACTTTAAATTTGATTAAGTTTCTTATTTTAACTCCTAATAATTGTATAAGAACTTACGGCATGACTAGATATATTGGTGTTATGGGAAAGTTTAATGTAAGTAGATGAATGTTTTAGTTATTAATCAATAATGTTTTGTTCTTAAGGATTGAAGAATTTGAGCTTTGCTGAACGGCCTGGATTTGAAAAAATAGGTCCGGATTCTCTGCAGTTTAAAAGTCAAGACAGTACATATTATACTGGTGCAAATGATTTTCTACAAAAACACACTAATAATGTTCACATACTGAGACCCTATCAGTGTGGAATTTGTAAAAAAAGGTTTAAGCAGAAGAAATGTGTCAAGGAACATTTCCGGCTTCACACTGGTGAAAAGCCTTACTCTTGTAAGCTTTGTTCAGAAAAATTTCATACATACAGCAGTTGGCATTATCATCGAAGAAACTGTCATCCTTCAAATAACTATACATGATTTTCTTTATTTTAATAAATAAATTATTTTTAGAGGTTTCCTAATAATCAGAAGACTTAGTGACAGTATCATCACACAATACCTTTGGACAAATATTGTCACAAGATCACGGACTAAGAGGGTACAGGACAATCATCCAAGCATTGTGAAAGAACTAAATGAAATTTGCCCAAAAGGTGGCACTGCGAATCGTACCCATTAATTTTTTGGCGCATGCGTCGTGTGCTAGTAGCTAAAACGTAAACAAATATTAATCGAAGCACCCCGCGGGAGATGCTTACGCCTTGTGTCGTCAGAGGGCGCCTATGCCGTTAATCATTAAAAGGGGATTGCATATTTTCCTTTCAGAGGCTGACGCAGTTTCGCCCGTCTGCCGCTTCCCAATGATCGTCCTAAAGCCTCTTAGTCCGTGCACAAGATACATTCAGTTTAGTGAATTCAGTAGGCCCTCTTTAAACTATGCAGATTGCTTATATTATATGCATATTTTAAAGAGTAAATAATGCTTTACTCTTTAAAATATGCATTATAATTGTTATTATACACACTATTATAATTTCTTTATATTTTTGCCTCTAAAAATTATCAAGTAACTTGTACTATTATAAAGACACCCAATACTATTATATCTTATAAGGAATTACTCAAAACCTTTTTTTTTAGAGACCAGCATTCAGTTCATATCTAAAGAATTTACCGAAAATTTCGTGTGTATAATCTGCAAACTATGCATGTCAAAAGTAAATAGCTCTTCAAATTTTAGCTCAATGTCAGCTCACAATATAGTTTTCGAGCAAACATTCTAAAATTCTCACAAATATGGCATCGTAAGTTTATTTCTGAGTATGAGCAAAAAATGAGAAAATAAATAATTCTCTGAAAAAGTGTCAAGTTTAATGATTTTTTTTTTAATTAAATAACTTTTCAAACTTCAGTAGGGCTGGACAATATTGGAATTTGAAATATTGATATCATATCGATACACACTTCTATCACGATATATCGATATTTTTCACAATTTTAGTATTTTTGAAATGTAAGCAATCAAATAAATAAACCGTTAAACCATTTGCTATATTCAAAAATTAATTAAAATAGATTTTAATGAGTAATTGCTGGTACTTTATTTAATTAAAATTAATACATGAAGGGTCCAGGGGTAGTACGACTTTACAGTAAAATTTTGCTTCTAAGAAAAACGACTTCGAGGGCCCGCAGTAAAGTGGTTTTCCCCATTACACCAAAACTTGACCTATTATACCATAGCTTGTTTCTTTTTCTTAATAGTGTTTCTATCCCAAAAATAATTCAAGTGGTGATAGTTCTCATTTAAAGCTAGAAGATGGCACCACTATTTCATTTTCGAAAAAGGCTGTAAAGTGGTTTTACCCCTGAACCCTTCATATATCTCAGTTCATATCATTTAATGGCAGATTAATATAAACATAGTTTGAAAAGTTTGTTTTTAAAAAACTGTATGAATACAAATACTTGTTTATGGCGAGTTCAAATTTTGATGACAGAACAAAAAAGTCAACTGTTTCCAATTGAATGAAATATGCCGACCGACAGCCATGGATTTGCAGGCTCCATATGAATCCCACAAAGTTCTTTATTCGGTATCGTAATCAGACTCTGGAATGCTTGATTGACGTGTTAGTTTTTAGTAGCATTGATCACTGCTGTAAAACTGACGGAATTCGGTTTCGGTATTTTTTTTATTGCCGGCCGTCACTTTTGGAACTTAACCATTTTCCAGATTTCACTGATATGAAATGAGAAGATCGAATTTATTATGCTGGAGTAAATCATAGTTCGGTAAATATTGATTTTTGGCCCAGCCCTATTCCAACATGTGGAAATTTGCTCTGGGACGGTTTGTAGGCTTTGGAGATGCTGTCAGAGGGCGGTTCAAGTAAAACTAGTGTTTAAACTGCCCGAAATGAAAATATAGGGGAGCTTCGTATGACCCCCCTGGGCCTGTAAGATTAAAAGGTAAAGTTTGGTGTCAAAGCATTTGAAATTTTATGTATCGGTGGAGTTGCAGAGCCTGGGGGGGGGGGTGTCGAGAATCAATAAAAATGCACTCCGATGGATAGTTTCCGAGATATACATTAATTATGGTAATTAGGCTAATAAACCATACATATAGATTTGATGCCGTAGGCTGGCAGCTTGGATAACCATGATCTTTAAAGCTATGAGAGACCTCCAGAGGTATTGTTCATGGGGGACTTAGGAGCCACAACAGATTTTACATGCACTAGCTCCCGTTAATGTACACAGTACCGCACTTAGATTAAATTATTATTTCCAATAAAACATTTGCTCTATCAGATATTATCGATCCAACCAAATGTCAGCAGCTCTATTGTCTGTTGAACTAGCCATTCGCGCATCATAATATCCTTCACTCAAAATCATCGTTAAATAATAACTACTATTGTGCCAGATATCTTCCGTGAGCAGAACGACACACTATACGCTACATTCCCTTCGAAATTAACATGCCCTGCTTTCTTTCTGCAGAGCTCCGAGGGAGGAAAAAAGTACTCTCTGCAATAACAAACACGCAGCAGCGATTCCCGTATTGAAGCAGCTGTTTTTCCCGCGACCCGGTATTGCCATAAACAGAGAGAAAGCAGTACCAAAAGCATCACAAACTGGTATCGATCTCGGGATTTTCTTATCACCGGTCTGTATTTTTTAACTTTATCAAATTCGAGATTTCACTGAAATGAAAATGGGAATATCGGATATCTGATGTTTAAATAAAACCGATATGTCGGTATTTATTGATTTTTGGCCCAGCCCTAGTTCACAGTATGGTTTTAGAGGAAGCATTCTGAAAATTATCCTAATTATGTGATAGTAAGTTTATTTCCTACCGTAAGCGAAAGTCAACCAAAATCCTCCCTTTACAGGTAGAACAGCCTTAAGATGGCAATCATCTGTTTGATTAACTAAACTAATTTATCAGAAGTACTTTCACCTTAGAAGAATAAATTACTTTCATAAAAACAGCATCTTCAAAATTAAAATAAAAAGATATCTACTGTAAAATTTTCTTTATCAAATATTTAACACATATTTTAAACTTTATTCAGATTATTAGATAGTTTAATTAAATAAAAGAGTTTATTGATAACATTGAACAACAATTTTTAAAACTGTTCAAGAGAGGAGCCTTAAAAAAATTGAAACAGAGTTTGTTCCCCCCTCCCCCTCCCTCTTTAAAATCAAGGCTTCGAACTGTAATTTTATTTGTTCCAGTTCAACTTAAAGATAATATATCTGTTCAGTTCCGGTTTTTGTTCCACCAAAAATAACACTTTTTGGTTCAGTTCCGATGAATAATTTTATTTTATGTATATTCTTATTTGAACTAAAAATATAATTCTATCAACTGCATTAAATCTGCCTTCTCACAGTAGTTTCATGTAAAACTTAAATGTAGTAGTGAACATCAAAACAGAAAATAGAGAAGAAATGTACCATTTGTTTTGCTAAAGCAGAGCGATTGCAGACAAGAGCGGTTCAGTTCGGTTTTTGTTCTGACCAAAATAACAGGTTTTTCCCAGTTTTCGGTTCAGTTCTGGTTCGAGTCCCTGATTAAATACCAATTTACAGCACAAATGTACTTTGACTTTTCATTAATACACAGTAAAGGGGTGGTAGGTTGAGATGGGTATTTTGAAGCTATTTTCGCTCGCTGTTTTTTTTTTTTTTTTTTATGATTTTATTTCTTTCTGGAATTTCAGAACCTAGTCTACTTATAGCTAGTACAAGTGTAAATAGAGTTTTAAACATAAAGGTGTTGCTAAACTTCCATTCGCCCCTATTTTGATGGAATCTAATCAGACCTGAAGCATGCATAAATAGGAGGAAGGCTCTGAGAAAACAAACTATACATGCAATGATGATAAGTGTATGGTTGACGTGAAATTAGAAAATATTGATATGTTGGTTACAATAACAAAATGACTGAAGATATACCGAACTAAAATAAACAGGTATTTTTTTCTGGTTCAGTTCTGGTTCGAGTCCCTGATTAAAAAACAATTTATAGCACAAATGTACTTTTTGCTATAAATTGTTTTTTTCATTAATGCAGCATTTTTTTTTATCTTTATAAACCTTTATACTTTTATGCAATATAAAAATTTGTCTTTAGCTTTTAGGTACATGAGTTACATTAGAATTGATGCTTATCAAATCTAAATTTTTGGCATAAAACATGGTTATAATTCATGGTTGCCATAAAAAAATTTGAAATCAGTTTCCCTGACCACAATTGATAGAATTCCCTGACCATCACTGTCCTAAAAAATACACGCAACAATGCCAACACACCCATTCCACTTAGCAATAAAAGGCTACATCATCAGTTGTCTGCAATGTTCGAAATGTACTGGGTTTTCTCAACATAAAATCTCAACAGCACGATCGCACTGCTTCGGACTCGAACGGTTAAATTTCAATATATTTTCTCGGACCGAACTGGAGTTTTCTCCGACTTTCCTCTGTAAATTTAAATTTTTCCCCCCGACATTCCCTGACCAATTTCATTTTCCCCGACTTTCAAGGTTCGTGGTAACCATGTAATTAGACTAACAAAATTTTTGGATATAACAGACATTGAAAAAGTAATGTAATTGGCTAGTAAAAACAAAAAAAAAATTTATATGAAAATTTATTATACAAGACTCTACAGATGAATTAACAAATAATGTGTGACATGATACAGCTGGAATGGCATGAATTCAAATGCATTGGCCGCCACTGTAACAACTTTTCATTGTCCTTGCCATTTAAAAAAATTCATTAAACTAAGTCTAAGTTTGATTACATCATTACATTCCATAGTCGCCCATTCCACCACCCATTCCTCCCATACCACCAGCCATGGGAGCTTTTTCTTCTTTGGGGACTTCTACAATGACAGATTCAGCTGTAGTTAGTAAAGATGCAACACCAGCAGCATCCATTAAGGCTGTTCTTACCACCTGTAAAATAATATATTTATTATTAGGAGACTACTGTATTCATATTGTTCAACAAAATGCTACACAATATTAAGACAATTTTGGCATTAAAACTTATAACTGACAACATATTTCCATTAAAGTTTCACCGAAAAACACTGGCTACATATCTTACATACTTAAACCAATAACTTCAGGATGTTCTGTGAGGCATATAAATAGCCTGAATTAAAAGAGCATACATACTATAGGCATTTTAACTATATTGAGTACTAGCTGAAGTACCCGTCCTCGACGGGTTAGTGAATGAAAATTTCCAAAAAGCAAGAACTTTCGTCAGCATTGTAGGAGTACACAGAGTGGATGTAGTATGTTGCCAAAGTAAAGAAAGCGAAGTTATAATTTTCATGTATTGTTAAAATATTACAGGTTAGAGAGTAACTAAGTAATATCATTTCATTCGCTTTAGTCGTAATTATGTGATGCGCGAACGAATATTGACGCATATTGAAATAATTTTCGCAAAATCTCAAAATTTAATCAACATTTTTGAAAAATTTGAAGCCTAGAATTTAAGTTGAGTGACAACCTATCATGTCACCCAAATTCGTTTCATTCCCTGCAGTCTTTATTTCGTGATGCTGGAACAAATTTTCAGCATTTTAGAACGATTTTCGAAAAATCTTAAAATGTAAGCAAAATATTTTTAAAATATACATCTATAATATCTTTAATGACAGCTCTTCCTCTTATTATTAAATCAAATTTCTTTTCAATAGATTTATAAACAAACCCTCAATTCCAGATCATACACTTCCCCTGGCTAAGAGAATTGCTATTTAAAAAATATTGTTTATAAATATGCATAGCAAGTACAATAGAGTACTTTTCAATGACTAATATATAGCGATTTTTGGGGAAAACTCAACAACTGACCTGCAGGCATTTGGGCAAAAATATCAAAGATCTGTAAAGCAGAGATGAGAGAAGTAAAACTGAGAAAAAAGAGACCCTTTGCAAAGTTAAATTTGGGACACAACAAAGAAATATCAAATGTGGACAACACAAAACTTCCTTGGTAGCCTAATAAATCATTTTTTGTGCACTTCATCTTAACTTACTCTATTTGAAAGAGGCACAACATTGCAATAATACGAAGGCTTAGCGATTTTTAGGCTAGATATTTGAGATATAGCCAAGCTAGGTACAGTTTGAAAGATTCATTTCTGGCACTGAAGATATTTCACCAAAAGTCGACAAGCTCAAGATAGTTTGAGATTTTTGGGCATAGCTGAAATAGTAATTGATCTTAATTGTATTGAAGTCTTTTTGGTGATCCTGTTAATAAATTACCCAGTCAACAGAGAATCAAAAAAAAGAAGCAACAGTTAGATGTTACAGTAGTTCTAAAATATAAAAATCTCAACATTCTACAGTTAAAAGTTTTAGAGTTATGCAAAATACATAATTATTTTTTGTGCCCAACACAATACATTGAAGATGTCCACAGACCTTATGGTGTCGAAATTCTTTTGGGTGGTACTATTAATAAACTATCGAGTATATTGGAATCCAAAAGGGAGGTGCAAAACTAGATGTTACAACAATCCTAAATATACCATTTCAACAGTCTACCTGTAATACTTTTGAGATATGTTAATTACATACAAACGTTAGGGGAAAAGTCAAAATAGGCTGTACATGTATATATAAACCTACATGAGTACATTGGATTCTTGCAAAAACTCTAGTCAAAGACTGAACTGAAAATTGTTAAAGTCACTATACTTCCTTTTACTTCATACATTTAAGTAGTATTGCCCAAAATGAAATGGACACAAGACAAAATTTAGAAATTTAAATCTCACCTCATACATATTTCTAAAAATGAAATTTAGTTTTTTTGAAAGCAGCAAATCTTATTTGAATACATAACTTATATAAATATATGGGGGGGGGGGGGAAGCAGTTCTGCAACACATTTGTAAGCATTCTGTAAGACAGAAAAAAGTATGAACATGGTAAATTTATTCCTCATTTGCTTTCATAAACATTTTTTTAGTTTCATTTGTTTCTGAGCCTTCTTTCAAATTCACCCAACCTATTTAAAAATAGTGAAGAAAAAAAAGTAAGAAAGCAATTTAAATAAGTCCATTTTCACTTCCATAGTATTGAAGGGTTAAATAAAAAAAAAAAAAAACTAAATGAAAAATATTTTTCTTCAGATTGATGGAAAAGGGTTGAAACTGGGATGAAGGAGCATACACAAAGGATTTTTTTTTTTTTGCCAAAAATTTTCGTTAACAGCAGAATCCATTGATCTAAAAACAAAAAATCGTGTGATCTTAAAATATACAAAACTGGGGAAATCCACAGAGAACTAGTGCTAGTGAAAGTTATTTCGCAGGAATTATGATTACTGCCAGTGGAATCGCAAAACCACACCTGCAACTGTAACAGCATATTTGTATTGCAAGAACAGCTTTCAGATAATGCAACAGGAAATATTTGTGAGCGACAAAAAAAAGCAACTTACTTTTGTAGGATCTATAATACCAGCTTCAATCATATTTACATATTCTCCCTTCATGGCATCATAACCCATATCTCCAGAACTGTCCAACACTTTTTGTGTGACAACAGCTGCATCTACACCAGCATTCATTGCAATTTGGGTGCAGGGCATTTTCAATGAACGCCTGACTATGTCAATACCTACACAGGAAGAATAATAGAACAGTAAAAATACACTTAAATTCAATTGTGGTATTGTTTGATTCTACATATTTCTTTTACAAATTTATTTTGATAGGATTCCTTGTACTTTCTCTAATACAAGATAAACAATAAATTGATACTAGAAGCAGACTTTGTGCCAATTACAAATCAACTGTTATCGATGACTAAAATAATATTTTACAAAAATACTATGATAAAATTGCACTATTATTGAATTCTTTTGGTATTTGATTTCTTTAACATCAAGATTACTGTTATTTTACTAAATTAACATTCACCAGTCATAATCTTTTTGGAAATTGTTAGTAATTGTAATTCATATCACTTCTTGTAATCTATTAAAGATGATTGTGTAATTTGCAGATGATTGTGTAAGTCTGATTAGAAGCTAGAAAATATGCATAAAGACCTGAAAGCCTCTAAAATAAGTGTAATAATTTTACAAACAATCATTTGCAGTTATTTACAATTTAAACAATGTTCATATCCAATAGTATTTTTACTACTATTAGAACTGCTACTTACTATAAATATTAGAATTTTCAGGCAGCAGGATCAGATGGACCGAAAAGGGAAGTTTGAAGGAATGTGCAAACAACATTCGAGCAATAATACTTATGAATTTCAAGTTCAATAAATACAGTCGGCTCTCTTTTTAACAATGCTCTACTTAACGACGATCTCTGTTTAAAGACTATATTTCATAGTCCCGGACCTTCCGATGTAAAAACCTAATTTTATTGCATGGTTTGTTTGTACTAGGTAATGCAATCCCGCACTGTTTCTCGTCGTGCGGGATTTCGGGATTGAGATTCATTGATCCCGCGGGATTGACATTTTATTTAGTTAGGACTTCATTTCAACAGAGAAAAGTAAAAAAAAAAAGTAAGATTTTAAGCACTATGAAGTTTAACTTTAATAATAATTAATCTTATGAGATAATTAATACAATAACTTAGAAATATGAAAATTATAATCATGATATTCAGAATAATATACTAATGTCTTATGTTGGTGCTAGAAATGAGGAATGTACAATTTATAGATATGTTAACATACTTGCGTTATTTTCTTAGTTGCTGAAAAAATAACTTACAATATCTAACAAATCCAATGAACCATATCCTAGTCTAGATTTAATTGTAGTAAAATAACAGAGTGAATTAAAAAAATTAAAAACTAAAATAAAAACATTTTATAATTAATTCGTGACTGTTCGCTAAGAGATAAATAGTACGAAATATTTCAGTTCATTTGCAGAATGGGAACTTTACGAAAAATTTGTATTGCAATGTTTAGATTTAGAGGTTCGATTCAGACTCCCATTGGAAGATGATTTAAAAAAAAAAAAACTTTAAATTAAAATTTGTAATTATTGATTCATTTATTGTTAGATGAGAGACATAAATATTCAAAATTTTCAGTTTGTTGATTGGGAAAGCAGCATGAAATAGCAATACAAAAAATTATTTCTCAGTGTCAATCCCGCAGGATTAGGATCATAATCGCACGGGATTAGTCCCACAAACATTTGTGCGGGATCCCTCAGGATCGCGATTGCATTCCCTAGTTTGTACTCTTCTTAATGCAACTTAAATTCATTGGGAGCAAAATAACTTAATGATTGACATTTTTAAACATGCCAATTGACATTTTTAAACACGACAGAGGATTCATTAAGAAATATATTAACAATTGTAAGCATGTAAAGTATGAAGGGAAATGTTTTTTTCAGAAATTCTGTTTAGGGGCAATCTATTTAAGGACGATTTTTCACTGTCCCTTGAAAGTCATTAAACAGAGAACCAACTGTATTGTAATTGCTACTGATATTAAATCTATCCTACTAATATACAATTTTGCTTTAATGAAAAATAAAAAAATTCAGAAATTCTTTTAAAAATTGAAAAAGCAAATTTTTGAATAAGTCTGAAAAATCTCATCCCTGAGGTAGGCAAAACACAGAAACTCCAAGCAAGTTATAATCAAGAGTAAATCTGATGTGAATCTTAACAAGTACTGAGAATTAACTGCTCAGCAGTAAGAACTTTGCAAAGTTCACAGTAGCTGTGAAACTATTTGAAAGAAAAT
Organism: Cheiracanthium punctorium; assembly: GCA_038373885.1. Lineage (NCBI taxonomy): Eukaryota > Metazoa > Arthropoda > Arachnida > Araneae > Cheiracanthiidae > Cheiracanthium > Cheiracanthium punctorium. The sequence goes on from JAWZYV010011719.1 coordinate 2,885,943, forward strand.
TCTGTACAAGATAAAAATCATTTTCAAAAATATTCAAAATATGATTTAATAAAAAGGATAACCCTACTGCGATATATTTTCAGGCATGATATAAACATTAGAAAACCAATTCCTTTTTATATTTGTCCATACTAATTTTTCATTTGCATTTGCAAGGAGCCAAATTATAAATATCAACAAACAAAATTAAATTTACCAAAAATTAGATGTTTTTTCCCTCACAAAAAATACGAGACTCAAAAATTCAAGAGTCAAGACAATTTTATCTTTACAAAAGTTTCAAAATTTAGACTGGTCCTACACAAAAGTATAAAATATTCTTTCTTCTAACTGCCAAAAGAAGCAAAAACTGACTAATTCGATGAGACCATCTTTAAACCAATATGCAAACACCTGTAAAGCTACAGGTTTAACAATCAAAAACTTGTTTCAGCATTTTTTCTTTCTTTGCTATTATGCCCTCTGACAACCGCATGCGGTGCCAGATCCCTGTAGATAGGGAGGCGATGGGTGGAGGGGGGTGCCTTCCATTTTAGTGGGCCCCAGTGGGAGGAAGTCCGACTTAGCCCGGTGGTCCCGTAATTTTGAGCCAATTCCAGAGGAGGGACCATCCCCCTGAAATCGGCACCCCCAGAGGTATCATTTAACAACTTGGAGGACATTGGAGCCATGACGGATTTTACATGCACCAACTCCCATTAGCGTACACAGTTCCACAGCAGTCGGGCCGAGAGGGGAAAGTCCCTCCCAAGCACTGGCCAAGCTGGATGCTGCTTCACTTGCCGTGTTCTTATGGGAACGGAGCTTAGTGCCCAGACCACTGAAGGACGTTTTTAAGCATTAATCTTGAAAAGGGGTTCTTAGCTGAAAACTAAATTGAAAAGCTAATGTACAATAAATCTCCTTAAGCTGCTATAACCCTGCACAAGATAAGGGCTAAAAGTTCTACTTAGAATGACAAAATCTGAAGTCTCAAAATCCTACAAAACAACTTACCTGTTTTTTGATCTTCATTTTCATACTTAACGTCATCAAGAGCAGGTAGACACCTTAAGAGTGCAGTGCCACCACCTGCAACAATGCCTTCTTCAACTGCAGCTCGTGTTGCATTTAATGCATCATTTACTCTGTCCTTTTTTTCATTGACTTCAACTTCACTGGAACCACCAACCTAAATCAGTAACATATTTACAGATTTTAAACTACCATTTAAAAATACATTGCTATTGATTAAAAGTAAGAATTTTGTAAAAGCATTACTTATACAAATAAGAGTGCAGATTAAAAATTAAAGATGTCATTATCTTCATACTACGCTTCATATTTAGGACAGTCAGAGAGAAAAGGGTTCCTGATATTTTAGTCTCCCATATCTAGAATACTTTTGCAATTTTTATCCTTTCTTGTTTTTTTCTTTTTCTGTCTGTACACTGACAAAATAAGGTATCTAAAACACATCTTTCTTAAATAAGTAGTGAAAATGAAACTAATTCTCAAACAAAAAAATAACTAGGTGACTACTGGTATGGCTGTAATGAAATAATAGTAAAAAATGAAGGACAAAACTCACTAACCAGGTATATAAGATTATGATTAAAAAAAAACCTTCCCAGCCCTTGACCACAAACTAATGTTAGTTAGCATCAACAGAAACTAAAAAAAAAAATTCAGATTGTTTCTTCAAAAGTTTCATTACACTGCAATAACAAAAACTTTTTCATGAAACTTTCTGGAAGAACTCTGAAGCATGAAATTGCACAACAAAACTTTTCAAAGAATGATGCATTTCACAAAATATTTTTAGTTTTTTTTACAACAGATAGAAGTTTATCATTTATTATAGTATATAATAGAGCTTGCAATAGATATTAAAAAAAAAAAAAAAAAAAATTCAAATCTCAGGCCATATTAGTTAATTTACATTTATGTTAAAAAGCAAGTGATTTTTAAAACAACAATTAGACATTTGATAGCATTAACAACTTAAGATGACTAATTGATATGAAAAAAAAAAAGCAAGTTAGCAAGAGTATGGTATGCAATAACAATGAAAATTGACTAACAGATGCAAACTTAAACCAATTTCCTTAACAGCCATAAGAGATGTAACACCACACCATTCTTAAACAATGTTAAAATTACTCATAGTTCCTATCACAGTTCTGAAAATATTTTTACCTTATTCAAACAGTCATCAGATGAGTAAAACAGAAATTTATTACTTTAAACTAGGCAAAATATTTGAAAGAAATACCTTAAGAAGTGCAACTCCATTTGATAACCTAGCTAATCTTTCTTGAAGTTTTTCTTTTTCATATTGAGATGTTGTTTGTTCAATTTCATCTTTAAGTTGTGAAATTCTTCTGTCAATATCTTGCTTATTGCCTTTTCCCTACATAAAATAAAATGATTGAACATTATTTTTAATTTTAGTGAAAAAACTACACAATAACAATAGTAATAAAACTAAAAGAACAACATACAGACAGTAACAAAAAATTCTATTACAATGAATAAGCTTCAGTTAGCTACTACAGTACACAGCACAATCTCAAAAGGAAGTTCACTTTTCTTAGAAGTGCTGTCAGTATGTATGCAAATCTGGCAGGCTAAGAAATAGCAGAATGAATTTTGATGAAAATTTGAATACAAAGTGCACAGCACTAAAATAACTCATTTTCATTGAAATCTTTTGATTAGATCAAGAGACACTAGAAAAAAATCATGCAGTTGTGACAGGCAAACCCTGTTAGTACATCAATTTTGGTTACATGTCACTTTCATGATATGTGACCATAGCAATTACACATAACTTCATTCATAGTTTCGTCCCTACATCCGAGACACTCGTGGAGTTTCCCCAATTATTTAAGTACACTCCCATCAGATCTGCAAGGCTTTCTATCAAGCTTTTTAACTTTATAATGGTAATTTTGAAAGCTGAAACTATACTGTGATTTCAAAAGTTGGTTTAGTCATTCCCACATTCAATTTTAAAATTGTTTTATTGTTACACTTAATCAGAACTGTCCAGTCAACAATATTATTGTGGTCCTTTGACACAGTTGTAATGATACCCAAAAATGAAATTTCAGATTTATCTTGTTATAGACATATCCTTGCTAAGTGACAAATTTTGAAACACTAGACATTTAATGTCCTTTACTGGACAAAATTTCCATGGGTATCTTTGCTTTCACACCATTTGCTATAATCGAAAATTTTAAATTTCTCTTTTCTATTGAACCCTTTATTTTCATAAACATTTGCTTTTGGGAAAGAATTTTTATTGGCTACACTGCATTTATTAACTTTCATAACTATTCGAATAGAAGCCTTATGGCTACTCAACATTTCCATTGGTTTTTCACAGATTCAGACAATCTGACTTGTTCTATTGCTTTACACGATGCAAGTTTAGAATCAGGTTGAAGTTTTTCACTCAATCTTTTATCAAGAATTCCTACAACTATTTTATCTCTAATCAGTTCATCATAACGTTACACATTTAAAATATTCAGAGGAACAAATATAATGATGTCATGAAGTCATTCACTGCTTCCCCCTCCCCCTGAACTCTTGTTAAACTGAGCTCCCTCAAAAACGGCATTTCACTTCACTATAAAATTATCAGCAAACCATTTAATGACTATGTTATACTTTTTCTTATTCTCAGCAGATAAATTAAAAGAGAAAATCTCATATGCGTTATCCCCATAAAGTAAAACAAAGCATTTATTTTGTTCTTACTGGTTTAATTAAGATGGATGCAAAAAGAAATCATTCACCGGAGCAAAGGAAGTTTCTTAAAATGCCTTATGCAAAAGGGGTTCTATATTTAGGTACTTTTGGGATTTTTCAATTTTCAGTTCTATTCATATAAAATTCTCACAGTTTTCAAGGACAGATATCTTCATTTTTATGAAAGTAAGTGCTTTTACAGTATTTTTGGGATGGATGATTGCACAAAAGTGCGCAAGAGAAATGTGTGTTGTTCAGCATGTTTTACTCACTTTTCAAAAAAGACCCACTCCTTCAAATCATTGGGTCTGGATGACTCACTGTAAGACTTGTAATGTTGAATATGTAAGCCCACATTCACTTGTTAAAATTACAACCTTTTCATTATTTTTTAACATTAAAGGAACAAATAAATTCAGCCATGGACCCCATATATTTATGAGTCTAGTCCAAATTAAAGAGCCAGCATGACCCTTGTCAGTTTAAAAGCTGTTAAACAATAAGAATTTTTTTTTTGAATAGCACAAAAATTTATGAACTATCTGTATGTAGGCATTACACAAAAAATTTAGTAGTGGGATCATTTGCAAGATTTCTGAACTTTTTAAAATCTGTTTAATTCACGATATATTCATACAGTTGACTTGACAACCCTCCCCTCCTCCCCCCCAAAAAAAAAAAAAAAAAAAAAAAAAAAGGTTGGCATATCCCAATATTAGCCAGTTTAGAAAAAAAAATCATTAGAAAGAGCAAGCCTCTCTAAACTGCACCTTTGTTTACCACAAAAAATATGTGGAAGCATGAGAGATTAAAGGGAGTTGCCTGTACTAATTAGCTACATGTTCAAAGTAATGCCTAACAGTCAATACTCAATTACATACTTTAAGCAATAAGGTATCATCCTTGGTAATGACTACTTCAGAAACTTCACCAAGATCAGTTGGTTGAACATCTTCCAATTTTACGAGATCTGCATCATCTCCAAAGACAATACCACCAGTAGCAATAGCCATGTCATGAAGTGTTGCCTTTCTGTTATCACCAAAACCAGGTGCTTTAACTGCTGCTACTTGGAGGCCAACTTTTAACCTAAAATTAAAGAAAACATTACTGAAATATGCAAAATTCAAAGTGTAGGTTTGCTAACATTGATTAATGTAATATCAATGAGATTTTACTATATATTCTGTTCTCAGACCACAAAGAAGACCCATCTTAATAAACAGGGATTGACAAAAGTTGTAAAATCTTAGAAGTCACATATATATTGAATCATATTAATGAGAAAAAAGCTAATTGGCAAGAGATACTTTTTAGTTGCCTGGACACTCCGTTTTTGTCAAACCCTGTTAATAGTTAACTTTGAATTTTTGGCAGGAGTATAATTAGCATATTTTAACAAGAATTATCCAAGTTTACTAATAACCACTGCCAAATTTAAAAAAAGCATTAATAATACTCTTTGGGGCATACGAGGCTCTAAAAATTTTACAAACTTTTTAAAATAACCTCTAAATAGCAAAGTGCATTTTTTATTTAACAAACCTTTCTTGTGCTCTGTTCTTCAGCTTATTTGTTACAAGCTGCAAACAAGACAGCTGACATAACACTTGAGTAATGCTTTAAAACTGTATTTATTATCAGTCAAGATTAGAAGATGCTAGGGAAACATTGAAGTTTTATTTTACATCACTTCTATACACACAGTAGGAAAATACCTTCGACTTATGAAAAAGAACCAACATTCAACGAATTAAATTGCATTTCACATTTTAAAACAATATGTTACCTATTTAAGACCATTGTGCTTAAGGCTTCACCATCAACGTCTTCAGCAACAATAATAAGGGGCTTTCGCTTCGAGTTGGCTAGTTCAAGTGCTGGTATGATTGACTGCACATTAGAGATTTTCTTTTCACTAAACAGGACTAAGGCATCTTGATATTCCACTTTTGCACCTACACATGGAACACCGATTATTACTACTCAGATGATATAAATTTTAAAACAATACAATAAACTATTAAAAAAGTATGGCTAAAATTAGCACTATACAACGATGAAAATTCATTCATCCACAAATAAATTTTTCATGAAAACAATCAATTAGAAACATGCATAACACAAAATAGTTCCTCTATCCCATTAAAATGAAATTTAGCGCTGAGCCTTCATAGTATGCACACAGCTAAAAAAAAAAAAAAAGGGGGGGGGCAGGGGTATTAAAAGAGCAGAGTTTAAGAGCTTTGTAGAATAAATCTATAGTCAAATATGTATTTATTTGGTGTACTATGGGAAAAAAAAAGATAAGAATAATTCCTAAACAAACTATAACAATCTAGAGCAGTTTGTAATACTAAAAAAATCTACAGTAGTTCGTTCAACAATTCAAAATCAAGTGCCTTTTGGTCATTGGGACTGACGAACTTGAAAGAAATGAAACTCAAAAAGAAAAAATTGCGAAAGCAGCACTTCCTAAAAAGCCATTTATATTCATCACAGTACTTATACTTTTATTTCTCTCTCCACATAATCAGAAGTATACTGCCTATGCATGTAAAATTATATTAACAGAAATGGTTATTTTGAAAAAATTATATTCAAAAACACAATATTTCTTGGCAATTGGTTAATGCATCAAGCAGCTTAACAGTGTATTTTGAAAAAATGGTATGAATTTATAACAAAATAAAAACTTTACTAATTATGTCAAGTCATTCAGAATTTTTACATTACCTATTTAAACTGTACTACATGCAGTAATAAATGATAAACCAGTATAAGGTACAAAACTTTGAGAAAAAATTCTTTAAAAATCAAAAATTTAGCAGGATGTGTTGCTTTTTTAAAATTGTTACTGTGCAATTGCAAGAATTTTTTCATAAAGTTTCATTAACTGTTGTTGTTTCAGTTATTATGGTGTGTAGTGCAGCTTAAGAAGAATCATCCTGAATTTGCTTAGAGTCCCTAGTACAATTAGTTTATTTTCCTTTGTGTATTAAATAAAATTTGTAAGAAAGATTGTTTTTTCGAACACCCTTAATAAATTGTCAATTCAGATTAAATCATTCTTAAACCATAAAAATCTAGTTTCAACAAGAATTAGTATTAATAAATGAAAAGGTGATCTTGCACCTTTAAGAACATTAGAAAAACAGAGTATAGAACTGCACAAATCTAGGTACAGATAAAGAAATATCAAATTTGTTTATGCAGACAGATGTATAATGTCAACTCACCTTTAGCAGTATTTATAAAATATGGAGAGATATAGCCTCTGTCAAATTTCATTCCTTCAATAACTTCTAACTCATCATTTAACGTCTTGCCATCCTGAAAGGAAAAGTTGTGGAAAAAAAGTGTTGATACCTTTTTTTTTTTTTTTTTTTTTTTTACAGTCATCAGAAGAGTTCATTGTTATTTTGTACTCACTTTAACAGTGATAACTCCATCATTTCCTACTTTTTTCATTGCACTAGATATTAAATCACCAATCATTTTATCTCCATTTGCAGAAATTGTAGCAACCTATTGAAAGAACAGTTATAAAAGCCTAAATGATAAAATTTAAGTACAGCATTAACTATAATCATTGGTATTTACAAAGAATTGTTGGTACTATTTATGAGCAAAATTTTTATTAATGTTCCAAGCTTTATATATTCTGAATTCCCACCACCCAAATTTCAGTTGTATTCATTAAAAATGCAAAATGCTGATTTTTTTTTTAATTACAAAAATATTTTACTTTTTTCTTTTTTTACAATAAAATTTTTAAACCTTTATCAAAAAATAATTCTTTTATTTAAGTCGAAAGACTAAACTTCTGGAAAAACCAATTCATTTGAAATGTGTGCAAACAAAATTTAAGATGACAGTGGGACTAATAAAACTAAGATAGCAGTGGGAAAATGTAAAATAAAGAAATTTGTTATAAAATTGAAAGCAGCTTTGAACATCATCATGTTTGCATCTCAAATGACATTGCCATTCATTTCTCAAACCAAATTCAAGGACCTTATTTTGCTTAAACAAACTTTATGACAAGTTACAAAGCTTACATAAAAATATTTTTCATATACTGAGTATAAATCTTATTTGATTTAATGAATCAAGAGGAAGTTAATTGTAACAATGAAAGTTAAGATTTGTGTACTTCCTTGTTTCGAAAGAAGCTAATGGCAACATAATTATTTCCACAGATGGATTACTTCCAGGTAATTGCCAGAACCCGAGAGATAAAAATCAGGGCTTCAAACTGTAAACACGCATTTTTTTCATTTTGGTGTTTGTTCTGGTTCAACCAAAAATATATATATGTTTAGTTCTGTTTTTCGTTCTGCCCAAAATAATGATTTTTGGTTCAGCTCTAAATGTATAATTTTATATATATTCTTATTTATATTAAAAATACAATTCTATCATACACAAACAATGCAATTTTATCAAAATTTAGATGATTTTATTGACGTTAAATTAGAGTTATTGATAAGTTGGTTACAGTAACAAAAATGACTGATGATATATCGAACTGAAATAAACATATTTTTTTTATCAGTTCAGTTCAGGTTTTTGTTCTAACCAAAATGTTTTTTCCCGGTTTTTGGTTCAGTTTTGGTTTGAAGCCCTGATAAGAATGAACACCTACCAACAGGACAGCGATAGTTAATTCAGCTTGATCCAACTCCCAATATATTGAGAAGGGAGAAAGGGTAATTGAATATTTAAATTTTTGAGCAATTCGCTCTTAAACCCCTCTGCTTCCAAGAGAAATGTTACATCAAAAGTTACTTTTCGATCATTTGCAAATATTAAGATGGGAGCCCTCTTAAATATCACACTGTATACAACATGAGTACAAAGAGCTATTAATAATGCACAAGAAAATCTAAGATACGGTGGTGATACAATAGACTAAATAAAAAACAGGAAAGGGGGGAGTAAGCTAGTGAGCTATACAACCAATACTAAGAAACGCAAAATACATGAAGTCTTTTTTACAGTGAATGCTTAATCTCATTGTATAAGAGATAATACATTTACGTTGATTTTGAAACAAATACAATATTTGTTAACATCTTGTCAGCTAAATGTGGGATTTAAAAGGGAAAAAAGTTGCTAAAATTTAATTTAAAATCAACAAAATTAATTTCTATACAAATTCAAATTTTAGAACTTCAAAATTAGTTTGAATAGATGAGCATGTGATGTGAAAAACATTCTATGATGGCATAACAATAAAAGAAAATAAGAAATTTGGTCAAGTACTTAAGTTAATTTTTTTTTTCCTAGCACAGTGCTTACTTAAAATTCACATTGTATTGGGAAAAAATATAGTCATTTTTTAAATTATGGTTTAATCTTAAAATGCTTGCTGTAAATCAGCAAAAATATTCATACTTATTTCAAAATGTATTTCAATACTGAAGAAATTTGTTAAAATTAGCAATGTACTGCAAATAAAAAAGAGCAGTTATTTGCAATTTACCTGTGCTATTTCTTCAGGAGTGGTAACATTTTTAGAATTTTTTTTAAGTTCTTCGACAACTCTTTCAACAGCTAACATTACACCTACAAAGATACATAAATTAAAAACATATACTATAACATAACATATTTTAACTAGTCACATATGCATCCTTTAGAGTTCTTTTCTATATTTTCTTAGCATCAATTCTATTCCTTCCCTAGTTCAAAAAACACTCATGCACAGGTGAAAATATTTGTTTTTTATCAAACGTGAAAAGATAACTATCTCTTTTGTTTCCTCCCATCAAACCTCTTGTGAGAGGGCAACAAAAGAATGAGCATTAACAATTTCATTCCTTTTAGAATAAGTAAATTTTCAAAACAGATTCCAGGCTAGCCTTTGGCATTGCTAGTCCTTACAATAGCTATGTTCTTGTTACTGTTAAATATTATTTATCCTTAAAAGCAAAGTTCAAACCTAAATCATAATTGAATAATGTTTCATGGATGTATTGGCAAAACGGTTGTCACTAATCCCGCATTGTCCAGCAAAGCTATGCAATCACCATAAATATCTAAAAAGTCTAAAAACGATAGAGCATCCTGAAGGACCTTGTCCTTGAGTTGAAATATGGGCAGGGATGACCATGACAGCCTTACACAAATGGCAATCAGGGAAGATCTTTTGTCCCTGATGAAATGCAAGTGCTCCAACATGGTCACTCATGAAGCGTGAGAAAGCAGTTTGATATTTTTTAGCCAAAAACTGGAAAAGATCTGATCGGGGTTCTTTCAAAATCAGGGATGAGATTGGCAAAAGAGCAAAAAAGCTGAAATCATACGAGAGCAAAAAATTTGTACATGTGAAGTTTGTATATAATTAATGTGAATGAAGTTTTAAGAAGAAAAACATTGGAACATGCTAGAAAATAAAAAATATCACACAGTTAACTAATAACAGCAATCAGGAATTCACACAAAAAGTAGAATTTTCAGAGAAAAAGGACAAAAAAGTGAATTCCTCTTTATTCACAAAAAGCTGAAGAATTTCATCCCTGCAAAATATTATAGGTAACTGGGAGGAATCCTTGCATGGTGGTTTAATTCTATCTTCCTAAGGGAGGAGATCTCTATATGTGAGAGCCTCACAAGGGCACATCCCAGGCAGCTGTCCTGGCAGGGTAGTCTGCTTTTTCATTTTTGTCCATCCCAACATGAGATGGGATCTAATGAAAATGGATAGGGTGTCCAAAAGAAAGCCGGACAAGAAGATTAAGATGTCTAGGCACATCGTCCGTGTCTCCTATCGCAGAGAAGAACAGTAAAGCATCCTTAGGAAATAAAATAAATAAAATTCTCTTCATTACTGGCCATGACCTTTACTAGAAGCTAGCCAATTGCCGAGTTTACACTTTTTCTCCATTTAGTTTTTAAAAAATATTAAACATGATGTTCCAAAATAGGAACATTGGCATGCAAAAGGTTAATCCAAAAGCTGAGGGAATGTATTTACCATACATTTCTGAAACGAAAATGATCACCAATAAATATTAGTAAAAAAGGCATTGGCACTGTATTAGACGATTGGTTGAAGGCAAAAGCTTGTAAAATGCCATAAATTATCACATTTTGCAAATGTATCCCAGAGGAGCTTGACGAGAATTTTTGGAAAAAATTCTGAGCAGGTGATACTAGGGGCTAGCCCAGGGGTGGCTTATGGATCAATGTTTATGGATCGCTTATGGATCAATATGCCATTTTTTCTAAAATGTTTAATGAGGCCATAGACGTGCATAATAATACTAACACTTCAAAACTCTTTATTTACCAACAAAAAAAATATGGTTATAAGTGTAATTCATATTAAAATGCAAACAGTTTTGATCCATAGCGTGCCCAAAATATTGTGTCGTGTGCCATTGGTTTCGCCACCCCTGGGCTAGCCATTTAAACTAAGCAAAAAATAACAATAGTAATAAACAGGATGTGTTTTTGGCATTTTGAAGCTGGCTTGAAAAATCTAGGTATAGAATCATTACTTATGTATAATCTAGTTGCATATGAAGATGGAATTTACTTTGTAGGTAAAAAGGAAATGTTTTCACCTTTGAGTTATATTCATAAGCATGTTTTATTTTATAATAATTAGTCTCATGTTAGCATACAGAACACTCATGTTTACTAACTTTCCAAATAGGGTGAAACCCTGTTAAATCTTATGAAGCATCATTATAATTTTCCCATACATTCATTTTAATACAAGAAATTTTATTACATTCGACAAACAACACCACTTAGTACAAGAAAAAAAAAAGAATTAAAAACTTTGTAAAATAATGACTTTTTTGTTGAGGTTTTTTTTTTTACTGCAATGATATCATGAACATACTTCATTACATTTAAAACTGCAGAACATAAATGAAATACCTTTTCTAAATTCGATTGGGTTGGCACCCTTGCTAATTTTTTCAAAACCTTCTTTGGCAATAGCTCTGGCCAAAACTGTTGCAGTTGTTGTACCATCACCAGCTTCTTCATTTGTGTTATTAGCAACATCTTGAACTAATTTGGCACCAATATTCTGAAATTTATCTTTCAGTTCTATAGCTTTGGCAACTGTAACACCATCTTTAGTTATCTTTGGTGAACCCCACGTTTGCTCAATTATAACGTTTCTTCCCTGTGAACAGAAATTTTCATAATTAATTAAAATACTTCATAAATTATAAAATGTAAAGATTTACATCAGTCACAATGAAATTACCCAACTGTCAAACTTTATAAAAAACATGCTGTCATGAAGAAGTCGTAAATATAACATCCTTGATTCATGTACATGCAGCTAAGACATAAGTAGGACATACCTTGAAATTTGGATTTTTATTTAAATTGATAATCAAGCCTCTTTGCAAAATGCTCTTTCTCACAAGGAGCAAAATTTTCTGGCTAGTGCCCAACATGCAACAAATAGCATTAAACCCACAAAATGACAAAACTCAAAAGCACTTTCCTATAATGAGTATTTAAAATTATAGATAGACCTTTAGTAAAGGGCAAGAATTTTTTTTAGACATTTACTATTAAGAAGTTTTCTTTTTAAAATCTACTCATTGGAGATAAGAGAAAAAACCCTTACAGGAAATAAAAATTGTACCAAATTATTCCCCAATAACTTAACGCATGCAAGTTAAAAATCTTTACATAGCATTAATAGTGATAGGTTAAAAACAATGAAACAATTTACTTAAGGCTCCTCTCTACTCAGAAAAACAACTGGAATTGACTAAAGACTGCTTTGAAGAAGCTTTGCTCAAAGTGTGGGTGTCGCAGTTTTTGACAGTTTGGGCAGTCTAAAGGGGAGAAAACTCAATTAGCCTGCTCTTAGGAGGAAACAGGTGGAAGCAATGCTTCGCAGCAGACTATTCTAGACTATGGAATGAGTATTTTGGTTTGAGTTCGGCAATTTGTAATACAGAAGAACTTAATTCCAGAAACATTGAGACTTATCAATAACCCAATAACAGAAATTTCCATATTATAGAAATCCTCTAATATGAATTATAAAAAATTGTAATAATCAATCGAGTAAAGTTGCAAAAAGAAACTTATTTTCCTTGAATATAAAAAGAGGTAGAAATGAAAATTAAAACAGATTTATTGTGGAATTTTACACAGATGTTTCTTACTGCATATTCAACTCAGAACCTGGAGTTAGGTCTTTGTGAAATTTTCATGTCACTTTCAGATGTAAATTATGTTCTAATTTTGAGATTTAAAATTCTATAATGCAATTAGTCCATGAATGTTGCAGAATATGGGGAAAAAGAATAGTTACAAAATATTCAATAGTTCTTTCAAAGACTTTAAATTTGCGAAGTCAGTTTTCTCAGAAGAAAAGAGTTGCAGTGATTGTTTGCTTGGAGAGAGTAGCCTTTTCAGTAATGTACGCAGACTTCTTTCAAGGGGGAGGAGGGGGGGCGGATACAGATGATCTTTGTATTAAAAGGCATAATCTTAAGCGTAAAAAATGAAAAATATATGGACATTGTTAAAAAATTTTTGGCAAGGGAGGGGTGAGGCATTTGACCCCTTATAACCCCCTCTCACATATGCCACTGAGCCTTTCAAGGGTAAAATCTAAGAGTCCACTGAACAAAGTTTTAGCTTTGAAATGATTATAGGTGTACTACTCAGTTGGCCAAGTACTCTGTATTCAGCTAAATTTTGACCGAGTACTCTGCTAATACCAAGAAGTTGTAAAACTTAATATTTTTAAGCATTAAAATAATTTTGTCCAACATTAGAACTGATTTATAAAAAATATGAAAACATAAATAATTCAAAGAAATACTAATATAATATAATAATACATTATAGAATCGAAAGGGAAAAAAAAAAAAGTTAGTCACTTTTAAAGTTGTAGGAAAAGATTTGACAAAGAAATAATTTTTTTTTTTAAGTACACCGAGAAGCGCTATTGAAAGAAGATTTACTGATTAATTTTATAAATTGCGAATTATGGTGTAAAAACACCAATTGTTTTATATTTTGAGGTAACATGCGATTTCTTTTATTAAATATGTAGTCTACTTCAATGGAAGCCTGCTTGCTGTAACCAGAGTTACACAATGCACACAAGAGTTTCAAAGCAATTTTGGGCGAAATTCGAAAGTTTATTAGATTCCCACCAGACAAATGGACTGTCAGTTTTTTAATCATTTTTTTTTCTGCTCACAAATACTTTCTTTTTTACTTTTTTCATTAAAACCAAAGCAGTGTTTAGTTGATGAAGCTGAAAATGTCACGTGTGTTTGCTACTTCACAGCATTTGCAAACTGTAGAATTTTTGCTAGTGTCTCTGGGTTTCGATGATCAATATTAAATTGATTAAACTTTTTCAATTGTTTAGGTGGTTTATGGACATCCATCTTATGTCAGCTATATTGAATAGTTGTACAGCTTTGCTTTTTTAACAATTGCATGATATCTGAATAATTCATTAAAGTGAGACTGCATTATGACTGAATTTGTACTACATTATTTTCTTTGGACAAAAATAATTTATTTGCTAATCTAAAATCTTTGTAAAATTGAAGTTCAACATAACAAAATTTTATATATATTCTAAAAATTAGTTTGTGATTATGTTTCAAGCAATTTGCTAAGCTTGATCAAGTGAAGCAGTGAGTTATCTCACTAGTTATCTGAAACTAACTCAATTATTGACAGTCTACATGCATGTTATTGCAAAATTTTCGACACACTTCAGATCAAAGAATATACATCTAATAAAATAGCCTTTGACAATTTAATCCAATTTAAAGTCATCTGAAAAACCCTCTTTATGAAACAAAGTACTTTCACTGTAGGGTTTGTTTCTCAGGCAGACAAATATTACTTTCAGAGATAATTTTTGAGAATACTTAAGAATCAAAAGTGTGAATTAAGCTAAATCTGCAGGCATTTGTGGTTTCCGGTTGACCATCCTAAATTCTTGGGCTAAGTAAGTAGATGACACCACTTTAGAAAAACAGATCAGAGAATGGGTAACACTCGTTGCACCTAGCAACAAGTTGGGAAACTAGGGGGTATGTAGGTCAGGAGTGAGAAATTTGCAAGGGACTTTCACAAAAGTAACTGCCTAGAAAACACGCAAGGAGTTTGCCGATAGGTTGCTAGTCCTTCTCCAACAAAGTACGAAAAATAATAAAGATCCAGTTTAAACCACAACCACCCTCAACTGCTGCTCTTTCAGAAAAGAAGTCATTGCGAAGAGAGTGTCTGACATTCGTCACATGCATACATGCAGTTTTTCATTTAACCATAATATTCTAAAATAAGAAACTTTAATGCATCAATCTGTATGCATTTTTATTCAGACAAATAAAATAGAATTTAAAATAATATATTATTATATCCTACTAGCTGTGTGCCATTCTTCACACAGTAGGGAATGAAAAATTTTCTTACATGTGTAATTCAAACCGATTCCAGTGATGTAGAATCTAAAAATAAGCAAAATTGTTTTACTCTTGACATAAAAGTACTTGTTATTTACTCGTAAAGTTACTATGAGTACCAACCTGAGATCATTGTAATATCATGACACAAAAACTTAATGTCATTCGCGATCAGAAAAAGAAAAACTTGACGGCTTGCAGAGAAAACTCCTCACTTTCAAAATATCTTATTTCTACATCATACTGTTTTTTAGGTTTAAGTTATAGCATTAATACCTTAAACACCACTTGATATGGACAACCATTTTTTTTATAATTATTTTGCTCATTTTCTCCTCATTTGCAACAGAGAAAGTTAATTTCAGATGTTGGTGTTATTTTTAGCAAATGGGTATTTCAAACATTTTTCAGAATTATTTTGTTAATGACGTAACTTTTGTGCAAGAGCTTCTAGAATGCTCTAGAGCTTGCTAGAATTCTGCCAAAAAAAAAAAAAAAAAATCTAATATAATGTACTGCCAAAAGTCGTGAAACTTAGCAAAGTTTTACACGATTTTTGGGAAAATATAAGACTGTCATCAAACTGATGCGAATACTATGTATTATGTTAATTAGTATTTTCCACCTTGTGGTGACTTTTGAATATATCCTGCAATTTTAAAAAATGTAAGTTTCCTTTCGTTATTATGGTTCTTGTAAAAATCATACTGCTCGAAAATTGCCAAGGGTAGCTCGCGCATTAAACAAAATGCTTTGAATTTTTATAATAGTAAATTTTTATGTCAAAGCCTTAATTAGATTTGCAACTCATTTTTAAACTAAGACGTCAAAAAGGTGTCATCCTCAGTTGCGATACTAACATGAATTAGTGAAAGAGAAAAAAGAACTCTCATACTTTTACTTTTCTACAGCATCTGATAACACTGAAGTCTTGGAGGAGAGAATAATATCTGGAAGTTTATTTTTCTCATGGTGTAATATTTTGTCGGACTATATTCCGTATACGGTGCTTTGTTTACATATCAATGTTTTTGTTCACAAATCATTGGCGAACAAACTGACGTGAGAGTGAGCGATGCACCGCCAAAGTGAAGTTACCTGCCAGTGGTAGTTGTGACTGGCAACCATAAAGAATACGTGTTTCATCAGGTTTGGGAATTTGAAATTGTTTCTGTTATTGATGGAAGGGAATGAAATGTGTTATGCTAATATATGAAAAGAATTTGTGAGTGTTTGTTAGAAATATAGTGTGAATATAAAGCTAAGTAAAAGAATTTGTGTGTGTTTGTTAGAAATAGGGTGTGAATAAAATAAATAAAAGAAAGCATGCTGGTGTTACGTTATAAGGTGGTGGGTGTTGGGGACATTTCTGAGCGGTTATTTAAAAAAAAAAAAAAAAAAATAGAGGTAAGTGCTCTTTTTTAACGAATCTTTGCAATGTTCAAGGTTTTTAATGTGAATTTTAAATTGATATTGGATGTGTTTATGTTTTCATAAGTGCTATATTTATGTGCTATTCTAATCATACTGATTTTATAAGGTGTACAACCAGGTTGTGTAATCCACCGATGTTTTTTTGAGTTGAAAACGGGCCAGTGTTTGCCTCGTTTACATTAGCTGTACAACTAGGTTGCTTAGTTCACTGCTGTTTTTTCAGTTAAAAATTGTCCACTGGTTGCGTAGTTGGGTCCACTGGTTGCGTACTATAGCTGTACAACTAAGTTGCTGAATCCACTGAGGTTTTTTTTAGTTAAAAACGGTCCACTGGTTGCATAGTTTACATAGCTGTACAACTAAGTTGCTGAATCCACTGAGGTTTTTTTAGTTAAAAACGGTCCACTGGTTGCATAGTTTACATAGCTGTACAACTAGGTTGCTGAATCCACTGTATTTTTTTTTAGTTAAAAACGGTCCACTGTTTGCTCATTTTAAATGGCCTGTTACTGAATTTGCAGACATTCTTTTGGTTAAATATGCACGTTGTATTTTGCTTTAATGTTTTTGTAAGTGGACTATATGTGCAATTTTAATGTGTTAAAATACTTTGACTTTGCTGATCGTGCAAAATGGTTGGCAACAGTCGCTGGGTCCTGGCAAGCGCCAAGCTCCAGCGACTGTTGCCGTGTTTACATGGGATGCGCACCGGCTTGTATGATTTTACCTTTTGTCAAAGCTTGTTCATCCAAGTAGGATATCTAATGCATTCTTAAACTCATGACATTAAAATGACACTCATTTCACTTATGATTGAATCTCCTGACATCTGATGTCAATCTCACTTGCGATCTATAATTATTGAAGGCAAATTAATAAATAAATGAATGAATCTCTCATAATTCACTTTTCACTATCGGATAAGATAGAAGCTTAATTCCCCAATAATGTAATTTTTAATATATTATGAAGGAATTAAAGCTAAAATTTTAGTAATGTAAACTTGCACTCATAAAATGGATGTCACTCTCATTTGCTAAGTGTTTGGCATTTTTTGGCTTCAAATATAATTCAATAAATGACAAAATTTTAAGAAAATCGCATAAAACATTAAATAAAATAGTGTTCTAATTCAAATTTTGAAATAATCGCTTAGAGGTATGTTAGGACCTGTGTTGACACCTAGCAACGATCATTTGTGACGTTGTAATTGCTAATGAATAATGCTGTTGTGGCAACACTTGTTTTAAGAACTCTAAAAATTTAATTTCGACACAATTCAATGTAATTAATGGACGTCTCATTTCAGAGCGCAATATTGGTAAAAATTGCGTTGATACTTTAATAGTTTTTGTGATTTAATATACAGTCCACAAATCGGCCAAAACAACCTGTCCTGTCAAATTCTCATACAAAATTTGATAGGCCAGTGATCCCCGTCTCTGAGTTACATGACTAACAAACTAATATTTTACACTTTGTTTGAATTTTTGACGATTAAATACATGTTTTCATTTCAAAAGAAAAATTCTTCATTTGCTAGTGCGTGATCCATTTTATACTACTACTCTGTATTCAGTTAACTCAGCACTTGGCTGGGTAGTAAATGGTCGAGTACTCGATACTCTGCCAAAATGCTACTCGGTAGCATCACTAGAAATGATCATAAAACAAATTGCTTACAAAATTACTATTTTACAAATTTTGCAGAAATGCTTTAATAAAATTAGACATTCCACAATTTTTTGAATATTTGATTTCAATAAGATCAAGTTTACTACTTTCACAAATATTTTACAGTAACTGATTATCACAAAAAGAAGCAATCATGAATTCTCGTAATCGATTACAGACGGCGGCGCAATCATTAAATAAATTTTTATGTCAAAACCTTTTAACCTAATTAGATTTGCAACTCACTTTTAAACTAATGATGCCAAAACAGCATCATTCTCAGTTGCATATCTAACAAATTTGTGAAAGAAAAAAAAAACTTGCATTTTTTTACTTTTCTACAGCATCTGATAACTTGGAAGTTTTGGAGGAGATAATATCTGGAAGTTTATTATTTTGCTCGTGGTGTAGTATTTTGTCAAAGCTTGTTAACCTAATTAGGATTTCTAATACATTCTTAAACTCGTGACATCAAACTGACACTCATTTCATTTATGATTGAATTTTCTGCCATCAGACTGATGCCAATCTCACTTGCGATCTGCAATTTTAATTATTGAAGATAAATAAATGAATGAATCTCATGTAATTCCCTGTTCACTCTATCGGATAAGGTGGAAGCTTATTACTTCCCCTATGGTGTAATCTTTAATACATTATGATGGAATTAATACTAAAATTTTAATAATGTAAACTTCAGATGTTTCGAGTGTTTTAAATTAAAAAAATAAAATAAAGTAACATAAGTTTTTTTTAATCATAAAATACCTTTGGGCCCATAGTAACAGCCACTGCATCAGCTAGTATATCAACTCCTTGAAGCATTGCTGCTCTGACATCAGGTCCAAATTTAACATCTTTTGCATAATATCGCCTTAGAGCTAACTGACGTGACAAAGGTCGAAGTAAGCTGGGAATTCTGTTCATCGTGCTATGGAAGAAAAAAATTAAAAGCTCAGATATAGAATAAAAAAATCAAATGCTACAGGTATACAGGCTGCAAATTGAGAGGGAAGGGGGGAGGAGGGGGAATGCCAGGGATCATCCTGGCTGAAGAATGTAATATCCCTGGCTAGAAAAATATTAATTGATCCCAGCCAAGGATACCATTTATCCCCTGCTGGAGATATGTTAAATTAAATGTGTCCCTACAAGTTCAACAGTACTAACAATTTTAAGTATTGCGAATAGAAATTCTTTTGTTAACTAGACGAAGGAGCAAGTTACAAACCAGTGATGGCGCCAGACTTTCCCCGACGGGAGGGCCATCTTCCCCGACAGGGGAGGGGGCAAACTATAAAACACCCACATTTTACTTTTCAGTACTTGCACAGCCTCTCAAAAAAGTACTCTAGTAATAGATAAATTTCCTACTTTGGTTTCGTATATTAAAAATTATGATGATATGGTCATTAATTATCTGATCTTGGTTAACAGGAAAGCCCAGTGATTTTCACCAAAGTCGTAGTTAAAAAGGTCGTTACGAAGGCAATTGTCAGCAGATCGGGCAACCCTGCTTACCCTAGAAATGTGGATCTTGTTCGCTGGTTCTTTCGAATCCCGAGAAACATGCTCCGAGCTGCAGATAATTAATATTCAGTATATGAATATCGTATAATTCCAAGCAGAATGGAAGTGAACGGAACCTCTACAGTCGGGTCAGACACTTTGAATGGAATTTTTTTATCTGGTTGCAAAACTTCCTTTGTTTTTTTAAACCAATAAATTCTCAAAAAAATCCCCGACAGGAGGGACAGTGATCCCCGACAGAGGGTGCATGCCCCCCCTCCCCCGATCCCCTCGCTGGCACCACCCCTGTTACAAACATCCCTTTGAAATAAGCATACAAGGGATGCAAAGAGGATCTAAATATTTAGTAGCACTGACAAAAATTGGGTGGCAATAAACATTTCTTATCTTTCAAAATCGCGAAAATAAATGTAATTTTCAGTCGCGCACATCAACTTTTGGGTCGCACCGTGCCACTTAATACCTTAAGTAGACACATGCCTGATGCCACTTCTAAGTCTATAACTGGGGTCAGGTTTCAAGGGAAAACTGCGAAATGAATGAACAAGCACTCCTCTGCCACTAGCCAAATTTGAGGGTAGACGTAGAATCAACAGTCGGGAATATATGTGCATAGAAAATCAGGTATCTACTTTTGTTTGAATTTAAGTCACTTCCCATACATGTTGACAGCTGCATTTGTCATGCAATACCCAATATATTATGTGAGTAGAGAATTTACACCTTTCCCCCCCCCTTCTCTTTTCAAATGTTTCCCCCTGGAGAAAGCAACCTGCAAGTATAAATTAAACAGTGCTTGCATATCATAATGCCAGCAATTTTTGCACAAATTATTAATTATGCATATTGATGATGTACTGTATGTTTTGAGAGGTAAATTAAAAGCACCATTAGCAATTTCTGTTATTTGCTATTATGAAAATGACCCCTGCCTTAAATGTTTCCAAGCACCTATCCTTTTTTGGGGAAAAGTTTAGGGCCAGTAGCTGAAGATTATGCAGATTACCAGATCCAATGAAGTTTAGTTTTGGGGGTTTTTAAAGACCACTGAGAATTTTTAAGGTAAGCAAAATTTTAGAGGGAGGAGCTGTCACACAGTACATAGAAAATTATGGCCATTTCTTACATATTTAATTTAAGTGATTACAGTAAAATTTGAGTTTCTCTCCTCCAGCAATTTTAAATTCAAACACATGCAATGCCTTTTAGAAAGTAAAAAGTGCATACACATTAATTTTTTTAATTTTATTTATTTAATTTTTTTTTTTTTTTTTGGGGGGGGGGGTTACTCAATATCACGCTTCTTTCATTTTGTTTGCAAGAAAATTAAATCTGAATACAGTTTTAAAAAGCAATCTTAAAAACACACATAAACTGGGATCAATGTGATAATACTACCAAAGCTACAACACTTAATTTTACTAAGCTATTGAAATTTAGTCCAGAATTCCCACGTATCAGCTTTTAAAGATTCAAATAATAGAAGAAGAAAAGTTCAGAGTGAGCAGGGATGTCCGATATTTGTTTTCTGCGACGTTTAAACTAATCATCCAGGCACATTTAACAAGAAATTTTTTGTATACATAAAACTTGTAATTGAGATCGTAATATTAATTATAAGATCATAAATGCCAGTAACTGAGAAATCATTAAGGTTTTTTAATTAAAAAAAGAAGCTTTTTGGGACAATCAGAGGTATCTGACGTAATAATGAAGCACTCTTTCAAATAGATAAGAAATCTTCATGTCAGGCAAAGAAATTATTTTTATACTGCTTAAAAAATTACAGTACATCGATTTTGCAAACTAAGTTGTTTACTGTTATACCACTACTATGTAATTAAAATGATATTTAACATTATACAATCAAATATATCGGATTATACTAAAACAATCGTACACAAAAATTATCAAAAGATAGGCTACCCAAGAAATAAAACTAAAAATATTATATGTATAAATACCTAATATATTTGAATTCAGATGTTATACGTAAATATAAAGACAAACGAAGGGACAAAGAGGAGGACAAGACAAACTTAATAAGAAATCAGAAAAGCATGTGCGGCTTCCAAGTGCCGGAAAATTAATAATCCCGCAGCAGAAACTAGTCCCGCAGACGAACGTCCTTCATATGACTGATTCTTGCTGTTTTCCGATTGCTGATATTTGCTGAGCGAGCTTCAGATATCTAATCGTTTTAAAAAGTCGTAGCCAGAGGCCAGAGGTTCGGACACTTGGGGACTGCGTTCCCATCTGAAATTTATATTTTTATTGATTGAATGTCAATAATCAAGTCTTTTTAGGACAAATAAACTTTTTCGAATCTTTGGCCTTTCCCAGATATTTTTTCTGATTACGTATCTGAGTCTTTCTTACCCGTAGATGAAAATTCATTTCCTCCAGAGTCCCACTTCATTGACCGCTTTCTCCCCACAAAGTTTTTGTGCAGTTTGCTACTATCTTTTAAAAATTCAAAATTGATTACTTAAAACTTTAAAAACTCAATACGCAAACAAAATCATTCAACGATCCCCTTGCATTGCATTCGCAATGGACCTCGAGTATGGGTTATGGTTTGTCCACAGAAATTCTTTGGGGATTCGCATCCTTGAAACAAATAGCTGAAGCTGTGTTGAAACGTGAAGTAAAAAATTCGTATTTTATTCACCAAACAATTTGATTTGCTTAATACTGGGTAATATAGTATCGGGAGGCGAAAAAAAGCGCACCGGCAAAAATTCGCGCTTGAGAAAAAAACGCAGCGATCGTCGTCCCAGGACTTTTGAACAGCTTTTAAAAAAGTGATGTTTAACACTCGGAAAAAATTAATAACGCTTCTTCACCCAATGCACTTTGACCGCAGTCTCTAAGGTGGTCCGGTTATTGCTGTTTGCTTTCTCCGTGTACCAAGCCCAAGTCAACTACTCTCTTGGGACTACAAAACAAAAACTAATGCTTATAAAAGTTAAAGTGCTGCCATTTATTTACACTTCTTCTTCAAGGTATCTTTGGTTTTACATAGATTGATGTTCTTTGAATGCAAACAATGTAGAAAAACATAACTATTTTAGGTAACTATCTTCCGCAGAGAATAAAGCAGTCAGTCGTCGGCTACCTACGAACGGCGCCGGCGCTTCACAGTCGTCACCTCGCTCTTGGAAACCAGGACGTCTTTTTACTTGAAATAACAAATTTCAATTTTTTTACTCTTGTAAAAAATATCTGTTCTTTCTTTTCTGTAAGGGGGTCCGCCGAGAGTGGGGGCCCACCAGAGCCGTAGCGCTGGGGGCGCTATGGACAGCTCAGCCTCCCCTGGAAAACTCCAAGCCCCCCCCCTAGAACAAAAAAGAAGAAGCTCCAGGAAAAGAGGTTTTTTCGGGGGGGCATGGGCGCCGGCAGAATATTTCCCGGAGGGAGGGGCAAAGACTACTTCAACGTATGGTTACCATGTTGGAAAGAGCAAAAAAGCAAGGGAAAACACTGCATACAAAAATCCAGGGGGGGCATTGTCCCCCTTGCCCTATGCTGCCGGCGCCCATGGGGGGATATGAGGTTTAAATTTTACATTTTATGCCCTTGAGCCTATGCGCCATGAACACGATGCGGGAAAAACAACTTCTCAGAAAGAGAGTAAACGGGCGATCCAGTGTCAAGTTTTGGTATGCCATGCCGTGAACTTCCTGCGAACCAGTCGCGGATACTATTTCTTTACAAATCTGGCATGATACATAGTCAATATCCTTGCAATTAGTGATCGCCCTCACCCCAACATCCGGTAAACTGCAGTCTATAGAAAAGAGAGCAAAAGGAAAATTTGGGCGTCTCTAAAGGCACAAATTTTGTTGCTTTCTAAGGCCACTTCACAAAGCGCCTTTGTTGGAATTTTCTTTTCGGCGCCGCCTGCCTTTCTCAGAAATTTCGATATCAGGCAGGGCAAAGCTACACAAGAGTTATGTGCTAAGGGCGGAGCGAAGGAAAGCATTCGTCAGAGGAGTTTTTTGGGGCTTCTAACACAATTTCACTTTTCATCTGAAGAAAACCGCCCAAAACTCTAAATCGACAGCCGCGCGAGAGACATGATTATCAATTGATTTGCAGGATAATGGCCGAGTGTCTACCCGAGGATCCAGGCCGAAGGTGTCATAATCCGTATTTAAGTGAAGTGTCGGAGAAAACCACGAAAAACTCCGAACGGCTAGGTCGACGGACGCGCCTTAGGTTTGAACTTTGAACCAAGCACTTCCCGTCTCCCAGTTGAGAACGCTATGCTCTCGGCCAGTGGTCTGGCCGCGAGAGGTCTGAACACTGGACCAGCGAACTTCAGCCTCCTTTCCCAATGTTCATGGTCTTATCCACTTAGCCATTGGTCGCCAAACAAGATTTTAATGGAAAATATTTTATAATCGATGCATATGGAAACACTTTTTTTTTAAAACTTTCTTCAATTTAAATTTATTCCCTTCTCCCCCCCCCCCCCCACTCCTTATTTTCTTAAGGACCGTTTCTTTTTTCGACGTTACATGGAGCGATGTAAAATACCCCAGTATTTATTTTTAAAGGTAAATACCTGAGTACAGTGGCGTAGGCAAGGAGGGGGATAGGGGGGTCACAACCTCCCAGTGAGGAATTTTTTGCCATACAAAATGTATATTCTTCACTTCATTATGACGCACACGTAAACATGTATGTGAGTTGCAGTAGTCGTAACCCCCGCATGAAAAATTTCTGGCTACGCCACTGCCTGGGTACATACTAGAGATGAGACGGGCTGTGTAATTCACAATTGCGTTCGGGCTCGGGCTCATGAAAAATTTCTCCTTTATTAATCATACTCCTTGAAATAGATTTTAAAAAGTGATTCATGAAGAAAATAAAAGTATACTTATAAAAAAAAAAAAAAATAGCGCCTAGAAGGTGCGTGAAGCTCTTTGGATATTTCAGAACGCGGCTTATATTGCTTAGTTAGTCATGAGAAATGACATTATATGATAAACATGGATATATATAAAGAATTAGAAAGTGCATTCATTGAGAGTTTGCAACTATATATTTGTCTTTATTTTGCACAAATGGCAAAGTTCATTGTATTCTATCAATGAAGTAATTTGAATTTTTACTTTCCGAACATGTACCATGTAAGGAAAGTATTGTAATCATGAAAAAATTCGACTTCGAGATTTTGGTGTTTTTACACGTTTTGAGGGCTTCTGAATCCATTTATGCTATTTTTACGAGATGTATGTATGTATGTATGTGTGTATGTGTGTGTGTGTGTGTATGTGAGTTTGTGTGTATGTGAGTGAACACGATAGCTCCTGAACGGAGCATTCGATTGAGCTCAAATTCGATATATATGTCATAAACTACCGTCGCAAGACCGGTATTGATTTTGGTGTGTATAGGACTTATAGTTTTTCTACAGGGATACGACAAAGATTTCTTTTACATTATGGCCTATGGGGGGAATTTCTTGAAAGTGCGCTAGCGTTTAAACGGTAGATTCGATTGAGCTCAAATTGGGTATATATGTTATAAACCACCGTTGCAAGACCGGTATTGATTTTGGTGTGTATAGGACTTATAGTTCTCCTAAAGGGCTACGACAAAACTTTCTTTTATTTTATGGCATAATGGCATATGGGAAGAAATTCTTGAAAGTGCGCAAGCGTTTAAACGGTGCATTCGATTGAGTTTCAATTTGGTATATATGTTTGAATTATTCATCGATTAAAATTTATTTAAGTGCTTGGTAATGATCTTAATCGTAAGTGTTCGGAAAGTCGAGTGGAGTCACTCCAGATTTTTTTTTTTTTTTATCTTTAGCTGAAATTTCGGGCTTCAAAAAATCCGCCCGAACTCATCTCTAGTACATACCCAAGATGGGTTTTATTTTTCAACTAAGATGGTTTAAAAAATCTGATGTGTCCAACACATGACTTCCTTGCACGTCCATTAGATCAAAAATATTTTCGACGCACTTCCTCTAAATTTATTTGTTTGAAACAGATAAAATATCAATAATAGTAAGGTTTAGCGATTTCTAGCCAAATATTTCGATATCGCCAAGCTGAGTTCAATTTAAAAGATTTCCTTCTGACACTTTATTTGGCGATATTTCACCAAAAGCCGACAAACTTGAGATAGTCAGCGAGATTTTGGGGATAGCCAAAGTAGTCATTGACCACAGACTTTCAATGAATTGAATGCATCTATACACCTCAATGTATTTAAAGTCATTTGGCTCACCATGTAAATAAATTCTCAGTCGATTGCTGTCAAAAAAGATATTGAAAACAGTTAGATATTACAATAGTTCTAAATACAAAGTTAAAAAATCTACGGGTTAAAGTTTTAGAGTTATACAAAATAGGAAATAATTTTTGGCGCCAAATTTGGCGATATTTCGGCGAAACTCGTCAATGTCGACGACATTTGGCGAGATTTTAAGCATAAACCAAACAATGACAGATTATCGCCAAATTTGGCGATATTTCGCCAAAACTCGCCAAGAACGATGACAAATGGCGATACTTTGGGCATGGACCAAATGACTGACTATCGCCAAATTTGGCGATATTTCGCCAAAACTCGCCAAGATCGAGGACAGACGGCGAGATTTTGGGTATGTACCAAACAATGACTGTCTACAGTTGTATTATAATGAAGATGTCCATAGACATTAAGGTACTGAAATTCTTTTCGGTGGTCCTGTAAATAAACTCTCCAGTAGATTGGAACCAAAAATCGAGATGCACAACTAGATGTTACAACATTCTTATATATGAAATTTCATAATAGTTTTTGAGATTTGAGAGTTAAATATGCACACACGTACACCAAAAGTCGCCAAGCTTGGCGACTTTCGGCATAGTTCTTGAGGGAGGCACGTGACCGTGGTCGGACCATTACCTAACTTATGTGGTAGGACGGTATTATGCTTGAAATGGATGAATGCCCCTAAAATTGCTATTGACCGTAATGTATTGGAAATCTTTTGAGTGTTCCTGTAACAGAACTATAAATGATAAAGACACTTTTTTTAATGGAGAAATTCATTTTCTAACTCTTTACAGCATATATCACTTCTGAGTCGTTTGAAATAGCCCAATACCTCTAAAAAACGCTTTGATGAATTTCGGCCCATAGAGCGTAATGTATTTCGAATCTTTTGGGCGGTCCTGTAGATAAACTATTCAGTCGAATGGAACCGAAAGGGGAGGTGCACAACTAGATGTTACAACAATCCTAAATATAAAGTTTCAACATTCAACGCCTAACAGTTTTTGAGATATGCGAGTTTAATGAATTTCGGCCCATTGAGTGTAATGTATTTCGAATGTTTTGGGCAGTCCTGTAGATAAACTATCCAGTCGAATGGAACCAAAAGGGGAGGTGCACAACTAGATGTTACAACTATCCAAAATATGAAGTTTCGACATTCTACGCCTAATAGCTTTTGAGTTAGGCGAGTTTAATGAATTTCGGCCCATAGAGCGTAATGTATTTCGAATCTTTTGGGCGGTCCTGTACATAAACTATCCATTCGATTGCCACCAAAAGGGGAGGTGCACAACTAGATCATAGAACAATCCTAAATATCAAATCTCAACATTCTACGACCAATAGTTTTTGAGATATGCGAGTTACATACATACGTACGTACGTACGTACGTACGTACAGACGGCATGGAAAAACTGGCCACAGTAGACTCGCCACTGGTCAAAATGAGTTGCAGACGCGTTAATATGATCGTGCATGCTAGCCTACGATGAGATGCATCGAAAAAAGTTTTTAAATTAAATTTAGAGGTAGTCAAAATCGGTTTTTATGTCGAAATTTGGCCCCCAAAATTTTTCGGGATCACATTACTTCCTTATACTACGTACTCAAAAACTATTCTCAACATTATCTCAAACATTATCTCAAAACATTATCTCAAAAACTATTGGTCGTAGAATGTTGAGATTTGATATTTAGGATTGTTCTATGATCTAGTTGTGCACCTCCCCTTTTGGTCGCAATCGAATGTATAGTTTATGTACAGGACGAGATTCGAAAGACATTACGCTCTATGGGCCGAAATTCATTAAACTCGCCTAACTCAAAAACTATTAGGCGTAGAATGTCGAAACTTCCATATTTTGGATAGTTGTAACATCTTGTTGTGCACCTCCCCTATTGGTTCCATTCGACTGGACAGTTTATCTACAGAACCGCCTAAAAGATTCGAAATACATTACGCTCTATGGGCCGACATTCATCAAAGCGTTTTTTAGAGGTTTTGGGCTATTTCGAATGACTCAGGAGTGATATATGCTGTAAAGAGTTAGAAAATGAATTTCTCCATTGAAAAAAGTGTCTTTATCATTTACAGTTCTGCTACAGGAACACTCAAAAGATTTCCAATACATTACGGTCAATGGCAATTTTAGGGGCATTCATCCATTTCAAGCACAATACCGTCCTACCACATAAGTTAGGTAATGGTCCGACCACGGTCACGTGCCTCCCTCAAGAACTATGCCAAAAGTCGCCAAGTTTGGCGACTCAAATCTCAAAAACTATTATGAAATTTCATATGTAAGATTGTTGTAACATCTAGTTGTGCATCTCTTTTTTTGGTTCCAATCTACTGGAGTTTCTTTACAGGACCACCAAAAAGAATTTCAGTACTTTAATGTCTATGGAAATCTTCAATATAATACAATTGTAGTCAGTCATTGTTTGGTCCATGCCCAAAGTATCGCCATTTGTCATCGTGTTCTTGGCGAGTTTTGGCGAAAAATCGCCAAATTTGGCGATAATCTGTCATTGTTGGTCCATACTTAAAATCTCGCCAAATGTCGTCGACATTGACGAGTTTCGCCGAAATATCGCCAAATTTGGCGCCAAAAATTATTTCGTATTTTGTATAACTCTAAAACTTTAACCCGTAGAATTTTGAACTTTTGTATTTAGAACTATATTATAATATCTAACTATTTTCAATATCTTTTTTGACAGCAATCGACTAGGAATTTATTTACATGGTGAGCGAAATGACTTTAAATACATTAAGGTGTATGGATGCATTCAATTCATTGAAAGTCAGTGGTCAATGACTACTTTGGCTATCCCCAAAATCTCGCAAACTATCTCAAGTTTGTCGGCTTTTGGTGAAATATCGCCAAATAAAGTGTCAGAAGGAAATCTTTCAAATTGAACTCAACTTGGCGATATCGAAATATTTGGCTAGAAATCGCTATACCTTACTACTATTGATATTTTATCTCTTTCAAACAAATAAGTTTAGAGGAAGTGCGTAAAAAACATTTTTGAATTAATAGACGTGCAAGGAAGTCATGTGTTGGACAGATCAGATTTTTTTTTTTTTTTCAACAATGCACATTTAGCCGCCTTTTCTACAAAATAATGTTATCGATAAAGTTTGAATAGCGATTAGTGTTTGAATTAAGCGAAAATAAATAGTTTTGGAACATAAAATAAAATAAAATAAATAAGATGAATTTTTAAATATGCATGATCACTTGTGCTCTTTGCCCGTTTTTCTTGCCCCCCCCCCCCTCCCAATGCAAATGCTCTGCGCCACACTGGTTGTGAGCCGCTGTTGTATAAAATTCTTGATTTAATACAACCTTTTTAAAATGAGTAAATAAGGAGCAATATATTTGTAAATGTAAAAAAAAAGTAAAAGTAAAAGAAAAGAAATTCAACAAAACTAAATATATGTTACGGTAAAAGTAATAAACTGGTGATTATATATAATAGCCGGTAATTATGCATAATCTCCACTAAATACGGTAAATATGATAAATTTTTGAAAATTTATCAAATTAACCGGTTTGTTTGCATAATTCCCAACTCGTAATGGTGAATGTGATAAATATGACTGATTGGGCCAGTAGAATAGAGTGCAGTTTTTTTTTCCGTAGTTACTACTCAAAAGTATATTTTTTCGTAGGCCACTATGGCGTAAGAGACCACGAATTACAATATTTAATATATTACAATTAAAAAGTCAATAAATGGTTATTTTAAGTTACATACATTTATTTAGTCTGAACGAAATTTGAATACTGACAGGTGTTATGAAATGAAAAAAAAAAAAAAAAATACAATTTACATGAACTTGTACAAAACAGTTACACATAAAAAAACAAACTGAAGAAGTTACATATAAAAACAAAGCCCATTTTCAAGAGAATTTTTTTTTTCAAAGGATATTAAATGCTATTACTACAAATTACTAAATATTTTAAGTTTACTTATTTAAGCATATTAGACTGTTATGACATTTAGAATTACAAAGTTTGCCACATTTTTTACATTTGTACTTATCAGACTCGCATTGTCCCTTACAAACACATCGCTGAAATCCCTGACCTCCAGAAAGAGATGTCTTTCTAACGTTCTTGAAGTGATATTGCTAGACCTGGAACATCGTCAGGGAAAATAATTTTTTCTTCACAAATTGTGAATTGATTTCTGGTATACAACAGTGAAAGTTTCCTTGTTTCATTCCTAACTGGTAAAACTCTTCATTTTGAACTTCTAATATCACCTCTAATAAATTTCGGGGATCACTTCTCGCTCTGCCAGCGTTTGGAATTCGTTGTTTCACTGTGTCACCAACTTTACCAGCAGGAAATTTAAGATTTGAAACCTTCAACATTTTCTTTGCTTGTAATTCTAAACCTTCTTTAGCACTCATACTATGTTTTCTTACTTGCTCTTGCCTGCATAAATTATCTGTCTGTATTAGAGCGACCGCTGCTTCATTCTCTTTCTGAGTCTTAAAGTTAACATCAGATGGAGGGTCATTT
Source organism: Cheiracanthium punctorium (assembly GCA_038373885.1). NCBI lineage: Eukaryota > Metazoa > Arthropoda > Arachnida > Araneae > Cheiracanthiidae > Cheiracanthium > Cheiracanthium punctorium. The sequence goes on from JAWZYV010011719.1 coordinate 2,916,578, forward strand.
TGCGATAGATCGTTGTTGTTCATATTAGAAACATTTTCTATTTCGCTATTGGTGTTTTCGCAAGCATTATTAGCTGTTTGGATTAATGCCTGAAGCTCTTCTTCAGTTCTAAAGGTGGATTCATACCTGCCGCGCCTCACCGCAACCATGCCGTACTGTTTCGCCGTTTTGGAACGTTGGCTGTCCGCGCGGCGAGCTTGCGGTGCTGCAAGTAAATACACCAAAGCTCTTCTGTAATTGGCTGCAGCTGTAAAAGCTCTTCTGTAATTGGCTGTAGCTTTGCGGTCGCTGCGGAATATCTGTTCTCGCCAGATATTGCGCAAACCCTCGGCGCTCGCCGCGCGGGGGCCGTGTTGCTCCGCCACGTGACGTCATTGCGACGTCTTAGCGGTGCGGTACGGCCAGTATGAATCCGGCTTACGATGTTCTATAGAGTCATTCGGGAAGGAAAACGGTTTCAAATAAAATTTTGCAGGCGTCCCAAGCATTTCTTCATAAGGACTGGTGTGATTGCTTTCCAGCCAAGAACTTCATATTTTCAATATCCTGGTTTGCACGTTCAACCGAACCTTGAGTCTGGCTGTGCCTAGGCTTTCCGTGCACGCAATTTTCAGATCCGGCCGCATTGCACAAGCTTCTTCTACGATTTTGTTACTAAACTCAGCGTCATTCTCACTTTGCTGTTGTCACTGGGGGATTCAAATATAGTAAAAATATCAATTAGGTGATATACAACCTCTTCTGCACACGTTTGCGTTTTAGGGCACGCAACCGTGCGAACTTCGTCAAGGGGTTTTGATAGACAAACATAAAGTCATTATCTGGTTACGACTGCATGTCAATTAGGACCACCTGGGTTTTGAGTTCATAAACAAGTCCTTTCTTAGGTACCTTGATTTTTGTTTTGACAAATTTTACACAAATTTAAGTAAATCGTGACTTTTTCTGTAGTAATGTTGTTGACTTTTTTTGAAGTTCTTTTAACATCCTGTTTCTACCACCATGGCCTATTGATAAGTGCACCTAATGGATTATGGTAAAAACTTCCGGTTTTTCTCACTACTTTTGTTTTTACAATTATTCACTTTTTAAAACAAATTAGCATATCTTTCTTTCGTCAGAAAACAACTGTTTGCCTTCTTCATAATATTAATTAATTTGTAATTAAAACGCTCCAGCATACCAGATTTTTATAAAACACGAGAGGGTAGCAAGAAAACCTCTAGATGCAACGAAATAAGACAGCTACTGAAATCACGTGATTGTCACTTGTTGATAGAAGCCAATCAGTTATGTAAACTGAACAAATTTTCGTAGAGTTTGGGACTTCCCTAGTAGCAATAACTCATCGGTCGATGAGAGGCGGGTGAGTTAAATCCGAGGAGAAGGAGCAATGGCCGATCACGGCTTTTCATCCAAAAAAGGGGAAATTTCATCGGCAACTGGTACAAAATGTCCGCTCGGGGGACCATAAAGCCGATCATCGTTTCCCGATGACACCGATGAAATAACGAAAAGAAACCGATAAACTGTTTAAAATATATTTGTTAATAAAAAATAAACGACTGGCAGCAAAATTTCCAAAAAATGTCCGTTCTGTTTATTATATTTTCGTTTTTTGTATGCTAAATTTCCGTTTTTCTGAAAAAAAAAAAAAAATCTTCCTCCCCCGGGCCCGAACACTGAGCGTACTGATTACGAGATAAGCGCGCTACCCCTAGACCATCGAATCTTGTCATGTACGAGGCAAAGTGTCAAGTACGGGTTATTTTAGTCTCAGATTGGGATTTAGGGTGAAATTTTGACAAAGTGTTGTTCAGCTATTATTAATAATAGTCAAATTATTCCATTGGTAAGAAATTAATTTCACTTTTTACCAATGTATGTAAGTAGCAACAACATTCATAATTAATAATTAAAAAACAATATTGCCAATTGTATAGGAATTTTAGTGTGATTTAAACTTTCATATTTCTTAGATAACTTTTAAAAATTAACTGATTTCTCTTCTTGCTGTTTACATTAAAGAGGTTTCAAGAGTTGCTCATTGTAATGAAGTTTCCGTTTTTCTTATAATGCAGCTGACGCTCAAATAGATTTTTTTTCTTTTTTTTAAACACTTTTTTTTAAAAATTATTTAAATATTACAAACGATTTTTATATAATAAATACTTACATTTTTTTGTAAATATTTCTTTTCAAATTTAAATTTTGTGGGAGGGGGCAAGGGGGGGATACCCCCGCCCCCTCCCAACCCCAATACAAGAAATTTGAAGTAAATTATGCGATTAATTCAAGAATTGTTCAAAATTTCCCTTAGATTATGCAAAGGCACATCTAAATTACGCAAATATTTATAGGAATTTGGGTAAAGTGTAAACTACTGGGGACACTTGCAAGGCCCGTTGACTATAGAGCTGCAGTTTCGGATAAGATATTGTTTTTCGGTTTCCCATCGGCGAAACTGCTCGTCTGATCCTTCTATCCATGAATAAAAATTCATCTATTGCAGATTAACAAAAGTGCACTTGCCGATGACTGAATTCGACGAGTCGATGAGTTAACGATGAGTCGATGTACGACCGATCAGAAAACAAGCAGTCATTGCTACTAGTGTTTTATCACATTTACCATTACGAGTTGGGAATTATGCAAACAAGCCGGTTAATTTGATTAATTTACAAAAATTTATCATATTTACCAAATTTAGTGGTGTTTATGCATAATCACCGGTTATTATATATAATCACCGGATAAATCACATTTACCGTAACATATATACTAGAGAGTGCCGGATCGTTAAAAATTTAAATCCGCAGATAAGGATTTGAAAACAGATAACTTTTTTTTTTTATTCGTGGACACGAATGTGAAATCGGTTCAACTGTTTCTTATATCCGCGAATACGGATATGAAAACGGATCATTTGTAATAACATCCGTTGATACGCGTCTTTTCTTTAGAAATTATTTTGAAGAATACATCATCTTCAAGTAAGGTGACAATACGTCCTCGAAATACGAGGACAGTCCCCAAATTTAGATTTTTTTTTCATTTTGTCCCCAAATTTAAAGATTTGTAACCAGGGCCTGCACCTATGTATTTTTGTGATGACGCCATAAAAGTGCAGCCTATTGCTTTTAGAAGTAAAAACGAACGCAACTCAGATCACTGCAGATTGCAGCCAGGTAAATGGCCATCTGGATATTTCATGCTTCTGTTGGTAGACCTAAATTTTCTAAACTCGTCCAGAATATTCTAGAATAAGGTGAAATTTATTTTCGTTTTTTATTTCGTTATTATTGTTTGTGTTGATTGCTAAAAATTAAGCTGATGTTTTTAAATTTAGTGTATTAATTTAAATTCTAATATTTGATAATTTTCTTTCTTTTTTACCCACGTGTTTTCCAGATGCTTGCTGAGCCGGCGCCGGCATTTCATCATTCACATTAGTCTCAGTCTTTCCTCAGTCTGATTTGTCTCGTTCGTGTTAAAGTTGAAAAGGTGTCCCTTAATTTACCATTGGTCTTGCATCTTCCCACTGTACTCATCTCTGCGAAATGGTTTGTGAAATTGTATTTTAAATGAAAATAATTGCGAGTTTTCTTTAAGAAATTGCAGTGTAAATTAATTTAACTTTTCCTTGTAATATTCCCTGAAGACTTCGGACTTTTATTTTCCGACCTCTTTAGCACTGGAAAAAATAATAAATCGCTTTAAAATAAAAAACTTTTTTTCAAAACTGCTTTGGCTAGCCACTCGCCCTTACTTTATTTTTTTATATTGTATAATTTACATCAAGGCCGTAGCCAAGGGGGGAGATCATGGGGGGGGGGTTTAATCCCCTCCCGAAATTTTTAGCAATGCATAGTAGTTCTTTATTTGCGTTGATTCGGAAGATCTCGTAACCAGTCTGCTTTGATATCTTGCATTTAAAGCAGCCTATACTCTTGCCTTGTTATATCTATGTAGTTTAATTAGTGTTAAATCACGAATGTTATATCATGATGTAATATTTTTCTTTTATAGGCTGGTATTGGAAAACGATTAATTCCCATGCTAGATAGAATACTAGTTGAACGGTTTGTTCCTGAAACTAGAACTAAAGGTGGCATTATGATTCCAGAAAAAGCCCAAGCTAAAGTTCAGAGTGCTACAGTAGTTGCTGTTGGACCAGGTGCTCGAAATGAAGTTAGTACTGATTTACTTCAAGACTATCTAGATTGAGTAATCTGATTTTGCTGGATATTCTTAGTTAATCAGTTTTAAATTATAAAGTGTATTAGAAATTAACTTAACGAATGGGGGGAACATATTCTTGCAATAACACATTTAAAAAGAAAGTATTATTTTTAAGTGTGCTGGAAGCTCTTAAATGGAATGAATGTAAAATATTCTTGCTTGCAATAAATAACTGATGCAAATGAAAGTTTATGTTTTGGAGAGAAGCTTAATAATCCCTTTCCAGGTGGTCAATTCTTTTCCTCTAATTAGTTATTTAGTGAAGGGCCAGACTATAACATTTTTATGTCCAGGGCACTTTTCGAATTTTATGCTCTTGTAGCTAGCTCCATTATTGTGCCCCTGCCCATTGCTTAAAACTCAATTTTTTGGCCTATTTTTGTAGTAGGTGTGCCCAGGTCATATGCTTTAAGTGCCCATGTGATAATCAAGGCCTGATTTAGTGATAGTTGTCAATGTCTTGCTTTAAGGGATATGTAGATAAAGGGCTTCTTGTAATATCTGGTGCTATCGAACTTACAGTACTATTAGCCCACATGTTATTTACCCACATGTTATTAGCCCACATGTACGGTACTATTAGCCCACAAGTACAGTGAGCACCGGTTATAACGTACTATCGGTTATACCGTACCTAGAAGCTAGGTCCCGATTGAAGTCCTATATTTATAATGTTGTTTAACTTCGGTTAAAACATACTTAACAAAAGTACGTACTTCGGCTATAACGTACATTTTATACCAAAGCCAAAAATAAAATTTTGCTCTTCTTAAGCATTTTATTTCCTTTTTCTCGGAAATTTCAGTATGTTCAAGAACACTCTTTGTCAGTTTTCAGAATATCTAGCGAGATTAAGCCCTACTATTATGATTCTGATAATAGTGAAGAGAAACAGGAGCCTATACCAAGCATACCCGACGCTGACGCATTAAAGGCCACATTCATGTACCAACCGATCGAACGACTTGTCACGGGATCGTACGACTTTGTCACCGGAGCAGCGGCTATTTAGCCATAAATCTCAATTTGTGGCTAAAGTGGGAATGTTTTGGGTCAAGGGGTCAGATCGGATGTTTGACGATTTTGCGTTCGACAAGTCGGAAACTTCAAAAGCACCCCGCTCTAAAAGGTTGCTAGTTTAGCCAGATATAGCATTTCAGCGACTTAGTGGAGATTATTTTTTTTTAACGTGGCCTATTTTGTCAGTAGTTGTACAATAATTAATCAAATTAATTTTTAAATCAAAGGCAAATCCGCTTGTAGGGCAGGGAAGGCACCCCCTCTGAAAAAATGTCTGGATTGCTCTCTTATTAAATGTATGGACGCCCGTATTAGTACTTTTGGTAAAAAGTGGGAACTTACCTTGGTCTTTCATTTCTGTAATTAATAGAGTTCATTATGTTGTAAAAAATATTCACTACACCGACGGCTTAACGAAAGGGGTCTTTGAGTCTCTACCCCACCTTTTATGGGTATCCACTATTAAATGTACCCACACAAATACATGCATACATATAATTAAAAAAAATGCTGGAATATAAATCTTAAGTTTTAAATTTCATATAAATGAGTAATTATTATAAATAGTTCACTGGATAAAATAAAACATTAAATCTTTGTTTCTTGGGACATGTCTTACAGAATCATTTACGATTCGGTGGCTAAAGGTGCAATTATATAATTATTTATTCTAATAATTTAAGAGTATACTATGCTTTTTCATCACTGTGTGGTTTTATTATCTTATTTTTGAAAGTTTATAAAATAATGTAACTTAAAGGCAAACTTTCAAATTATATGCAGCAAGCATTAAAATTTATTGCCTATACTAATGTTAATCGGTAAATGTAGAATAAAAAACTAATCGGGGAAAAAATTGTACGTGAATATTCTTATAAATAAATAAATTGTAAGGATTGACAGTTTCTCTTCATGATTTTGTGTGCAATAAAATAAATTTTTCTATGCTGTTTGATCACTGCTATTCATAAAATGTTAAGTTAAAACGATGCCATCATTTTACTTATGTATCTGTATATAATATGCATTTATAAAAGTAAAAAAAAAAAAAAAAAAGAAAAAAAAAAGCCTTTCCAATTACCGAACAGTTTGAGTAGAATGTTTGCGTTCTTAATTTTTAATTTATCTTTATCTGAAAGTGCACAGTTTTACAGCTCTCCAATTTGGAAGAAATAGAGATCCACACATGTCACAAATAATATTCAAGTTTTGGTGATCTATCTATTGAGGATCACCAAATCATTAGATCAAATAAAGAACTTACATAGTGACTTCAAATTTACTGGATCAGCGAGAAATGTATACAGTGTATTTTCCTCCCCCACCCCCAATTTAGCTTTCTTATTCTAGCAATTAATATTCGGTCAATATCCCTTTAGATTAAAAAAGAATGGTAAATTTAGATTAATGTTTTTGTCATAAACTGTAACCATTCATCATTTACTAAAATAAATTTCGCTCAGCTCAGACCTTTCCCAAAACTCTTTACTTGAAAAACGGACATCAAATTTGTGCGTCTAACTAATATTTTTATCTGTTACAGTAGCAATTTCGATAAATAAATCTATATACAGGAAGAAATTTAATATATTTATTTATAAAAATCTTTATATCTTTAAATAACATATTTCTAGCTTTTCGCTTTTTCTCGCTATTTTTTTCAAAAAGCACGAGGCCAACTACCGCAATCGCTGTATCCATTGACGCCATTCCGTGCCAAGTCTGAACGCGAACTGTGAAATGTTTGATCGTCTGGGCGAATGATGAAGGCGTGGAAAGTCGGTTATTTATTGCTATCCCGGTCATAAAAAAATTCCCACCCCGGTCATAAAAATCGCTCCGTAACTAATTGTTTGTCAGACGAATTGGCATGTGAATGGCTGCCATTACATGCTGCAAAAATATTACTATGATTTTTTGAATGCCGAAGTGATGATGCAGAGACTCAACAAAAGTCTATTATGGATATCCAAAACCAAAACGGTATCTTTAAAGTAGCATCTGCTCATTTAAAACAAACAAATAAAAATAACAGATTATTTATCTCAATAAAATTTATTGGTAATAAAGAAATTTCTGTTTTTTATTTAATTTAAACGTTAAAAAGTCAGACCTGTTTAAAACACACATTATAGTGAAATTATGAGCCCACTTCCTTTTTACTTCCTTGTACGTAGTATAAGGAAGTAATGTGATCCCGAAAAATTTTGGGGGCCAAATTTCGACATAAAAACCGATTTTGACTACCTCTAAATTTAATTTAAAAATTTTTTTCGATGCATCTCATCGTAGGCTAGCATACACGATCATATTAACGCGTCTGCAACTCATTTTGACCAGTGGCGAGTCTACTGTGGCCAGTTTTTCCATGCAGTCTGTACGTACGTACGTATGTATGTAACTCGCATATCTCAAAAACTATTGGTCGTAGAATGTTGAGATTTGATATTTAGGATTGTTCTATGATCTAGTTGTGCACCTCCCCTTTTGGTAGCAATCGAATGGATAGTTTATGTACAGGACCGCCCAAAAGATTCGAAATACATTACGCTCTATGGGCCGAAATTCATTAAACTCGCCTAACTCAAAAGCTATTAGGCGTAGAATGTCGAAACTTCATATTTTGGATAGTTGTAACATCTAGTTGTGCACCTCCCCTTTTGGTTCCATTCGACTGGATAGTTTATCTACAGGACCGCCCAAAAGATTCGAAATACATTACGCTCTATGGGCCGAAATTCATCAAAGCGTTTTTTAGAGGTATTGGGCTATTTCAAACGACTCAGAAGTGATATATGCTGTAAAGAGTTAGAAAATGAATTTCTCCATTAAAAAAAAAGTGTCTTTATCATTTATAGTTCTGCTACAGGAACACGCAAAAGATTTCCAATACATTACGGTCAATAGCAATTTTAGGGGCATTCATCCATTTCAAGCACAATACCGTCCTACCACATAAGTTAGGTAATGGTCCGACCACGGTCACGTGCCTCCCTCAAGAACTATGCCAAAAGTCGCCAAGCTTGGCGACTTTTGGCATAGTTCACTTATATCACATAGTTCACTGGCATAGTTCACTTTTGGCATAGCACAATAAATATAAATATATATATATATATATATATATATTTATTGTGCTGTCCTGTTCGTGGTTTAAAAAAAAAAAAAAAAAAAAAACGTGTGCTATTTGTTTTTTGTTTTGTTTTCTCTTTTTTTTTTGTGTGTGTTTGTACTTGTGTGTTCCCTTTTTTTATTTTTTCTTTATTCCTTTTTTATTTCTGTATTTTTTGTGCTTCTTTCCTTTCCTTTCTATCCCCCTTTTTAATTTTTTTTCTCCCCTCTCCGTGGTTTTGTTCGACTTTTCTTTGCCCCTTGTGGCAACATCTTGCTTGTTTTTTCTCTTTTCAGTTCCCTGTGTTCTTTACGTCGAAGAGCTTGGACTGAAGAAGTTCAAAACAATTTTTGAACGAAACGCGTATCCTTTTTCCTTTTACTTCTTATGTGTGTTTTTTACAAAGTTTTTTAATTACTTTATCGTTTAACACCAGTATTTTGAGTGTTTTTTCAGCTGTAACATCTAGTTGTGCATCTCGATTTTTGGTTCCAATCTACTGGAGAGTTTATTTACAGGACCACCGAAAAGAATTTCAGTACCTTAAAGTCTATGGACATCTTCATTATAATACAACTGTAGACAGTCATTGTTTGGTACATGCTCAAAATCTCGCCGTCTGTCCTCGACCTTGGCGAGTTTTGGCGAAATATCGCCAAATTTGGCGATAGTCAGTCATTTGGTCGATGCCCAAATTATCGCCATTTGTCATCGTTCTTGGCGAGTTTTGGCGAAATATCGCCAAATTTGGCGATAATCTCTCATTGTTCGGTTTATGCTTAAAATCTCGCCAAATGTCGTCGACATTGACGAGTTTCGCAGAAATATCGCCAAATTTGGCGCCAAAAATTATTTCCTATTTTGTATAACTCTAAAACATTAGCCCGTAGATTTTTTAACTTTGTATTTAGAACTATTGTAATATCTAACTGTTTTCAATATCTTTTTTGACAGCAATCGACTGAGAATTTATTTACAGGGTGAGCCAAATGACTTTGAATACATTGAGGTGTATAGATGCATTCAATTCATTGAAAGTCTGTGGTCAATGACTACTTTGGCTATCACGAAAATCTCGCTGACTATCTCAAGTTTGTCGGCTTTTGGTGAAATATCGCCAAATAAAGTGTCAGAAGGAAATCTTTCAAATTGAACTCAGCTTGGCGATATCGAAATATTTGGCTAGAAATCGCTAAACCTTACTATTACTGATATTTTATCTCTTTCAAACAAATAAATTTAGAGGAAGTGCGTCGAAAATATTTTTGATCTAATGGACGTGCAAGGAAGTCATGTGTTGGACACATCAGATTTTTTAGTGTTATATTGAATCTTACCGCCGGTATTGCTTATAACGTACTCCTTTTTTAGGTCCCGTGAGAGTACGTTATAAGTGTCTGCTGTATATTAATTTTTTTTCTTGTTTTTGTATTGCAATGTTTTGTGTAAAAGAAAAAAAAATATGATTCTAAGAAAAACTAAAAAATCTTTTTATTTTAGCATAAACCAAGAAACTTTTCTAAATATTTAAACTAATTGTAAATTGATGATTGATTGCTGAAAGTTTTCAAAACAAGATAAAAACAAAAATATAATCTGATTGTAAAAGTTAAAGTAAGAAAGCTTTAATACAAGTTATAAAAATTAATATGTTGGACAAATTTTTTTTCCCCAATTACACATATAATTTTAAATGCACCATTGGTACATTGTCATGGGTCAATCCAAGAATTTTTTCCATGGACCCCTCCATTTGTGAATTTCAATATCTATTTTTGTGAATTTTCATACTAATTTTTGTTTAAGTACCTTTCTTAAAATAATCAACAAAACAAATTAAAATACATGATAAAATGCCAATGAAGGACTGTTGGGTTAATCACTCATTTCTAAAAATTTCTCCGTTAATCATAAAGATGTGTCAGCATTAGTTCTTTTCATCCTCATTTTATGCACAGTATATTTGAAAATTTTAAACTATTAATGTGTCAGTGTTTTTCCTTTTTATTGATATTATGAAAAATTTATTCACCTGACTATTGAAAAAACTGGAAAATGTGGTGAAATTGCTCATCCTTTAAACATACTGCTTCTAGCTATTCAGATTTAATGGTATTTGTTCCAAATTAGCACTGCTATAAAAATATAAGTTTTTCTTTTCAGAAATCCTTTAATTATTAACTTTAAATTTGTTGAATGTGATTTTTCTGAAACTTTATTTTCACTTGCAGAATTCTGTAGTTATTTTCAAAAATCTTGTGATTCACATCAGCAATTTTAAAAAAATTGGATATAGAAATAGACAATTTTTATGTAAAGTCCACCAATTGATTCACTACATTTTTAATCTGTCACTGTTTTGTATTACTCCGAATTTTTGCATCTAGTTTTACTTTTTTGCTTTCAAACTGTACATTGTTAAACTTGAGAAAATATACACTGCGTTTAACTCTCTACGCCTCCTGGAAATGGGCAAATAATGTAAAGTTGTTTTTACGGTGAGGGTGAAATTTTCATGTAGCTTTAAAATTATACAAAGAATGAAATTTTGATAGGAAGATTTGTAATTATTAAAAAACAAGTTCCTAAATTACTTACAAGCTTTAATATCGGAACATATTTTATGATACCTGACTGTTATAAATATTTAAGTTATAGATGCATTGCAATGAAAACTGGAGCAAAGTTGACTGGATTTTACGTCTCGGCCGAAAATGAATGTGTAAATACACATATTTTAAGTAAAAGTAAAAGGTGTTTTATTTTAATCATATATGTTATTAGTTATTGTGTATTTTAAGTGCATGTGTTCATAAAACTGAAATTTTATCATTGAACCTTCTTGGTTTTTTCTCTCCTGACAAGCACAATGTAATGAGGGTCTGCAGTACTTTTGGAAGTCAAGAGTAACTTTAGCCCAGAAAGCTTGTCCAAATATTTATAGGCTAAGCCTAGTTTTCCATACCAGTTTGTTTTTAAACTTTGATGGAGGTTACTTCTCAGAAAATTAAATTTTAAAATAAATGATATTAAATCTCATCCTCTGATTTTTAGAAAGGAGACCATATTCCCCCAAGTGTGAAAGAAGGTGATAAAGTTTTGTTACCAGAATATGGTGGTACTAAAGTTGAAATAGAAAATAAGGTAATTGTATTATTTCATTTCTAAATCATGTTTCTATTCTGTCTTAAAGTATTTCAGTTGGAGAAATTATTCTCAACAGTTATTTAGTAATAGTTGCTGACTTAAGATTAACCATTTGGATTACGCTGTCAGCAGCTATTTAGTTGTCCATTTCTGTCCTAAAAGTAATATATTGCTGGGGACACCCACCCCCTTTTTGGAGGTCATCCATAAACAATGAGACTGAGGGCAGGTTTAGACCGCCACTTTTGAGTAACTAGAGTTACTCGGGAAAAACCCAAGCCGTTCACGATGCCCGATTTGAGCTTTTCGGGGAGATAAACAAAGCGTTCAGCCTGCCAAGCTGAGTAGCTCGAGTTTTTTCCAACTCCCCAAGGATTTTCCTTGGGAAGTTGGGGAGATAGATCACATGACCTTTATTTATTGTTATTGTCCACTGGTTAGTAAATACGTTCTGCCCCTTTTTTTCCTATTAAATACTCAAAACTGTTCACGATGTCAATCTCCCCAAGTAAAACTTGAGCAATTCGTGTTTACTCGAGATTTACCCGAAAGTGGCAGTCTGAACACGCCCTAGTGTGCACCCTATAGAGATGTGGGGAAAAAACATTTCCAGAAAATTTGACTGTTTTTCAGGAAAATTTTCAGTGTCAAAAAAGCAATTTTTAGTTAATTTTTGAGACATATTTGAATTTTCTGTATTTTCTTTTATTAGTCAATTTCTGTACCATTTAAACAAAAACTAGAAGTCTAGCTCTAACTCCACATGAGTAAAATTAAGTTTGATTCTGTTTTACTTAAGATTTGCCATTGTTTAATATGCAACTCATAACAAGTCAATTCGCCCTATTTCATAATAAGAGCATTTACAGGAAAGGAATCGCCCATACCCTGCCTCTTATTTATAAACAAATCATCCATCCTGTTATTTGATCAACAAAATTATGAGGTAGTGACAGAGGTCAGAAGATGGCATTACTGCATTCGCTGTTGCAAATATAGAGGGAATTGCTCTCTTGTAAACAGAACTAAATTGGGATTAAAAAATTCATTCTGCTCTATTAGGAATAATAAGTAACCAGAAAGGAAACAAGTGTGGAAGCATTTTGAGTTTCTTTATCATCAGTAAATAAATTTTTAGTGTTGATATAGTTGCGAAATTTTTATGCTTTGAAGAAAGATTATGATAATTATGTTGCTGGTTGTTACTGACCAAAAGATAGTGTTGACTCTAGATTAATTTGGCAGGGCGCAGCGCCCGGCGGCCTTTTTGTTATCTTTTTAGCGCCCGGCGGCCGTTTTGTTATCTTTTTAGCGCCCGGCGGCCGTTTTGTTATCTTTTTAGCGCCCGGCAGCCCTTTTGTCGTCTTTTTAGCGCCGGGTGGCCCTATTTCTCTTCTTTATGCGCCCTCCTGCTTTTACATTTTTATTATTATTAGTAAACAACCAGCACTTTATTTCCTACATACCATTTGCAGCCCATCACGATAATACGTTAATTAAAACGGTTACGATTGAGTACAATAATCCCATCATAAAAATAGGTTCGATTGAAAACGGCCTTTTCACAAAAACCGTCTATGAAATCCGATCTTTCCCATGATAAAATGCTTTTTTCAAATATTCTACTCTTTCAGATCGAAATACTGCTACTGCCCTTTTCTTTGTTTTATTTTGCGCGAGCCCAACAGCCGAGTAACCCAAAAAGGCCCCTCTTGTATGTTTTGTTTTTGCTGACTCAAGCGAGAAGCCTGATTGGCATTTCACTTAGGAGTTGGGGGAAGAAAATACGGTTGGGAAATTCAAAATTTTCTCAAGTTATCTAAAAATTTCTGATTCCATCTGTCAATCCTCAAATATCGGTGGCTACGTTTGATAAATATGTAGTTGCGAATTATCAAACAATCATTATACCAGAGTTCGTCGCCAGCTGTATATAATTATTGCTCTTCTCGATGTCTTTAATAGTTTCGCAATACTAGCAAGTCCCCCCCCCCCCTAAACGATTTGCTCTTTTTAATCGGCTTTCTTGGTACATATTATTCGTAATGTATAACAGTTATTTACTAATCATATATAATTACAGATGATACAGAAAGAATGCCTTAGCAAAACGACGTTTTGCGATTCGAAAATTCGCGGGATTTGCTTGTTTGTTATGGCAAGCCTAGACAAGGGATATCTTCTAAGGGGGGGTGCCTTGGTTGGGTGACTTTTTAAGGAGTTCTAATGTGTATTGACGCGTACATCTTGATGAAACCGACCAAAACTCCAGACCGACAGTCGCGCGGGCGGGGCCCGCCGAACGTGGGAACTTCAACACTTCAGTCGTGTGCCATGTTCAGTGGCTTTATCTACTCAAATCCATCTGAAAATCGAGGGATTTGCGACGTTTTGGGAATACAGCAATTGAAACACATTATGCTTTTGCCAAAATCAGAGCATAATAATGATCTTTTGCTTTAGCAATGTAGTGCTAGGGTTATTGGCGCCCGGTTCGGTCTTTCAGTTTGCGGCCCCATTCTAAGTTTCAGCATTCTGCCCCATTTCAGTCCTTTAGTTTTCCATTTTATTATTTTTAAGTGTCCTGCCGGCCACCATGTTTGTTTTTTTGCCGCCGGGGCGGACACCCCCCCCCCCCCACTTTTACGCCACAGTTTTAATTACATAAAAGTGGAGTAAATGCAGAATTTAGTAAATCAGACTATTGACAAGATTTGGTATTTTAAATATTCATATTATACACCTTCCGATTTTAAAATTCTCAACATTTTAATGAATGAAGAAAGGAAAAAAAAATAATAAAAGCAAAAGAAAGCCAGTTCTGGAAAAGGATGTCTTCAGAAAACAAATTATGTCATAAGTTAACAGCTAGGTTATTCATAAAACAAACTGTCATCAATTTAAGCTTATTTTCAGTTGAAAAAAAAAAAAAGAAAAAGTATTCTGGAAGGTTTATTAATAGATAATTTGTTTAAGTACTTTTGGCACCAGGATGTTGATTATTTTAATTATATTAAGCTGATTAAAAACATTTGATAGTTAAAATAAATATTGATTAGTACTATTTTTATTTTAAAAAGATTAAAGCAAGGTTTAAGAAAGAAAATTTAGTGTTTTTAAAGAGACCTTTTTAAGTATGTTACAAGAAATTAAAAATAAAGCTTTATGAAAAATAAATTATTGAAAATATTTTAAACTTTATTTCATACATACCTTTGGACAATTCTGTGAGTTTAAAAAAATATTAATTTTATACCTTCTTAAAAACTTACATGTAGTAATTATTTTTATTTATTTTAAAGAAATAGTACTTTTTAAAAAACTTATATTCACTTTTCATGAATGAGCAAGCATTAAATTAGAAGTGAAAGAGGAATAACAAATATATTTCAGTGATTTGATTTGATATGGTGTTCTACATTCCAACCATAGGATGTATTACAAAATTTGCATGACTATGTCATTTTTTCCAGCAATCTTCTGTGTTCTGAATTAAATTTCCCCAATTTCTGTAGTTATCAATTGATGGATGAGTTAAATTATTTGATTCAATTTTAATAATGTCTAATAGTAATAAGGGTAACTTTGAAAATCTTTACTGGGTACTCATTCAATAATTATTGCAAACAAAAGAATTTAAATAAAATTCTGATTTATATAATTAAATTTTATACATCCTGCATTGCAGAAATTTTATTATTTTTATTACATGCTAAACGCATCTACCCAAATCCACTTACACTGACAGTCCTTTTCTGTTTAAAAGTTTGTACCAATATAGGTGAAATATCATATATGAATGAGATCCAGTAATTGTGGTCCAGTAGTGATAGTGTGATAAAATGGAGGAACAAAAATTAAGTCCCTCTGCCTTCCCCATACTGCCTAACAAATCATGTCTGGCTAAAAATTTCTGAAATCTTCTTCAATAAATGTACTATTCTTATAAATAATAAACATGTATGTCACGTAATTTTGAGACAAAAAATTAAGCAGAAAATTCAACATTACTTATATTAAAACTTCTTTATGCTAGAAGTTTTCTTTAAATCAAAACTTCTAGTTATGTAGATTTAATTCACATATTTATGTCATGTTTAGACCAAAATATTATCAACAAATTATTTTTCCTATTTTGCTTACACTTACTTCTACTGGATATTTTCTCCAAAAGAAGGGGGGGGGGACTAAGACAAATTGGAAAAAATCTTACTATGCATTGTAAGTCAGAACACATATTACAACTCTACATGTTAAAGTTTTGGGGATCAGATCGTTTCAAACCAGTTTCTATATTTTATCTACCTGTACATTCTCGTGGAACCCCAAAGTGACCTTTTTGAGAACAGGGTGCCCCTTTTGAAAATTTCCCCCCGGCGGCCCTTTTTTTCTAGAGTCAACACTAAAAGAATGTTGTTAGGTGCTGGAATAGGATATTGGGGTAAGGTGAGGACGGTGTCCAGGGTTATGATTTTGCCCACCCTGAAAAATAAAAAACCAACTGTTTTTTCAAAATTTCAACTTTAATTATGTAGCTAATACATCTCTTAATATCAGTACACCACTTGTAAAGTTTACTAAAAACAGCCCTCTCATCCTATCCAAGGGGGGGAAAAAAAAATCAGAATGACTTTTTCTAGAGAAAATTTTTATGCCTGTTATTTGAATTAAAATGAAGATTTTTTTTAACCATAACAAAACATTAGTGTAAAAGTTAAAAATCAGCACTAGTATAGTACTTTAATTTCATTGTTAAAATTATTACTAATAATCAATTTATCTAAAAGCAGGGTGTAAAAAAAATTGAGGTTTTTTAAAGTGGGATTTTTAAAAGTAATTAGTTCAGATATTTTGATTACGTTTAACTACTTTATACAGAGTATAGACGACTAGTAAATGTCTAGTTGTTGATAGTATAAATCTGTAAATAAAATATTTCTTTGTTATTAAAATAAAATTTATTTTGTCCCAAGTGGATGATTTTGGAAACATGGCAAAATTGACTGATCATATAGACTTTACAAATTCAAGTAGTGCATTCTTTTTTAAGTAAGATAGTCTTTAAAAAAGTATTAAAGAGTCATTGATGATGCATGTAATGACATAATTTCAAATAAAGTTTATTTGCAAATTATAGTTTTTGGAGATGTGATGGAACATAAAGGAAAGGCAACTGAGCGATTCCACAGTATTGTGACCATTTATGTTATGTCCACGTAGCATTGCCAGGCGTCCGGATAAAGCCGGACTTTGTTAGGCTTTTGATTGCATGTCCAGCCAAACTTAAGTGTCCGGCTTTTGTTAGGCTTTTTACTGGTGACTTTGGCTGATTACTAATAAAGTACTTGAACTGATTTGGTATTCAATGTTATTTATATTTCATTAGAATTTAACAAGAGATTCATGGTAATAATCAAAGAAGCTTGATTTTACATACTATTGTTTTGTTGTACCTATTAATACTGAGACAAAATCCTCAATATTGTAGGCTGTCTGGCCTTTTTATCCAAATGTCCGGCCAAACTGGCTGGTCTGTCCGGCTATTTTGTTTGGCGACCTGGCAACCCTATGTCCACAACAAGTTTGGATTTATCATAGCTAAACAAAAAATTGTGTTAGGTAAAGGGTTCTCTTTTGTAAATAGTATGTTGCATTGTTTATATGCGAAAAAGAAACTGGTCACCTGACTGAATTTTTTTGTGTAGTTATGACCAATCAAATTTATTGCTGACCCCAGTGGCAGAATTCTGTCATGCTTTCTGCGACAAGCTGCAAAAAATACAAAAAATTTTCTGCAGCACGATACAATATGTATTTATGCATGCATGCAAACATGAAGTAGTGGGCACATTTAAACATTTGTTAATTGGAAATTACAATTACATGAAAATGGTCTTCAGCACATTTTTCAACTCTGTTGAAGACAACTTATCTGCAGAGGATCATTCTATTTCTGTGACAATGTCGCCCTGTTTGTGCTGCGGGGTTGCTGACATGAAATAAATGCTTGCAGTATGTAGAAGCATCCAATTATCAAAAGTTCTTGAAAATATGATGGCACATACTCATAAGTCAATTATAAATTATAACTGAACATTTTCTGGTATCATGTTTCTGGCAGTTTAAAACTAATTTGTAATAATTAAATTTTCATAATTAATTCCTTTTCTTAAAAATTGAATTGATGGATTCTGATTTGTCTTTTTCAATGTATGCAACTGGGCTGGTGGATGAGTGGAACAGGTTTCAGGAGCCAATAATGGCTTGTGGAGCAGGAGTTGTGTATCCCTGATTTAAATCAAAGATTTTTTTCTACATTAATGGATTTAAGTCATGATTAAAATTACTGATTTAAATCATTGACACCTTGTTTAAAAGCCATGATGGGTTATTGATTTATACATTCTTTCATGTATAATTGATAAGTGTAATTATTATTAATTTAACCATTTTTTCATCTATAATTGATTTTTGTAATCAGTTAGTTGCTTTAAAAGTTGTATTTAGTAATAGAAATTTTTTTTCATGTATTCTCAACCCCATCCCTTCCTTTTTAAAACACTGATAAAACCCCAAAACCTACATTGATTGTTTATATTTTAAGATTCTTTTGATTTTAATACTTTTAATGTAATTGCATATAAACATGCCTTCAAAACAAAATAGTTACACAAAAAATGAATATAAAGTGATTTAACATTTTAACTCGCTAAAATGCTAAATCAATTGCAAGCTGGAATTTTATGACTGCGAGCTCTTGGTATCTCTTACAACAGATTCAGTACTATGTTAAAGTCAAATTCTGCTAAAATGCTGTCCTACTTATCCTAATGAGTTTTATGCTAAACAAATCTGCGTAAAATTGGCGACTCTTCAGGTACAATGACAATTCTAGAATGTTGCGTAGAATAAAAATTTCATATTTTCTTTCACCTCTTTTTTGTTTAGATACTGCATTGGTCCGAATTTAACACAACCCCCAAAATTTTTCATCAAGAAAATTAGAGAAATCCTCTTTCGGCCTCGAATTCAGCAAGAGCCTGGGTTTTTACAGGCAATGATAAAAAAAAAAAAGTGTTATGTGCCAATATGGTATACAATATATTTTAAATTTATGTTGTGGTTAATAGTATGTAATTTCATGTATGTTGAATGAAAGCTTTTAACTTAATTTTTCTTTTGCAGGAATATTTTATTTTTAGGGATAGCGATATTCTTGGAAAATGGGCCAATTAGGTTTGATTATTCTGCTGTTCAATCATTTTTATAGCCAATTATCATTCATTAGTATTTGTGAAATATGTGTACAACGCATTTATTGTTGAATTAGTAACAAAATGTACAAATCCATCTAGCTGTATAATTTTTCAATAAACTTTTTTCTCAATACTTGTCTGTTGCATTATTTTGTTAAACTTGTTTTTAAAAACCTGTTAATATTTTCAACCTCTGATTAACTTGTGAACTCTTTATGCAATATCATAATCAACAGGGAATGTACCATGGGTTTTAAGGTTTGCTCTGGCTGACATAAACTCGGATTGAAGCACTGTCTGGTCATTTTCTGTTTGCAAAACAAAAATACTGCTAGTTCAGAAGGAATTAAGTCCTTTTTATTTATTTTTATTTTTTAAACAGCTGGATGAAATGAATAGGGGTGTGATAGTTGATACCTATCCTATTACTTCCAGAATGTGTTGGTAGTACAGTGAAACATGCTAAAAGTTGAGCCATTTCACACAGAACCAAGCATGCCAAGCGTATAAGTCTTTGACTTTAATAAAGGCCAAGGTCAAGAACATGTAGCACCAAGTGTATGATCATTCTACTTCTGAAGCCATGGGTGACTCGCAGCATTTAAAAAAAATATCCAAATTACTTGATACTAGGCACACATATTAAAATTAAATTTTTGGTGGGTCACTGAGACTTCAGGATCAAGGTCATTTGAAAATGTTGTTTCTGTGTTTTTGTCTAGTTGTCTTTTTGGATACCTGCTAAAACCATAAGTGACCCACAGAAATAACCATTGCAGTGATTGCACACCATAGTGTTGTACTTAGAAAAATAAAACAACATGGGTCACTCTTGACTTTGTCATTTATAGCATCTCAAAGTTCAAAATTTTAGGAAAAAGTTCAAAGTTCAAGGTCAAATACTGCATAAGTTATGAGTCAATAACTGATATGCAGCTCTAATCATACTCCAAGTGGTGCTGTTTTAGACTTGGATTACATATTCATGGAACTTGTAAAATTTTTTAAAATACAGGTGTTTTTTCATCTCTAGTTACCCACCTTTATTGCATTTCTGCTTGTTTAAAAGCTTCACATTTCATATCAGATGACAGCAGCATCAAACTAGATGCAAAACCTGATAAATCATGTAGCCAAATTAGGCATTTTGAACAAGCAGTGTGGTCTTCAAAGCAAAATCTGCCAACATCTCAAAGTTTCTTTAATTTTTTAGTAAAGAAATTAAGTAGACAGATCAGATTGAACAGATATTATATAAATATAAGATTCTCTTAATTTTTTAAACCAAAATATTTTGCTTTTTTATATAGTTTAGATACATGTTTACAAATAATTGTTCTATTTTAGTATGACACAACATGTGAAATAAGTAAAATACTTATAAAATACAATCTTTTCATCATTGGGGGGGGGGGGGGAATGGGTAAGAATGTCTCACTATAGATGTGAGTTTAGGTAAATACACTGTAGGTAAGGTATTTATAAATAGTTATTTACCTCTGCCTTGGGTAAATACACAAATTGTTATTTATGATTTTTAGTTATTTTTATTGCATGTAACTGGTTCTTCAAGTTCACAAATTAGGCCCAGTTACATTGAATAAAAATAACCCAGTTGAAGAACAAGTGTCCCCAGGACACTTTTTCTTCTTCCTTAGACTTTAAGAGTTCTTGAGAATCCACTTTTACATTCTGTACCTCCTAATACGTTCTATACAACCTAAAAAATTCAGCAATAAGAAGGTGAATGAAACAGCAAAAATTTTGTGTGCTCAACCACTTTATGAAAAATGGAAGAATAGCTACTTTTTTTTCGAAAAAGTGCCTGCATTTTTCATAATGTGAGAAACTTGTGCAGAATGAAACTGATTTTTAGGGTATGTGAATATCTATCAGTAATAATTTTTTAATGCCAGGAAAAGGAAAAAAATAAGTGAAATTATCACATTCTCGCATTCTAGTGAAAACACTGAAATACATGAGTTATATTTGCTAACATGCCACTATGTTCAGGCCTCAAACATTTTTCTTCCAAAACTTTTCTCAAGAACTGTAGTATGACTAAGTTGGTCTAAAGAATATAATTTGGTTCTTTGTGATTTCAGATTTGGTTCAGTTGTTTGCAGCATACCAGTGTGGCTGTAAGATTCATATAGAGGCACAGTGTACTTTATTATAATTTATACATAATTTGAGAAGTTACATGAAGCACATGTACTGACATTAGTTTTGAAAAGTAGAGTGCTGATCTTGTGAAAATGGATGTGGATTATTCAATTTGTAAGTTTAGTAACCTTGTTAAGTATAGTGATTATTCGAGGCAAAAGAATACTGGAATTTATAACTATACCAAGTTAAAATCCTCTCTTTTGGAGCATCTAAATTCCAAGACTGCCAATAGGGAATTATCTGAATGTGACCTTATCAAAAGTAGATCGGGTCAAACAAAGCAAGAATTTGATCAGATACGTGCATTTCGTTGCTTTACATGTGGAAAGTACTGTCGTCCACCGAAACAATTCCAACACCCTGAAAGGAAATCAACACAACAACTAAAATGAAACTGAAATTGGGTGCTGGCCTCCTGTTCTTGGAAAAAGCAAGATAAGTACTATGTGGAACAAATCCTATAGATGTTTGATAGTACAGATAAAGTGCCTGTAATACTGGCAAAGATAAATTTTCTAAAGAGGCAAAGCAGTTCTAATAGTGTTAGGTTTTCTTGACCCATAGAAGATGATAGTTGAGATATCTATTTAGACAATATTTTACAGGTCTTATCGAACCCATTGCATAATTGCAGAGGATTACTTTAATTTGATTGCGAATTTCAAATTTCCGTTTCTTTAATGGATTAAAGTACTGTAACAACTTTATAAGTTACAGAAAGAAATTATATGAGCATGTAATAGCCTTCTGCAACACTTATTCTTATAAGCAAAATTTTCAAGCTCTCTTTTTTTTTTTTTTTTTTTTTTTTTTTCCTACTTCGTACAAGGAAGAAAAAATTTCAGTATCCAAATTTCGATGAAAAAATCAATTTTGACTACCTCTAAATTATAAGGGTTTACTTTATAAGAAATTATAAGGGTTTTTGAGAGACATCTAATTGAATGCATGCATAAATGGCGCATACGGGGGGGGGGGGGTAACTACCCCTGCACTTCCAAAAGTAAAGAGGCCTTGATGCCCCACTTCTTAAGAGTTCAAAAGTAATGATTCATTGGAAAATGATGGAGAGAAATCCAATACACAAACCGAGAGAAAAAAAAAGAGAATGAGCATTGTACCCCGAAGCATCCCCAATTGTTGCCTGCTTTTGGAACCACCTGTAGTGTTTTTAATCTATGGTATATACAATGGCAGCACATGGGTTATTTAATGGAGGTTCACAAAATAAATTTTGAAAATTAAATATGTAGCTATGACGGAACTTACACGCTGAATATACTATTTGCATTTTCAGCAGTTAAGGGAACCAATACATGCAACTTAAAAAAAAAAAAAAAATAATTTCTAGTCTTACATTTCATCATCTGGCTAAGTTTTAGCAAATGTGTTGGCTCGAGTAATTTTATTTAAATTTTTCTTTCCAAAGACAGTGTTAAAAATATCATTGCTGTATCTGCAAAACATGCATTTTACTAACATCTTAATTATTTATACTAGTTCATAAAAAATATTGTACTGAAAAATGATAAAGGAAATAATAAGAAAAAAAAAAAATGATTAACAAACCGGACAAAACAATCCAAGGGAGAATTTTTAAGAGATAACTGCAAAAAAAAATGGTCGTTGTGCATACTGAAAAAGTGAGAATGGAATGATATCAACAGTGCCCAGCCGCTCCCACGACTCTCTCCACTTCTGTTTTCAGAGACTGGTTCAGGAGGCCATTTCTACGATCACACGTGCAATGGAGAGAAAAGACGAGATGTTTTCTGCTGTAGTAATCTACAATACAGTGCGTTAGCCATGATGAGCATATTTACCAATAGTTGGGTGGGGGTGGGGGGGTGGGGAGAAAATCTTTCATTTTAATTTCACAAAAATCTAGAAGTGTACTTATTATATATTTTAAAATTTTAATTTGTTAATGTGTTTCTTTTAATTTTTTCCTTTGGGGGTCCACATGCTTATGTGCTCAAATAGAGGAGCCACCACTGGGTGTATGCAAACGTCTTTCTTACTAATGACAATAAAATTTACTGTAATAAAATGTATACTGTTAGTATTGATTAATTTTAATAATTTTTGTAAATTTGCACAAATGAACTCTTTTCCTCAAATATCCAAACACCAAATTCATCTTGGGTTTAGTCTACTACTTGTATATTAAAAATTTATTATGTTAAATGCTATTTTAACTATTTTAAATATCGTGATGTTATATTTGGTTCCTTGTAATAAATGTTGATTGCCAGCATTATGTGAATATTTTATTTTTTGATGAGTTTTCTGGCCTAAACATTACTAACACCTTATGGGGTAAATATCTTTATTGGACCTTCTCGTACTGCTAGAGTTTAAGCTTCCAATTTTTGTGTTCATTAGGCACTATGCATTATCTTTTGTTCTTAGTAATTTTATCATCATTTATATGAACTCTGATTTTTTATTTATTTATTTTATTTTATTTTTTTCAGCTGATGAAGTCAACACCCTAAAAATAAGTTCTAAGATTTTAAAAGTTATTGTATTTTAACAAGTGTATCTTTTATGAAAATTTTATTTTCAAACAATTATTTAATGTTAGTCATGCATTTGTCTAATAAACTTGCTTTTTCTTAAATTTTGTTGAAATGACACACAGACGCAAAGTTTTTGTTATTTTGTCATTTACTTTTCCATGAAAATTATTTTTTTCTGCTAAAAGACACTTCGGATTAATTTCATTGTTAATGCTGCCATTACAAATTTATTCATTTCTTACTCATTAGTTTTGCTGATATTTTGATGGATGACAAACGGGTTTACCAAATGTACTTGGTGGCAGGTAGGTTCTATTATTGGTTGTGCAAAACAGAGTTGAATGTACATAGTTCCACAAAGCACTTTCTTGACTTGTTTCATGAGACATAGGTTTCTGTTGAAGAATGGAATCTTTACAATTCCTGCTGAAGTTTTCATCAGATAACTTGTTCAAGTTTTTGAGGCAGATTTTTCTTGGCTGAAAAGAAAATAGCACTGTTAAAACAGCATAATAAACGAACCAATAATGATATAAAAACTGCCAGCAGTTTTTTGTAAAAACAATATTTCTCTGCAAGAAAATGTTTAATGCTATTTCTGGCAAGCTTTTGTGTCAAATTAAGCACCAATCCATGAATATATGAAAGATAGAAATTATTTTAGGTTATTACTAAATATAAGATTTTAATTAGTATAAAAATTTTAAGGCTTTGTAAACTCAAACATATATCTATATACAGGGTATTCTAAAACACTGACATAGGCTTTTATTCCTTAAATAATGATCATATACATACATGTACAATAAATTACAATGTTATGTATAAGGAAAAAAAATGGTAGGGTGTCGATTAAAAATTTTCCAGAGATTAAATCTAAATAAATACAAAATTAAACTTTTAATGCAGCCTCTCTCCCCCACCCCCTAAAAAATCCTGATTATTAAAAAGTGTCCCACACATCAATTAGTTAATGTAAATCCAAAAATTACATATTGGAAGATCATTTTTTAAGAGCTGTACACAAAGTATGAATGAAAACAATGATTGCATAAGTACATAATACTTTTGCTATCATTGATGTTGTATAGCCACCAACTTTGTTTAAACATATCTTTTAACCTTTTTTTGATGAAAGGCTGAGATTTTACTAACTGGGATTTTTTTTTTTTTTTAACGGGGACAGTACAAAAATTTCTTCTTCGAAGAATTTTTCCTTGGATTTTTCTGAGATAAAACTCAATGCATTCACATTAGCAGATAAAGAGAGGCTTGAACAACCCCCGAACAATCCTCATTCCAGGAAGAATCTATTTCTTTTCAGTGTAGAATAGCTTGTAACGATACATTATAACAATTGTGAAGTGCTTGGCGTAATTAGTTTAGTTGTATTTTTGCACCTAAACTACTTGATTTTTAAAAAAAATATGCCATAAGGAATAACAACCTAGGTCAGTGATTTTGGGACACCCTGTATATAAAAAAGTTCTGATGTCTCTTTTTAAGCACCAGAACAGATTTTGCCAGATCTTGACCAAATTCGGCACACCGACTAAATAGTGCAAGAAATGTCTACCATTGATTAAAAAAAAAAGGGAGGGGGGGGGTTTGTTTCATTTGCAAATGAGTATGTTACCCTTTTTAAATGCATTTCTGAGGAAAAATGAAGCCTAAAATCTTTGGATTTACCTAATTACTTTGTTGAAAACCTAAAATCTAAACTTTTTGGGGCCAGACTACATTTTGGGATAAAGTCTTATTCAATACTCTTAAGTGCATAGTATTTTCATAATTAAGTGAGGAAACTTATAGTTAAGGTCAGATGTTGAATTTTAAATTACACCAGTTAAAATTACCAACTAAATTCCATAAAAAAAGTCTTGAATACATAATACTTACTTCAGTCTGTATGCCACAATAATCCGACTGATAGCTACTCGTCAAGTCATAGCGAGTCTTGTATTCCAAAGGCTTCAACTTTTCTCTAATAGCAGGCTGTTGGGCCAACTCCAGTGGCATAGGGCAATGGACAGAGTGGGAATAAGACTGAACTTCGGTCATGTGTGGAGCTAAAAGTAGGGGTGCTTTAGTTTTAGGTGGTGGCTTATAGCTCTTGAGTTGGCTGATGTAAGGCTGTGGTCCATGTGCAGATTTAGCTGTAGATTCACCTTGGAAGAGGGGCAGTAGGCTATCTGAAGAGTCATACTCACGGGGTTGGTAATCTGCTTTGACCTGATAGAAAAGAAAAAGGAGCACTTAAGAAACAGAAGGAATGTTAAATTATAACAAATTTCTTCAAACCCTGTATCACAAAATAAAAGATAGTTTCATATCACATTAAGTACTGAATTATTTTTCATTACATTGTCCATCAAACAAATTAATTAAAAAAATATTACTGATTGCTTGGAATTTATTATTTCAACATTCTTTCATGTCACTTTATTACAAAGGTTCTCTTAACTTTTTCAGTTGTGGAGCACTTTTGAAAAAAGATATTCTACCACAGTACATTAAAATTCCTCACAGAGATATAAATGGAAGTATTTTTTCTTTGCAGATAAGAGTTAATGAGAACTTATTGTTCAGAGTTAGTAGAGTAATAATAAAAAGAAAATTAGCAAGAAAAGTTAAGTTGTATACAAAACTCTAATTTCTAAACAGTTCTTTTTGTGAAATTGCTTATAAGATAGCATTTAAATGTTTTACAGATGCATCAATTTGAAATGTATTAAGTATAGTCAATAAATAATGAAGTAACAGATTTTAACAAACCTCACAAGAATTTTTTAATTTTAGTTAGGAATTTATCCCAAGGTGATACTAGTTGCAGAAAGCCATGCTTGTGTAATTCACTTGGCTTCTGTTTGAATCAATTACTGCCACTATAGTACTACTTAAATGTTATTTAAGATGGGAAAGTTACAGGTACACAGATTTTTACTATAGGGGACACAGGCCTTCCAACCAAAACTTATGCAGGCGTTTTTTTTTATTGTGTTGATTGAGTGCATAAATGTAGCGTGACCGAAAAAAAATTATTATTTATTGGGATTGGGGGTTGGTTGGGCACATAATATATATTTATCAATAAAAATACTGAAGTTTCTTCAGCTCGCAAGAAAATTTCCAAATGAATGATTTTCTAAACAGTTGGGGTAGAGTAGACATACGTCTACCTAAAAATTCAATTCTTTTGCTATTGTTTCGGTTTTATTATGGCAAAACATCACAAGGGCTATCTGAATAAGGAGGGGGGTGCCTTGGCCAGGGGACTTTTAAAGGGGTTCTAACGAGTGTTCACTTTACAACTGTAGAAAACCATCCAAAACAGATTGTTAGACTGACAGCCACGCGAAAGACCAGAATCCTAGACCTACATACTTCAGTCATTTCCTAATGTAAAAATCGATTCTAAGTCACAGATCAAGTGATACAGCGGCATGGATATTTTATCGATCCTGAAAACATGTTCGGAACAATGGTGTTTGACGAAAGCATATGAGGAAGAAAATTATTCACACACACACACACACTTCCCAGCCTATTATTATCTATTTTTCTGTCACAAAATACTCTAAACTGATGGGACCCGTCCTCACTCTTGAATTATATTCAGTGTGCGGAGGCGCCGACTTTACAAAATTTCTGTGGGTGCCCTAAAAGTCCGTGTGGGGGGAGGGGGGGGTTAATAAAATGTTGAAAGTCGCACAAGGTTTGTAATTTTTGATAAAGGATCTCTAAGTTTGGTGCCAAAACGCGACAATTTATTTTAAAGGGGGAGTATAGTTGGAATGTACTTGACTAAGATTGTAAAATAGTTTTAGTAGGTCATTTTAAGATAGATTTCGACTCCGAAGATGGGTTTTTATGGAACAAGGAAGAAAAATACGGCACACTCATGAATAACGATACACTTTCCAACTTTATGGAATCTTTTCCAACTACCCTTCAATCTTTTCCTATTATTATTTGCTTCCTTGCTCGTAACTACTCAAACATTTGACTTTTCGTGCACATTTTTACCAGTGGGAAATGGGTAATACAAATAATCATTTTAGCTCCACATAAAATATCCAATATCTGAGGGTATAGATCGAAGAAACGATATCTGTCTCACGGTTTTGGTACAGAAATTAAAATAAACTAACTGCACCAAGGATTCGAAAAAATTCAGGATGATTCTTTACAAGCTGCACTACACACTGCAATAAATTCGAAAACTTTCATGAAACTTTCAGAAAAAAATCTTAAACGTGGAACTGCACAGCAAAATATTTCTAAGAGTGGCCATTCTGCAAAAAATTTTCGTTTATTCCGGTGTCTAGTACAGCTTGTAAACCTACATCCTAAAAATTGTGAAGTGCTTGAGATAATTAGTTTTCTTTTTTGTATTTATATACCAAAATTGCGTGTTTTTTTCCCAGCGCTGAAGGTGACATCCAAAGTTTAATTTAAGTGAATAGTGTGAATTTTGGCATCCGATTATCTGTTACGGTGAAGCAACGCTGGGCATAGAATGAAAGTCTCCACCGTTGTGTCTTAGTAACGATAACAGCAAACCAGTTAAAATCAAGATTCTTTTTAAAGTAATGAAGTATTTCTGATGAAATGCCCTTCTTTTAGAAAAATCTGCATGTGCTGGAGTCACCTTAAATTTGTTTGCCTTACGCAAATTCTCTGTCAAAATTCGAGAATTCCTGGGCGCACACCCCCTTTGCCCTTGTAATAAATCAGACCCGAAAGAGGTGTATTACACTATTTCACTTTTTTTTCTTTTTACTTTTAGCGATAGAATTTTGATTGGTTTTAACTAATCATTATAAATTTCAAAGCAAAAGAAAAGTGTATTACTACGTTTATTGGGGGGGGGGGGAACATGCAACAATAATATCACAATCAGTCAAATTTCCTGTCATGTAAATGGAAATTTTGTATAAAAAGTGATTCAGTTTTCGAATGTAACAATTCACGATCAATGTTATTCTTGTTTAATCTATCTCATCCCTGTCTGAAATCCTCAGAGTTTTCAAAAAATGTTATTCATAGTATTGTTTCTCAGCTCATTCATTTCCTGTATTTTTTTTTTTTTTTTTTACATTTTTGTACCCCTATAAACAGCTGCAGCTAAGCCTTGACTATTTTCTTTTCTTTTTTTTCCCAACAAATTAAAAAAATTACAAACATTATACCTTTAAAATAAAACTAGATAATTTCCTCAGAATGAATTAATGCAACGTTTTCTATGTTGAAATGTGTGTAGGACCACATAAAAAAGATTGGTAACTATTTAAATGCAAACAGAAAAATAAAGCAGAACAAAAAATATTGTTTATCTTAGAGTTAATAATTATTCAAAAAATATTTTGAATTGTTGGCCATATAACCTCCAGGCATGATTTTGAGCATCCTCCTGAAGTAGAGCTATTTTACCCTCTACCATTATGTGGTCAAATTTGCAAAATTACGAGAGACATACATTTCAGTAATGTGTGTTCATGCGCCCATGATTTCAGTATAATTTTACAAAAACAGCATTGGGCTAGATCAAAGCAAATAGTACCTAATTCTGCTTTGTCAAACAAGAACAAAAATTGAACAAAATATTCGCAGAAAATGAAACGGAAGGCATCTCGAAATGTTAGTGTGGACCACAGTCTGTTCCATCCTTTTCAATAAATAACTGAGCACTAAAATCATTCAAAAATAAGAAAAGGAAATTGAGACTTTAGAAGAAAGTGACACAAACCTTTATACCTTAGAAGCCTCGCCTCAGTCTCATTCAATTAACACCAAAGCGCCGACACTTTTTGATGAATGGGTATCTTTTTTTGTTCCAGAGACATACAAAGTGTTGTATATTAGGTGCTTGTAAACAGACAGACCTTGATGTTCTCTATTTACAATAAAAACAATTAACCCTACTCACTTCGGAATCCTGAAGTAATATTATTAGAACTATCTCAAAACATTTCCATAATGGGAACGAGTCTTTCACCTAACTCCTGTGTTATCTTTCCCGCGTGAACTTCTGATTGTAGCCAGCGGCTTTGTCTCAAGTTCTCCGTTTTCCGGTACTCTTGGGCTAACACAGTCTCATTGTATTCATACATTTTCCCATGGAGGACGAGGATTCTGCGATGAGGTCTGTGGGTCAGAAAGGGGGGGGGCACTTAGGACTTCGGCTGCAGTGGACAAAGGCATTGCCTGTGGGGCTGTAGGAAGTTGCGCATCACATTGTGAAAAAGCTTTGAATTTTAGAAAGACATTGTTTCCATGGGCGCCAGATAGGAAGGCAAGTGGCAGTAGGGGATTGAGATTTGACCCCGCCTAGTATAGTAAACATTTTTACAGCATACTGAACTTCTAAGTATTATTTTCGTGCTAAAATGTCTGAAAGTTAAGATGACCCCCATACACCTCTAAATTAGTACTCATATGAGAAACTATTATAATTATTATTATTATTTTAAGTAGACAAAAATATTACCTGTTTGGATTCCTTTTTTTTTCATGCACTTTTTAAAATTTTAGAGTATGTGCTAAGTTACTACTTATTGGAATTTTATTATAATTACTCCAGTTCCGAGGCACATAAGGGTGTATGCCGAAGAAACAAAATCTGCATAACGGTCTTAGTACACAAATTAAAGTAAACTATCGCACCAAAGATTCGAAAAAATTTAGTATGATTCTTTATAAGCTGCACTACATACCGAAATAAAGAATAACACTTCTTTAAAATTTTCGATTTTTAAGAATTTTTTCTAAAAGTTTCGTAAATGATACAGGTTTATTGTTTATTTCAGTGTATAGTGCAGTTTCTAAAACATACATCCTAAAAATTTGAAATATTTGACATAATTAATTTTTTTGAATTTGTGTACCAAAATTTCATGTTTTTTTTTTTTTCCGAACTACAGCGATAAGCTGAAAGTAGCTGTCATTCAGTTGCCTTTAAACAGGGTTTAATTTCTATCCAAAAAAGTGCAAGAGCCCTGATTTTTTGTATTGCAATTTACAAAATTAATTACCTAATTTAAGGTATTATTAAGTTAATTTTTGTTACCTCTGTATTAGTTTGCGATGTGATAAAATTAATATCAACAGAAACAATTACGATGGTAATTAAAATTTTAAATTTAGTGTAAAATTTCACCGAGAAAAAAGAAGTAGTGGAGCTGAGCTCCCATGCAAATTAAGCACTTCCTTTAAATACATGCAAGTATTTAGCACCCACGAAAACTTTTCTGTGGGTGCTTGAGATCTGACATACTACATAAAAAAAAAAAACCGTCCCTCACTAAAATTTTATTTTCGAATTATGCAGTTGCAAAGCACTCGTCGTCATCAGTGGCGTGACTATACCGTTAGGGCCCGTAATGAATTCATTGGATAGGGTCCTTCCTCATTGTACAGAATCTCAACCAACATGTTGCAGTTCACTTTTTCTAGCTTTCTATTTGGGAAAGGCTCCCCCTCCGGCCGGGGGACCGTGGCTTTTGCCTGTGCTACCGCCCTATAGTTACGCCAGTGATTGTCTCATCGAAGTTCCTCATGCGCATCTGAATTATAAAGGACATGGGTGCTCATATAGGGAAGTAGGTGGGGGCTCGGGTGCCTCCCTCTAGCCGTCGGTATAGTGAACATTTTTATATTAGCTAACCTTTTTTTCACTATTTCAGTACTAAAATGTTTGAAAGCGCGATTGCCGATGACCTTACAAATGCAAGAAATAACCCCTCCCCCCTCGTCTTAAAGTACTCATATGGACGTCCATGCCGAAGCACCCACATACATTTGGCCTCATTAAAGATTTTCTTTTAAACTTTTATAATATCACACAACTAATAAGCAAATAAAGCATTTTAGTACTGAAATAATGCAAAAAGTTCCGTATGCTTTACAAATATTCATATTACGTAATGGCATAATTGGGGCGGGGGGGGGACCCTCCTTGAGTGTACATCACTGTGTTGGGGTTATCAGACGATTGCTGGTGCTCAGCATCCAACGTAATTTTTTTTTACAAGCCCAAAGCACCCACATAAACGTCTTTTCCTAGCCCTTTCTGCGAACTTCAAATTATGACTTGGCACTAAAATTTCTGTGGGTGCGGAGCACCCACAGAATTTGTTCAGTGGGTGCTTGAGCCCCGGAGCACCCACGTAGTCGGCGCCACTGTCATGTGACCAGAGCCTTGGCAGTTTCTTTTTTGTGTGTATGTCTATGGTGAAATCGATTTATCAGGTGTCTCCCCCCCCTCGTCTTTGTTTTGCTTGAAAGTCCTCGCATATAAAAGTGAATCAATTAAAAAAATAAATAGAAAAGAATTCATCCATCGAGTTTAAAATCTTTGCAATCGGAAAAATATACATTAGCTGAACCTCAAATTTCTCGAGGTTAACTTTCAGATGTACCATGAGGATATCAAAAGGAACTTTCAAATTCAGCCGCGAATATGCCATTTTCTCCATATTTTACCTTGGGATGGCTACATCCCTATCAGTCACCCCTCGGCGACGTCCCAGCGTACCAACATTTTGATTCGAAAAACTTTACTTTCTTCGACCCACTCCTCTATGTAATGAGTCAGCAAAATATTCATACGACAAACTAGATATTGACTGTCTTTATAAATGTAGGTGTTATTTCTGGTTAAAGTATTATATAAAATGCTGCACCAAAAAGTTGCATTTTTTAAGTTAATCATAAACATTTCTCTTAATTCATATTTAACCAATATTCTTGTTAGTATGAATACACAGTATAATATGATTTTTTTTTAATCTCCTAGATGGCAGCACTAAATTCAAAGCTTTCCCCGAAAATAATGCTTTTGCTGTGTTTCTTTCTTGAAGTTTTCGCTAAGGCAAACGAAGTCTGCATATACCCAGAGCCTGATTATGACTAACGAGGGCCCCGGGCATTGATGAATTTGGAGGACCCCATCTATGAAATTTGCTTTATTTTTCCTAACATTTTGATGTAAAAATATATTTCAGAACAATATTTGAAATTGGGGGTCCCTGGGCAAAGTCCCGATTTGGCCATGCGATAATAAGGCCCTGCATATACCTTTAATCAGTGACGGCTGGCGGGTTATTTCTTGTATATATCTCATTTTCTCGGCGGTCATCCTCTCGTTTTCCATTTTCATTCCAATTGTTAAATTTTACATGGAGTGGCGTATCTTGGACAAGCAAGGAGTTTGCTGATACCAGCACAACTTGACAAGGTCACTTGCAAAAGACCACCACTAATAACGTAAGAAGAAGCATTTTATCCCAAAACCGACTCCCAATGTTGAATTATATTAAAAAAAGTACCGTTAGAACCTGTTGATAAAGTAAAAACTCACTGCTTATATAATGAACGCAGAGCCAGATTAAGCCCTACAAGGACCTATAGGCCGTAAAATTTCTGTGGCCCTTTCGACAAAATTGTCTAGGCTTGGGGAACCCATGTCATTTGATTCCCAAAAAATTCTACTTTTATATCAGGCCTTTGGTCTAATGTAATACAACACTAGACTGTAAAATTACGAATTTACAAGCCTGTTAGTAAATATACCCTCTCAAAAAGTATTCCAGTACGAGGGAAATTTTCTATTTTAGCTTGCGAATAAATATCGAATTTACGAAAAACGCACAACTTGACAGATATACGGAACGTTATAATTATACTATAGTCTAAAGCAAACTATTCACTCTAGTTGAAGTAAGAGTACTCATGTTTATATTTTACAAAATTTTATACCTTGATTGTGTTAAAGAAGACATGAAAACACTAGTTCTCTTAATTACTTGTTATCTTAATTTTTTTCTTAAAGACCAGTTCGATTTATGGAACACTTGAGAAAAATTAGTAGCAACTTATTTATGATAGTTGAAGAAGTCTTACTTTTGTCGGTAATCCAGCAGAAACAAATCGCTTGTTAATTGGATGAGATTCTTCAAAAAACTTATTGTATTCCTGTAATATGCATTATATATAAATATATATCACTTTACCAGTTTGAGTGTATATGCAGAGTGTAACAAAAACACTGACCTAGGCTTTTATTCCTTAAAAATTGATCATAGACATCTGCAATAAATTACAATGTTACGTACAAATATGAACAGAACTTAATGGTACCGATTACGACTTTCCGGAGATTAAATAAATTCAAAATTTTAATTTATATATGACCCCATACGAAAAAAAAAATATATCTCAGTTGGTAAAATGTGCCCCATGCATTAGTTAGGGAATGTACAAAATTTCAGCTTTTCAACAGAGGGCTCAGAGATATGAAAATAAATATATTTCGACTTGAACCACTTTCAATGGCCCTCGAACAAAGAAAATCGCATCAAAAGATCGCTGTACACTATTTACTAAAGAAAACAACGATTGCATAAATACATACTATTTCTGCTATTATTATTGCATAGCTCCATACAAATTTTGTATAAACATATCTTTGAACCTTTTTATGATGAAAGGCTGGAACTTTGAACATCAGCTTAAAAATGTTCATAATTATGTAAAATAACACAGAAAACAATCTGCATTACTTTAAAAATCTGAAAATTTATCCGTTCCCTGATTTTTATAGATATTTTGCTATTTTTAACTACAAGTACATTTTTTGATCATTGAAGAAAAGTTAAAAGCTGTCGCAGTTACGCCATTCTCGAAACGATTCGCAATTTTTGCGATTCTTGAAAAGTTTTTCACAAAAAATGTAAAAATGCAATAAAATTCACACCATTGGACCGATCGGCTTTCAAATTTGCACAAATACAGTACTCTCTTGATAATCCGACAGTTGGTTAGTCTGGCACGTTTTTGTGCTTCCC
Organism: Cheiracanthium punctorium; assembly: GCA_038373885.1. NCBI lineage: Eukaryota > Metazoa > Arthropoda > Arachnida > Araneae > Cheiracanthiidae > Cheiracanthium > Cheiracanthium punctorium. Next base: position 2,950,893 of record JAWZYV010011719.1, read on the forward strand.
TCCTTTTTTCGTCAATATTTACTTCCTTGTACGAGGCAAAAGAAGTATAGTGATGACGAAATATTTCCGAAAATTTTGATGAAAAAATCGATTTTTACTACCTCTAAATTTACTATGAACAGTTTCTGAGAGACTTCTCAACGTACGCATGTATATATGTACGTATGCATGCATGTATAGTCGGTCCATTTTTGATTGCAACGAATTGGGTAATTTATTCACAAGGTCCCCCAGAAGACTTTCAGTGCGCTGAGGTCTATGGATACCTTCAATTCATTAAAAGTCCGTGAGCAATCCCTATTTCGGCTATGCCCCAAATCTCGCAAACTGTCTCAAGTTTCGCAGCTTTTGGCGTAATATAGCCCAATTAAGTGCCAAAAATAAATCTTTCAACCTCAATCCAGCTAGGCGATATCTCAAATATTTGGCTAGAAATCACAAAACATTAATATTATTGTAGCATTGTATCTCTTTTAAATAAAATAAGTTTAGATGAGGTGCACCGAAAATATTTATGATTTAATAGACGTACAAGGAAATCAATGTGGTGTTCACATAAGATTTTTTACTTAAAAGTTAATATGATTAATTATACAGTGAAACCTCTGAATAACGGCCATGCGTGGGACTATCTAAAAGTGACTGTCCTTTAGAGGTGGTTGCTGTTTGGAGCTTTAATTAAAAAAAATAAAAATAAAAATAAAAAAGTTATTAATAGGGAGACAAATACATTATTTTAAATTCATAAAATCCCATTTCTTTTAATTTACATTTAAAAATCGCTTATTGGCAGTTCTTTTCTTTCTTTCTTTTTTTTTTTTTTGAGGCAAATATCTTTTCCCAAAGAAATAGTGGTATTTGTTAGTCTTCCATACAATTCATCATCATTTTTCACTGAAGCAAAATTTTGTATCGCTCGAAAGTTTGTAAGAACATCAGAATACGTTTTGATATAGTAGGGCCCCAACTAGGGGGAAGCAAGCGGGGCACGCGACCCGGGGGGACCGCCCCCCATGTGGACGGAGGGAGCCAAAATTAAGTTTTGCCTCGGGTGATGTAAACTCTAGTTGCATCAGCAGATATTAGTAGTATGTTTATTTTGTGGTGTGGCAAATAAACTATATTACTTACACTTAGTATTGAGTTGATATTATGGAGATAGGGGAAAAAAAAAGAGCATTTGGGTGGCTGTTAAATTTTTTTTTGTGATAGTCGACAGGTGGCCGTTGTTTGGGATTCGCTGTTCAGAGGTTACCTCTACTGTTAATCCTATGGAGCATATTCGGTGTCACTGATATGCGGCCGGTTTTCCGAGGTTCTGTAGTTCAGAGATGGCTTTTAAAGGAAGCTTAACTGGACACTGTGTACTAACATCAAATTCCTAAAGGAATCATTAATTGCGAAAATAAAGCTTAATGTCACAACACTAAATACAATAATTCTGAAAAAAACATAAAAAGAAAATTGGAATTTCCTATCTAAAGAGTAGCTGTTGTAAGGAATCACTAGATTATATATCACACGGAATCACTAGACTATATATCACACGAGACTATGAATTTATACCTTGCTCCAATTCAGTGTTGTAGTCCTAAGAAAAAAAGTGGGGGGACGCTCATTTTTGACGAAATTTAACCTAATCTTATCGGATTCATTAATTGTAATTATTCCTTAAACAACCAATATAACTAATTTAACCATCATTTGTTTATTAATTAATTAAAATGAACTCACTGTTAAATTATTGATTACTTGTTAATAATCTAAACTAAGTCTTTTTGATCAACCGTGTAAGCTACTTAATTTGTTGCTGCGAATATGTAATCAGATTTGTGTGCTTGGCTCGAGAAGTCCGCTTATAAATCCTCGTCAGAAAGACAACACAAGCGGGGGGTGCCCTCCGTGGGGGTCTTTCTAAGTGGTCCTAACCCGTATTCACGCTAAGTTTCGGAGAAAACCACGGAAAACTCCGAACTGTTACGGACGCGCGATGGGAGCTACTTAATTTTTTCCATTTACATTTGTCAACAATCCAATGTTGTTGTTGTTATTGTGAACACGTATAGCGGATTTGTGTGCTTGGCTCGAAGTCCGCTTATAAATCCTCGTCAGAAAGACAACACAAGAGGGGGTGCCCTCCGTGGGGGTCTTTCTAAGGGGTCCTAACCCGTATTTAAGCAAAGTTTCGGAGAGAACCACGGAAAACTCCGAACTGTTAGGTCGACGGCAATGGGACCCGAACCCGGGACCTTCACACTTCGCTCGTCTTCCATTTCCAGTTACATAACCACTGTGCCATGGCGAGGCAACAATCCAATGGCAAAGTGACAGATTTTCTTTTGGATTGGTACGTGACTATTTGCTAACCCGATTTTTGTCACTTTTTCGGCCATTCAGAAAGACATTTTTTACCAAGAGTGCGTTCGGAAAGATTATAATCTGTTCTATTCTTATGGATATGTTTTCACTACTGAAGTGTTTAAGAAACCCTTACAATCCCATTTGTAAAGTCGATTCAAACAGTCAAAAGTTTCCTTTTGATTTTTATACCGATGTACTTGCTCTCGCGCGAACAAAACGAAAATTTTAATTTCTTCACAGAATTAAAAAAAAAAAAAACCTTGTAAATGAGCGTCCCCCCTGAGAATAAAAAGTGGGGGGACGTATGGGCTGAAGTGAAAAAGTAAGGGGACGGCGTCCCCCTGCGACTAAACCACTGCTCCAATTTGGCAATACGTGTGGATATTCTATATTGTTAAAATTAAGTTAGTTCTCTCTGTGTTTACGGATACGTTTAAAATAAAGAAAGTTCGTTTTATGTCTTGTTTTGCAGCAGTGCTCCCCAACCTTTTTATCGCCGCGAGCCAGTCAACGTTTGATAAATTAACCACGGCCAGCTGAGGGGGGGGGGGGGGCTCCAGTGAGAGTGAGGGTGAGGGTGTCATGGGGGCCATGGTCCCCACCGAAATTTTGTTTTACAACTTTAGATTCGCATATTTCACGATTTCACTCGTTCAATTTGCATTTTGAAAATTTTATAGACCTATGTAGAAAGTTCAATGCCCCCTCCGAGATTGATTGGTTGTATTTCAGACTAGCTGCTACCCGCGACTTCGTCCGCGTCGGCTTTAGAGTTAGGTCCCGAAAGAAATGAATCATGTGTGTATAACACATACGTTTGCGACAAAAGAAACTGCATTTAAATATTATTTGCTTTTTACTTATTTTATATGAAGTATAATGCATGGTAGTATACTTCATTTAAAATAAGAGAGTAAGCAGAGTTACTAAATTTAGATTTTTTTTCAGGCATTTGGCGAATACAGTTACGACAGTATTTGCTAACTGTTTTTGTTGTTCTTGTGAAAGAAATATTATGCTTTAGCATGAATTTTAGCCTACGTTAATCAGGAATAGTGCAGCTTTCTAGCGAAAAAGTTTTAGAATCGGTTCTATAGTTACAGAGATACCCAGAGAGCGTAATGTATTAGAATTATTTTGAGTGTTCCTGTAAAGGAACTATTTGCACTACATGCATGAATTTTAGCCTATAATACTCTAGAATAGTGTAGTTTACTAACAGTGACAAAAGTTTTGGAATCGGTTCAGTACTTACAGAGATACACATAGAGTGTAATGTAATTCTTATGAGTATCCCTGTAAAAGAACTATTTGTGATATATGCATAAAAGGTAGCCTATAACACTCAGGGTCCCACCAGTGTCTAAGAAGTTCTACTCTCAAAACTGGAAGGCTGGAGGTGCCAGGTTCAACCCCTGGTCGAGCCTGTCGACCTAGCAGCTCGCAGTTTTTCGCGGTTTTCTCCAAAATCTCGCGTAAATACGGGCTAGGATCCCTTAGAAAGTTCCCCACAGAGGAATTCCCCATATAGGCCTAGGACCCTAGTGCAGTCAATCGGTCTTAATCCACAAAAAAACAAACAATAATACTCAGGAATAGTGTAACTAAGTTTTAGAATCGGTTTAGTAGCTATAAAATTTCCATAGAGCGCAACACATTAGAATTATTTTGAATGTAATTTTAAAAGAATTATTTATGCTATATGCTTGAAAGGTTGCCTGTATGTTAATACAGGGCATAAGCTATCTTCATTACGAATTTTTCCAAATCCGTTCAGCAATTTGTGTGCGATTCAGTCTAAACACACAAACGTACACATTTTTTAATGACTATGTCATTTTATCTCTCAATACCCTTATTGAAAAATGTGTCCCAAAAATGCGACATAATAAAGCGACATAAAAAAGCGACATAATTTTACATGCATTTAAATACTATTAGTTCCCAACAGCTTTAATATCGAGATTAAAGCAATCTTAAGTCTCTATATTGTTACACTATTTCGTAAGCTGTAGCATATGCTCCACATGTATTTTTTCCATATATTCAAATATTATTAGTTCACAACAGCTTTAATCTATTGTTACAATATTTCGTAAGCTGTAGAATATGCACCACATGCATTTTTCTATAAATAGGTTATACTCATAAAAATTTCAACATAGGGTTACCAGGTGAAATACGCGAAAGAGGAGCGATAAAATGACAAGTCAATTAATATAGTTTTAATAGGGCAATAATAAAACTAAAAAATTAGGGGGGGTTCAGGGGGATCTCCCCCTGACGAGGCTCGAACAGCCGAGTTTTTATATTATTGGTAGGATTTGGAAATTTATGAAGTTTAAGAAACACATTTGGACTTTTCTTTCTAATGCTTTTTAATTTGGCGTAAAATCAACATAATTTCCATACCATTTCATGTTTTTCAAATGCATGTTTATCTGAAAATAGAATGTCAGCTTTATTTCAAAAGCATAAATCATTTTGTGCGGGCGATAAAACGGTTTTTAATTAATAATTAGAAAAGTATTTAAAATTTCAACATTCTGGGCCTCAGGTGCAGAGTCATGGGCTTCTATGCTCAAATTTTCGAGGCTCTGCTTTCTGTAGATTTGTCTGGAGAACATTCATTTTTATTATTATTGATAGATAGATTTGGCATAAAACTGGCATAATTTCCGTGGAATTTAATGTGTTTTAGATGCACGCACGCGCTTCTTTATTGAAGCAATAGCATTCTTGTTAGCTCAAAACATGAATCATTTGATTGATACGGGCGAAACTCGCCAAGCATGGCAACGTAAAAACGGTTTTTAATTAATAATTAAAAAAGTAAGTAAAAATCTAAAATTCTAAGTAGCCTATAACCATCTCCAGGGTCCCATCTATATCTAAACCAAAATGCATCCTAATCGATTCAGCGGTTTAGGCGTGATAGCGTCATAAACAAACAAACAAACTCACTTTCGCATTTATAATATAAAGTTAGGATTGTTGATTATTTATATTTCAGATTGTTTGGATTTAATAACTTTAATTTAATTGTATTTAAACATTCCTTCAAAATAAAATACGGTTACACACGCACACAATGAATATAAAATGCGTGTCATTTAACTTTTTAACTTGCTAAAAAACTAAATCAATGAGAACTCTCAGCTTGTTTAGTTGCAAGTCGGCTTCATCTGGGGGTAGTAGGAAACAATGATACCCCAATTAGGGCGGCAATGATACCCGGCTTAGGGCTGGCTGTGCGGGGCACAGCCAGCTGCGTCAAAAACAGGGTCTCTAGATCTGTGGCACGCGATGAACGTTTCGATCGTCCGCCATCTTGCTGGTAGTTAAGTCGAGCGATGGCAACGGCTGCCCTTTTTTCAGCATTGGGCAATCTATCCAGCTGTTCTCGCTTTTTTCGGCAGATGTCAGTGCTATTAAAAATAACCGTGGCAATTTTTTTACGGAAATGACGTGCTAAAAAGTAAAGGATTCTCGTGGAGCTATGTCACCCGCAACTATTTTTATAGAAATCCAATCTATTCTTCGTGACTGGCAACAGTCAAAACGCCAGAGTTTGGCGTTCCCGGAGCGGACACACTGCGTGTTAAAGGGTTAATAAACAATAAACTGATTTAAAATAGTTACTCGATTTCTTCTGTTACAAAGATGTCAACAAAGTTGAAATTCGAGAAAAATACACCACAGTAAATAAAATGGAAATAATTTAATGTTCCTTGGGCGGCCTGGTTCCATTTGATCCACGGACCCTAGGATTGGGGACTAACGGTTTTACAGGATGGATGCGAGATTGAAAACAGGCCTATCTCGTATTGGAAAACAGCAGAAAAGCTTTGTCTCGCATCGCAAAATCTCTATATTCTAATGATTAAAAACACCGGTCTTTCTTGAATAAAATCTTTAATTTGCAAATCCTCTCTCTTGTCTATCATCCATCCCTAAACAAATGGTTAAGTTATTTCCATATCTTATCATTTATCGCACCAAAAACGTTGCCAAAAGAAACTGCACCAGTAAGGGGTGGTATCGAAGATGTACCGTTTTACTAAACTATACTTTACACAAAAGCTTGGATATTTGCCACCAATGGCGAATTTTAATTCTTTGGCGATTTGCGCATGCACATAATCGATAATCTTTCGCATTAAGTTTGCTATTAAAGACGTATTGAGTTCAGCGAAATATTATATTTCATCTATGTTCATATGCAAATTGCTATTGGTGGCCAATAT